>OX244034.2:36104426-37304426 GCA_945859785.2 Tridacna gigas
AGTTTCTGGGTGCACTCAATTACAATATATAAAGGCCCAAACACAGTAGGTAGTGTGTCAGTAAAGTTGGAAGATTGGCATTTTCTAGATCGAATATTTTGACTGTGACTGAAGTTTGAAAAGGATTTAAAGATGAGATACTTGGCATCACCGTTGAAACATATGTTGTCATTATCATCATTGGATTCTCAGCTTTTGGAGATCTATTGAGACCAGGAATTTTATGTGTTTTTTCATGACTTACTCGTTTTTTGGATAAATGGAATTGTGATAGTTTAGGACAGTTTGAATTGTTTAGACTCTGTGAAGTGTAAGTAGGAATTTATCATTTGTATTATAAATTACTGTGTTTTGAATTATTAAATTTTTAAACATAGTTCAGTGGTACTCTTCTGTTCTTTTTGAATCTAGTACACCCTCATTTAAGCAGTAGCAATTCAATATCCAAGACACCGTAATAGTATCATACAGGGATTCAGGGTCCAAATTTACCAACCATTCTTAGTTTCATTCTTGGTCTTCTTCTAGATTGAGAGAGTAACATAACATCTGATTGGCTAAACCATTTGGTTTATCCAATCAGAGGTTGTGTTACTTTCAGATGTAGAAAATTCTTGAGAATAAGACTAAAACTGTTCTTAAGAATGGTTGGTGAATACAGACCCAGATTTCATTTTATAACTTCTACAGGCAAGCTAGATCTGACATTTCTAAAGTACTGTATGTGAATCACAGATATCTCAGTGAGTAACACAGTGATTGAAACCCAGAGGTTGCTGGTTTGAGTCCCTAGCATGGTCAGACTCTTTCTGAGGATTTATGATGGTCATTTTTGACATGATTTTTTCCTTTCTCACCACTGAACAGTGTTTCTACGATGTTTATGTGGAAAAGCAGCAAGTAGCTTCAAAAAATTTAATGCAAAGTATTGGTGAAAGAAACTCAAGGATTGCTTAGATAGGTACATTGACATAACTTAGGTACATTGATATAACTGAAAAATGTTAAAAATGGCATTAGATAATAATCAAATTAACGGATCACTAGAAAGCCTGTAAAATGATGATGAAATGGAACTTTCTCAAGCAGTTAGCAGCAAGTAAATGATTTGTGTTTTGTACAACTGACTGCATTTTGTGGTAATGACTTTTGTCCATAGAAATACAAGAAAGGAGGAGTACTTTCACCCTTTACCACACAGTCCCAAATTTAATGACCTGTAGACTGAGGCCATTAGAAAACATTATGTGAGAAGGAGAATCGCTGGGAACCAGCATTTTCTCGTTTTCCCACATGGTTTTCTACTCTATCACAGACTAATTCCATCGTTTGAGTAACATTTATTTTGTTCTCTGCAAGACACTTTCAACCATTTTGAGGTTCAAGGTTTCATCTGGACAGATCTGAGTTAGATAGAAGCAGACTCTTCGAAAACTACAAAATTTTACAGTCGTCTGAATCAGAAGCATTTGAAGACAACAAATTATATGTGGCTCAAATAATGGAATTGTGTCTTTGAAAGGGTAGAAGAGACTGGTTACCAGCATTTTCTACTTTTCCCACAATCTTTTTGACAGCCTTTTCTTTTAGAGTAGTATAACTTGTGATTATTTGATAAAGGGCTAATAGAGGATAGATGAAGAATTTCGATACCATGCAGAGTTGAACACTTTTTTATTGCAGACTTTTACTACGCAAGAGACAATTACGAATGCAACGTCAGCCAAGAAATGGTTGTTGAATGCTGCAAAAGATGTAAGTATTTGACATAAAGTAATGAATTTTAAGCTCGGCTGTTTTTAAAGAAAATGTCGAGGTACTGTTGTAGCCCTGGTGAAGGCATCGTCTTCTGCGTCTTCGTGCATGAACTTTGACATTTTACAACATCTCTGCTATTACTGAAGACATTTTCCCCTTATGTTCTGTGCCCTCCCGGTTAGCTGAGTGGTTAGCGTATAACCTGGTGGTTGTGTATCCAATACCCGGTTAAGGCAAACTTTCTGACGAATTTTCGCCTCTCACTTCTGATGCATGTGAGAAAGGGAAAGAAAGTTGTGCCAGTACTGGCGTGAGAAAGCCAGGAAACACATGCGTAGGTGCACTGACCCCCGTATGACCTAAGCTGTTAAGTCAGCGTTAAACTCCAATACAAATAAACAAAAAAACAATGCCTGGTGTTTTTTTTGCAAGAAAAATTAGGGGTCATTGTGACCCCCTAGTCATAACTATTGGGGGTCATTCTGGACTTTGAGGGGGTCACAAAAAATGTAATTAGGTTAAACATTAAAGACTACTATGTATGAAACAATGTGTGTTTTTGTGTTTCTTATTCATCCCAAAGCTTTACATAACCTATTTATGAATTATTGAATGATGTACGATACATTGTAACAGTAGGGATTTTCTGTATAGAGGGGCTTACAGTCTAGATGACATCTTCTTCATAGAGTATCTTGAGTATGCTTTATTAAAAGCCTGATCTTAACAGGCAAAATTGCTCTAGCTGAAGATAAGCTGTCATTTATTTACATAAATTCAATCTTTCAAGGGCATCAATGTGACCACAGTGTTTTGGTGATGCACATTAGAGCTGAGTTGCGCAAGTTTGTGCAGCCACTCTCTGTGGTTAAAGGGTTATTGTGTTTTGTTTTTGTCACAGGAATTAACCATTTAATTGATACAAATAGCTTGTTGTCGGCCGGATCTGATAACCTCTATTTTGTGTATGTATTTTTTTTTAAATAGAGAGTATCCATCTTACAACAAACTGTTTTCACCAATTAAATGGCCGATTCCTGTGTTTTGATATACGGGTTGCATTCATGCCGTCATTTTTGACAAACAATTAAGCATAGATCTATGTCTTTAGTCAATTTTCAGTAATCCCTCAGGGCCTTGAAATGTTTTTCTCGTTACTTGAACCAGGTGATCATCATCTGATCTTTGTTCAAGGTCTCTTTTCCTTGCAGACAGCAAGAATGATGCCAATTTTGACTGAGCCATATTGTTTTCATTAGATATCAACTGGGTTAGTTAAGATGAGTTTAAAGACCGATTGTATTCTCGTAAAATTGATAAACAGTCTAGTGTTTCGTCCCATTTTCTTCTCGTACTTAAGCTTCTTATGTACTTGTGATGTAACGTTGTCGGTAGCAAAGATGATCGTAAGTAACCTTTATTGTATTTGTGCATCCACAATGACGCACTATTGAAAAAAATACGGGTCATTTTTCTTAAAAATGTGTTAAAAGCAAAAAATCGTGTTTCAAGGAAAACCCTGCAATGCAAAAGCTGATATGGGCCGATACTTTTTGCTGATGCATTTAGCCTTTTTTTCACAGAGCATGCCTCATTTTCTCTTTTTGTAAGACTAGAATATATTTCTGTACAATGTTTTTGATTTTCTTACAAGAAATATTCATGGATTGATTATGCTGTTTATTGTGTGTATGTTTGTAGGATGCAGCTGTAGCGAAACACTTTGTTGCTCTGTCTACAAATGCGGTGAGTCTTGCATTTACAAATTAAGGATAATTGCTTTTGCTTATCACCAATTCATTTGATCTAGTTTTTGAGTAGTCCACATATTCATGTACGAGTGAAATAATTGTAGACATGAAGGAAAGGGAAATATATGTTATTTTTTTTTTTCAATAATTTTTAAAACAGTATGAGCAGTTCCTTTATCCACAGTGTTTGCAAATCCAATTCACTCTAGGGATGTGAGAAATACAGGATCTGACATGAATTGGCGTTTGAGATAGAATTTTGTTAAACAAGTCCAGGAAAAATGTAAATAAGTGAGCCTTTGGCAAGCTCAATAGCATTTTTTTTTTTTTTCATAAGTTTAATAAAATACTATCTCAAAAGCCAATGAATGTCACATTCTTTTTATTACATAAGATATTTCACAAATTAAAGATCAGAAGATGCCAAACCATCTATAGATGCATGCGCAGTAATATTCAGAAAAAAAAAAACAATTCACATCTATGAAATACATAAATAATGATGTCAAAAATACTGTCACACAATTGTGATATCAAACATTTTTAAGAAATTTGTGATGGGTATAGCACACTGAAAATAAGGTACCGGGTAGGTCATATGATAAGTTGTATTTTTGTACCAAAAACTGTTGATTGTATAGTCAACGGTTATGCTGTAATATAGATACATGTGTTATGTTTTTCAGACCAAGGTCAAAGAGTTTGGAATTGATGAGCAAAACATGTTTGGATTCTGGGACGTAAGAGAATTATTTGTATATTTCATATGTTAATCTTTGTAAATAATATGGCAACTTTTAAAGAAAGTCCGACAACCATAGTCTTTAAACAGGCCTTTTTTTGTATTTTTGCTGTGAATTACTTTTTGGCTTGGCAGTTTATGAAGAAAACATTGAAGTATTGTCAAAGCCCTTTTGTCATTGTCGTTCTCTGCATCGTCTTGCAAAACTTTCGATATTTTAAAATACCTCTGTCATTACTAAAGATATCTACTTCAAACTGGGACTAATTCTTAGATATCAAAAGGGGACCCCATAAGGAATAGAACCTGGAGTCACTGGGGATAGGGATATGGTACCAGTCCTAGAGACAACCTTGGTAGGACTGGCTCTGGGTATGCCACCTAAGTTATCAAGTACTTGTATCTGACTAATTTCCGTAAAGTTAAATGTCTGCAGAGTCTTCTGTATCTGAATTTCGCCATTTTATCTGGATAGGTTACTCTTTGCCTTATCCAGTCCTTTCAAAGTTCTCTTGAAGTATGGTACCATATCCCTAGGGTTTCCAGTTACAGTACCGTAGCTTAGTCTCTGAGGCTAGAGGTATGGTGCTGTACCCAGAGACACTGCCTTGCATGTATGCATGTTTATGTCCAATGATTTTTTTATTGGTTACTTTTCAGTGGGTTGGTGGACGATATTCTCTATGGTCAGCTATTGGCTTGTCTATAGCACTGTTTGTTGGTGAGTTGCAGGTTTCGGTATATGCCCTTTTCTTATATCTTCGTGAACCTAACAGGTACTTTCATGCCATCAAAAAGACACACATGGCATAGATTTGATTTAGTCATATCAAATTATCAATAGGCAGAGAAAAAGTCAGAATTCATTTTTGAACGAGGATAAGTACATTGAACCTATTTTTCTAAGCGAACTTATCTTAAAAATACATTGCTGGGAATCCATTAGATACTTTCGCGTTACTTAATGAATCATTTTTGAAAGATACAGAGTAACTCCAAATGTTGTCAAAAATGTCATACAGGGGAAATTCCTAAAAGTCACAGCCTCTATATCTACATGTATCACAGATAATGCTTCCCTGCGTTTCTTTTTCCAATTAGTAAATCAATGAATAACATTTCTAAAACCATGGTTTTAGAGCTTCTTTCATGAGATTGATGAGTTTGATGCAAATGGGTTGATTTATATTTATATTAACTACCCTTTTTTTTTTTCAGGAATGAATGATTTTGAAGAACTTCTGTCTGGTGGCCATTTTATGGATAACCATTTTACAAGTGCACCACTGGAAAAAAATGTAAGAATTGTTTGTTTTATACATTGTATTTTAGCAGAATTACTGGTGCTTACAGTGTTAACCCTTAGGCTGCTAAGTACGACTCACTGACCTTTTGTGGACAGGTTAGCTCAAGATCAGACAGCACAGAATGTGCAGTCTGATCTTCGATCTGTACTGTCCAATACAATGTTTACTTTCCAGTGAAATCAACTTTAAAATTGCAATATTTGGTTTTTTACTGTTGCATGGAAATTTTCGTTCATTTATTTTGCAGTTTAAGGGTTAAATAGTGGCTGGGGTATTAAGCTAGCCCCAAATTTCAACAAACATTTTATATTTTACTTTAACTGTAGTTTTTTTCTGTCCCATTGTTGTCTTTTACAATTTTCAAGATATAAGGTATAACAGAGTCATCTTCCTTTGAATTTAGAGTTTACATTAACTCTTCACCAAATGACAACATTTTAAACTGGTCCAAATTGAAAGCATTTGCAGACAGAAAATTAACTGTGTCTCAAATGATTGAATATGTCTTACAACGGGTAGAAAACATGAGAAAAGGAGAAAGTGCCGCTTACCAGCACTTTCTCTTTTTCCACAATGTTTACAGATGCCTTGTTCTTCAGGGGCGTTAAAACTTGGGATTCTGTGGTAAAGAGTTTATCAATCAATTATCTCTTTAAACCTTTTACTTGACAAAATCTTAGACCTGTCCAAATTGGAAGCTATTGCCGACAGCAAAATAACTGCCGTAATTCGCCTATGTATTCGGACACCCTAAAAGTTCGGACATGGTCAAAAATTTTCAAAAATGATTAATTTTGAGTCATTACTCAGGACAGTCCAAAAAATAAGTTTTCCTAAATATTCAGACAGCCTATAACATTGATTTCCCAAAATATCAGCCAGTTAATACAGTTTTTGTTAGAAAATGTTTCCGATAATGATCGGCTGCATATTTGCACATTTTTGCATTGCAGATATTCATCGTTATGAACATGAATCCCTGAAGAGACGAATAACTTGGCGGTTATTTTAAGTCATGAACTAAGAACACCCCCCCACACACACACAAAAAAAAAGAAAAAAAAAAAAGAAAAAAAAAATTCCAACGACAAGGTTGTCTTTGTTGAAAACTTCTCACCAAAACGAACAGTGTAGATTTAGATCAAAGATCAGACCAAACGTTCTGCCTAGTGTGATCTTGATCTACACAGGCCGCCAAAGCAACTAGTTTTGAAAGGTACTTGAAAGGTTTAACGTTTCTCAGCTTTTTGATGTTGTGCAAGCAGTTTCTCCTTTTTTCGTAACGTTTTCATAAGGCAACTGCCGAAGTGTGAAATTGTCAATTGTCCCTCCATAAGCAATATTAAAGAATTTATAAATACTGAACATCATTGTTTCTTTCCTTTATTTATCAGCAATCCATTTCTATGTAAAACAAGATCTAATGCATTAATTTTTATTTCAGCTGCAGGGAATGATTTTCTAAAGAAAAAACAAGCAGACTTTTTTTTTCTGCTGACTACACAAATTATGTGACATGGCTGCCAGGTGTTCTTGAAACAACCATTACTAAATGCAAAAAGGCACTATCAGCTGGTATAAAGTGTACATGTTATAGGCTTATTGCGTGGTCATTTTATGTTGATTTGAGGTCAACCTGTAACCAGGGAGATCTATTTAGCAGAGTGTGCACAAAAACAGGTGCATTACAACCCTCTCAGTCTGGATGATATGCACATTACGTCATACCCATAATCCAAATTTTACTGCAAACATTGGTGTGAAATCTTTTTGACAGATGGCTTAATTCACTCTGCTGATGGCAAGATGGCAGAGTTCAAAATGTTGGTGTACAGTGTAGATAGACATCAGGTGATAAAGAAAGTGCAGTCTGATCTTGGATATATACCATCCACTACTGAACCATGACTTTAGAAAGCTGCTGCTTTTAGGTCTACGAAATTAAGAAAATATTTAAAACCTGTGCTTTTAAGATTGAAAACACACTGAATCTTTAGATATACTACAGTTTTGAGCCCTGAACTATAAATAGATCTAAATTTGTCAGACTTTACCCTTATTATTTTGGACACACATTTCGACAACAAGTTAAAACCTATGATTTCGGCCATCCCCTTTCTTTCAAAATGATAATTTCCTAAAGATTCAGACACTGAAAAAATTAATTATTTTTTTCTGTCTGAATACATTGGCGAAATACAGTAATACTTAGATAATGAAATTTGTGTCAGAAAGGGAAGAAAAGAATGTGGGAATAGGAGAAAATTCTGGTTAACAGCATCTCCACTTCCCATGATGTTTTCAAAAGCCTTCCACCCAAGGATCAATAGAACTTGGGATTGTGTGGTAAAGGCTTAACATATATGAATTAGACAACTTTATCGCTTTACCAAACAATTCCGGGTTTTCATGACTGTACAAAAAAAGCGTTTTGAAATCATTGTGGGAAAAGGAGAACATGCTGGTAACCAGCATTTTCTTATTAGCTCCACTGGCCGAAGGCCAGCGGGCTTATGTCATGGCCCGGTGTCCATCGTGCGTCCGTCCGTCCATGCGTCCGTCCGTCCGTGTGTTAACTTTTATTTCAAACATCTTCTTCTCTGAAACTACCCATCCAATTTTCATGAAACTTCACAGAAATGATCCTGCCATGGTCCTCTTCAGAATTTCTTGAAAGAATTTGATTCCTTCAAAAACTGTGGTTGCCATGGCAACAAAACTGAAAAATATTGGAAATCTTTAAAAATCTTCTTGTCTGAAACCATAAGGCATAGGACTACCAAATTTGGCATGTAGCTTTATGTAGTAGACCTCTATCAAGTTTCTTCAAATGATAGCCCTGGGGTCAAAATTGGCTCTGCCCCAGGGGTCACAAGTTTTACATAGGCTTATATAGAGAAAACTTTAAAAATCTTCCTTTACCTAGCCATAAGGCCTAGAGCTACCAAATTTTGCATGTTGCTATATCTAGTGGGCCTCTACCAAGCGGGCCAAAATTTTAGTCCTGGGGTCAAAATTGGCCCCGCCGCAGGGGTCACAAGTTTTACATGGGCTTACATAGTGACAACTTAAGAAATCTCCCTGTTTTGATTTTTTTTTTTTTTTTTTTTTGAAATTAGCCTTGCATCAGGGGTCTTATGTTTTACAGAGGCTTCATATGGACAAAACTTGAAAATCACCTTATTTATAACCATACAGCATAGACTTGTATTATTTTGGCATGTGGCTTTATCTTGTGGACCTCTACCAGGGTTCAAGTAATTATAGCTCTGGGATCAAAAATGGCTTTGCCTTGTGGGTCTCAACTTTCACATGGGCTTTTACAGAGAAAACTTTGTAAGTTTTCATTTTGAAACCATTTGGCTCAGAATTGAAATGTTTAGTATTTATGGTTTATATTTATAAGCCAGTGGAGCGATACAGGGCCATCATGGCCCTCTTGTTTTTCCACAATTCTTTCTACCCTTCCCAAAACAAATTTCAATTTTTGAGTCGCATTATTTTTGTCATCTGTAAATGCTTTTAAATGTATAGATTTGCTGTATGGTAAAGAGTTAAAAGTGCTAATATAAAGTATTTGGTAGTTAACATGTTTTAAGATTTTATACCAGGGTACATGTGAAAACACCATGGCAAAAGAGAAGCTGCTTGCAACCTGTAAAATTTCATCCTCCCCACAACATTTTCAGGAGCAGGTGGGGTCATGAAGACATGCAGATTTTTAGTAAAGGATTGAATGATTCTAAAATCAGCGTTTCAGAAAGTCTGTTTTTTGACGCAGAAAACAAAAGACTGATGCAACAAAATTAATAGATCATGTATTCCTTGATGCAACATAAAACAGAACTAAGAAGTAACATAAAAGATGATTCAATTAATCATACAAAACTGTCAAGTTTATAACTGCAGAATCATATCAATCAGCTTTCTACAACTGAATTATTTGTTTGCGGTTAACACTGTATGGGTCTAAAACTTGACGTTATTTTGTCTCGCCTTTATTACTGTATGGAATCCATACTTAAAACTTTTTGTAAGCATTTTAGACCCTGCACGGTCATGGTTATCGAATGGCTTGAGTAATTTGGATGACAGATGACAGTTTCTACGAGGTCAATGTTTTTAGCTCCACTGGCCAAAGGCCCAGCGGGCTTATGTTATGGCCTTGTGTCCATCGTGCGTTCTTCCCTCTGTACGTGCGTGCGTGTATCCGTGCATCCATGCGTCCGCGTGTGCATGCATTAACTTTTATTTCAAACATCTTCTTCTCTGGAACTACACATCAGATTTTAACGAAACTTCACAGGAATGATCCTGGCATGGCTCTCTTCAGAAACTCTTCAAAGAATTTGATTCCTATCAAAACTGTGGTTGCCGTGGCAACAAAACTGAAAAATATTGGAAATCTTTAAAAGTCTTCTTGTCCAAAATCATAAGGCCTAGGGTTACCAACTTTGTCATGTACCTTCATCTAATGGACCTCTACAAAAACTCTTCAAATTATAGCTCCTGGGTCAAAATTGGCCCAGCCTTGGGGGTCACAAGTTTTACATAGTTTTATATAGTGAAAATTTTAAATATCTTTTTTGTTCTAAACCATATGGTCCAGTGCTACCAAATTTAGCATGTACCTTCATCTAATGGACTTCAACAAAAAAAATCCTTCATATTATAGCTTCAGGGTCAAAATTGGCCCCGCCCCGTGGGTCAAAGACTGAAAAATATGGAAAATTTTTAAAATTCTTCTTGTCTGAAATCATAAGGTCTAGGGATACCAAATTTGGCATGAAGCTTCACCTAATAGACCTTTACAGAAACCATTCAAATTATAGCCCCATGGTCAAAATTGGCCCTGCCCTGTGGGTCACAAGTTTCACATAGGTTTCTATAGTGAAAACTTTAAAATATCTTCTTGTCCTAAAGCCATATGGCCCAGGGCTATTAAATTTTGCATGTAGCTTCAGAGGGATCACAAGTTTTACATAGTTTATATACTGAAAGCTTTAAATGTTTTCTTGTCCTAAACCATTTGACCTAAAGCTACCAAAATTGGCATGTAGCTTTGTCTAATAGTTCTCTACAAAAACTCTTCAAATTACATGTATAGCCCCGAGGTCAGAATTTCCCCTGCCCCAGAGGTCACAAGTTTTATATACATTTATATAGTGAAAAGTTTTTGTATCTTCTTGTCATAAACCATATGGCCTAGGGCTACTAAATTCTGCATGTAGCTTCAACTAATGGACCTCTACAAAAAACTGTGGTCAAAATTGTTGGCCACAAGTTTTACATAAGCTTATATAGTGAAAACTTTATAAGTCTTTTTGTCCTAAACCATATGGCCTTATACCACTTGTAGCCCGGGTGTCAAAACTGGTCCAGTGGAACGATACAGTGGTACATCATGGCCCTCTTGTTAACTTTTATCTTTAATACCACACTGTTATATAAAACTTTTAGCATTATGGGACATCTACCAAGAGGAAAAAATGTGAAAAAAATCACAATTCCAAACAGGGAGTCACAGATGACCCCAAAAATTCATAAACTAGCAGAAACGCTGTAGAATTATCAATAGTTTTAATGTAATTCCAGGTACCTATTATTTTGGCTTTACTGGGTGTGTGGTACATCAATTTTTATGGAGCAGAGACACAGGCACTTCTCCCTTATGATCAGGTAATAGAAGAATATATTATATTCCTAGTTTTTTCCTGGTTGTTTACTGTTATGGGACAACAAATGACAAAGTTTATAGGTGTGTCTATTCTCAAAGCATTTACAGAGGACAACTCAAATGTGGCTTAACCCTTTACCATATGACAAAATTTTAGACTTGTCTGAATTGAAAGCATTTGTGAACGACAGTCCAATTGTGGCTCTGTTGTTTGGATTAGTCTCTGAAAGGGTAGAAAACATAGTGGGAAAAGGAGAAAATGCTGATTACCAGCATTTTCTCCTTTTCCCACAATATTTCAAAAGCCTTCTATGTCAGGGTTGTTAAAACTCTGCATTGTGTGGTAAAGGATTAAATGATGAGATTTTTGCTTTGAAACATTGTTGGAAATGGAGAAAATGCTGGTAATCTGCATTTTTACCTTTTTTTCACAGTGTTTTCGAAAGAATCCTTTCACAGGGTTTTTAAAACAAAGGAATATTCATTAAAGGAGCCATGTTCTATTCTCCTGTGAAACCAAACGCATACATGTAGCTTTGTAATGTTAAAGTGAATTCATCCAAATGACAGGTAATCTTTTGTTTTTCCACAGTATTTTTCCACATTATTTCCCATACACATGAAATTTTCTATCAACTGATTTTTGTTGTATAATATTTAGCTCGGCTGTTTAGAAGAAAATATCGAGGTATAATATTTAGCTCGGCTGTTTTAGAAGAAAATATCGAGGTATAATATTTAGCTCGGCTGTTTTAGAAGAAAATATCAAGGTATTTCATGACCCTGTTGTCTTCTTTTGAAAATTGAAATTTTCTCAGATCTCTGTCAGTAGATGTACTTCTGATATTTACTTCAAATGTAGGCTGGTTGTTAACTTTCAGGAGAGAAACCCATGCTAGAGGGGCAGGTAACTCTCAAGATATTTTTGACACAGTTACATCCCATTTTTAATGTAAATCCCCCCCCCCCCAAAAAAAAAAAAGAACTTTTGGCAGAGCATTGGCACGTGGTGCTCTTGTTCATAGTTTCTAGTTGGTTTGAAAAGAGCCTTAACCCTTTACCACACAATCCTGAGTTTTTACAACTGTGAGGAAAAAAGCTTTTGAAAACATAAATGAAAAAGGAGAAAATGCTGGTAAACAGCAGCATTTTATCCTTTGCCCACAATGTTTTCTATCCTTTCAAATACAAATTTCATCATTTCAGCCACATTTGACTTTGTCGTCTGCAAGTTCTTGCTATCTGGATGTGTCCAACATTGTGTCGCTTTGTAAAGAGTTAACCCTTTGCCACACAATCCCAAGTTTTAACGACCCTGAGGAAAAGGCCTTTTGAAAACATTCTGAGAAAAGGAGAAAATGCTGGTTCCAGCATTTTGTCCTTTCCAGCCATGTTTTCTATCCTCACAAAAACAAATTACTGTACATAATTTGAGTCATGTTTAATTTGAAATCTGCAAAGGCTTTCAGTTTGGAATAGTCCAAAATTTTGTTGTTTGATAAAGGGTAAAAGTAATTGGTCATTCTTAAGATTTGAGCCATGCTCTATGAAAAGGGAACTTAATGCATCTGTGAAAAGTATTGACCGAGGTCAGCCTGTGCAGTTCGCGCAGGCTGACCTGGGCAAAAACTTTTCGCTTTTTGACAATTTTCTGTATGCCAAAGGACCAGTCTCCTTCATGATTCAGTTGATTGTTAGAAAAAATTGAATTTTTTGATATATGATCATGTGATGCCATGCTTGGTATCATGCATCACGGAGATGCATTAAGCCCCTTTTGCTAGAGCATGGCTCATTTATATTTTGTATGATTTTTATTTGCAGTATTTACATAGATTTGCTGCATATTTTCAACAAGGAGACATGGAGAGTAATGGTAAATATGTGACAAGAAGTGGTCAAAAGGTCAATTATAGGACAGGTCCCATTGTGTGGGGAGAACCAGGAACTAACGGTCAACATGCGTTCTATCAGCTGATTCACCAAGGTATCAAGTCAAGTATTCATATCCTTTTCTCTGTGATAAATGCAAGCTCATTCTTTTTGAAAAATTTTACTCTAATCAGTTTGAATTAGAGTTAATCTGGAGGCTAGTTTATATTTAGCTTGGCCTTTTTTGAAGAAAAGCTCAATGTATTGTTGTATCCCAGGGGTGGTCGTCAGCTGTGTTGTTGTGTGAAAACTTTGACATTTTGTAATATCTCTCTTATTACTGAAGGTAATTGCTCCAAACTTGGACAGGTTGTTAACTATTAAAAGGGGAACCTATACAAGAAGGGCAGGTAACCATCAAAGTATTTTTGACACTTTTTTGACTTAGAATTTTCACTGAAAGTTGAGCAGCCGCAGCTGCTTTTGAGGAAAATGCCGAGATATTGTCATGATCCTGGTTACTAACATTTTCTCCTTTCCTCACAATTTCCAATTCTTCTATAGGGTCGTTAAAACATGGGATTTTCCAGTAAGGTGTAAACCGGAAAATTTTTTTGTTTACTTGTCAGGGACAAGACTTATTCCATGTGATTTCTTGATGCCTGTACAAAGCCACAATTCACATATACAAGATGGTCTGCATCATGAAGTAAGTATTGTATCTTGACATGAGATCTAATGTACAGTAAACTCGGCTTACAGAGATATTCAGGTGACTCAAGAAATAACATGGTAACATCAGAATATTGTTAAAACTGATGATGGATTTGGAATATCATAATTATATACCATCTGACTGTACATTCACTGAAACTACCTGCTCAGTTTTTAAAATTGGGAGAAAATTGGCACAACCATGATTTTATCAGATGTCTGTTTTTAAAGTTCAGTGTTTGGAACATATTGTTAATTTTCAGTGAGCAATGCTCATTTTATGTTGTAATATTTAAAAGTATCAGGAGTGAAATTGGAAGTACACTTCTGACTGAATAGGTTAAGATTTTGAAGACAGTGCAGGGCAGGCTACCTCTTTGTTACAATCTTGATGATGTTTTAGCTTGTCATTTAACCTTCTTTTTAAACAAAAGTTTATTTGTGGTGCTTTGTGTTATGTGTGCAGATATTGACGGCAAATTTCCTGGCCCAGACAGAGGCTCTCATGAAAGGTAAGACTGTAACAGAAGCCAGGAAGGAGCTTGAGGGAGCCAACATGAAGCCGGAAGATCTAGAACATATACTTCCACATAAAGTAAGATCCTAGCTTTGAATTAGCACTTGTCTTTATAGCGGGTTTTTGAAGAAAACGGCAAGATATTGCCATAGTGCTGTCGTTTGCATTATCTCTGTCATTGTGCAAAAAATTGGACTTTTTATAATATCTCCGCCATTACTCAATTCATTTATTAGTATCTATAAGGCCAACGGCCCATCATACAACATAATTTACATACAATACATGTGAAAGAGTGGCATATGTAACTATATAGAGAACTGACGTAAGTTGATGAAGATATGTACTTCATACTTTGACAACTTGTTAACTATCAGAAAGGGAACCTATAGCAGGTAACCATCAAAATATTTTTGACAGTTATGCCCCTTTTATGGTTTAGAATTTTCACTGAAAAAATTAGTCTATTTCTAAAATCAACTGAAGCCATGCATTGGCACCCACATGCAGTGCTGTTGTTCTGTGTATGATCTTTGTTCATTTATCTACTCTGCCAAGCTGTCATACTCTTATCAAAGTCTGTTTTAAGCCTTCAGCAAAGGAACCAAAGTTTTAACCTCTCTGGGGAAGAGGACTTTTTAAAACATCATTGGAAATGGAGAAAATGCTGGTAAACAGACCAATATAGTTTAAACCAGGAACAATTCAGTGATAGAAATTGGATTCAACATCATTTACAGTTATAAATTTGACGATTTTGTAAAAGATAGTAATTGAATCAAATTTTTATGTTACTTTTTAGTTCAGTTTTATGTTGCGTCAAGGAAGAGGTGATGTATTAATTTTGTTGCATCAGCCTTTCATTTTCTGTGTCAAAATTGCTGAAAGACAGACTCTCTGAACTGCTGTATTGATCGTGAAATATTCTTACCTTTATTTTTTCAGGTGTTTGAGGGAAATCGTCCAAGTAATTCCATCATGTTTAAGAAATTAACACCATTCACTCTTGGTGCTCTGATAGGTAATACTATACTGTTTTATTATGTACGATCTGAGTAAAATACGGGCGTTATCTAACTTCACAATACAACCCCAAAGAAAATTTTTCCGTATCAACCTAGTACGGTGTGTAGAGCGCAATCATGTACACATACTACTCCTGTGTAAGGGACTCTCAACCATATCCTTATTTACGTTCAGCTAGCACAAAAAACCCATTTAAGTGTATTTATAGATAGTTTGACTGGTATTTTCATCTCCTTTTCTCAAATATCATTTTTATGATTTTGCTCGATATCAATGCCCATTACATAAACATGCGTTGTTTCGAAAGGGTACTTCCAATTGCTACTGTACAATACACTTGTGAACTTCAGCATTGCGATTAATAATCACAAGCTTGACTTGTCTTTTGCATTGAAACGAAAAAAAAAAAAAAAAATGTAATGTTCTTGACAGTGACAGTGAATAACAACCATCGACTACCTTTTCAGTGTTTAAGAAATAATTTTTAAGCCGCGGTCGTTATTTTTTCCTAGTGGCTTGAGAACAGCAGCCGCTATTTTTAAATGCATATAGTTCTATGCAGACTACAGTTATCTATTTATATTTATCTGCCATTCATAAATATTGTACCTATATGTACAACAAAATGTAGTTCTCTGATTTTTAGCTCCACTGGCCGAAGGCCAGCGAGCTATTGTCATGGCGTTGTGTCCGTCGTGCGTCCGTCCGTTCGTCCGTGCGTGCGTCCGTAAACTTTTTCTTTAAAAAACTTCTCCTCAGAAACTATTGACTGGATTTTTACCAAATTTCACAGGAATGTTCCTTTGGTGGTCCTCTTTCAAATTCCTTCAAATAATTGTGTTCCATGAAGAATTCTGGTTGCCATGGCAACCAAAGTAAAAAACCTTTAAAAATCTTCTCCTCCCAAACCGCTATTTGGATAGCATTATTATTTTGCAGGAATGTTCCTTAGATACAGGTTTACAGAATTCCTTTAAAAAAAAATGATCTGTCAAAAAACATGGCTTTTATGGGAGACTCATTTTCCTTTTATGGTATAAAGTAAAATCTTTGAAAAATTTCTTCTCTAAAACTATTCATTGGATTTCATTGTTGTTTTGCAGGTAAGTTCCTATGGTGGTTGTCTGCCAAATTGTTTCTATGGTGGTTGTATACCAAATTCCTTTTAAAAAAATGATACACCTAAAAACACATTTTTTTATAGACAAGGCTTACATGTATATTTCAAAAAAATGTTCTTCTCCAAAACTATTTATTGTGTTAGTTTTATCGACTAACAAAGAAAAAGGAAGAAAATTGGATTGACTTGACCTAGTCAGGGCTGTCCTATTTAAGCCCACACATTTTCCTTGGTATTAAGATCACAATTTACTCCAATGATATGCTATTAGTTAGTACTAGTAATGAAATATCACTGGCCATAAATAAGATAAAAGCTTGAGCACCTTTCACAACTTGAGCTTTTCAATTTTGCCTTATTACTAAGCCTGAGTAACCATGCCAAGATAAAAAAGAAAAAGTATTTTAATAACAAAACCCCCATGTTGTAGGTACTTTATAGTCCTTTTGATATAGAACAAGAGAACCTCTGCACTTTTATTAGTTCTGGTAAAGGTTTGTTGACCTACTAATGAGTAAATGCAGAGTGGACAGAGAAGGGGTGTAAATCCTGGTGACCTGGTACACAGTGGGACAGGGCTTTACATTTGTGATAAGGCATTAATGTTACCCAGTCAAACTGATCCGGCAACTTCAGTACACCAGAATTAATCTGTGCCCTGGAGCAGGATATTTGATTTATGTAAATGCATTTGTAGACCATTTTGTGTTGTTTGCCACAGAAGACATTCTAACTGTGAAAAGTTGATTATTAGGGATAAGGTGTTCATTGTATGCCAGCATATTTCATTCTATCTGGTGTATTGATGTAAGTTGATCTATATTGCTATAACATTCATTCATTTGCCCTCCTAGCTGTTCTTTTAGATTACCCCGTTACCACACAATCACAACTTTTAACGACCCTGAGAAAGACATATTTTCTATATTTTGATGTTTCCCCACCCAAAATGGTTTGTGAAAGGACCTGTTGCAGACAACATATCTTCAAATTAGTAAGACATATATAAAAAAGGATAGAAATTATGGTGGGAAACTAAGAAAATGCTGGTTACCATTTTTTTCTTCTTTTCTCAAGTTTTTTCCATACCTTTTTTCTTTAGTGAGCTAAAATGCAGGATTGAATGGTAATTGTTAAAAACTTCTTTTCGCCATTATAGAAATATCAGGTCTGTGGAGCGATACAGGCGCTCAAGCGCCTCTAGTTTGGTTATTCGTATTGATTTTGTGATGTTTCTTTACAGTTATAGTGGTGAGGTATATAATAAAAGGAATATTACAACAGTCTGCATTTCTGCGATTTCGGATCATGTCTCGTTTCGTGTGTCAGAGATGCGCATCGGATTCTTCTTTGGTCTTATCCGATATGCATCTCTGTACACAAGCAACTCGACTTTCACTCATGTAGCTTCCATTTTTTTAGCTCCACTGGCCGAAGGCCAGTGGGCTTATGTCATGGCCCGGTGTCCGTCGTGCGTCCGTCAGTCCGTCCTTGCGTGCGTCCGTCCATGCGTTAACTTTTATTTCAAAAATCTTCTTCTCTGAAACTACCCATCCAATTTTCATGAAACTTCACAGAAATGATCCTACCATGGTCCTCTTCAGAATTTCTTGAAAGAATTTGATTCCTTCAAAAACTGTGGTTGCCATGGAAACAAAACTGAAAAATATTGGAAATCTTTAAAAATCTTCTTGTCTGAAACCATAAGGCATAGGGCTACCAAATTTGGCATGTAGCTTTATGTAGTAGACCTCTATCAAGTTTCTTCAAATGATAGCCCTGGGGTCAAAATTGGTTCTGCCCCAGGGGTCACAAGTTTTACATAGGCTTATATAGAGAAAACTTTAAAAATCTTCCTGTACCTAGCCATAAGGCCTAGAGCTACCAAATTTTGCATGTAGCTATATCTAGTGGGCCTCTACCAAGTGGGCCAAAATTTTAGCCCCGGGGTCAAAATTGGCCCCGCCGCAGGGGTCACAAGTTTTACATGGGCTTACATAGTGACAACTTAAGAAATCTTCCTGTTTTGATTTTTTTTTTTGAAATTAGCCTTGCATCAGGGGTCTTATGTTTTACAGAGGCTTCATATGGACAAAACTTGAAAATCACCTCATTTATAACCATACAGCATAGACTTGTATTATTTTGGCATGTGGCTTTATGTTGTGGAGTCTACCTGGGTTCAAGTAATTATAGATCTGGAACAAAAATGGCTTTGCCCTGCGGGTCTCAACTTCCACATGGGCTTTTACAGAGAAAACTTTGTAAGTCTTCATTTTGAAATCATTTGGCTCAGAATTGAAATGTTTAGTATTTATGGTTTATATTTATAAGCCAGTGGAGCGATACAGGGCCATCATGGCCCTCTTGTTTTGTCTCCTAACCCTCTATGAAACAGCCCTGTTTCAATGATTCTGACCAAGAGAGCCTTTATAAAACTTTACTTTTAGTGTTGGTTTTTTTTTTTCTTTTCCCTTTCCTCACAATGTTTACAACCCTTTCTGCATTTTAGTCTCATTTTGCTTGTCATCTGCAAAAACTTTGAATGTGGTTAGGTGTAAAAATTTGTCATCTCTGGGTGGTAAACCCTCTCTAGTGTGAAGAATTTAGAACAGAATATACCTATAGAACATTTATTTTCTTCATCAATTGCTCTGATGCCCACACTCTTTACCTGACTGAAAATGAGTACAGGAAAGTTGTAGTCATCTTACTGCAAGACTGCATGGTGAAATGTAAAATATATGTTGCTAAGTTGATGTAATGACTAGAACCAACCAATCATCAGGATCAGCTAATTTACTTAATCCCTTTGCTACACAATCCCAAGTTTTAACGATTTGAGGAAAAGGCTGTTTGAAATTATTTTGGGAAAAAAAGGTAAAAATGCTAGTAACCAGCATTTTCTCCTTTTTCCACAATGTTTTCTACCCTATGAAAGGCAGAAATCATCATTTGAGCTATGTTTATTTTGTTGGCTGCAAATGCTTTCAATTTGGCTCAGTCCAAAATGTTGCCCTTTGGTAAAGAGTTAACTCTGTACCAAACAGTTCTATGTTTCAAAGACCCTGATAAATAATGCTTTTGAAAAAATCACGGAAAAAGAAGAAAATACTTGGGTAAGCAGTATTTTCTCCTCTTCCTACAATATTTTTTAACCTTTCAAAGGCAAATCTCTTGAGTTAAGTTACTGTTAATTTGTCATCTGCAAAGCTTTGAATTCAGAGAAGTCTGAAATTTTTTGTTTTTTAAAGAGTCAATCGGGCCTAAACTTTGCTCTATTAGTCAATTTTCTGCATGTCCAAGGACCAGTCTACCTCATGATTCAGTCGGTTGTGAGACAAAGTGGATTTTATGGATCCACAATTATATGATGACCTGCTTGCCATAATACATCACAGAGATGCATTAAGCCCCCTTTTGCCAGAGCATTCTAATATGTGTATCTATTCAAAATATAACATTTGTCTTTCAAAGAGCAGTTTGTTTGTTTGTGTGATGTTTAAAACTGTTTTCAACATTATTTTAGTTATATGTTGGTAGCCAGTAGTGGCCAGTGCTTATCCACTTATCTTTTCTGGAGTTTCTGTTACCAGTACTATGCACAATATTCTTCCCAAGCCACTGGCTGCTTTCCCACATAACCATGGTGGAAACAGTGATCAGCAGGGAGAGAGAATGTATCCTGTTGCAATGATTATCTTCAATCCTGGGAAAGAAATTGGCCAAGCTGGGGATTCGAACCAGCAACGCCCTGGTCTCAAATCTGGCAAAAGGTGGTTTATTGCCTCTCCGTCATGCATCATACCAATCAAGCCATCACAAAGCTATGGATTCATAATAGCCACTTTCTTTAACAACCGTCTTAATCGTGAGGTAAACTGCTCCTTAGACATACAGAAAATTGACCAATAGAGAAAAGTTTTGGTCCAGGTCAGCCTGCATGGACTGCGCAGTTCACAGATGCATTAAGCCCCCTTTTCACAGAGCATGGCTCATATTTATTGTCACTGCCCTCCATATCCTGGTATCAGTTTTCATTTAACCCCTTACCAAATGGCAAAATTTTAGACTGGTTCAAACTGAAACCATTTGTAGGCAACAAATTATATGTGGTTCAAATAATGCATTTTGTCTCGGAAAGATAAGAAAACATTGTTGGAAAAAGGAGAAAATGCTGGTTACAAGCATTTTCTCCTTTTCCAACAATGTTTTCAAAAGCTTTTATTCTTTGGGTAATTAAAACTTAGGATTGTGTGTAGAAAGTTTACCACACAATCCAAAATCCCAACGACCCTGGGGAGGAAGGCTTTTGAAAACATTGTGGAAAAAGAGAAAATCCTGGTAACCAGCATTTTCTCCTTTTCCCACATTGTTTCCTACTTGATCAAAGACAAATTTTATCGTTAGAATCATATTGTCGTCTGCAAATGCTTTGAATTTGGATGGATCTTAAATTTTGTTATATGGTAAATAGTACGGGATAAAATAGGTCATCAGCAAATGGAAATGTGCTAATTTGAAATCTAAAAAACTGCATTTGTATTTTTCAGCCATGTATGAACACAAGATATTTACTCAAGGTGTAATCTGGGACATCAACTCCTATGACCAATGGGGGTAGGCATATTTGTTTTCTGTAACTTGGTTTTGCTTTATTTCATGCTTTTCGATAGTTTATCGGGAAATAATGGTGGATTATGGTTTGATAATTTCACCATTTCGACCAGTGAAATTTACTGATTTGATAACTCATTGGTAATGAACTACTTAGATTCACATTCTCAGACCTATACTTATGAAAAATGGTCAAAATGTTTTTCTTGATGATGTATCAGACAAGTTCAAAACTGGATCATGTTGGGTCAAAAAGTAGGTAACTGGGCCAAACCTTAGGAAAACAGTGTGTGCAGTCTGCAGGCTATATTTTTAGTCTGATACTCATAAACATTGTCAGAATGTTTGTCTTGATATTACTCTGACAGGTTCAAAAATAGGTCAAGTTGGTCAGAAAGTAGGACACTAACAGTCATGTGTTTTACATCATTACAACCAGGATCTTTTCTCCCTGATCAATTCTAGATGAATTTACTCATGTTAGCGCTTTATGGCCAATTGTTTTAACACCTTACTGAGTCATGGGGTTGACTGGTCCTTGGACACACAGAAAATTGATCAATAGCAAAAAATCTTAATCTAGACTGGGCAGGCTGGTCTTTGTGGATACTTTTTAGCTCCACTTATCGAAGGCCAGTGAGCTTATGTCATGGCCCATAGTCCATCATGCATCTGTCAGTGCATGGGTTAACTTTTATTTCAAACATCTTCTTCTCTGAAACTGCTCATCCAATTTTGATGAAACTTCACAGAAATGTTCCTGCCATAGCCCTTTTCAGAATTTTTTAAAGAATTTGATTCTAGTTAAAACTCTGGTTGGCATGGCAACAAAATGGAATAATTATGACAAGCTTTAAAAAATCTTCTTGTCTGAAACCATAAGGCCTAGGGCTACCAAATTTGGTATGTAGCTTCATCCAATAAACCTCTTCCAGATTTCTTCAAAGGATAGCCCTGGGGTCAAAATTTGCCCTGACCTGCGGTCACAAGTTTTTCATAGGCTTATACAGTAAAAACTGGAAGAATCTTCTAGTTCTTACCCATATAGCATACGACTACCAAATTTAGCAAGTAGCTTTATCTAGTGGACCGCTACTAGGATAATTGAAACTGTAGCCCTATGAGATATATCTTAGTTTGTTACCATTTACCTCCTTTGGTAATATAACTGCATTATTACATGATTGGTGTTGGGTATTCAAGTATTTTTTATAGAAAATGTTCAGTTATCAGTGAGAGTGATTAGCGTTGGTCTTAATTGTTAGAATGTCAGATGAGTGTAATAGTTAATGTAAAGTGTGGTTTGTATTATTCAGTTTTTTTGTGCTAGAACTTTACCACTCATTCCATTGAAAAGATGTTTTCTGCTACTAAAGTTTTGAAAATCTTCTTGTTAAAGTACTTTTTGTAAGAGTAGACTGATTGATATAAACGATACTTGATTTGACCTGCTTATATTCATTGACATCATCTTTGCATTCGAAAAAAATGTGACTTTTTGCTTCAATTGAAACCACCTGTTTTCACAGAGCTTGGCTCATTTGATCTTGTTTTATATATACTAATCTTTACTTTTGTTATTTCCTAAAATAAGTACACTGGACTCTCACACTGCTAAAACTATTTTTAGCCATTAGAAAAAAATATCATGAACAATTTTAGACACAGACAATAAAAAAGTATAGCTTCCTCTTTTCAGCCTGACCCTGATCTCAACCCCTGTTTTCACGTCTGTGGTACAGAGGCAGAAAATTTGCAACCTTCAAGCTTATTTATGGTTCCTTACTTTATTTCAGAGTTGAGTTAGGCAAACAACTAGCGAAGGTCATTCAACCAGAGCTCGCTGGGACAGGTACAGTCAGCAGTCACGATCCCTCAACAAACGGGCTTATCAGCTTTATCAAGGCAAACAGGGCTTAGACACCATGACAAACTCTGTTTTCTCGATTTTATTTTTGGTTTTGATATTTTGAAAATTTCACTAAAAGTGATATTATTTGAAAATGTATCCAAAAAAAATGTAAACCTGTTGTAAAAATGGTTGATTGTTGTAATCTGTCACTGCAGTAAAGGCAAGCCAGATAGCTGCATGTGAGTATTAATGGGCTGTGGAAGTAACTTGGAGATCAGGGCCTGGTTTCACCAAAAAACTTAAGTCCCTAATTTTGCTCAAATCTGGTAACCGTCTCAGGTTCTGAGTTCGTTATTTGAGACACATTTCATTGACATTAATAGGCTAAAATAACATTCTGAAATCCTAAAAGAAACACCGTTTTAGACCATCCTAGCAATATAAATGGACTTGAGTCTATTAACCCTTTCCCAAACAAGCCCTGGTTTTCACGTGTCTGCAGTACAAGTATTTTGAAAACACTGTTGGAAAAGGAGAAATTGCTCGTAACGAGCAATTTCTCCTTTTCCCACAGTGTTTTCTATCCTTTTTGAGACCTTTCTGCCATTTTCATCGAATTTAAAATTGTCGTCTGCAAACTCTTTCAATTGGGACCAGTCCAAAATTTGTCGTTTGGGAAAGGGTTAACAGACTTTAGTCCATTATTTTACTAAGTTGAGTATTAAATGTTGTGACATCTAAGAAAAGGAGAGTGTTACTAAAGTCTGTTAATTCTAGTGAAATGTGTCTCAAACAAAGAACTTTACTTAAGTCAAAAAATGAGTCTGCATCTAGATTTGAGTAAAATAAGGAACTTTATGTAAAGCTGGGCCCAGGAGTTTTCATCCCTGCTGAGCAGAAAAAAAAAAATCCTGGGACTGATGAATGTCATCATGATAGATTTCCTTCCTCTCACATCATCTTACATTGAATAACTCTTTACCACACAATCCCAACTTTTAACAACCCTGAAAGAGAAAGCTTTTGAAAACATTGTGGGAACCAGCATTTTCTCCTTTTTCCGCAATGTTTTCTTCCCAATTTAAGTCAGAAAAAATCATTTCCACAAAATTTGATTTGTCATCTGCAAATGTTTTGTCATTTGGTAAAAAGTCAATTAACTCTTTACCACACAACACAATTTTGGACTGATCCAAATTGAAAGCATTTACAGACAACAAATTAGACATACATGTATAAAGAATTATGGGATTTCTCTTTGAAAAGAAACGAAACATTGAGAAAAAAGGAGAAAATGCTGGTTACCAGCGTTTTCTCCTCCCATAGTTTTTTCTAAAGAATACTTCTGAAGGGTCATTAAAACATAGGATAGTTTGGTAAAGGCTTGGAACACATGCTGCATATAGTACTGGTAAAGAAATGCCAGGAACACAAGGTGCATTGGTCAGAGATTTGTCTGATTGCTAAATCTTGTACCATATTGAGCTGAAAACCGCTGCCATCTACTTTTAAGTAATTTTCCTAGACATTTTCAACCCTTTTATATATAATTTCCGGATTTAACAACTCTAAGTAAGGCAATTTTTGAAAACATTGTGGAAAAAAAGAGACAATGCTGGTGACAAGTATTTTCTCCTTTTTCTAGGTTTTTCTACCCTCTGAGGGGGCAAATCCCATCCTGTAAACCACATTTAATTCGTGGCCTGCAAGTGCTTTAATTTTGACAGGTACGAGATGTTTTGGGAAGGGTAGAAAACGTTGTGGGAAAATGCTGGTTACCAGCATTTTCTTCTTTTCCCACAATGTTTTCAAAGGGCTTTTTCCTCAGTGTTGTTAAAACTCGGGATTGTTTGGTAAAAGGTGAATTGATAAATTGTCAAATCCTCTTGTATAGTCTGATCTCAGTCATAGAAACATCACCTGTATGTACTTGTTTGTAGTAGAATCTCTAATGGACATTGTAGTGAATATTGATATTTAATCAGATTTTTTCCTCTGTTTCCTCTTTCACATGCTGATATTTACATCTTGAACCCGCTACAGAACAGTTCTTTGTTTCTGTGACCCTGAAGAAAAAGGCTTTTGAAAACATTGTGGGAAAAGGAGAAAATACTGGAAACCAGCATTTTCTCCTTTTCCCACAATGTTTTCTACCCTTGCAAAGTCAAACTCCAACATTAAAGCCTAATAGAATTTGTGGTCTACTCAAGCTTTCAGAATGGGCAGTTATAAAATTTTGTTGTAGGGTTAAGAGTTAAGTGGGTGCAAACATTGTGGTTTTTATAGGGAATTTTTATTGTTAATCAGATTTTTTTTCTTTTTGTATTTGCTTATGCAACATTTTCCCAGATCTGCATACTAATAATTAATGAGAAAATATGATTATATGAGAAATACATAATTATTTTTTGAAAGACTGTAGACTTATGAATGATAAGCAGTTGAAAGTGGCCAAGTCTTTTTTCACCTATGATATACAAGTACATAGAAGGTACTTGTTTCTTATTGGTGAAAGGTCGAAATTTATTTCAATGAATGAACATCATTACATTATGATGTTCAGGATATGAAATAAATTTCAATCTTTCACAAAAAAAAAACCCCTCAAATATTCCATTTATTTCTTGCTTCTAACCCTTTTATTTTTTGTTGGGACTTGCAAAGTATAGGGTACCTCTCCTCTCGGTATTTCCGTATCAGTGAGTTTGTCAATCTGTAAACTCACTGGTCGAAACAGTGAAATTATCAAACCATAACCACCATTTTTTTCCAATAACTACTGAAAAGTATGAAATACAGTCTGTATATTTTTGCAATAGACAGCTCTTAAAAGCATTGTGGACAATTTTACATTACTAGTACCTTACTAGGAATTGCTTCTTTTGCAAAATGTTTTCTGTATCATTCCTGCTAATGTTGCAAATTTTTCTGATTTTTAGCTCGGTTGTTTTCGAAGAAAACATTGTAATATTGTCATAGCCCTCTGGTGTCTGTGTTGTTATTTTTGGAAATGGAGAAAATGCTAATTCTCATAAGCCTTTTTTTTCTCAGGGTATTTAAAGTTGGGATTGCTTGGTAAAGGGTTGAGGGCCTAATTATTATTGGTGTCTTTATCAGACAAAAAGTCTATATTTAAAGGATCTAAAGAAAGAAACACAAAAACATCTTGATAGACATCTAATAGTAGTATCCTGTCATGAAACATGTCATTTAATTCTGTGCCACACAATCCTGAATTTCAGTGACCCTGAGAAAGAAGGCTTTTGAAAACATTGTGGGAAAATGAGAAAATGCTGGTAAACAGCATTTCTGTTTTCTATTTCTGTTTTCTACCCTATCAAAGACAAGTTACATCATTTGAGCCACAAGTAAATTGTTGCATGAAAATGCTTTCACTTTAGACAAGTCTACATTCTTATCGTGCGGTAAAGAGTTGACCAGAAATTGATGTTTGTTGCAAAACGTTTTTGTTGTTGAGAAACATAAAAGAGTAAAAGTGCTGATTCTCACTATTGAAAGCACCAGTGTGGGGATGTTATAGTATATGGACTGTTTTATTTGCATTTTTTTTTTTGTTAAATTACTGACAAATTTATAGCATATTCATTGTAATAGATATAACTGTAAAATGTGATTGGCTTTTTTTTTCTCTCTCTCTCTCTTTTTTTTTTCTTAACCCTTAGAGCAATGAAAACCCAATATACATATATAATCTAAAATTAAGACCCTGATAAAAGAGTTTCAGTATTGCAGTTGTCCAGAATGTCTCAGCAAGGCAGACATTGTAGATCAAAGATCAGAATGAACATGTTGTGCAGTCTAATCTTGATCTATACTGGCCGCACTGTGGTGAAAGGTGCTTTAACTCTTTACACCACACAATCCCAGCTTTTAACAACCCTGAGAAAGAAGCCTGTAGAAAACATTGTGGGAAAAGGAGAAAATGCTGGAAACCAGCATTTTCTCCTTTTCCCACAATGTTTTCAACCCTTTCCAAAATGAATTTAATTTTTCAGTCACATGCTTTCAACTGCTTTCAATTTGGACCAGTCTAAAATTTTGTCGTTTGGTACAGGGTTAAGGGCTAACAAAGTCAAACTTATATTCCAAAAAGTTTTTCTACACTTTCACAGACAGTTACCACCATTTCAGCTCAATATAGTATGACAAATGCTTTTGATTTGGACCTATCTAAAATTTTGGTTGTTTGGTTAAGAGTTGTACCCATATTTATTTCATTCAGTATTTCAGTCATATGACAGTGACAGCTCTTTTCAGTATTGCAGTCCAAGGTTTCAGTGGTGCTAGACTGGGTCCCTGTATTGTGTTTTGCAGAGACATGCTTTAATGACATAACCACCCTAGTTGGGCGGGAGCTGGGTCAAACCATGTTTTCAGGACTATGATTCCAAATCCTAATCCTATTTGTTATCCTTATCCCGGAAGACCTCTAAATAGTTAAGGCTTAACCTTTTACCAGATGACAAAATTTTAGCCTTGTCCAAATTCAAAGCATTTGCAGACGACAATTTCAGTGTGGCTAAAATGGTGCAGTTTTTCTTTGATAGGGTAGAAAACGTTGGAAAAGGAGAAAATGCTGGTTATCAGCATTTTCTCCTTTTCCCACAATGTTTTCAAAAGGCTTCTTTCCCAGAGCCGCTAAAAGTTGGCATTGTGGGGTAAAGGGTTAAACAGCTAAATAAATGGAAATTTCGAGGCAATAGTGAATGAAAATATTGTATTTTGCAATTCCAGAGTTCCTTTGGCCAGAAAAAACTTACTATATCAGACAGTATAGATCCAAGATCAGACTGCTTGGTCAGTGTAGTCTGATCTTGATCTACACTGTCCCTGAAACTGAATTGAGTCACGCTTAGCAGCCAAAGGGTTGAGAAAGTCAACTCTCTTTAACTAGAAAGTATGAACAGTAACTCATCTTCTCCCGAAGAAAGCAGCTAGTGGCTTCGGAAGAATATTGTCCATAGTACTCGTAAAAGAAAGATTAGGAAAGCCTGATTAGGTGCTCAGGCCGCCGAGACATAACTTAAATAGTGTTGAAAATGGCGTTCAATATCATACGATCTATCAAACACCATTGTCCAAACAACAGACAGCGGCAAGAGAGGAGTGAGTCCGCATGGACAGACTACTGTGCAAAGATTCCAGGAATGTTTGGATAGGTGCACTGGTCACCATAATATGGCTTAGATGTTGCTGAAAAAGGTGTCATACACCATAGAAATGAAGTTAGTTTTGAAAAAAAGAGTAACAGATTATTCCTAGGAATTTCTCAATTTGTCACCGTGTTTTTCAACAAATAAAGTTACTTTTGAAAAGATAGTGAAAAGATGATCAATAGGTGATTCCTAGGAATTTCTTAATTTGTCACCGTGTTTTTCAACAAATAAAGCTACTTTTGAATTGATAGTAAAAGAAGGACCAATAGGTTATTCCTAGGAGTTTCTCGATTTGTCACCCTGTTTTTCAACGGGTTGCAATGGTAATGTATGAAGTTCGACTGTATGTGAGCAACACTCTGGCAAAGAGGGGATTAAGTTCAAAAGTAATTATTTTACATCAATTGTGAAAAAAAGTTCTCACAACTTACATTAACTCTTTACCAAATGACAAAAATGTAGACTTGTCCAAATTAAAAGCATTTGCAGACCACAATTTAAATATGGCTCAAGTTGTTGAAGTTGTCTTTAATGGGATAGAAAACATTGTGGGAAAAGAAGAAAATGCTGGTTACCAACATTTTCTCCTTTTCCAACAATGTTTTCAGAAGGCTTCTTTCTCAAGGTCGTTAAAAGTCAGGATTGTTTGGTAAAGGGTTAATTAATTACTGTTGGAGTGTTTTCTGGAAACCTTGATCAGCACTCTAGCCATGATGTGGGTAGTCACAAAGGTTGACCCTGCCCATCATGGGATTCAAACCTAGAACCTACAGTGTGAGAGACTGATACTCTACCACCACACCACTGTCTGGAGGGTTTAACCCTTTACCACACAATCCCAACATTTAACAGCCCTGAGAAAGACGCCCTTTGAAAACATGGTGGGAAAAGAAGGAAATGCTAGTAACCAGCATTTTCTTTTTTCCCACAATGTTTTCTTCACTATCATAGGCAAATCCAATCATTTGAGTCACATTTGCTTTGACCGTCTGCAAGTGCTATCGATTTGGACATGTTTAAAACTTTGTCACTTGGTAAAGACTAACTGCATTTCCATGATGCATTATACTAAGCAAGTCGTCATTATAATTACTCCGTAAAATAAATTTTGTCTAACAACCATCTGAATCATGAGATAGACTTGTCCTTTGACGTGCAGAAAATTAACAAAAAAAAGTTTTGACCCAAGTCAGCCTGCACGGAGTGTGCAGGCTGACCTGGTTTTGATACTTATTACAAATGTATTAAACCTCCTTTTCACAGAGCATAGCTCATTAAGTGAATGGTTGTCTTTTTAAAACCCTGAGGAACAGAACTTCTACAAACATTCTAGGGGCAGAAAAAAAGAGCTGATGCTTTTAATCAAAATTACCTCCTTGTTCCATGTTGTTTTTTACGGTCTGGCAGATGAAATTATTATTATTACTACTACTACTACTACTAGTTCCTTTTTCTTCTTCTTCTTCCTCCTATTATTATTGTTTTTATTATTATTAATAATACAACAATTACTACTGCTGGTTATTATTATCATTATTAATATCAATAATCGTTTGGGTTATACTGAGTCTGTCGTCTGCAACTGTTTCAAGTATTGCAATTGGCAAAGAGTGTACTCTTTACCAGACAATAAAATATTCGTCTGTATTGATACACTTTCAGACGAAAAAATAAATAATGCTCAAGTTATGAGATGTGTCTGTGGAAAGGAGGAAAATATATTGGGGATAAGAAGAAAATGCTCTCACTATTTTCAAACGCCTTCCCTTAAAGGATCGTTAAAACTCGGTATTTTGTTGTAAAGGGCTGCAGCAAACGTACCATGCGGTCCCTGAATAGGAATATATTGACTTGTTACTGCATTCTTAACCCTCTACCAAGCGACAAAAGATTAAACTCAAAAGTAAGTGTAGACGACAAATTAAAAGTGCCTCAAATTTTTTAATTTGTTTCTGAAAGGTTTTAAAACATTGTGGGAAAAGGAGAAAATGCTGGTTCCTAGCATTTTCTCCTTTTCAAACAATGTTTTCAAAAGCTTTCCTCCACAAGGTAGTGAAAACTCGGGATTGTGTTGAAGGGTATAAGCAGATCGATACTGTCTCACTAATTAGATAATTTGTCGCTTAGAATAATATGAGTAAGCTCAGGTCATTTTGTAGATAGTGTAGATCAAGATCAGACCAGATAAAGTGCGCAGTGCGATCATAGATCACCAGTTTCTCTGTTAAGACATTGTGACAAAGAACAGTCTTAAAATACGCTTATTAGATTTTTAGTTAGTGTACGTGACAGAAAACTTTTACCTCAAATTGTTAACTGGAAAGACTGAACGGTAAGTGAATTATTGTTGAATGCGAAATGGATCTTATTACGTAGTCTTTTGTGAGAAAAATATGGTTTATGATTTTTTGAGTTGTGAATATAATTTGAAAGGAATGTGTCTTGCACTGCCAATTTGTAACTTTCTCAAAATTGTGCTTAAAATAGTGATTGGGATTAAAAGTAAATATTCCAAATCTTTAGATTACTGATATTATAATCTCAATAGACATTTTATAGTCTAGAAATAAAACCCAACTGCAATTTCATGGTTGCTATTGTCTAAAGTGTTTTAGCAATATGGACAGCGTAGATCCAACATCAGATTGCACGTTTTGTGCAGTCTGATCTTGATCTACACTGGCCGCAAAGGCAACTTTGGTTGTGGAAGGCGATATATGAGTTAACCCATTACTGCTTCGAGATGTTTTTTTTCCTGTTCCGCAACAAAACACGTTTAAATCTTTCACCGCCATGGGCGAAGTCAAGGGCTTTTGCAGACGGCATAGATCAAGATCAGACTGCACAGAACGTGCAGTCTGATCGTGATCTATGCCGTCTGCTTTTTTACTTAAGCCTATAAAATAAAAATCATTTTGAATTACAAATGAGCATATTTTCAGCCGTCGAAACAGATGAGGTATGTAAAACATTCGTTTGCTGAAAAGGTTTAAAAAAAAAAAACCCATTGTCAGCTTCGCAGGTTTACTCCTCTTGTCTCACTGTTTCCACATAGATCTACGCATTGACCTACAAGACCCACTAGCTGCCAAATGTAAACAATTTTGGGGTCAAATTGCAGATAAGTCTAATTAATACCAGGTCACGGCTCGTATACATTTTTCTGTAAACAAATGTACATGTGGTTATTTTTGGCTTGGAGGTTAGGGCGTTGGTTTTGTAATCCGAGGTACTGTGTTCCATTCCCGCTTGCGACATAGGCCTTGTGCCGCTGAAAACCAGGAAACGGATGTTGAAGTGAACTGTCCCCGTCATGTAACTAAATGCCTGCCCGGAAGATGCATTTTATTGTTTTCTTTGCCTGAAAATGAGGTTTGTTAATTTGACACTACCGAGCCTGGTAAAGTACACGGTTTGAAACTAGGGGTCGCTGGTTAGAATCCCCCGCTCGGCTGAGGATTGACGAAATTCATGTGACAGCTTTCATTCCTCTCTCACCGTTTATCATCGTTTCGACGTTGATTATGTCGAAAAGCTGTCAGTGGCTTGGGAGGAATATTGTAGATAGTATTGCCATAACGAAACTCCAGGAAAGCATGGATAGGTGTACCGGCCGCCGTGATGTAACTGAAATAATTTTGAAAACGTCGTTAAATACCATACCAACTGTCATCTGGCATTCCAAGCAATTAATCCATAACCTGCTAAATAGGTAATATAAAACATTTCAAGCCAAAAGTAAAACCCAAAATGGTACTATTTCAACGTTAATTTTTGGAGAAGAGTATCAACTTATCGGGCAGGATAGATCAAAGATCAGACTGCACGTTCTGTGTAGTCTGATCTTGATCTACATCGTCCGCAAAAGGTCATTGAGTCGCGTTTAGAAGCCCAGGATTAAACCTTATGCTAGACGATAGGCCTGTGCTAATATCACGCTCACATGCATAAAAGCATATACCTTTATATATAACCTTGGGCATGGTTCCATGTTATTGCAAAACAATCCAATAATAAACGCCATAATATCGCATTGTCATTTTCATTCACCCTTTTTTCCACTGAACATAATTATATACAATCGGTTAGAACGACCCCGATATTCCTATTTATAGATTTTTTTTGTAAAAATATTTCCCAAAATATCGGGCAGAGTGGATCCAAGATCAGAGTGCATTTTCTGCACAGTCTGATCTTTTTCTGTACAGTCCGAATAAGTGTCTGAAATTTTCTATCTTGCGGAAAGAGTGTAATGGCTTTGTTGATTTCAATCTTTGCTTTTGGATTAAGTAACAATGGACTTGTCAGAATTTTAAAAGAGACCAAAAATTTACAATTCTATCATGATCTGGACAAGAAATCTATGAAAAAGTTAATCCATGTAAACCAAAGATCAGTCAATACTTTCTTTGTAGTCTGATCTTGATATAAAAAGCCCTGATTGTTCCCAACGTTGATCGTAGACTGGTAAAGATCACGTTATAAATAAATTAATGGCGGAAGATCAATTTCCATGCAACCAACTTGTTTGAGTCTTCACTGCAAATTATAGAGAATTACATACCTTTTGCGGACGGTGTAGATCAAGATCAGACTGCACAGAACATGCAGTCTGATCTTGGATCTACACCGTCCTTTTACAGAAACTACACTACACTCCACAAATAATATTCAATACGAGTGGAAATCTATTTTGACTCTTAGGCTGCAAAGTGCGACTCAACGACCTTTTGCGGACAGTGCAGATCAAGATCAGATCTTGGATCCACACCGTCCGTTTATAGATACTAAACTATGCTCCACATATTATATGGGCCATACTGTGTAAAAAGGAGGTTTCGTGCCTCTGCAAAAAGCATCGATCCATGTCGGGCTGCGCAGTTTGCTATTGTTCAATTTTCTGCCTGACAAAGGACCTTTTTACCTTATGCTTCAAATGTTTGTTGGATAAAATGGATCTTATGGATCCATTATTATTTGCTGACTTGGTATGTACGCTGCATCACGGAGATGCATTAAACCCCCTTTTGTTAGAGCGCTGCTCATATTCACTTGCAGTGGGAATTCATTTTAAAGATACATCCTTACAGCTAGAGAGAGAGAGAGAGAGAGAGAGAGAGAGAATGCTGTTAAAATTTGTTAGACTGTAGAATGGTTTAGAATTAGTCAGCTGTGTAAGAAATTCTTGTTCAAAGTTGTTCAAAGTTGAGTACCGGTCGACAGGCAGTGTAGGGGTCTTGAAAATGATGCTCGTATAGTGCCGTCGTGTTTACCAATGTTTTTGTAGCAAGTGTTTGCTATCTGGCATTGGGGTATTAAAAATGAAACTCGTATAGTGCGGTCGTGCAGACCAAGATTTTTGTAGCAAGTGTTTACTGACGTACTGTGAGGTCTAAGGCATGACCCTCGTAGAGTGTGGGCATGGAGACTAAAGGCTTTTTATTTACCCTTATCCTGTTAAATAACAGAATAAAACTTTCAAGCCGATAGAAATGTTATTTCAAACTTTTTTTTTTTTCGGAAAAAAAAATATCTCCTGTACAGACAGTGTGTATTCAAAATCATATTACACGTCTGTGCATTCTGATCTTGATCTACACTGTCCGTAAAAGGTCAGTGAGTTGCGCTTAGCAGCTTAAGGATTAAGTACTTAGCCCACTATTTGGCTGTCTTGGTTATGGTCTTAGTTTACTGAGGTCATTCTGGTAGTGTTTTAAAGCCAGTTTTTGCTAACTGGCTGTAAGGTCTTAGGTCTCATCCTCCCGGAGTGCGGCCATTGAGACCTAGTTTTGTTGTAGTTAGCGTTTGCCAACGGACTATGAGGTCTAACGTATGATTCTTGGACAGTGGGTTAATGCAGATCTAGGCCTTTGTAACAAGTGCGTGCTTATTTGCCTTGAGGTCAAAGGTAAGATCCTCGTATACTGTGGTCTTGCAGACCTAAGTTTTTGTTGCAAGTGTATGCTAATGATCTGTGAGATCTTGAAAAATAATCACCGTGTTGTTCGGTTTACACAGAGCTTCCCATCTTGTTGTGAGATCTTAGGTATGATAATGTGGTCATACGGGTTTGTAGCAATTGCTTGCAGTCATGTAGACTCAGGTTCATTTCGCAAGTTCTCTCCAAGTGACTCTGCGGTCTAAGGTAAGATCCTCGTATAGTGCACTCATGCAGACCTTGGCTCTTGTAGCAAGTGTATGCTAAAGGGCAATTTTGCAGCATCACGTGGACGCCCCTATTGTGGATCGTATCACATTTTTCCGCGTTCGCAGTTATCACGAGTTAACCCTTTTCCTGCTAAATAAGTGAAACGAAACTTTAAAGCCGATAGTAAATACACAAATTTTGCTATTTCAAATGTTTTTTGGGGGGTGGGGGAAGAGGGGCGTAAAGACATCTCCTTATCAGACAGTGTAGATACAAGATCAGACTGCACGTTCTTTGTAGTCTGATCTTGATCTACACTGCCTGAAAAAGGTCCTTGAGGGTTAATTACAACATCAATGCTGCAAACTAGCCAAGCCCCGGGTAGCTCAGTCGGTAGCGTACAGGACTTGAGAACAGGAGGTCGCTGGTTCGATCCCCGGCTTTGCCAATTTCTTCCCTAGGATTGATGATAGTCATTGTGACAGGATTCATTCCCTTCTCACTGCTGACCATTGTTTCGACGATAACTATGCGGAGTGCTGGTAAGAGAAACTCCAGGAAAGCATGGATAGGTGCACTGCTTGTCGCGATATAAGTGAAATAATGTTGGAAACGGCGTTATACAACATAGATTCATTCCATCAATCATGTTCTGCAAACTAAATGATTATGTTAGTAAGGTCTAAAAATAGATTACCATAGCAGCTGAAAATGACTTTGGTCAAAGTCAAGCAGCAGGAAGCTGAGACGATGCAGATCAAGGATCAGACAGCACGTACCGATCCGGATCGTCCACGATACCTATAGCGCCATAGGCGAAAGTAGGGCCTGTTGCGAACGGCATAGATCAAGATCAGACTGCACAGACTGTGCACTCTGATCTTAATCTATACCGTCAGCTTGTGTAGTCAACCCTATAGAATTAAAATCCGTTTGAGTTTCAATGGATTGTTTTTTTAAGCCGTCGATATATAGAGGTCGAGTTTAAACATCATGTTGATTGCATGGTGCTTTACGTCGCGTTCAACATTATTATTTCAGTCATATCACGGCGATAGCTCACATATTCATATGATTACTGGGTTCCATCAGTACTAGGCTAGCGCTCTGAGGTGTCTTGCCCAAGGACAATTCCACGAAAAATCCAGTGGATCGGCAACAGCTCACATATTCATGTATGTCCTTGAACTAATATGTCCTTCACCAGAACCAGGCACGGGATCTGAATTGTCTTGCCCAAGGACACCCCCCCCCCCCCCCAAAAAAAAAGTGCTTCCATAGAGGCTTAAACCTGGGGCCTCCAGGTTATGAGTCCTACACTTTACCGCTGAGCCACACAGGACCCCGTATTATATAATGTGGCGCTGGAACCGTCAATGATAAAACAAACATGTCATAGGTTTGGATCAATAAATGTGTCAAGGTAATAAAATGCTTTTTTTTTTCCTAAGTCAGCAAAACCCTAAATGGTCATAAATCTTGTCAGAATACCCCTGAAAGTATCAGACACTGGAATGTACATCTAAGATAAGACAGCATATCCTGTGCAGTCTGATCTTAGTCTACATTGTCTTCTACAAAGCAACTATGGCTGTGGAAAGTGCTCTAAGGATTTGCAGAAAACAAAGGTACATGTGGATAGCATTGATTTTTACAGTTTACAGGATTTGTAGTATTGGACTTGCAGGTGTGTGTATTTGTGTGTTACAGAAATATCGTCTAATACGTTTTATTTTACCAAGGTAAACAGAGATAACCCTTTGCCAAGCAGTTCAGTGTAGACCCAGGGTAAAAAAGCCTCTGAAAACATTGTGGGAAAAGGAGAAAATGCTGGTAAACCAGCATTTTCTCCTTTTCCAACAATATTTTCTATTCTTTCCCAATTTTTGTTTTCATTTCTGCAACAATTACTGTGTCGTCTGAAAATGTTTTCAACATGTAAAATCTTAAAATTTTGTCGTTTGGTACAGAATTATCTCTTTGTAATACTGAGAGTAAATTGACGAGAGGTTGCGGACAGCGTAGATCAAGGTCTGTCGTAATTTGCTTACATACCTGTATTCATAACCCGTCTTATATCGCATTCTTAGTCTAATTCTAGATTCAAAAAGTAGCCGCGGCGAATTCTACTTGGCTAAACCATTACGTTTGTTTGAAAACTGGAAAATTTTTGAGAACACTTCTTATCTCCATTAGTGAACCTCTTCAAGTCAAAGGCGCGTTTAGACCTTCTACCGGGACCACTCGTAAACAACCTTTACCTTAAACAACCTCGCGTAAACTTACCTCGCATAAGGTATTATAACTTGAACCGGAACCCAAACAACGATAATACACTAGTGTATTATCGTTGTTTGGGTGCCGGTTCTAGTTATTGTAGTTATGAGCGCATGAAGCCGGCGAAACCAACCACAGCACGTGGCGGAAATTGTAGTACTTCGCCATTTCGTCGTTGTTGCTAAGACGTATACGTGCGGAAAATGTTATGGTTTTCATGTCATAGCGCAATAATGGCGGCCCCCTTGCAGAAGTAACAGATTAGTGTTATTTCACTTGATAAAAATCCTACTATAGACTGAATTGAAATGAGATCGGTTGCAAAAAAGTAATGGCAATTAGTTTTTTTTAAACTGTCATTCTTATTTAGCGAGAAAAACAATATATCAGTTCTAAATGCTTTAAGTATCCGAAGTGTCAATGAACCGATATAACGTCCGAAAACAGGGCTACTTTTAAAATGATTCGTAGTCAAATTTATATTTAAACCATATCCCAAAAGCACGTTTTAGATTCAGTAATGTATATTTTGTACAAAATTGATCTCATTTTATTCACTGATCAAACTGGATCTCATGAAATTGAGAAAAACAGGAAAGCATGTAGGGCTATGCTTGAGGTCGCCATGGAGGTCGCCATTATTGCGATTTGCTTGGCCCTATAACGTAGTGGTAGGGGAAGGTAATCGAGACTATAGGCACCTTTTATTGCGATGCAGTGTGTAGTAAGTATATTAAGGCTATCATTTCTTATTTGCGTTTCACGTTAATGGGTCAGTGAACGATTTCGCGAAGTTATGGGCGCCGTGTAGGTTCCGATACTATTGCGTTGTATCGCGACACTTTTAGGGGTCCTGAGTGGCTCAGTGGTAAAGTGTAGGACTCGTGACCTGGAGGCACCGGGCTCGAGCTTCACTGAATCCAGTGGGGTTTTCGTGGGAGAGTCCTTGGCCAAGACAGTTCAGAGCCCTAGCCTAGTACTTGTGAAACCTAGGAAATGCGTAAATATGTGAGCTATCGCCGTAACTCAGTGTACTTTCGGCGAAAAAATATGCCGTGTAGTTTGTTAACTATAATTCAACTGAAACTAGAACCAGTCTGTTTTTTGTTGTTATTGTTAAGTAGGCCTAAATATATTAATTTCTAGCTATTATATTGCCCCAAATTTATGAGCTTTCATCGTCATTAAAGATAAAGACTACACGGCAAAGAATGTGCGCTGAACGCTGTGCAGTATATTGTGACATGTTTTGACTAAAGTGATATTTTTTGCACTACGTCGATGTCTTTTCATTGTCAAAGAAGAAACTCATTTCAATTATTAACTCTTTACCAAACAACAAAATCTTAGACTTGTCCAAATTGAAAGCATTTTTAGACGACAATTCAAATGTGGCTCAAATAACAAAAAATTGTCTTTGATATGGTAGAAAACATTGTGAGAAAAGGAGAAAATGCTGGTTACCAGCATTTTCTCCTTTTCCCTTAATGTCTTCGAAGGGCTTCTTCCCGAAGGTCGTTAAAGCATGAGATTGAATGGTAAAGGGTTAAATTATTAAGCATTCTTGTTTTATAAATGTTTGGAGATCGCAGTGACGGTATAACAGCAAAGGATGAATGTGTTAGGGACCGAAATCCAAAAGTTGACATGCCATCTTGGTGGTAAAGGAGCATATAGTTTGTTAAACACCCCGAGCATGAAATGAAGTTAATCGGACGGCTAAGCAATTATTATTGTACACACAATTTCATCCGGTAAGTATAATAAAACAGTCCTGTCGCTGATCTTATAGTTGTTGTTTTTCGACGTAGCTGAATGTGCTGGCTTTTGACCTACATTTTGGTACTGATAACAAATGAATAAATAGAAATTTGTGATTGGTTAAAACTGTAGACATGTTTATTCTAAGGGCCCCTGTGGTAAAAATGTAGACAAGTTTATTTTAAGGGCCCATGCCTGTTTGCTGGCAAATGTACGTTGTCTCTGTTTAAACATATTTCTTGTTTCCGTTGCTGATTTTGTTAGCTTACCGGAGTGTAAATTATTATTTATTATTAATGACGAGAGACTTAAAAAGTTTGACACTTTACACCACAATTTCGCGACTTTAAACGGGCCCGCTAAAGAAGCCATTTGAAAACATTATGGAAAAAAAGGAGAAAATGCTGGTAACCAGCATTTTATCTTTTTCCCGCAATGTTTTCCACTCTTCCCAGAACAAATTTCAATTTTTCAGTCACATTTATTTTCTTATCTGTAAATGCTTTCAATCTGGACTACCCGTAAATTTTGTCGTTTGGTAAGGAGTTAAATCAATAAAGTAGTTTTTTTAAATTAATGTCCATTTGTCATGATGTACTTCAGGGGAGTTATTGTAGTGGGTAAGATAAGGTGCTAGGAACGTCGTCCGTCTGCTCTCTGCAATTCTTTAAGCTTACTGTCCCTCCCTCCGTCCCCCCTCCCCCCTTCCCCGCCCCCCGACCATTCTTGGGAACCTTCTTAGTCTTATTCTCCAGAATTTTCTAAATTCGAAAGTAACACAACTTCTGATTGGCTAAACAATTTGCGTTACTTTCAAAATTAGAAAATCTTTAAGAGTAAGACTAAGAATATTCTTGATGACATGCTATCATGGTACGGTCGGTCCAATTGTTAGTCGCTAGCCGAGAAATTAATTTTAAAACTAGGTTAAAAGCTGCCGGGTCGCTCTTTCTTTTGTTTACTTTTTGCCAAATTTTAAAATTCAGGGTTCTGCCAACGACCAACACTTGGATCGACCTCACAATAACAGATTGTCACCTTCCCAATATTTCCCATACTTTGAAATGGTATGATTCAAATTTAAATGAGCCATGCTCAGGCAAAATAGGGCTTAATGCATCTCCGCGATTCATGATACCAAGTAAGTCATCACATGATCATCGATCCATGATAGCCACTTTTTTTAACGGTCAGCGTAATCATGAGGTAGAATGGGCCTTAGACATACAGAAAATTGACCGATAGCGAAAAGTTTCGGTCCAGGTCAGCCTGCGCGGACTGCGCAGGCTGACCTGAATCGATACTTTTCGCAGATGCATTAAGCCCCCTGTTCACAGATCATGGCTCAAATGCATTTCACCACCCTATTGTTTACTTCTTGCAGCTATAGGGTCTTTAATATACTGTGTATTCGGCGTAAAAAATTATTGTTCATTTTTTCAACACTTTACCGAACAATCCTTGGAAAAAAAAAAGTTGTTGAAAACATTGAGAGAAAAGGAGGTGCTTTTCTTCCTCTTCAAAGACGAATCACGTCATTAGAGGCATGCTAAATTTGTCGCCTGCAAATGTTTTTAATTTGGTCCAGTCTGTCGCTTGGTAAGAGTTGAAAAAATATGACAGATCAACGTGTTACAATTGTAATGGATCTACCCGCTCCGGTAGCTCATTAGTTAGCGTATCTGACTCGTGACTTGGTGGTTGTGAGTTCGATAACCGGCTGAGGCAAACTTTCTTTCCGGCGATTTTTCGTCTCTCAGCTCTGATGCATGTGAGAAAAGTAGTCAGTGGCTTTGGAAAGAAAGTTGTGTCAGTACTGGTGTGAGAAAGCCAGGAAACACATGCCTAGGTGCATCACTGACCGCCATGACATGACCTGAGCTGTTAAAATGGTGTTAAACTCCAATACAAACCAAACCAAGATCTACATGTGCTTTTAAAACCGTTCCTCCTTTTCATTTATCCTGAACAAAATGGACGTATGTCAAATCCATAAACGTAGATCTACTAAAATAGATCTACATGCAATATACCGTTGTTCCTGGTCTAGAAATTTGGAAAAAAAAAAAAGAACAAAGTAAATCTATGATCGGACTTCAAGTTCTGTGAGTTCTGATTTGATAAAAATACTAGATCTAGCTATAATAATCATGTTATTGTAAAAGGTTATGATTACTCGGAAATGCAGCGGAAGAGAGCAATAGCAGTGTAGATCTCGTGTGATAATTGCAATGTAATTATGCCACTCTTTACCACACAACAAAATTTTGGAACTGTCCAAATTCAAAGCATTTTCAGACGAAAAATTAGATGTGACTGAAATGGTGGGATTTGTCTTTGAAAGGATAGAAAACAATGTGGGAAGAGGATAAAATGCTGGTCACCATTGACTAGCATTTTCTCCTTTTCCCACATTGTTTTCGAAAGCTCTTTTCCTCGGGGTTGTTAAAGCTCGGGGTTATGTAACAAGGTCGTGTAAATGCATGTATAATAAGTATAGAAGTATTCTGCTGTTTAGAAAGAGGGATTGATTGATTGACTGATTGATTGATTGATTGATTGATTGATTGATTGGTTGGTTGGTTGGTTGGTTGGCTGGTTGGTTGGTTGGTTGGTTGGTTGGTGGATTGATTGACGACGCTTTCAACATTATTTCAGTCATATCACGGCAACAGCCACGCAGGGTCCCTTTAAAAAAGGGGGAAGCTGAGGGAAAAGGAGAAAATACTGGTCATCAGAATCTCGCTGCTTTTCCCCATATGATATTTAAAGCCTCCCTACTCCGGGTCCAAACCCCTTATCACACGACAAAATTTTGGACTTGCCCAAACCTAAAGCATATGCAGTCAACAAATTAAATGTGGCAACAATTGTGGAAGTTGTCTGTAATAGGCTCGAAAACATTGTGGGAAAAGGAGAAAATGCTGATTTCCAGCATTTTCTCCTTTTTCCATTATGTTTTCAAATCTTCTTTCTCTAAGTCGGAATTTGTACTAATAGGTTAACCCTTTAGCACACAATCCCGACTTTTAACGACCCTGAGAAAGAAGCCTTTTGAAAACATTGTGGGAAAAGGAGAAAATGCTGGTAACCAGCATTTTCTCCTTTTCCCACAATGTTTTCTGCCCTATCCAATACATAAATCATCATTTAAGCTATACTTGATTTGTCGCCAGCAAATGCTTTCAATTTGTTCCAGACTAAAATTTTGTCGTTTGGTAAAGGGTTAAAAGACGGGATAGTTTAATAAAGGGTTAACATCTTTACCAAACGATACGATTTTAGACTGGTCTGAATTGAAAACATTGGCAGACGACACATCAAACATTGCTAAAAAAATGAAATTTGCCTTTGGAAGGGTAGAAAAACATTTTTGGAAAAGGAGAAAATGCTGGTTACCAGCATTTTCTCCTTTTTCCAAAATGTTTTCCAAAGCCTTCTGTATCGGGTCATTAAGACTCGGGATTGTGTGGTAAAGGATTGACCTTTTGACACACCACTTATTTATGTGGAATAAGTTATCCAAAAAACATTTCCAGGAAAAGAATAATTGCTTGTTAGAGGACTTACTCCTATCTCTAAACAGTCTTACGCAAGTATATGAGTCATGCTCTGCGGAAAGGGGGTTTAATGCATCTGCAAAAAGTATGAGAGAGAGATAGGGAGAGGGAGCGAGAGAGGAGGAGGCAGAGCAGCGAGAGAGAGAGTAATCTTATCGCAATGACCTTCACCAATCTCCTGAAATAGACTTTGTCGTTTTGGAACTCGAACTCACAACCGCTGGCACTGGAATACTAGCCATATACAATAATCACAGAGCTACCAGAGCTTAGAAAGTACAGATTAGGCCAAATAGATTAGCCTATATTTTACTCTGCGTGTGTGTTTTGTCCTAAATCCTTACATGGCTTAAAAAGTCCGGTAGACTTTTTCAGTCAAACAAAAGTCCATAACGTTGCAATTTTATGTGTATTTTCCTGTCGGACTGTTAAAAAAATGCTGGCAGTGTAGATTCAAGATCAGACTGCACGTTTTGTGCAGTCTGATCTTGATCTAAACTGTCTGCAAAAGGGAGTTCTATACTCATCTATATTGTTTTCTAAAAGAACTAAAGTGTTCATTATCCCACAAAGCGTTAGAATAAAACTTCAAACGTTCAGACTTTTCTCATTGCTAGTCGAAAGAATGTCCCTTAGTCCAATAAGTTTTATGATTTAATTCAGGATTACATTATTTTTGTGAGCCATGCTCAGTGAAAAGGAGGATTAATGCATCTGCAAAAAGTATCGACCCATGTCAGCCTGCGCAGTCCGGGCAGGCTGACATGGACCGAAACTTTTTGCTATTGGTCAATTTTCTGCATGTCCAAGGACCAGTTTACCTCATGATTCAGTCGGTTGTTACACAAAATGGACTTTATGGATCTATGAATGAGTCAGTATCATGCATCATGGAGATGCATTAAGCCCCTTTTTGCAAGAGTATGGGTCATGTAATTTGAACTGCCTGATGAATTATTTTGGCAAGCCATTATAAATACCGAAATATCGACAAGTGAGAAAAAGAATATCACCGTTTGGTGTAGGTCTAAGATAACTTCATATGTTTCTTTTGACTTCAAACGCCGTTTGAAACATCGTTTTTGCAATATCGCAGCGGCAAGTGCACCCGTCTAAACTTCCCTAGAGTTTCTTTTTACCAGTACCTCGCACAACATTCTTTCCAAGCCACTGGCGGCTTTCCTGCACAATTATTGCTTTAATACTGTTCAGCTTTCGGAGAGGAATTATTCCTGTCACAAAGAGTTTTATAAATCAAACATTGGAAAGAACTTGGTCGAGCTTGGGATCAATGCAGCGATCTCTATATTTAAAGATACATCTTTATAGCCACAAAAAAACAAAACAAAAAAAAAAAACAAAAAACAAAAAAAAAATGCCTTTAAAATTTGAAAGTGTGTAGAATGGCTCAGAATTTGGTCAGCTATGTAAACGTAGATGAATTATCAATATATATGGTGCAAGGGATAGAGAAACTCAAAGGATTTGTCCTCATTTAATTCTTTACCAAACGACAAAATTTTAGACCAGTCCAAATTGAAAGCTTTTGCAGACGACAAAATAAATGTGACTCAAAATTTGAAATTTGTGTTGGGAAGGAGAGAAAACATTGTGGGCAAAGGAGAAAATGCTGGTTACCAGCATTTTCTCCTATTCCCACAATGTTTTCAAAAGGCCTCTTTCTCAGAGTCGTTAAAACTCGGGATTGTGTGGTAAAGAGTTAAAACCGGAAACGACAACAGTGATTTCTTTGGAGGCTTCCAAACATGAAATGCATTTTCTATCAGTCTGAGTCGTAATCTGTGCAACCTTGCAGTCGTCAGGGGCAACATTTTGGCATGAAGATACAAGAATGATTATAGTTTCATAAAATATAGATGAAATGGGTAAAACACCGAAAACGAGTATAGATGTATCTTTAAGGCTATGTGTGTTATCGACTGATCTTCCGGAAACAGCAGGTCTAAGATCAGACTGTACTTTCTGTGCAACGTTTGATGTACAATTGCCACAAAACCAAACGCGTAAATCAAGCCATGCTCTGTGAAAAGGGGTCTTGGTGCGTCTCCTGGATGCATTATGCTATGCAAGTCATCACATAATTATGGATCCATAAAATCCATTTTGTCTAATAACCGACTGAATCGCGGACTGCGCAGGCTGACCTTGGTCGATACTTTCGCAGATGCATTAAGCCCCCTTCTAAGAGCATGTATCAGTTGCATTAGGCTGTGTGAGTGTGATAATTAAAGTAGAGGTTATCAGCCACTTTCAACAATATTTCGGTCGTCAAAGTGCCATCTCACAGACTCATGTTCTCAGTACAAGGCAAGGGCTCTCAGCGTTGTTGCCCAAGGATGCTCGGAACCAGCTGCTTGGAAGGGTCAAACCTGAGGCCTTCGGATTGCAGATCCATCTACCTTCACTACAGAGCCACACTCTCGGAAGAATATAACCATGTAGGCTATAACATGTTGTGGATTCCATTGTTTTTTATGCTGATTTCAAAAGTCCTTTAGTCATATTAGGGCAGGCGCTCACTAACTCATGTATTTCATGGCTTTCGACAATCGACCTATACGACTGGAGAGTTGAAAGTGTCCTGCCCAAAGACACTTTTGTATGGCTTGGCACTGACTCAGATGGTTCAGTACCATTATTATGCGAAATTCGAGACACCTCCCTATGCGAGGTGCTAAAGTTCAGGTGCTACTCCTTTCGAAGAAAACCCAGGGCTTTAACCACCTTGAGGAAGAAAGCTTGGGAAACATTGTAGGAAAAGGAGAAAATGGTGGTAACCATGTTTTTTCTTTTTTTACCTTTTCGAGGACATATATCACTTTGGCAACATTTGTCGTCCCCAAATGCTTCGAGAATTGACCAGTCTATTAATTTGTCGTACTGTACTAGAATTAAGGTAACGATAGCTGCCGAAAGTAAACAAAGCGGGTGTTAAAATGCGTTTAAATGTAAATCATAGCATTTGAAAGTATGCAAATTATTATAAAGATGACAATCTGTTATTGTACGGTCGGTCCAAGTGTTAGCAGCTGGCTAAGAAATTAATTTCAACAGTAGGCGTAAAGTTGCCAGTTGTTTACTTTTGACCTAGTTTTAAAATTTTAACTGTCAGCAACTAACACTTGGACCTACCGTACAATAACAGATTGTCTTCTACATAATATTCTCCATAACTTGAACGATTTAAATTCAATCGCAGTTTAGCAGGTTTTTTGTTTTTTGGCCGCTGTTGGGCCTTTAAATGGGTACAGTAATGGTTTACACAAATGTTCCGCTTGACTGCACTCTGGTAATGCAATTCATCCGGGTAAGGAAATCTATTGGGCATACAATAGTACACAAATTGTCGATACTTACTCAACATTAAAGGTATGTTTTTTTTTTTTATATATTTATATTATGTAAGATTTAGAATGGCTAGAAGTCCTTTTCCCATATTTACCAAGTGGGGTAGTGTTCTAATTTATACATTGATGAAAAAGAAATTCGTCTGATCTACAGGGACTTGTGCCGATTTGTCGTTTGCCACGTTGTTTCTTTGACTGTTAACACTATCATGGCAGTCAAAGTCAAACAAACATTGCGACATCGGAACATCGCTACAACTCCCGGTGGTCAAATCTAGATAACATGGTATTTTAAATACCTGCTTTCAAAAGATCGATTTCTCAGCAGCAGATCTACAGGTCAGACTCTGCGCGGCGTAGTGGCGAAGTGTATGATTTCCACCTGGAGGTCCTTGGCCTGAGCCTCACTGGAACCACTGGGTTTTTCGTGGGAGTGTCCATGGGCAAGTCACCTCAGAGCCCACGCCTGGTACTGTTGAAAGCCTGAACATATATGAATATGTAGGCAATGGCTGTGATATCACTTTATGTTGAAAGCAGCGTAAAACACCATGAAATCATAGTGTGCATTTTACTTAGGAAGAGATAAAGTATTATAACAAATTATATTATTATTGTAACAAATATTCAACCATATAAAGGCGGTCAGTACACCTATTCATGTATTCCCGGGAGTTTGGTTAAACCAGCAAATACGTACCTACTCTCTTTTCCAGTCCTTTACGACAAAATCCAGTGTTTTATCTACACGCAAGAAGAGAGCGCTTGAAAACATTGTGGGAGGAGAGGAAATGCTGGTACCAAGCATTTTCTCCTTTTCCCACCATGTTTTCTACCCCTTTAGTCAAATATTTTGTCATCTGATTTTAAAATTAACCAGGGCCTTAATCGAATAATCTTATGCTTTAACGACCATGAGAAAAAAGACATTTGAAAACATTGTGGGAAAACGAGAAAATGCTGGTAACCAGCATTTTCTCCTTTTCCTACAATGTTTTCTATCCTTTCAGAAACAAATCGAATCATTTGAGCCAACTTTAATTCTGCAAATGCTTTCAAAGTATACCAGGCTATAAATTTGTCATCTGGTTTTAGAGTTAGACAAAGTCGAAACATGTTTGAGCGAAGAGAAGGAATGATTCCATTGCCAAATTACTTTCATCAGTCCTCGAAAAGAGTTGTGCCAAGCCTGGGTTCGAGCTCGCAACCCGTTATGAACTGCCATACCAGTGAGATGAAGCAGGGCTCGTTTGATGTCTGTATCTAGTTTTGAGAGAGCTATAACCACCGCTAGCTTCATGGATATACGTATTGCCCTCTAGCCGCGATTTAATCATTATCCTGCTAAATAACTTAAACTTTCAAGTCGGTAGTATCAACACAAATAATATTATTTCAAACTTATTTTTTTTTGAAGAAAAATATCTCATTATCTGACAGTGTAGATCAAAGATCAGACTGCACGTTCTGTGCAGTCTGATCTTGATCTACGCTGTCCGCAGAAGGTCAGTGAGTCGCGCTCAACAGCTTAAGGGTTAACTGAAAGGATACTCGTCCACTCCCCTTCTCTCTCTGTCTCTATCTCTATTAGTTAACTGTCGGTAACGGTTCACATTTACAGTGGTAATTTGTACACAACTTTAATTGTGTACGTCAAGATTAGATTGCACAGCATAGTCTGAACTTAGATCAGCACTGCTCGATGAATTGAAAGGTGTGTCAGACGTAAGGATCGATGGCACTTAAGACAGACCGAAAATAGATAGCTGATAATTGTCACGAAATTTTGTTGTTTGAAGTATACATATGAGTTATGCTTAGTGAAAAGGGGGCTTCATTCATCTGCAAAACATATCGACCTTGGTCAGCCTGCGCAGTGAGCACAGGCAACCCTTGGTCAAAGCTTTTTTGCTATTGATCAATTTTCTGCGTGTCAAAGGATTCAGCCATTTGTCAGACAAAATGGATTTCACCAGTCCATATTATCTGATGATTTGCTTGGTATCCATGTATCACGGAGATGCATTAAGCCCCCCTTTTCCAGAGCGAGGCTCATGTATATATTCCAGCCCGTCCATTGTTTGATTCGTCTTAGCTCGGTAGTTAAAGCGTTTGAAATGTTATCAGGAAGTCCAGATTCGATCACTGTTGGCGTAACTGGTCAAATGGGAGATTTCCTGGGCAAGACACTCAGAGGACCTAACCTTATTCTGGTTAAACGCGTAACATATACGAAATACATTTTAGCCATGCTCTGGCAAAAGGGGGCTTAATGCATCTCCGTGATGAATTATACAAAGCAAGTCGTCACATGATTATGGATCCATAAAATCCATTTTGTCTAACAAACGACTGGATCTGGGGGTAGAATGGTCCTTTGCCATTAATTCTTTCGGCGCCAAATAAGCAAACTTGGCTTCTTTTGATGGCTGTAAATACAATCCACTCAGTCTCCGGAAAATTTATATCCTATAGGCTTGACCAAACAAGCGGAGGGCATAGATCAAAGATCAGACTGCACGTCCTGTGCAGGCTGATCTTGATCTGTGCAGTCCGCAAAAGCCCCTGTTTTCGCCTATTGCACTGAAAGGGTTAAAAAAAGGAAAAAAAAAAAGTATCGACTCATGTCAGCTTGCTCGGACTGCGCAGGGTGACATGGGTCGATACTTTTTGCAGATGCATTAAGCCCCCTTTTTTACAGAGCATGGTTCATTTATTGCACAGCTGTCGGAGTGATGTGATTGAAATACACACAAAACATGCAAATACAAAACCCCATGCAATCAAACTCTTTATTGTCATAGAATCTAATTGCATTTGAGCCATGCTGTGGCAAAAAGGGGCTTAATGCATCTCCGTGATGCATGATACCAAGTAAGTTCTGACCTGATCATGGATCCATAAAGTCCATTTTGTCTAACAACCGTCTCAATCATGAGTTAGACTGGTCCTTTGACATACAGAAAATTGACCGATATCGAAAAGTTTCGGACCAGGTCAGCCTGTGCGGACTGCGCAGGCTGACCTGGGTCGATACTTTTTGTAGATGCACTAAGCCCCCTTTTCACAGGGCATGGCTTATTTTATGGTGAAATCAATATACATGTACCAGCTTTATTGTCTATTTCTCAGGTTATTATTGACAACAATGAGAGAAAATCTACACCTTCCTTGTCTCCGCAAAACCTTACTGATCCTTTGTTTGCTGATCGTTCTCCTATTTTTTGCTTTACTTGTCATCGAAAAAGGTCCAAATATCACATACAATTACCTTCCACTGAAGTTTGGGGGAATAATTGTTGGACCAAAGGTGAATTACAGTCAAAGAATAAACGGTAAGTTAGTATATACAGAATATTATGTTGTAGTAACTTTCCTGGTGCTTGTACTTGATTCGAGCAGTGTGAGAAAATTTGATATTGCGCGAAACCGAAGGCCCTCGTGGATGATTTATTGCGCCTCATAACTCATAACCGTGGTTTACTGAACGATAAACCACGATAGAAAAATTATTTCTTGAATAGACGCTTGGAACTGACCATAAGTCATGCATACGTTTTTATTCCATTTGCAGAATGCCACTCGAAAACATTCATACAGAAAAAAGAAATGGAAAATCGCTTGGAACCGCGTGTGCAATGTTTAAATATGTCTACCATAATGTTTTAAACCCGATTTTTTTTAATCAACATATAGTTTAGAAGGTTTAGTTCAAAGTCACCTGCAGCAAAACTCTATCTTTCGAGGCTTCGTTGTCTTCGCCTACAGTTATGAACTATATCTACAAAGAAACTAAAGATATGAGCCATGCTGTGTGAAAAGGGGGCTTAATGCATCTCCGTGATGCATTGTACCAAGCAAGACATCACATAATGAAGGATCCATAAAATCCACTTTGTCTAACAAATGACCAAATCATGAGGTAGACATACAGAAAATTTACCAATAGCGAAAAGTTGCTGTCCAGGACTGTGCAGACTGACCTGGGTTGAAACTTTTCACAGAGCATGGCGCATAGGTTGATTGTACGTTGGTTTTACCAAAGTTTATTATTTGAAAAATATTATACCAGCACACTGAAAAATGTTGTAGCACTTACGTTGTACTAGAATAAATAATGGCTTTCTCTGCTTACTGTTTTGATATTGTTCATGATGAATAGTTTTGTTATTGACTGTGGTAACACAGTATATCTGCTGTCCTTGGGCAAGACACTTCAGAGCCCTATCCTGGGTGAAACCTAGGATATATATGAATATGTTAGCTGTTGCCGTGATATGACTGAAATAATGTTGAAAGCTGTGAAAAACATCAATCAATCAACCAATCAATCAATCAATCAGTCAAACAAACAAACAAACAAACAAACAAACAGTATAGCCACTGTAAGTGAACGTTTTAATTGCTGAGAATGGACCCACAGGTTAACCAGTATCGAAAATATTATCTTGCTCAGATTATCAAAACCATGTCCAGCCTATGTCGAAAATGGCTAGATCTGACATTTTAATCAATGTAGAGAAAAGTACATGTAACATCTAGATCGAGAATTATGTACGAATTTATTAATAAGATCGGTACATTTTTTTTTCAGTGGTTTACAACGCAACTTCTGGAGTTCCTTCTAGATCACCAACTTCAACATGTAGTGCGACACCTCCCTGGGCTGACCATTTGATAAATCCAAAATCGATATCCGATTTAAAATACTGGAACTTTAAAGATCGTATTCAGTGTCCTACGTTCGCAATAAACACACAGAAATCAGCCGAAAGAGTAAAGATAACATTCAACTGCAGTGATAATGCTCCAAGAATACATTCATCATCAACTACGTCATCAAGTGACGTCATGGTAGTACCCTTCGGTGATAGTTGTTTGCTGAAAGTTATCGAGTCCTGCTGCCATGACGAGAATTTTGTTCCAAATGTTTTACATTACGTGTGGTATGGCAAACAGGAAATGGGATATTTTCACTTCCTGAGTTTTATGAGCGGACTTAGATTCATGAAGCCATGTTTGATTCTCATTCACGGAGAACATTTGCCGCATGGACCATACTGGGATTATTTTATTCAATTGTCACCCAGTGTCATTCATGTGCAAAGGAAACGAATAGAAGTCGTATATGGTAAAAGGCTGTCATATCCCGAACACGGAGCGGATGTCATGAGAATTGAAGCAATACAAGGTAAACCTATCTAATCTTTAATTCTAACATGAAACGTGAATTCGGCTCTATAAACACAGTGCAACGGAAGCGTGGTAAAATCGACTTCCTTTTATATTCTGTTTAAAGTAAGAATTAATCCGCATCCACTTTTGCATACTAAGTATGAACTTGTTTTCTGTTTATTAAGAATTGGTCATGTTAGAATTCGAAATAATCTTCCACAGTTGTGATTTATAAGGCACAATAAATAATCCAAGAGGAAGATAGCCCGAGTGGTTTATTCATTACGCCTCATAACACACAATCGTTGTTTATTGAACGATAAACCACGATAGAAAGAAGATTATTTCTTAATTCTCCAGTTTAATGCCGTTGGGAATATACTGTACAGATCTAATTGGTCATTGAAACATAGCGATCGGCTTTTGAAATATAGACGAGCTGCTGAAATAGTACTGACCAGGCAGACTCGTTCAATATACTAGGGCTGCTCGATAAATTCGTGGAATTTTGTTGTTAAAACCACGTTTCCAGATATTTTAAGCTAAAATTTTGCCAACAATGGCATGAACATATTACAGACTTGATAAAGAAATTTTGCAGTTTTACAATATTTCAAACACAAAATATTCGTAACCATAGTAACCCATGTAATGCGCAATACCGGATTCAAATTTTCTCCCGATTCGAAACATGTAATTCTGTGTAAAATACACATTCAAGAATGTGTAAAAATACCGCCAATGGTGGAAACGGTCAAACAGCATCATAACTGCATTTCCGTAAAACTTCATAGATGTGGCACTTCAGGTTACTGTAATAACATAGTTTTAGTCTTTTCAGTGCAAGGTATTTTTTGACGCATTGGCGTCTTCAATGGATGTTGAGTTCACGCATTAATAAAAGTTTGTGTTAAACTCGGCCAAAAAAACAAAACAGATCATAGAATTGAGTTAGGATTTGACATTTTAAAGTTCCTGCAGTATATTATTGGAGAGGTCATCAGACCTCACCAACAGTGGTGAGTTTAAAAGGCAGACTGCCTCAGAAATTGCTGCCTAACTTCTTGCTTTTTTGCGAAATTGTTCTGGTACACAGTCTTTTTCGTCTTGGTTTTACAAATAAACCGAAATCAAAAAACTGAAATAGGAAGTAAACATGATTTGTTTTTATATGACGGATTTCAAAAAGGATATGTTATATTGATTTGATTGCAAATGACCTTTCCAGTAGTTGTAATGCGACTTGAAAACGTGGGAAGAAGGTCTCGTGTCTGTCATGTAATTTCATAAGAGGTTTCTCCTTTCTACACAGCGGGAATCATATGATGCCTTACTTATTTGTTTACATGTACCAAAATATATTGAAATTAAAAGCAATAAACCATTTGAAAACATTGATGCTGACCTCTCCTGGCTTCTTTTTTAAAGAAGCCAACATGTTTGTCTAAAAGTGGCACGAGAGATTCAGGAATGATTCAGAGCATCGCTTAAAGGTGATCCTCGTGAAGGACGTCCGATTAGCGTAACGGCGTCAATTTTGGCAACTGTGCATGGCAAGGTGCATAATCACAGACGGGTTACGGCGCGTGTCATATCGGACGACTTAGATGTGTCGTTTTCCACAGTACAAGCATTTCCTGACACAGGACCTAGCAATGTCTAAATGGAGCAAACGCTGTGTTTTGGAGAGGATTATATAGAAAAAGTCCACCGATCTCTTGACTTGTAATGACTTTGACGTTATTTTTTCTAATCGGGCGCCCGACAACGTACGTTTACATGCGTTTTGTAATTCTCTGTTGAAAATGTATTTCTCTATGAATTTGTATAAAGTTTGGAGGATGTTTCGGGTATAGATTGTTTGATATGTATGCTAAAAATGATCTTGATTGGTCTCCTTGTTTTATTTTTACAACAAAATTCCACGAATTTATCGAACAGCCCTCGTACATACCGTGGAATACAAGCGCTTACCGATATGTTGTAAGCATTGTATTGAAGGAGTTCAGCAGGGATGTACTTTTTCAATCCTGCGGTTCCCAGACGTTTTAAGGCTGTGTAACTGAAGACTGGTGTCATTTTGACAGTTTATGTCAAAGAGGTAGCACTCTCAAGTAAACAAGGCAAGTGACTTTTGTTCCATCAGGACAATGCCATGTTTACATGCCTGTCATTACCATGGATCGCATTAACGATTATGGCTTTGAATTGATTGGACATCTGCCTTATTCGCTTGATGTTCCTCTATCAGACTTTAATCTACCGGTATTTGCAAAATTGAAAAGTTCCGGTACCCACTTTCTGTCCGATGAGGACGTCAAACATGCAGTAGATGACCGTTCAGGTCAACAAAAGGAATTCTTTAAAAGTGGCCATTAAACATCCATTGCAAAAGTGTTTTGATACTGAAGGGGATTATGTTGAAAACAATGCATTATATCTGCCTTAAGTCAAACCCTTACATATGAGGCTCACAAATTATCAATCAGCCGTGAAAGAAAAAAGTTTCCATTTCACGATGGGAAGAGAGAAAACTCGCTTCTCTAGATGTTCGACCTTGATAACTCTCTAAATATTCATATCAATTTAATCTCTTATAGGTAGTGAAATTTGTTTAAAAATAAAAGAAAAAGAGAGTGCATACAGTGTTATAGGTTAGATTCTAGAGTTAGACGCCAAGCCCCCGTAGGTCAGTCGGTAGCGTATAGGACTTGAGAACAGGAGGTCGCTGGTTCGATCCCCGGCTTGGCCAAGTTCTTTCCGAGGATTCATGATAGTCATTGCGACAGGATTCATTCCTCTCTCACCGCTGATCATTGTTTTGACGATGGTTATGTTGGAAAGCAGCCAGTGGCTTGGAAAGAATATTGTGCGGAGTACTGGTAAAAGAAACTCCAGAAAAGCATGGATAGGTGCACTGGCCGCCGCGAATAACTGAAATAATGTTGAAAACGGCGTTTAACACCATACAATCAGTCTAGAGTTAGACAATAAGAAAAAAATGTTGTATGGGCCGCAATGGAGAAGAATTACTTTATGATTAATATGGAAAATTTTGTTGGAATAAGTAGTTACTTGTTTGAATAGTGTGTAAGAAAGAGTCTAAATCGATCTGAGCTGAGTTGCGAAAGTTACATATCCCAATAATGGACAGCAAAACTTTAGACTTGCCCACTTTGAAATTAGCCAGGCTCTGTGAAAAGGCGGCTTCATGCACCTGCGAAAAGTGTCGACCTAGATCAGCCTGCGCAGTCCGTGCAGGCTGACCCGGGCCGAAATTTTTCGCTATTGGTCAATTTTCTGTATGTCTAACGACGTGTCTACCTCATGATTCAGTCGGTTTAAAAAAAAAAGTGGTTATTACAGACCTATAATGATGTGATAGCTTGCTTGGTATAATGCATCACGGAGATTTATTAAGCCCCCTTTTGTTAGAGCATGGCTCATTTACTTGTCACGGACAGCGATTTCCTGTATTTTATTTCAGAATATGGCGGTTTATATCTAGATTTCGACCAAATACTCTTACGACCCATTTCACCACTGCGTCAGTACAAAATGACTATGGGACGTGTGCTGAAGGACACTCTGGGAAACCAGTTCATATTAGCCGAGAAAAACGCAACATTTTTGAATTTATGGCATGAAAGTTACAAGAACTACAGAAGTGGTCACTGGACGTACAATTCCCTCATGATACCATTTCAGTTATCAGAGAAACATCCAGAACTTATTCATATAGATGGATACAATTTTACACGCCCAAACTACATGCAAACCAAGTTGATCTTCAAGGAGAATTATGACTGGTCAACGAATTATGCGATGCACTTGTTTATTAGATGGTATAAAGAACCGATCAATGTTGACATCATACGGACATTGAATACAACGATTGGCGCCATAAGCAGACATGTTTTCTTCGGTAACAAGGAGTTATGTGAAAAATAAACAAGACGGAGTTATGCACTGATGTGCGAAGTCAAGATTTAAGTAACTGTACAGGTTATCTCCCTTGTAATACTACCTTTACTGTGAGCCCGCTCGGGTAGCTCAGTGGTTAGCGTATCTGACTCGTGACCTGGTGGTTGGAGTTCGATACCCGGTGGCGGCAAACTTTCTTCCGGCGATTTTTCGTCTCTTACCTCTGGTGTATGTGAGAAAAGTAGTCTGTGGCCTGGAAAGAAGGTCGTGTCAGTACTGGTGTGAGAAAGCCGGAAACACATGCGTAGGTGCACTGACCGCCGTGATATGACCTGAGCAGTTAAAGCGGCATTAAACTCCAATACAAACATTTAATGAATAATTGTCAGAGTAATGGTGCATTTACTGAATGATTGTCAGAATACAAGAATAAACGATCTGTTGTTTAGCCCGGATAACTGTACGTGAATAAATATTGTGAGAAAGATATATAATGTGATAACAAGAAGCTGTTTCCAATTTTTAACTCTTAGACTGCTAAGCGCGACTCACTGACCTTTTGCGGACAGTGTAGATCAAGATCAGACTGCACAGAAGGTGCAGTCTGATCTTGGATCTACACTGTCCGTTAGGGAGATGTTTTCCCCCTAAGATGAGTGCGAAATAAAATGATTCAGGTTTTTTACTATCGGTTTGAAAATTTTATTGTTATTTTACTTTTATATTTTACGTTTAGCAGGGTAAGGGTTAACGCATAAAAAATATGTTGGAAAAAAGAGATAGTGTTCGTCACGAACAGTGTGTCTGTTTTCTAGAATGTTTTCATTATCCTTTACCATACAACAAAAATTTAGACTTGTCCAAAATCCAAGCATTTCCGGATGACAAATTAAATGTGACTGAAATGATGGAACTTGTCTTTGATAGGGGGGAAACATTGTAGGAAAAGGAGAAAATGCTGGTTACCAGCATTTTCTCCTTTTCCAACAATCTTTCCAAAAGGCTTCTTCCTTAGGGTCGTTAAAACTCGGTATTGTGAAGGGATGAGTGGTCAGCAAGACAAAAGCAGTCTTCGGCGGGTGGAAATTTTGTCTTTCACTCTTTACCTGACAACAAAATTTTGGATTTGTTCAAATTGAATGCATTGGCAGACGACAAAATCAGTGTGCCTCAACTATGGAAATTTGTTTTTTTGAAAGGGTGGAAATTGATATTGTAGAAAAAGGGGAAAGTGCTTGTTACCAGCTTTTTCTCTTTTTTTTTTTTCCACTATGTTTTCAAAATTCTTATTCTTTTAGGTCATTAAAACTCGGAACTGTTTGATCCTTCGTGGCTTAGTGATAAAGTGTAGGACCTGTGACCAGAAGGCCCCGGGCTCGAGCCTCACTGGATCCACTGTGTTTTTTTTGTGGTAGTGTCCTTAGGCAAGGCAGTGCTGAGCCCTAGCCTAGTTCTGGTAAAACCCAGGAAATAGCCTAGTTCAAGTTAAAACCCAGGAAATACATGAATATTTGAGCTGTCGCCGTGATACAACTGAAATAATGTTGAAAGCGGCGTAAAACATCATTCATTCAATCAATGGTACAGGGTTTAGTGATAATTTTGACACTGAGAAAGTTTTAACGCATCAATACTGATCCCCTGTTTGCGCTCATAACACGATTTCTCGCGTTCATGGTTATCTTGGGCCAGTCATAAACGCATAGACAAAAATTGTTTGTTTGTTTGTTTGTTTGTATAGTGCAATATTTTAGTTATTTTGCGGCGACCAGTGCAACTCTTTATGCTTTCCTGGAGTTTCTTTTACCACTACTACGTATAATATTCTTTCCAAGCCACTGAATACTTTCCCACATAACCATCGTTGAAACAATGGTCAGTGGTGAAAGAGGAATGCATCCTGTCGCAATGAAGTCCTAACATCATTCCTCGGAAAGAAAATGACCGAGTTGAGTATTTGAACCAGTGACCCCATAATTTCAAGCCCTGTACGCTAGCGACAGAGAGCAAGCAAGAAAACTGAGAGTAAAGGGGATTCGAATCAGCTACTGATCGGCAATCACCTTTGATGTTCAGTCTCAGGGGCATTTTGTTTGTGCAAGACCGCATTTGATATTTTCATCATTCCTGCAGCAAAATTACAGAAAAATGTTATAGGTCCTTCGCCATTTTTGAATAAAGAACACTGATTTAGTCCTTAGGCTACTAAGTGCTATTCAAACACCTTTAGCGGACAGCGTAGATCAAGATCAGACTGCGGAACGTGCAGTCTGATCTCAGATCTACACTGTCTGTCCGATATGGAGATATTTTCCCCCAAAAATAACCTTGCAAAATTTGGGGTTCTTACGATCGGCTTGAAAGTTTCATTTCACCTATATAGCAAACAGTCCCGAGTTTTAACGATTTCGAGAGAGAAGACGTTTGAAAAAAATTGTGAGAAAAAGAAGAAAATGCTGGTAACCAGCATTTTCTCCTGTTTTCACAATGTTTTCTTTTTCAAATCTAAAAAAATCAGCCATTTTGATTGTCGTTTGCAAATGCTTTCAATTTGGATGACTCATTTTTTTTTTTGTCGTTTGGTATAGGATAAGGAGTTAAAAGAACCAAAAAGTCATGAACGCTCGATACAGTCATTGTACATTGTTTGCAAAAGGGCGGAAAGGAATTATAGCTACACATATTTTGTAATAAACATTTCCTTTCGGATAGATTACAACTGATATGAAAATGAGGCTATTAGCGTAAGCATAAATTTTAATCGCACAGTGGTTATTTACATGTTTATTCACGTTGATTCATGTCAAATAGGGTCATACATTCCACTTGCAGCTGTCTGTCTTGAAAAAAAAAACTTAAAGGTAAATCCTCACGGCCAGAGAGAAAAATCGCTGTTAAAACTTGAAAGTGTGTAGAATGGCTCAGACTTTGGTCAGCTGTATAAACACAGATAAATTACCAATATATATGGTGTAAGAGATGGGGACACTGAAAGGATTTGTCCTCATTTAAAAGCGGAAACGGCAACAGTGATTTCTTGTCAGGCTGCCAAAAAATGAAATGCATTTTCTATCCGTCGTAATCTGTTCAACCTTGCAGCCGTCAGGGGCAACATTTGGCATGAAAATACAAGAATGATTATAGTTTCATAACATAATGATGAAATGGGTAAACAGAAACTGGCTGAAAAACGAGTATAGATGTATCTTTAACTCTTTACATGGCCGATTCTGTGTTTCGAACGACCCCGAGGAAAAGGAGAAATTAGTGGGAACCAGCTTAGGCTGACATGAGTCGATATTGTTTGCAGACGTTCTAGTCAACCTTTTTCACAGAGGAACACTCATACGGATACAAACAACGTAGGTTTTGAGTGACAAACCGTCATCATTATTGACTTTGAAGTCAAACAGTGTTCCCTTTAACTGTTTACATAATATTACTTGGGTACATATAAGTAGGTTTAAGGGACGAGAAGACGAAATATCACTTGTGGATGAAAATGATAAGATTCGTATATGAAAGGATAGAAAAGATTGTGGGAAAGGGAGAAAAATGTTTGTTACCAACATTTTTTTTAAATTTCCCTTGTGTGTGTGTGTGTGTGTGTGTGTGTGTTACTCTCGTTTTGGTTTGGTTAATTTGTTTCTGTTTTATTGTTGATGTTTACATATAAGCCATGCTCTGTGAAAAGGGGGCTTAATGTATCTGCGACAAGTATCGACCCAGGTCAGCCTGCGCAGTCCGCGCAGGCTGACCTGGGCCGAAACTTTTCGCAATTGTCAATTTTCTGCGTGTCAAAGGACAATTCTACCTTATAATCCAGTTGGTTGTTAAAAAAAGTGGCTCTCATGAATCGATAATTATATGATTGCTTGCTTGGTATCATGCATTACGGAGATGCATTAAGCTCCCTTTTCACAGAGCATGGCTCATTCATGTTTATATAGAAGTATAAGCTCAGCCTTGCGACCCTACTTTTAAACTTTCCAGGTTTGAAAATTTTGATTGCTAACTATTATCATTATTTATTTTTTAAAAATAATACAAGAAAAATAAAATTTGCAATTTCCGATGCATTGTTCGACACAGACACTTATACTGTAATGGGAACATTAGAAACAAACACACATACAAAAACACAATTTAAAACACATTTAACTCTTTACCTGATGACAAAATTTTAGACTGGTCGAAACTGAAAGTATTGTGGAAAAGGGAGAAAATGCTGGTTACCAGGGGGCAAAATGCCCGAGGGCAGTTTTCCTGAGGGACAGATTTCTGGGGGGCAGTTTTTTTTTTAAAGACTTTTTTCTTTGGCCGAAGTATTGGAGTAGATCAAAGATCAGACTACTCGTTCTGTGCAGTTTGAGTTCAATCCTTTCCCACATAATCCCGAGTTTTAACTCTATAACTCTTTACATCACGACAAAAATATAAATTTGTCCAGACTGACAGCGTTTGCAGACGACAATTTAAATTTGGCTCAAATGAAAATAGTTGTCTTTGACATTGTAGAAAACGTGGGAAAAGGAGAAAATGCTGGTTATCCGTAATTTTCCCCTTTCCCGCGATGTTTTCAAGAGCTCTTTTTCTCAGGGTCGTTAAAAGCTGGGATTGTGTGGTAAAGGGTTAAAAGACCCTAAAGGAAAGGAATTTTGAAAGCATTGTGGGAAAAGGAGAAAATGCTGGTAACCAGCATGTTCTCTTTTCCAATAGTGTTTTCTACCCTTTAAAAAAAAAATAATAATTTGGTGTCAGGAAATGTTTTCAGTTTGGACCAGCCTACAATTATGCCCGGTCCACAAAAACAAGTTGTACTTCGCGACGGCTCTAAGGGTAAAATATTCAAAAATTTTCTATTGACCTTATACTAATGAAAGTGCAGTTTGTTTAAATTATGCAAATTTTAATTTCAAAAAGAGTCAGTTTTCAAACAGAGGTCCATTAATCGATAATAAAAAGCATGATCACTGCCCAAGTTTCGTCATTAGTTCGGCGATTTTCGAATTCGAGACATGGTGACGTTCGCCATATTTTTTGGTTTAATTTACGGGACTTTGGTGCCCATCTCAGGTAAGATATTTTTTTTACTGGTAGAATACTTGGACGAAACAAAAAAAAATCATAGAATAAATAGTCATTGAAGTGTACGTACCACCATTTTATTACTACTGCAGTTGATATTGTTTCCTTTAAATGAATGAGCCATGCTCTGTGAAAAGGGGGTTTAATGCATTGGCGAAAAGTATTGATTCAGGTCAGCCTGCGCAGTCCGCGCAGGCTGATTTGAGCCGAAACGTTTTGGTACTGGTCCTTTTTTTTTGTATGTTCAAGGACTAGTGTGCCTCATGTTTCAGTCGGTTGTTAGACAAAGTGGCTTTTTTTTTCTATGGATCATAATTATGTGATGTCTCGCTTAGTACAATGCATCACGGAGATGCATTAAGCCCCCTTTTGCCAGAGCATGGCTCATTTTTATTATCACACGAAAGTTAGCCTGGGTCCAAGCTGAAGTAATCTTTTACTCATTCCTTATCGCAGGCTGAGGGCTACACACTGACCTTTTGCGGACAGTGTTGATCAAGATCAGACTGCACAGAACGTGCAGTCTGATCTTCGATCTACACTGTCCGATAAGGAGATACAATTTTCCCCAAAATTACCTTTGAAATAGCAAAATTTGGATTTTTACTGTCGGTTTGAATGTTTCATTTTATTGCATTTAGCAGGATAGGAGCTAACTGTTCCTTAACCCGTTTAGCGCCATAGGCGAAAACAGGGACTTTTGCGGACGGCATAGATCAAGATCAGACTGCACAGAACGTGCAGTCTGATCTTTGATCCATGCCGTCCGCTTGTTTTGTCCAGCCTATCGGGCAAAAATATTTCTCTGTTTAATTGGATGGTATTTTAAGCCGTCGGAGGTGTTCAAGTTTATATATTCGGCGCTGAAAGAGTTAATCGTCACCCTGTCGTTGACAAAGACCACCAGAAAAATAAAAGGCAAAAATGAAGAGACCGTAACATGTTTAATATATAAGAACGCTACATGTATTAGAATGGTTAAAGTTACAATAGCTGCCAAATATAAACAGATGGGATGTTAAAAATACTTTTAAATTCAAATAATGCAATTTAAAAGTATGGAAACTAATGTGAAAATGACAATCTGTAATTGAGTGGTCGGTCCAAGGGTTTATCGCTGGCAGAGAAATTAATTTCAAAACTAGGTTCAAAGTTGCCAGGTCACTGTATATTTTGTTTACTTTTTGCCTGATTTTAGAATTTATTTTTCTGCCACCATGTTACTCTTGGACCGACCACACAGTAACAGATTGTCATCTTCACAATATTTTCCATACTTTTAAATGGTATGATTCAAATTCAGATGCATTTTAACACTAGCATTATTTCTTTGCCCGCTATTGGGCCTTTAACCCTTTACCGCACAATTCTGCCTTTTAACGACCCTGGGAAAGAAGCCTTTTGAAAACATTGTGGGAAAAGGAGAAAATGCTGATAACCAGCATTTTCTCCTTTTCCCACAATGTTTTCTACCTTCTCAAAGAAAAATTGCACCATTTGAGCCACATTAAAAAAATATCCTCTGCAAGTGCTTTCAATTTGGACAAAGCTAAAATTTTTTCGTCTGGTAAAGGGTTAAGTTATGGCATTGGTAACATTACTAGTATTAGCAGATTTGGGAAAAAGAAAATGAATAGACAGAAATTCAGCAATTTTTAAAATATTTTTTCAACCGCTCATTTCAACCCTTTTCCTGCTAAATAAGTAAAATGAACTTTTTAAGCCCATAGTAAAATCCAGTAGTTTGCTATTTCAAAGGTATTCATTGGGGAAAGATATCTCTCCATTGGACAATGTAGATCCAAGATCAGACTGCACGTTCTGTGGAGTCTGATCTTGATCTACACTGTCCGCAAAAGGTCTCTGAGTCGCGCTTAGCAGCCTAAGACTTAAAACATGCCAATTAAATTTCTTGTAACTTTTTCCCCAAAGAGAGGTAACTATTACTACCATTGAAATGAAAATAGAGTGGTTCTTTACCTCTGAACGATACTTAACTCAAGCCAAACTCAAACATTTGGTTTGATGGAATTCATATAACCGTTTCAAGTTTTCATAATACCAAATTCTTCAGGATGCTAATTTTAACCTTTTATCAAACAATCCCGAGTTTTAACGACCACGAAGAGAGCTCATTCGAAAAACATTGTGGGAAAAGGAGAAAATGCTGATAACCGACACTTTCTCCTTTTTTCCCCACAATGCTTTTTACCCTATCGCCGAAAAATTCCATCATTTGGGTCACATTTAATTTGTCGTCAGTTTGGACAAGTCTAAATTTTTGCTTATTATTACAAATTTACAAGCGAGTTTTCAAATTTGTCTATCAGGAATATGAGTCATGCTCTGTGAAAAGGGGGCTTAATACTTCTGCAAAAAAGGATCGGTCCAGGTCAGCCTGCGCAATCTGCGCAGGCTGACCTGGACCGAAACTTTTTTGCTATTAATCAATTTTCTGCATGTCCAAGGACCAGTCTACCTCATAATTCAGTCGGTCGTCATACCAAATGGATTTTATGGATCCATACTACTGTAACTCCGCTTTCTCCTGGATAATGATGTATTTGTTTATGTTTGGGTGAGGGGGGGGGGTTCGTGGGTTCGTCTTCGGTCCTGATATACGTATTGTCATTTTGCGATTCACTAACGTAGAAAGACAGTTATAGTGGTTTCTATGTTCTTTAGTTCTTTTCTCTCAACTGTTTTCCAAGAGTTTTATATCCTGAAATATACAATAAAAGATATCTTGGCAGAAGTTCTTTTACAAATAATAATGATATCCTAAACAACTGCTCTTGCTACCAAAACATCATATAAACACATGTTCATTTTGATTATTAAAATACGGTAAAATATAATACAATACTAACTACGCAGATTCGGATCAGACAGCAATACAAAGCTATACATTGCTCATACTTACTAAACAATGTGAGTAGATGTATTTCGGCTCTAAGTATCTATGTCTTCTCTCTCTCTCTCTAATCTACCAATCAAACGTTCCAACAAATTATAGCAGTGATATTACAGTAAAATTGATTTTCATCATGGTAGGAAAAGCTCCCATTCAAACAAGCTGACAAAGACGCAAAAAAGGCTGATTTCTATTCCGGTCATGTGATCGGTTTGACGTTCTAGAAATAGAATTGGTGTGGACTAAAACCCCTAAACCATCCTGTTAGAATACTATGGGGACTTGCTTGGTATAATAATGCATCAAACCCCGCTTTTGCCGGAGAATGGCTCATATGTATGACGCGGTAATGTGTTATTTTTTTCGAACAACTGATTCTGACTTTCGCCAGACAAAAAAAAAAAAAATTAGACCTTATCTACAAGAACTCGCTTTATTGCATGATATTCATAATATTTTTGGCAAGTTTTCTTTCCTTTTCATTCTAAATTTTTGAGTATCTATATACTTTTCTCGCTATAGGTTTCATTTTGATAGTTGGTGTCACAAAAGTGGTTTTTTGCCATAGTGAAAATAGAATGAAATCGACCATCTTTTAAAATTTCACAAATCGCTTAATGGCAAAACTTTGGCTTTACCGTCACTTGTTCTCAAAAGCACAGTCATATTCTTTCAAAAAATAATAATAACAAATAAAAAACCGATTGCGTTTTTCGCTAAATCTCAATCAACACAGGCATCCTAGAAATTGTCCTCTCAAAAACACCTTTTCACGGCGATGATCCCAATTTTTTTTATTCCTCCACTGACACAAAATAATCCAATCAATATATAATAAAAACACATCTATATGGTCCCCCACTGCACAAATTTGATCAAATCTAAATTATATACCACCAAGCCCTCTCAGTTCATAAAACGGTGCAACAAAAGTGCTACCGCAAAATTTTACCTAGGACTACGTTTGACTACTACAACGCAGAAGCAATCTGGCAGTGGTGCGGCACCATTTATAAGCAAGTTCTCTTTTCTTTTCATTTTAAATGTTGCGTATCTGTATACATATTTGTCCCTTTAGGTTTGCCGCCAGAGTTCGCCACACCCTCTCTGACGGTCAACGTTCTGGAGAACCTTGTTGTGGGAGGAGTCGTAACCACTGTAAACGCCTACGATCCTGACGGAGACACAATAACCATCAAGCTGGTGTCCATGAATCCACCGGATGCCGAGGATCTATTTTATGTCGCGGTGTCAGGAGAAATTACTATAACCAGTAAACTAGATTATGAAACTCAAGCTGAATATGTGATGGTTGTGCGGTAAGTTGGCTTGATCATGAAATGCTACATTTTAAGATTTAACAGAGCACTTTTCAGCTCGCCTGTGTACGTTGTGCTCAAAGCGGGCCTCTGATGATGTCACCTCCTGTCCGTCGGCTATTTCAGAGATTCAAAAAGCTGTTTGTCCATTTATAGTCAGATTTCATCTGCAACCTCCCAACGCAGAATAGGGGAGTCAAATTATCAACTTCATGTGACCAACAATGGCGGACAGTGTTAAGAAAAGGGAATTAAAAAGAAAAAAAGAATTTTTTACCAGGACCAGGGTCGTCTTTCACCAACCATTTAAAAAAAGTTCTTAGTCTTATTCTCTAGAATTTTCTAAATTTGAAACTAAAACAATTTCTGATTATCTAAACCATTTGGTTTAGCCAATCAGAAATTCAACTTTCAAATTTAGAAAACCTTGAAGAGTAAGAATATTCTTAAGAATGGTTGGTGAATACACACCTAGAACTTATTGTGCATGGATAATCAGTATCCAGGATAGTAGAAAGAATAGTTTGCTGGTTACCGTAGGACCTTTTTTGAAATAGATTAAACTTTGAGCTGCATAAATATATGAGCCATGTTCTGGCAGAAGGGAGTTTAATGCATCTCCATGATGCATCATACGAAGCAAGTCATCACAGAATTATGGGTCCATAAAATCCATTTTGTGTAACAACTGACTGGATCATGGGGTAGATGGTCCTTGGACATGCAGAAAATTCACAAACAGCAAAAGTTTCAACCCATGTCAGCTCGTGTCGATACTTTTTGCAAAAACATAAGCCGTCTTTTACGAACATGGCCCAGATATAAACTAAAGTTCAATGGAAGACACATGACACAACATTTACGTAATCAATACGGAAAAACCCTGTTTAAGTCTTAACCTACTAAATAAGTGAAATAAAACTTTTAACCCTTTACCAGACGACAGAATTTTATTTCGCCTTGTCCAAATTGAAAGCATTTGCAGACGACAATTTAAGTGTGGCTCAAATGGTGCAATTTTTCTTTGATAGGGTAGAAAACATTGTGGGAAAAGGAGAAAATGCTGGTTACCAGCATTTTCTCCTTTTCCCATAATGTTTTCAAAAGGCTTCTTTCCCAGGGGCGTTAAAAGGCGGCATTGTGCGGTAAAGGGTTAAAAATTAACTTAATTAAGCCGATAGTAAAAATTTGCTATATAAAAGATATATTCTTTTTTGAAATACCTCCTTATCAGACAGTGAAGATGCAAGATCAGACTGCTCGTTCTGTGCAGTCTGTTATTTTATCGACACACTGTCCGCAAAAGGTCCTTGAGCCGCGCTTAGCAGCCTATGGCTTGACAAATTATTTACGGTACACGGTATTTTTTGTCATGTAGCGCACCACTCACACGTACTTTGTGACGAAAAAAGAAAATGTTCATGGCGAGCGATAGCTTCATTTTGTCGAACGCACTACGTTTTTCCTACATGCAGATATTAAACTTTAATAAACAAATCAATGTCTCTCTACTTCACACGGCTTTCTCAAAAGCCTAAACAAGAAATATCTTTAAAAAAGATAGACAGCGTATATTTGCAAGCAAGTAAGCGGGGGCCTTTAAAATAAATATGTCTACATTTTTTACCAATCGCAAATTACTAGTTATTCGTTTGTGATCAGTACGAAAAAGTAGGTCAAAAGCCAGCAGATTCAGCTACGCCGAAAAAAATTTCCGCAACATTTTGTTTCTGGAGATAATTAGCTTACTTCCTTTTAGGGCGGAAACAAGAAGTGGAGAGGCCGCTGAACAAACAGTAGAAATATTTGTGGAGAATGTCAACGAAGCTCCAGAGTTTGAAGGTCCTTTACTAGGTACTACAGCTTTGAACGGCGCGGGTGGAGGTAAACGTTTCTGTTGTTTAACCCCTTACCAAACAACAGTGTTTGAACGACCTTGAGAAAACAGGCTTTTGAGAACATTGTTGGAAAGAGAGAAAGTGCTGGTCTCTCTTTCCCACATTATTTTCCAAACTGAAAAAAAGAAAAAAAAAACATCATGAAAGACGCCATCCAACTCTTTCAATTTGGTCAAAATGTTGTCGTCTAGTAAAGAGTAAACTGATTAAACATGCCGACTAAATAAAGTTTTTTTTTTTCAGGTATATATACACAATATTATGTTGTAGTAACTTTCGTGGTGCTTGTATTTGATTCGAGCCACGTGAGAAATTTGATATCGCGCGAGAGCGAAGGCCGAGAGAGATATCAAAATTTTCTTACGCAGCGAGAAGTAAATACAGGCACTAGGAAAGTCACTACAAAATAATGTTCCTTTAATTATACACCTACAACTTTCAACGACAAAATAATGTAATTGCTGACATTTTATTCGAAAACAGTAAACAAAATAAAACAAATTATGGTGTAGTGGGTAGTAACTTCCTTTTTTATGAATAGCGGATGAATATTATAGCGTAACATTTTGACCAATCAAATCCAAAATTATTACGTAGGTATTCCGCGCGTGAGTTACGTCATCATACCAAATTTGGAACCGTATTTGACACTGTGTAGATACCGAATTTATTTTTCTGTCATGTGTGGTATTTTATCTGCTTGTGACGCATGTATTTGAGTCGGAAAATTTTCAGGTATATGATAAAAGGATACTTTTCTATTGCGATTTAAAACAAATTGAGAAAAACTGTGCGTTAGGTAGATAAAAGATAAGTGCATAACTGCATGTACTGTGCAGTCCGATCTTGATCTACGCCTTCCGCAAAAGCCATTTAAATCGCCACTGTCAGCAAAAAAAGTAACATGTTTTTACTTGTTAAAAAGTAACAAGTACTGTTTCAAGTCATCGACTTTAAAAATGGATCAAGATCTTGTAAAATTTAAGGCTTTCTCTGTAAAAGCATCTCACGATACCATATTTGGAACAAAAGCCGAGTTATTTGCAGTCTGATTTTGATCGACTTTTTCCGCAAAGACAACTAAGATTGTCCCAGGCATCATAATTGAAAGTTTATCTTACGAGCCATGCACTGTGAAAAGGGGGCTCAATGCATCTGCAAAAGTATTGACCAATTTCAGACTGCGCAAACTGTTTCCGCACAGGCTGACTCTGGGTCGAAACTTTTTGCTTTTTGTCACTTTTCTGCATGGCAAATGGCTATTCTACCTCCAGATCCTGTCGATTGTTAGACAAAATGGATTTTATGGATCAGTAATTATGTGATGACTTGCGATGTATAGTGCATCACGGAGATGCATTAAACCCCCTTTTGCCAGAGCATTACTTCTTTTGTTTTTTTTATTTACTCTACTCTTTACCAAACAATCGACTTAGAGAAGGACATTTCAACTCTTTACCAAACGACAAAATTTTGGACAAGTCCAAAATGACAGCATTTGCAGACAACAAAATTAGTGTGACTCAAAGACTGAAATTTGTTTTGAGACTGGTAGAAAACATTGTGGGAAAACGAGAAAATGCTGGTTACCAGCATTTTCTCGTTTTCCCACAATGTTTTCAAAAGCTTTCTTTCTCAGGGTCGTTAAAAGTCGGGATTGTGTGGTAAAGGGTTAATTAGGAAAAGAACCAAAAACAATGCAGTTTTAGGTTGTTTTTTACCAAAATTAAGAGAAAATATATGTCTAATATCAGACGTTCTGTGCAGTTTGGTCTTGATCTATTCCCTCCACCATAGCAAGACAATTTGTTGAAGCGTCGGTCTTACGTTTAATAAATCTGATACGTCAATTATAAACTACCCCGGGATTTTCCATTTCAGGTGAAATAGTGACTCTACTGCAGGCCATTGACCCGGATTTGACTACTGATATCAAGTATACTATCACAGGTACTTTGACAAACGCTCGGTCTGTCTGTCTTTCTGTCCGTCCGTCCGTCCGTCCGTCTGTCTGTCTGTCTGTCTGTCTGTCTGTCTGTCTGTCTGTCTCTGATCTGCCTAATTTTGACAAGAACTGATACGCATTGATGTTCACAATAAAATGAGCCATTGTTTGTGAAAAAGGGGCTTAATGCATCTGCGAAAAGTATTGACCCAGGTCAGCCTGCACATTCCACGCAGGCTGACATGGGCCGAAACTTTTCGCTACCGGTCAATTTTCTGTATGCCCCAGAACCATTCCACCTCGTGATTAGGTCAGTTGTTCAAGAAAGTGGCTATCATGGATCCATCATTATGTGATGGGTTGACTGGTATCATACATCGCGGAGATGCATTAAGCCCCTTTTTGCCAGAGCATGTTTCAAATAAATATGACAGTAAATTTTATCTTCGGTTACGTATAATGCTATCATACTACAGTTTACAATATCACAAAAACTGTGCGTTGCATGTTATGCAACCATGACACTTACTTCTTTACTTTGATGCACGTTGATTGTTTGGTCGAGTTAATACCTACTTTATACAGCATCCAGACACGCAGTAGTGAATTCCAACGGATGGAAAACCTTTGTTCTTGTCCACTAGTGGTATTACATCTCACGAATAAAGATAAAAGCCCCGTTAGTGGAGAAATAAAAAACTCCGTTGAATGAAGTTTTTAATCCCTCGCAGCAAAGGGGGGGGGGGGGGGGAGAGAATTGTAGGATTATAGGAATGACATTCATCTGTCCGTCCGTCCGTAACACTTTCTTGTCCACTTCATATCTCCTGGACCCTTTGAAAGATTTTCATTAAACTTCGGTTAAACTTTCTAATGAGACAGTGTGCAGTACACAAGATCCATAACCCTGTCTTCATTATTTTTAGAGTTATTGTCCTTTTACAAATTGGATTTTTGTCCGGAGCATAACTTTGAAGTATTAAAGCTATTGACTTCAAACTTCATATACAGATAAATCACAATTAGGAGAAGTCCAATGCACAAGATCCATAACTCTGTCTTCGTTATTTTTGGAGTTATTGCCCTTCATTATTTTACATATTGTTTTTTTTTTTAGCATAACTTTCATGGTATAAAAGTTCTTGATTTCATACTTCAGATACATATAGATCACATTGAAGATAAGTGAAGTACACATGATCCATAACATGTCGACAGTTGTAAAACAAAATGTGCAGAACACTTATCCATGACCATTTAAGGTCACAACAATCTGATAGCCATGGTCCCAGTCTTGGGTCAAATTGTTTGAAGCTCGGGTTTTTACGATATACCGTTAGGGCCATCGCCTTTGAATGTTTTAATTTAAAACGCGATACTCGATAGTACGATGATGATAATGCGAAGTTACGAAACTATGATGATGAAAACGCGACAGTACGATGACTATAGCGCGATACTACGATAGTTAAAACAAGACAATACGATTAGTACGATGATGAAAGATGCGATATACTCGTAATATCCTGTTTTCACCATCGTACTGTTGTATTTTCACCATCGTAGTATCGTGTTATTGTCATCGTATTGTCGCGTCATCATCATCGTACTATCGTGTTTTCATCATCATACTTTCGCGTTTTCACCATCGCACAGTAGTTATTTCATCATCGCACTGTCACATTATCACCATCGTACTATCGTGTTATCATTATCGTACTGTCGTGTTATCGTCATCGTACTATCGCGTTTTCACCATCGTCCTGTCGCATTATCACCATCTTACTATCGTGCAATCATTATCGTACTGTTGTGTTATCGTCATCGTACTATCGCGTTTTCACCATCGTCCTGTCGCATTATCACCATCTTACTATCGTGCAATCATTATCGTACTGTTGTGTTATCGTCATCGTACTATCGCGTTTTCACCATCGTACTGTCGCATTATCATCATCATACTATCGCGTTTTCACCATTGTACTACCGTATTTTCATCATCGTACTTTCGCATTATCATCATCATACTATCGCGTTTTCATCACCGTATTATCGCTTTCCGTGCGGGGGGACTGCGCACACACGTTCAAAGGCGATTGCCCTAACGGTATTCTGTATCACTATACTAGACTGCAATTTGTTTAGTCACTCAGAAAACTTTACTGGACAATGAGAAAATTCTGGTTACCAGCATTTTCTTATTTCCCTCAAGGCTTGCAAAAGCCTTCTCCTTGAGATCCTTAAAACTGTGTGTTGTTGTGGGGGAAAGTGTGAAATATAAGAAAATTAGCGCATTAGTCCTTATCCTGCCGATTGAAATCATAGATTTATTTTGCAAAGAGTGTGGGGCAAGATCAGCCTGCATATACGTGCAGTCTGATCTTGCTCTGCACTCTCCGCAGCTCTATCATCAATTCCTGTCAACGAAACTCCGCCCAATGCCATTTAACCAATAGAAATCTTTGTAATCGCCAACGATTTAAATTCGGCAGGATAAGGGTTAATACATCTGAATTTTAGACGAAGACCTTCTTTAATCAATTTTGCTAGGGAAATGAGTGTTATTTGACGTGTTCCATTTGTCAAACTTTGAAGTGTGTTTGTTAAAATTATTATAGTCAAAGAATGTTCGTTTTGTTTATTTAATTATTTAATGCCGTTTTCAACATTATTTCAGCTATATTGCGACGGAAAGTGAACCTGTCAATGATTTTTTGGAGTTTCATTTACCAGTACACTGCAGAATATCATTTCCTAGCTGATAACCAGCATTTTCCCCATTTCCCACAATTTTTTCTACCCTATATAAGACAGAAGTAAGATTTTGAGCTACATTTAATTTGTCGTCCGCAAATACTTTCTATTTGATCAAGTCAAAAATTTTGTCGTTTGGTAAAGAGTTAAGATGGAACTCAACAAAACGTGTATTGTGATCTAATTCTACACATTCCAGTGTGTTGTGAGATATTTTGGCTCAAACTGTCTCATCCCACGTAATGTCTCACAGAATATCCAACAATGAAGATTCAGAATCATCAGGCATATCCGTTGCAGTCTGATCTTGACCTACAATGTCTATTTCACCTCTTTAAGTACTACAAGATCCCGAGTTTAAATGACCCTTAGAATTAAGAAGTTGGAAAACATTGAGGGAACAGGAAAAAATGCTGGTGACCAGCATTTTTTCCTTTTCCCATAACAGGTACGCAGCATTTTTCCTTTTCCCGGGACATTTTTTACCCGTTCTAAGACAAATTTGCCCTTTTGAACCACATTTGATTTTTTTGTCTGCAAATGCTTTCAGTTTAGACAAGTATGAAGTTTTGTCCATTGGTAACGTGAGAGTAAATGTCCAATCTAGCGCTCTGTGAGTTAATAATTTCTTCGTTAAAGAACCCACATCCCCTAAACACTGAGCTATGAAAAACTCAACGGACATTTCCAGTGGAATTCAGCAGAAGTAATAAATGGAGAAAATGGAAATCATTCAGATAAATCAATTTCCAGTTTCCAAGTGAAAGCAATGGAAACAAGAAACAGAAATAACTTTTTATTTCACTCAGAAAATCTCAAAAACAGACAATTTGACTTTATGACTTCCCAATGTTTAGATCCTCTGCCTGAAAAAAAAAAACATTATTGATTTTTATTATCATCATCGTAATATCGACTATCGCGTTTCAAATTGACACATTCAGAGGTGATGGCCCTAACGGCATTCCGTAGGTTTCATGTTTGCAGCTTTTTTGTTTGCGGATTTTGTGTTTATATTATCAAGAAATTATACCGACACACCGGTTTCCTTTGAATTCATCAATGCAACCAAAGATATGGATGGATGGTTAGGTGTTGCATATCCGTCAAGAGTATTTCAGTCATGATACGACGATGAAAGGGTGGTCATACAAAGCTCAGTTAACCCTTTCCCAAACGACAAATTTTGGACTGGTCCAAATTGAAAGAGTTTGCAGACGACAATTTTAAATTTGATGAAAATGGCAGAAAGGTCTCAAAAAAGGTGGAAAACACTGTGGGAAAAGGAGAAATTGCTCGTTACGAGCAATTTCTCTTTTTCCCACCGTGTTTTAAAAAGACACGTGAAAACCAGGGCTTGTGTGGGAAAGGGTTAAATGAAATGCTGTCTAGGTGCAGCCGCGGCGGGGGATATAGCTGTCCTTTAGATTGCCTTCTTGTTCATAACAATTTTAGGTTTTAAGATTTTGCGTATATGGAATCTAGACAGTTGTATGTAGGATCTACTTGTTAATTAAAAAAGTTGCTTTACCCACGTTTCCTTATGGTGAAGAAATGTCGGCATGATCCTTATTTCGGGCGAAATATGAAATATAATCAGCTGTGGTATCAATTGCGTGCGACACCCGAAAAGGGGCCTTCGGATATATGCGTACAAGCGTGTCGTCCCAGATCAGCCTGTGCAGTCTGTGACTAATTCGAGACGACACTTCCCGTTTTTGTGCAATTTTCTGTTTCACGGAAGCCTACTGGATGAAAAAAATCTTATGTAGTCGTAAAGTGTCGTCCCGAATTATCCTGTGCGGACTGCGCAAGCTAATCCGGGACGACACTTTACGCAAATGTCCGAAGGTCTCATTTCGCATGTTGCGGGCCAAATAGAATATCACATTCGTATTCACTTTTTATTTTTTTCATCTCCTTTTATCGTCATTCGAATAGGATAAAAGCTCGAAAAAAGCCTCGTTTTCATCGTTTTTAGAATGACGCGTTAAATAAAACCAACTTAAAAGAAAATATGAAAGACCACTAATGTAATATCTTCCATTTGAACCATGCTCTGTGAAAAGGGGATTTAATGCATCTGCAAACAGTATCAACCATGTCAGCCTGCGCAGTCCGCGCAAGCTGACATGGTCGAAACTTTTTGTTTTTGGACAATTTTCTACATTTTCAAGGACCATTTGACCTCATGACTCCGTTGGTTATTTAACAAAATGGATTTTTATGGATCCATAATTATGTGATAACTTGATTGGTATAGTGCATCACAGAGATACATTGAACACCCTTTTGCCAGAGCATAGCTCATTCATAAATTGTAGCTTTTTCCAGCCGTCACCATTAGTATTTCATATGTGTGTGTGCTTTTTTTTTAATTCAAGATGGCAACGAAGATGGAGACTTTGCTATCAATCAAAACAGTGGTGTCATTTCCGTTTCCTCCGGAAGTATACTAAACAAGACAATAATCAGTGCATATGCACTGACCATCGAGGCAGCAGACAGCGGACTACCGCCTAGAACCGGCACTACCACGCTTGTGATAGGAGTCTGTAATGGGAGTACCTCGGTCATGTTGGAATACGTCTTAGTGTCACTGACATTGACTTTTTTATGCCTATTTTTTGTCTAGGCATTTTCACTATTGAACCATAAGCAACGCAATCTCGTGTTTTGAAAGGCTTTTGAAACAATCATACTGAAAAAAGAAAAATGCTTGAAACCAGTATTTTTTCGGCGACTATGAGGCAATTTATTTATGACTTTTGTCTTGAAAGCTTTCGCCGCAAAATTAAAAAGACATAGGCCATGTTCTGCAAAAGGGGACTTAATGCATCTCCGCAATGCATTATACCAAGCAAGACATCACATAAATATGAATCCGTGAAATCCATTTTGTCTAACAATCAACGGAATCTTGATTTAGACTGGTCCGTGACATGCAGAAAATTGACCATGAACAAAAAGAGTCGGCCCAGGGTCCGTATTCACCAACCATTCTTAAGAACGTTCTTTGTCTTGTCCTCCAGAGTTTTCTACATTTGAAAGTAACACAACTCCTGATTGGCTAAACCAAATGGTTTAGCCAATCAGGAGTTGTATTACTTTCAAATGTAGAAAATCTTGGAGAATAAGACCAAGAATATTCTTAAGAATGGTTGGTGAATACGGACCCAGGTCAGCTCACGCGGACCGTGCAGGCTGACAAGAGTCGATACTTTTTGCAGATGCATTAAGCCCCTTCTCACAGAGCATGGCTCAAGTGTAAGCTATCACATTAGTGGTCCTTGATATTTTTTTAGTTGTTTTTATCTAACGAATCATTCTAAAATCGATGCAAACGAGTCTTTTTAAAACTTTTATCCAATTTGAATGACAACAAAAGGCGATCAATAAAAAAAAAAAAAAAAGTGAACACGAATGTGATATTCTGTTTATACCATAACCGACTATATTTCATATTTCGCCCGAACTAATGATCTGACCTGGGTTGATACTTTTTGCAGATGCATTAAGCCCCCTTTTCACAGAGCATGGTTCAAATGTTTGAGCTGTTATTGAAGCTATTAACCCTTTACCACACATTCCCGACTTTCAACGACCCTGAGGAAAAAGCCTTTTGAAAACATTGTGGGAAAAGGAGAAAATGCTGGTAACCAGCATTTTCTCATTTCCCCACAATGTTTTCTACCCTACCAAAGACAGTTTACATCATTTGATTCACATTTCAATTGTCGTTTGCAACTGCTTTCAATTTGGACCAGTCTACATTTTTGTCGTTTGGTAAAGAGTTAAAACAAAAAACTGTTGAGCATTGCTGTATGAAATGAGGTTTTATGCACTTGCCAAGAAAAAAAGAAAGTCGACTCTGTCAGCATGAGCAGGCTGGGACGAAACTTTTTGTTATTTTTAAATTTTCTGCATGTCAAAGGACCATTCTTTTTCCCGACTCTGTCGGTTGTTAGATAAAATGGACTTTGTGGACCCATAATTATGTGATGACTTGTTTGGTATACTGGATCACGTAGATGCAATAAACCCCTTTTTTCCCAGAGCGGCACTCTATTCCATTTTTTTTTTCAATAAGCTATTGTCGTAGTACTGTAATAGAATCAAGGAGTGGACGACGTTAGTTCAGGATCAAACCGCGCGTTTTGTGCAGTCTGATCTTGATCTACGCCATCTGCAAAAGAAAAACTTCTTGAAAGAGAATGTTAAGTGATAAAAAGAGACGTGCATAACTACTCATTGTGGTTACAAATTCATACTGAAATTTATTCTGTTATTGAGCCATGCTCTGGCAAAAAGGGGGCTTAATGCATCTCCGTAACCCATGATACCAAGCAAGTCATTGCATAATTGTTGATCCATAAAATCCATTTTGTATAACAATCGATTGATTCATGCGATACACTGGTCCTTTGACATGCAGAAAATTGACCAATAGCGAAAAGTTTCAACTCAGGTCAGCCTGCGCAGACTGCACAGGCTGACCTGTTCGATACTTTTCGCAGACACAAGTATAAGCCAATGATACATGTTGTACAAAAGTCTATCCGTGTTCGATTTCGAGAATCGCACTTCATATAAACATTTTTCCACCACTATGTTACAATAATTGTCAATGTATAATTATTTCTAAAATATACATTTCAAATATACAGTCGTTTCACCTGTTACAGATATGAATATCGAGAATTGTAAAATTTTCAACTTGAAAGCATCGTCTTCCGCTAGGTGGCATTTTTCAAATACATAATCTAGTCTGATATGGGGCAATTTGGGTACAGAACCGGACTACTTTTAAAGGCAACATTAAAAGCAGCGAATTTCAAAATAAAATATACGTTTACTCACCAAAACCTACCTTTAGCTAGCATATAACCTATGCACCAGCCATTTAAAACATAGCCCCCATAAGGTTGAGGAAAGGCTCCGGAATGACTCCAGCTAGGTAGGGACGTTATCTTTGTTGCTGGTCTGTTGCACAAATCCCGATTTTCCCCGTGTCTATATTTAGAAACTGTCGACGGAGATTTGTTGTAAACAATGGTATTTTATAAAAAAAAAAATCCCCGTTTGAAATAATTATATTTTGAAGAAATTTGTAGCGAAAAACTGGCTTGATTTTTGTAGGCTACACCACACCACAAAAATATCATGTAAAGCAAATGAAACTTTTTTAATCGTCCACAGAATTATAAATTAAGCTGTACACTACTGCGTTATTTGAACATTTCATACGACCCTTTATAACATTTATAACATTTTAAAGCGTGTAACAACCACAAGTTTTAACGACCATTACAGAAAAGGCATCTAAAACATTAAGGGAAAATGAGAAAATGCTGGTAATCGGCATTTTCTCCTTTTCCCACAATGATTTCTATCTTTCCAAAGACAAATCGTACCCTTTGAGTCACACAGGAATTGATCAGACTCGGAGAAGTCTAAAAATTTTATCGTCTGGTAAAGGGAAAGTACTTTCTTGATAAACAAGTTTGTGTGCAAGGTCACATACTGAAAAACACTTGTACACGGTTAAATATGGGAAAGTTTGATTTTGCGTCGTACAGTCTTCTTATTTTTCTACTGACATGTCACAACCATAAAATGATGCACATCGATGCATCTGTATTAGAAATTGATCAGCTTGAATAGGTTAAATGTCATAACTTTTTTATGAAATAATGGAGAAAAAAATCGCTGTGATTGGAGCCGGTGCAAGCGGTCTGGCAGCCATTAAATGCTGTTTGGATGAAGGTTTGAAACCCGAATGTTTCGAGAGGACGGACTACATTGGTGGCCTTTGGCACTATACCCCGGAGATCGAAGATGGGCAAGCTTGTGTGATGAAGTCAACAGTGATAAATACCTCTAAAGAAATGATGTGTTACAGTGATTTTCCTATACCGAAAGAGTACTCGGTTTTCATGCATAACAAATATGTTGAGAAATATTTTCATCTCTACGCAGATAACTTCGGCTTGAAGAAGCACATTCGATTCAATACCGAGGTAAGTTCTTCGTATTAATTAACCCTTTACCAAATAATCCCGAGATTTAACGACCCTCATAAAGAATGCTTTTGAAAACATTGCGGGAAAAGAAGAAATGCTGGTCACCGGCATTTTCCTCTTTTCCCACGATGTTTTGTACCTTTTCAGGGAAAAATCCAATCGTTTGATTGAATGGCGCTTTACGCCTCTTTCTATATTATGTCAGTCATATCACGGCCACAGCTAACATATTCATGTATTTCCTGGGTTTCACCAGTACTAGGCTAGGGCTCTGAAGTGTCTTGCTAAGGACACTCCAACGAAGAACCCAATGAATCCAGTAAGGCTCGAACACGGGGCCTCTAGGTCAGGAGTCCTACTCTTTACCACTGAGGACCCCCAATCATTTGAACAACATTTAATTTGTAGTCTGCAAATGCTTTCAAATTTGACAAGTCTGACATTTTTTTCGTTTGGGTAAACATTGATATTCTACTTTCTGAAGAAGGTCTTAATAAACGTTGCAACCAAAGGATAAATTGTTTGGACAATTTCTGCTTTTTTCACGATATTTTCTTCAGTCTGTTTACGCCCAATTTTTATTTGGCACATGTGTCAGGCTTACTGCTCCATCTGAAGTTTAAAAAGTTTCTCACTCGTCAACTACGTTTGTGTACCTTACAATTTATTAGGATTAAGCATTTACAGATGAAATTTAAACGAGGTTAAAATGATGGAAATGGTCTTATGGAAGGATTGAAAACACTTTGGGAAAAGGAGATAAGGCTGACAACCAGTAATTATACAATTATTGTGTTCAGGGCCCGTATTCATAAAAATTCTTAAGTTAGTATGACTAAACCTAAGATACCATGCCTAACCAGGTATGACATTTAAGTCGGAATTCACAAACTTACCTAAGAATTATACCTACCTTAGTATAATGCGAAAGATACTGCATCATGCATAGTTTCGCGACCGGTCGTTGTCAGGATAGTGTATCTCACACAAAACTAGTCTGCTACCCCTCCGTACTTCAAGAGTACGTAGTGGTAGGGGCAGGTAATCCAGACTAACACAAAACCTCCCCCGGCAGTGTATTAAACCCATGACTTAACTTGATAATACACCAGTGTATTATTGATTTTTGGTCCCGGTTCTGATCACTTTTTAGTCATGAGTGCGTGAGTCCGGAGAAACCAGCCACGACACGTGCCGGAATTTGTCCTACTGCGCCGTTTCGCGGAAAAATGACGTCATTGTTGCTGAGACGTGTACGCGTGGAAAGTTTTTTTATTTTCATGTAAAAACCAAGAAATGCAGCGAGAGTTTTTTCAAATCAAGAAAATTGCAGAAATAGGCGGAATTACCCCTATAGAAACTGTTCCATTCTACTTTCGGTGTGCCAGGACTTGAGAAGAGGAGGTCGCTGGTTCGATCCCCGGCTTGGCCAATTTCTTTCCGAGGATTGATGATAGTCATTGCGACAGGATTCATTTTTCTCTCAGCGCTGACCATTGTTTGGACGATGGTTATGTGGGAAAGCAGCCAGTGGCTTGGAAAAAAATATTGTGCGGAGTACTGGAAAAAGAAACTCCAGGAAAGCATGGATAAGTGCACTGGCCGCCGCGATATAACTGAATAATGTTGAAAACGGCGTTAAACACCATACAGTCATCAAACTACTTTCGGTGTAAATGTCAAAGAGCTATCTACTTTTTTATGTACACATTTGAAACCGAACTTCAGGTATAAACATGGACCCGTGAATAATGTACAGGGTAAAGGTGATGATACATGATATTGTTATTGACGTCTTTTATTCGTTTTATGTGATAAATAGAATTTCACATTCGTGTTTATGTATTATCATTGTTATAAAACTTGTTGACTTAATTGTATACGACGCTCGCTAAAGCTCGGGCCATATAGTCAACTCGTTTGATACAAATGATAATACATAAACACTCATGTAAGATCCTCTATTTCTCTACCAGCAGCACGCCGTCTTACGAACACCTCTTGCACCGCCAGTATAAACCCTTATCCTGCTAAATAAGTCAAGTGAAAATTTTAAGCCGATAGTAAAAACCCTAATTTGCTATTTCAAAGAGTTTTAGGAGAAACATATCTCCTTATCGGACTGTGTAGATCCAAGATCAGACTGCGCGCTTTGTGCAGTCTGATCTTGATTTACACTGTCTACAAAAGGTCTTTGAGTGCACTCAGCAGCCTAAGGGTTAAGGCAGCCATACTCCTCAAATAGCCGTTCCATAATGACTGTGAATAAGCAGCTGTATCATATCATAGGTCACTGAAACTCCAATGGTCTATTACCGGACAATGAAATTTTCCTTATCGGACACCGTTACTATAAATAACACTGGCGACTGCCTCTATATTGTATATAATAAGACGCATTTGAAAATATACGAAATGGAAGATGAAAATCGTGATACTGGATTAGATGAAAAGATAAATTATAACAGACGAAATATTAATTTGATAATTTCATCAATATATCAATAAAAGAAGTTTAGATCCTTGTTTAAAAGAAAAAAAAAAATAGTTATAATTCGCTGAGGGATTATAAATTGTGTGACGTCAGCGCATGGCTATCCGGAAAAATGTGGAAGCTTTTTAAATTTTTTCAGATCAAAGCTATAGCTTGATCGCAACAGCCGTTTGGAACTTTCGAAGGTCAGGGTACACAAGAAAAATCTTTTGTGGACCCATCTGCAACGATGACTAGGTTTATTTTTCCGTTTTTGGTTAAATATTATCTCTGAAAGAGGACAGGGGTAAAAATTTTCTTCGATTTTGTTGCACACCTTGTCTTATTATATACAATATAGAGGCAGTCGCCAATGTGCTATTTATAGTAACGGTGTACATGAAAATTTGAGTATTCCGTGATATACAGGCGATGCACCAATTTTGCAATTATTAGATGATCACCCAAGAACAACTTTAGTGTTCCGTAATAGACCAATGGAGCTTCAAAAGCCTGTGATCATACTTGCGAGTGCCCAGGAGGTGTCTCAAATACAAGTGCCATTTTGAGCATCACACATTAGGTTAGTATTATAATGAATTCCACTTAGGTATTATACTTCAGTTAGACAGGAACTGAAGTATCATATTTACTTAAGTACGTTTATGAAAAAGGACCCAGAGGCCTTCTTCTTTAAGGTCATTACACGAGATTGTTTGGTAAAAGGTAATAGATAAATTTCTGTCTATTTATACACCTTTGCCTTCTACCTGTTTATATAGAACTGTAAAATTACTCAGAGAGAGAGAGAGAGAGAGAGAGAGAGAGAGAGGAAGGAAAGGTGTGAGTATACTATAGGAGCCATGCTCTGGCAAAAGGGGTTTAGAGATGTACCTCCTTGATGCATCTATACCAAGCAAGTCATCATATAATTATGGACCGATAAAAACCATTTTGTCTAACAACCTACTGAATTATAAGGTAGAATGGTCCTTGGGCATGCAGAAAATTTACCAAAAGCAAAAAGTTTTGACACAGGTTAGCCTGCGCGAATTGCGCAGCCTGACCTGTGTCGATACTTTTTTCAGATGCATTAAACCCCCGTTTTCACAGAGCATGGCCCATATATTTTCCTAAGAAATGTTAATTCTGACGTAACTTACGCCTAGCCAAGCGACTACTAAGAACTGCATGAAATAAGGCTGTCTCCAACATGTCGGCCAAGTTGGACATCGGAACTTCTTTAAAGATTTTCACTATTATGCTATTTACATAGTAAGTTTACATTCTACTATAAATAGACCAACAAAAGGTCTTGGATATTTATTTGAATTTTCAATCATTGTTTTGATCATCAGCTTTACATTTCCAGGTTCTGTCTATCCGTTCGGCAGATACATTTGAACAAACAGGACAATGGGAAATAAAGATTCGAAACAGAAAATCGAGCACAGAGGAAACGCATATTTACAATGGCGTACTCGTTTGCACTGGACACCACGCTGAAAAGAAAATGGCACAGTTTAAAAATATGGATAAGTTTAAGGGCAAAATTGTACACTCGCGTGACTATAAAGATTTCCATGGTTACGAGAACAAAAGAGTGGTTGTCGTTGGTATTGGAAACTCTGGGGGAGATGTTGCCGTAGAATTGAGTCGTATTTCTTCTCAGGTAAATTTCGAAGATATCCCTACACTTTGTAGTTACATGTAATGATATGCAAATTGAGACATACTCTGTAAAAAGGGGGCTTAATGAATCTGCAATTAGTATTGACCCAGATCTGCCTGGATCGAAACCTTTTGCTATTAGTCCATTTTCTGCATATCAAAGGACCAGTCTACCTCATGATTCAGTCGGTTGTTAGACAAAATGGACTTTACGGATCCATGTTCTTGTAATGACTTGCTAGGTATCATGCATAACCGAGATGCAATAAGCTCCTTTTTTCCAAAGCATGGCTCAGATTATACTGTCCCAGGTAGGGCCAGCTTTAATAGAAAAGTGTGTGCGTGTGTGTTTCAACGGCTCCGATGGGCTGGTCATGTTTGTCGCATTGATGACCATCGACTTCCGAATAGACTATTCTACGGCGAATCATCAAATGGCAAGCGCTCAACTGGAACACCTAAAAAGCATTACATGCCAGCAGAGTAGACGTCAGGGGGAGTGGAGTCAGTACCAGGTGACGTGCCACTGGAAAGGCGCCTGGTGTCAGAGGCAACTTCGTGTTCCGTAGGAGAGTCAGCCAGAGTGTCGTTAACTGGAACTTGAGGAAGTCGAGCTATGGCTTCCTCTTTTATACTGGATGGTTTGTTGAGAACATTCTCAAAGTGTTCTGCCCAACGTACAATGATCGCTTTTGTAACGTGGAATTAACTATCTGCCAATAAAATATTACAATACAAGTTCATGGTAAAATACAGATATCTCCATTTAGTTAATTTTTTACAAGAAAAAAAAAAAAAGTTTCCAGAGTCTAGGGCTTTGATTTTGTTTCAGGGGGTATTGAGTTGGGCATTAAACAGAACTTATTGTGATAAAGAATTGTATGGTTGATGACGAAATCTTGTTAAATTTTGCCCTGATTCAAACTGGCAATAATCATTTAAATCTCTAACTCCAACTGATATTCGGCATAGATCTGCCCTTTTTTTTGGCGAAGCTGAATGTTTTTGCTTTTGACCTACTTTTTGGTACAGATAAAAAATGAATAAATTAAGAAATTTGTGACTGCTAAACAATGCAGACATGTTTATTCTAAGTGCCCCTGTGGTAAAAAATGTAGACATGTTTATTTTAAGAGGCCCTGCCTATTTTCTGGCAAATTTACGTCTTCTATTTTTTTTCAAGATATTTCTTGTTTATTTTCACCACAGCTATTTTTGAGTACAAGAAGGGGAGCCTGGATCTTTAACCGTGTTGGTGATCAAGGAAATCCAGCTGACGCTAACTTAAGCAGATTTTTCGTGTGGGCAAGTCAGACGTTTCCATGGATAAGAAAGTCCTTTAAACAGCGATTGAATAACAGATTCGACCATAAGAAGTTCTCGTTACAGCCGAATCACGAACCACTCAGTCAGCATCCTACAGTCAATGACGAACTTCCAAATCGCATCATTTCCGGTAACGTAATCGTTAAACCCAACATCCGGGAATTTACGGAAACAGGTGTGGTTTTTGAAGACGGGACACACGAACTGGTTGACGCAGTTATCATGGCAACTGGGTATATTTTCGGATTTCCTTTCCTGGATAAAAGTATAACGGAGGTCAAAGATAACCAGGTCAACCTTTACAAGTACATGTTCCCTCCGGATCTGGCCCAAAACACACTCGCGATCATTGGGTGTATACAACCATGGGGTGCAATCATGCCCATCAGTGAACTGCAGTCCCGTCTAGCAACACGGGTTATAAAGGTAACGACTTTATTCACACCGTTTCGATATGCACGATTTCACTCTTTACCAAACGATAGAATTGTAGACTTTTTGAAATTGAAAGCATTTGCAGAAGACACATTAAATATAGCTAATATTATGGTAATTGTCTCTGAAAGTGTAGAAAACCTTGTGGGAAAAGGAGAAAATGCTGGTTACCAGCATTTTCTCCTCTTCCCACAAGGTTTTCAAAAGGCTATTTCCTCAGGGTGGTTAAAACTCGGGATTGCCTGGTAAAGAGTTAACACTTTACCCAGCGATGAAATTTTAGACTAGTCCAGCCAATTTCAAAAGCATTTGCAGATAACAAATAAGATTTAGAAGGAAAGATGATACTTGTATTAGAAAGGGTAGAAAAATTAAGGGAAAAAGAGAAAATGTCGGTTACCAGCATTTTCTTCTTTTCCCACTATGTCTTCAAATGCCTTTTCTCCCAAGGTCGTTAAAACGCGTAACTGTGTGTTAAAGAGTTCGGTATTGCACTAGCGCCTGGCCGAGTAGCTCAGTGGTTAGCGTATCTGACTCGTGACCTGGTGGTTGCGGGTTCGATACCCGGTTAGGGCAAGCTTTCTTTTCGGCGATTTTTCGCCTCTCACCTCTGATGCATGTGAGAAAAGCAGTCAGTGGCTAAGAAAGAAAGTTGTGTCAGTACAGGTGTGAGAAAGCCAGGAAACACACGTGTAGATGCACTGGCTCACTGTGATATGACCTTAGCTGTTAAAACGGCGTCAAACTCAAAAAGAAAAAGAAAAAAATGCACTAGCTAGTAACGTGTGTTTCTTTGACGAGGTTTTCAGCCTTCTTTCATTTGTATTGCGGCAGACAGTGCACCTATCCTTGCTCTCGAGGAGTTTCCTTCACGAGCACTCCATACAGCAAAAATTTTCGCGCACCGGCTTCTTTCCCACATAGTATCGCTGTAACAATATAAAGATTCGAACGGATGACGTAAAGGAAAAATACTTGAACAGAATAAAATGTAAGTTTGACATGATGTAGATGTTTGCTGGTGTCTCGTTAGCTATTTCGACTTCATAGAGATCAACAAGTTAAAGAAATTTAAATTTCAGTACAGTTGTATGCCTTTCAAACACTGCAAGCCTGGGAACGATTGCCTAGCACCAAGTCAAAGCAAACTTTTTATCCGCTATAAAGTTAGTCATTTTGGCAACAGGCATCAGCATAATATAGCATAGAAAATATATGAGCCGTAATCTGTGAAAACGGGGCTTAATGCGAAAAGTATCGATCCAGGTCAGCCTGCGCAGTCCGCGCAGACTGACCTTGGCCGAAAGTTTTCGCTGTCGGTCAATTTTCTGTATGTCCAAGGACCAGGCTACCACCTGACTAAGTCGGTTGTTAAAAAAGTGGCTATTATGGAACCATAATTATGTGATGGCTTGATGCACGACAATGCACCACTTTAAGCTCCTTTTGCCAGAGCACGGCTCATATCTATGAAATAGTGTCATAGATTTGTAAAACAATACAAAAGCTATTACGCTGAAGTAATGTTGATAGATCTATTAAACCTTTCCCAAACAAGCCCTGGTTTTCACGTGTCTGCAGTACAAGTCTTTTGAAAACACTGTGGGAAAAGGAGAAATTGCTCGTAACGAGCAATTTCTCCTTTTCCCACAGTGTTTTCTACCCTTTTAGAGACCTTTCTGCTATTTTCATCAAATTTAAAATTGTCGTCTGCAAACTCTTTCAATTTGGACCAGTCCAAAATTTGTCGTTTGGGAAAGGGTTAAACCCTTGACCACACAATCCCGAGTTTTGACGACCCCCATGAAAAAGAGCTTTTGAAGGGATCAGTATTTTCTCCTTTTCCCATCATGTTTTCTACCTCGTCAAAGACCAATCTCCTCATTTCAGCCACTTTGTCTCCTACAATTTGGAAAGGTCTTATTTTTCGTAGTATGTTAAAGAGTTAACTGTACTTAAAAAAAACAACAACTATTTTTCAATAATCATACTTAGGGAGACGTGATGCTACCGAGTAAGACGGACATGTGGACGGACATACACTTTAAACAACAGATGATGTCACTACGTTACGTCAAATCTACACGTCACACTATACAAGTAGACTACGTACCTTATATGGACGAACTGGCAGAACTGACCGGATGCAAGCCGAACCTAGGTAAGACTCTTCTTTCTCGTTCCACGACTGGATAAATGGATGGATGAATGAACGAATGAAACAATAAGGTAGAAAGTAATGTGGGACAGTCATAGGAAGCTGAATGAACAAAGAAATTAATGGAATCTAAAGTTTGAATGATGAATGAAAACTAACGTAATCTTGAATGAATCAGTGGACGATCGGATGGAAGAACGAATAAAATTTAATGAAAGAATGAACTCCCTATTTAAAATCATTTGTAACGAAAATGGTTTATTGCAATCGGCCCATGATACAGCGTAACAATAATACATGTGCAATAGATATCAGACATGCTCTGACAAAAGATGGCATAATGCAGCTCCGTGATGCAGTGTACCAAGCAAAGTCATCGAATAATCATGGATCCATAAAATCCATTTTGTATAACAGCTGATTGAATCATTATGTAGAATGGTATTTTGACATGCAGAAATTCACCGATAGCAAAAAGTTTCAACTCAGGTCGATACTTTTTTGCAGATGCATTAAACCCCCTTTTCATAGAACATGGCTAAAATGGACCCTGAACAAAGTCGGCACCGTCCGTTATTTCAAATAGGTAGATAAAGTTTAATTATTCTGGGGATATCAATGCGTTGATAGACTTCAAATAGTTTTTGCATCCTGCAAATTATCCAGAATTAACTGAGGCCATACTTTTTCAGGAAAGCTACTGATAACAGACCCAAAACTAGCGCTTAAATGCTTTTTCGGTCCATGTTCACCGTACCAATTCAGACTAAATGGACCTGGGGTATGGAAAGGAGCAAGGGAGGCAATCCTTACCGTTTGGAATAGGTACTACTTTCCCTTGAATACGAGACCATGTGACGTGCCGGAAGAAGAAAAAAGAGGATATATTTTTATTGTAGTGATTGCAATGTTTGCTGTTCTACTCTACGTTCTTTTGAATTTTAAATGACATCCATTATTTCTGTGATATTTGTCTACACAGCAGAAAAAGAAATAATTTTCTACTTCTACTTAAGGTGTTAACTTTTGCTCGTTTGAATGTTTTTTTTACGATTCTGTCAACAGTATATCATCGGAACAAGCCTCATATTAATGTGCTTTCTGGGTTTCAACATCACTAAGCTTGTTCTCACAAGATTTTTGCATCAGGGATGCTGCAACTGGTGTTAACCAGAGCCTGTGGACTGAAAATTCAATCCCTTAGCCCTTTTCCAGATAGCAAAATACTACAAAAGTATGTATTGGAAGCATGTGCAGATGAACATTTATCAAAATGCGTTTTTGTAAGGATGGTCCATGTATTTGTTTTTGAAAGGATAGAAAAACATTGTGGAAAAAGGAGAAAATGCTGGTTACCAGCATTTTCTTCTTTTCCCATAATGTTTTCGAAATCCTTCATCCACAGGTTCATTAAAACGAAGCATGGACTGAACAAGAGTAAGTTACCATAACAAGACCCATAACAAGACAGTTAGGCTTTGAACTGTCGGACCTTGCCTCTGCTATACGAGTAGATGGACCAAGTTGCGGATAGAAAAGAATAATTTGTTTGTGACAAGCAATGTCTCATGTATCCACGACGTTGACAGAAGCTGTAGAGGCGTAGTATGCTGGTGGGTTAGATATGACTGACGAATTCAAAGCGTTCCCTTTGTTAAATTTACAAATACATAATAAATTCCGGTTTCGAGTTAATATTCGTTGTCGTATGATGCTTGGTATAGCTCTGAAACGATAAACCTTTCATTATCAGTTTATATTATTGTTTATGTTTGTGATAACAGGTTTAAAACCACGCACATAATAACTCTAACTCGCTAAACCTTTCATTAACAGTTTATATTATTGTTTGTTTTTGGGAATACATGCTTAAAACCACGAATCGTAACGAGATAGTATAACCTTTATTGAGTTGGGTTTATAAATTATTATCTCGTCACAGCGCGTGATTTCAAACCTCTTATCCAAAACATAAACAAAAATATACACTGATAATGAAAGGTTTATCGAGTGAGAGCTATACCGTGACGGTACCGTGACAAACAATAATACATGTATAAACTGTTAATGAAAGGTTTAGTGCGTTAGAGTTATATATCATTACACCAATAATATTTTATAAATATTTTAATGATTAAACGAGAGAAGACAACCGTTATATTCTGGATTATGTCCATGCATGTACATTACTTCTTAATAGAATCACTACGCTTTTGTTGATGTCTATTGTCTATGTTGCTGTTATAGTGAAACCGCTTTGACTTCTCACTACTTTGTTTCCGTGACAGTGTTCGGTTTTTTTCCGGTATTTGGCGATGTTCCTTCTAAACGGAGTTCAAATGTTTAACCCTTAGGCTGCTAAGTGAGACGCACTGGCCTTTTGCGGACATTATAGATCAAGATCAAAGTGCACATAAGGTGCAGTCTGATCTTGGATCTACTGTCCAATAAGGAGATATTTTTCTCGAAAACGTAAGTTTTAAGGATAAGAGTTAATTTGTTTGTATAATTAACCGATCTTGACGCCGTATACATGGTGTAGAAATAAAATACCTGGACACATGATCCCGAGGTAAACATCCTATAAAATCGTAAATTTATCGGAGATCTATCAAACGTTCACGTAAAAAGACGGAAAATTCCTTAAATGACAAGTTAAAATGGTTTCACTATATTTCCGCTTTCTCATGTCGTAAAACAACTAACTTCACAATGACTGTACCTGGTGTCGCATTTCATGCCATTAGACAGCCTTCCCCGAAACTCACATAGGCTAGTATAAGGCCCTGTGGGAGACGAAATATACTATCCTATAATATAATACAATTGAACCATGCTCTGGGACAACGGGCTTAATGCATCTGCGAAAAGTATCGAACCAGGTAAGCCAGCGCAGTCCGCGCAAGCTGACCTGGTCCAAAACTTTTCGCTATTGACCAATCTTCTGTGCGTCAAAGGACCAGTCTACTTCATGATTGAATCGGTTCTCAATCAAAATAAATAATAATAAAAAAATAAAGAAATAATAATTGCTTGGTATAATGCATTACGGAGATGCAGTAAGCCCTCTTTTGTCAGAGCACTGCTCAACTGAAAACTTGCGATTATTGATAAAGTTACGTATCTTCGACTGTTCTCCTCTGGTCACAAATGTAGAAAATACAATTGAGCCGTGCTCTGTGAAAAGGGGGCTTAATGCATCTGCGAAAAGTATCGACTCAGGTCAGCCTGCGCAGTCCGCGCAGGCTGACCTGGGCCGAAACTTTTCGCTATAGGTAAATTTGCTGTATGTCAAAGGACCAGTGTACCTCATAAATCAGTCGCATGTTATACAAAACGGATTTTATTCATCCATAAATATGTGATGACTTACTTTACGGAGATGCATTAAGCCCCTTTTTGCCAGAGCGTGGCTCAATTCTGTATGAGCGGCGCGCTGGGAAAAGAGATTTAATGCATCTTTTTAACTCTTTCGTTACCAACTTAATGGACTCAAATATTCCGAAGCTCTAAAGGGATATTTTTCGTTGCATTTGGAGCTAATTTTAGTAAAACATTGGCATCTAGAAGCTGACGGTGTAGATCAAAGATCAGACTGCAGGTTTTGTGCAGTCTGATCTTGATTAACGGCGTCCGCAAAAGCTATCCAAGGCGACATTGGCAGTGAAAGACTCAATACATCGGGCAAAGCAAACTGTTTCATAATATGGGAACATGGGTCCATATTTTCATAAAAAATGGCTTATTCATGGGGTAGATTGGTCCTTTGGCATGCTGAAAATGTACTTATAGCGAAAAGTTCCTATTCAGGTCAGCCTGTACGGACTGCGCAGGCCGACATGGATTGGTACTTTTTGCAAACGCAAAAACCAACATTTTCCGACCGAAAGTGGATTCATGTAGGTGAGCCATGCTCTAGCAAAAGAGGGCTTACTCCATCTCAGTGATGCATCATACCAGGCAAGACATCACATAGTTAGATCCATAAAATTAATTATGTCTAACAACTGACAGTATCATAAGGTAGACTGGTCTTTTGACATACAGAAAATTGACCAATAGCGAAAAGTTTCGGCCCAGGTCAGCCTGCGCGGACTGCGCAGGCTGACATGGGTCGATATTTTTCGCAGATGCATTAAGCCCCCTTTTCACGAAGCATGGCTCAGGTATATCATTACAGTGCATGCTGTATCTACCATAGTCCTCGTGGTAAGAAGTGATGCCACATGAAATGTCCAATATTTCTGTAGGTCCTTTTCTCTTACCGTGGCGACTAAGATAAATATAGCAGGAACTGTTGTTTCCATATTTATAATATAATTTCCGACTCAAAAACGTGCACCGTAGGCATATAAAATAATACACGTGGCAGTGTTAAATACGGTTCCAAACATGGTATGATGACGTATCTCGTGCGGGGAATACGTACATATTGATTTGCTATTTGATTGGTCAAAATGTTACGCTATAATATTCACACGCCTTTCATTTAAAAAAAAAAAAAAAGCTACTACCCTCTACACCATTAATTGTTTCATTTTGTTTACTGTTTTCTAATAAAAATGTCATCAATTGCAAAATATTGTCGCTGAAAGTAGTATGAATATAATAAAAGGAACATTATATTGTAGAAACTTTCCTCGGGCTTGTATTTACTTCTCGCTGCGTAAGAAAATTTGGACATTTCGCTCGGCCTTCGGTCTTGCGTGATATCAAATTTTCTCACGTTTCTCGAATTAAATACAAGGACCAGGAAAGTTACTACAACATAATATTTCGTATATAGTACGTGTGTAACTAGGTGTTCGACTTGAATGTATCGACATGGCTGAGAAACAACTTTTTTATTATGTTTTCCCGATTGTGCTCCTCCGAAGGGTCCTGCATGGCTCAGTGGTGAATTGTAGGACTCGTAACCGGAAGCCCAGGGTTCGAGCATCACTGGAAGCACTGGAATCTTTATGGGAGTATCCTTTGGCAAGTCACTTCAAAGCCCTAACCTAGTACTAGTGATAGCGAGGGTATATATGAATATGTGAGCTCTGGCCGTGATACGACTAAAATAATGTTGAAAGCAGCGTAAAATACCAGACCAACGTGTTCTTCAATACTTTATTAGACGAGAAGGTATTTCTCACATCTTTACTCTGACCCATTGTATTATGCAACCCGGTAATGCCTTGATTACATTTGCTTCGACGAGCTTCGTTCGATTTATTTGTCGGCGATTTTCCGTACCATTTTTCAGGCATTGTAGGTGACTACGCGATACGACGTATGTGTTTAACTTTCATAAGAGCAATGTGCGACTTTTTGTGTCATCTTTCGGCGACAAATAGGAGCAAAGCCGTACAAATATCGTACAGATATAGCACGGAAATTGTGCAGTTATTGTGCAGTCTCCGCGCAAAACTTGCACAGACACCTTGCTGCAATCTTTCGCTAGCCGAGCGAGGGCCGTACGATTATCCTAAGATGTTTTTTACCAAAATGATCATCTAAAATCATGCGTTGTCCGCTCGATCACCGCGTGACCTCTGTACAGTACCCGAGGATCGGGCCATGCAATCAACAGGCTTGTGATTATTAAGATTTGTCATAATTCGGAGTTCATGAAAATATCGCGCCCGTGAATTCTTATGATAATCGTACTGCCGCCGTCCGGCGGGTGCACGGCAAGAGAGATACTTCACCGAAAGCTCATCGCAGACCAAATGTAACCTAGGCATTCAGCTTGAAATGTTGATGTTTATCGACGGCTGAAAATACATCCACTGAAACTCAGAAATATTTTAATCTTACAGACTTGACTTGATAAGCACGGGGTGTAGATCCAAGATCAGACTGCACGGTATGTTCATTTTGTAGTCGTTTCGTACAGGCCTGACATTACACATCTTAGAGGTTAACTCTTTCTTCGACTTAACACCTTTTCGATGGTCTCGATGGTGTTTTCCCTCCTGATTCTTTTTAATCTTGTTTAACTGTTTTCATACCCGTAACTTGGATACATTTGTTACGAACAAATAACACATAAAACACAAAGAAATAAGCCGTGCTCTAGCAAAAGGGGGCTTGATGCATCTCCGTGATACATGATAACAAGCATGTCATTACATACTTATAGATCCATAAAATCCATTTTGTGTAACAAACGACCGATTCATGAGGTACAGTGATTCTTAGACATACAGAAAATTGACCAATAGCGAAAGGTTTCGGCCAGGTCAGTTTGCGCGGACTGCTTGGGCTGACCTGGTCGATACTTTTCGCAGATGCATTAAGCCCCCTTTTCACAGAGCATGGCTCAAATATTTGCAGCCGATTTAAAAAAAAAATCTTTTTTTCAGATTATAAGAACCTAAAAGCTTTCTTTAAATTCAAAGTGCCCAGTTAAACCGTTGTACTTTCAGCCCTTTGATTTTTTTCTGGGTGATATTGCTCGTCACGAGTACCGTGATATTGATAAGCGCGTGTCATATCTAAAGTAGATCATGTTAAAGACAGCATTTATCTACCTGCGACATTCAAGTGTGAAAGTATATAGGACAGTTTAGGTTCGTATAACTGATAGATAAACTGAAATGTCTCCTAAAACTGTGGCTGTTATTGGAGCAGGAGCGAGCGGGCTTCCTGCTATTAAATGCTGTTTGGATGAAGGACTGCTGCCGGTCTGTTTCGAGCGGACGGATTATATTGGGGGACTATGGCACTATACCCCAGAAGTGGAAGAAGGCCAGGCCTGTGTTATGAAGTCGACGGTCATAAACACGTCCAAGGAAATGACAAGTTACAGCGATTTCCCTGCACCCAAGGAATTTTCTATATACATGCATAATCGATACGTGGAGAAATACTTTCATCTGTATGCAGATGAATTTGATCTCTGGAAATATATCCAGTTTAATACAGAGGTAAGGATGATTTGCTGACTTAAAGGCCCAATAGCGACCAAAAGAACAATACACGTCTTAAAATGGGTTTAAATCTAAATCATACCATTTAAAGGTGTTGAAAATATTGTGAAGATGACAATTTTGTAATTGTGTGGTCGGCCCAAGTGTTGGTCGCTGGCAGAGAAATGAATTTTAAAATCAGGCAAAAAGTAAACAAAAGATAGAATAATCTTGCAACTTTTAACCCAGTTTCAATATTCATTTCTCTGCCAGCGACTAACACTTGGACCGATCCTACAATAACAAATTGTCATCTGCACAATAATTTCTATACTTTTAAATGGTATGATTTAAATCTAAATAGAGGATTTTACATGAGTGTTTATGTATTATCAGCTTTATCAAACGAGTTGACTAAAAATATATGACGCGAGCCTTGGCGAGCGTCAAAAACATACTAGTCAACGAGTTTGATAAAACGAATAATACATAAACACGATTGTGAGATTCTATTTATCACATAAAACCATTGACAGACAAAAAACATCCTGCATCATCACGTTCTGCCTATACACCATTCACTGGTCATGTTTACAGTTGTAGTTTGGTTTTAAATCTGTACATACACTAGCAGATAGTTCTTTGATATTTACACCGAACGTAGAATGAAACAGTTTCTAGAAGGGGTAAGCCCACTTATTTCCGCAATTTTATTGATTTAAAAAAAGCTTTTGCAGCATTTCTAGGTTTTTATTAAACATGAAAATCAAAAAGCTTCCACTCGTATACGTCTTAGCAACAATGACGTCATTTTTTCGGCGAAACAGCGTAGTAGTACAAATTTTGGCACGTGCCGTGGCTGGTTTCTCCGGCTTCACGCGCTCATGACTAAAAACTGATCAGAACCGGGGCCCAAAAAACAATAATACACTAGTGTATTATCAAAAAAAAGTCATGGGTATAAAGCACTGCCGGAAAAGGTTTTATGTGATAAATGTATTTTAACACCCTCAATGTGTACCTTTGGCGGCTATTGTTACTTTTAGCATTCTAGAACAAATACGTTTTTTCCACCTAGAGTGGACATCAGTTGAAAATACTCCGCAAAGTGACTGTTTACTTGTTATATATAACAGCTTTTACCGAAGATATCTATAGCCATGCACTGTGAAAAGAGGGCTTAATGCATCTGCAAAAAGTACTGACCAGGTCAGCCTGCAAAGTCCTCGCAGGCAGACCTGGGTCGAAACTTTTTGCTATCGGTCAATTTTCTGCATGTCAAAGGACCAGTGTACCTCATTGTTTCTGTTGATAGTTAGACAAAATGGATTTATGGATCCATAATCACAATATAATTTGCATGTTATCATGCATCACGGAGATGCTTTAACTCTTTACCAAACGACAAAATCTTAGACTGTTCCAAATTGAAAGCATTTGCAGACGACAAAGTAAATCTGACTCAGAAATTGAAATTTGTTTTGGGAAGGGTAGAAAACATTGTGGGAAAAGGAGAAAATGCTGGTTACCAGCATTTTCTCCTTTTCTCCACAATGTTTTCAAAAGGCTTCTCTCTCAGGGTCGTTAAAAGTCGGGATTGTCTGGTAAAGGGTTAAATCCCCTTTTGTCAGAGTATCGCGCATATTATTTCCTTTTCCCCTAACTAACCTCCTCCCCCTTTCGTGTCAGCTGTATTTGTATGTTGGTTGTGATAAAATCAAATTTATCACGCAATCCCGAGATTAAACGGCCCTGAAAAAGAGGCATTTTGAAAACATTGTGGGAAAAGGAGAAAATGCTGGTGACCAGAATTTTCTCCTTTTCCCACGATGTTTTCTTCATTTTCAAAAGCAAACGTTACTATGAGAGCCGCATTTAATTTGTCGTTCGCAGTTGCTTTGGATTAGGACAAGTCTAAAATTTGGTCACGTGGTAAAGAGTTAAAACTATGACTTCAATTCGGCAATAGTCTAACACTTTTTCATCGTCCGGAGATTTCACTTCAAGTCCGTGTCCATGTTTAACCCTGTTCCAAACGACATACATGTAATTCTAGACACGTCTATATTAACCCTTATCCTGCTAAAAAAGGGAAATGAAATTTTCAAACCGATTGTAAAAACCCGAACAATACTATTTCAAACTTTTGTTTTTGAAAAAAAAAAAAATCTTATTATTGGACAGTGTAGATTCAAGATCAGACTGCACGTCTTGTGCAGTCTGATCTTGATTTACACTGTCCGCAAAAGGTCAGTGACTCGCGCTTAGTAGCCTAAAAGTTAAAAGCATTTGAAGAAGACAAATCTGATCTGTCCCTAACGATAAGATTTGTTTTTTAATGAGTAGGAAACATTGTGGCAAAAGGAAAAAATGCTGGTTACAAGCATTTTCTCCGTTTCCCACAATGTTTTCAAAATCTTTCCTTCTCAAGGTCGTTTAAACTCGGGATTGTTTGGAAAAGGGTTACTTGGTATGATATTGAACAGGTCATAAAAGTTCAGAGGACTGACGATTTTAACCGGACTGGAAGATGGCTTCTCACAACAAAAAACCTAAAATCGAACAAAGCGGAAGTTCATACATTCGACGGTGTACTCGTTTGTACTGGTCATCATGCGGATAAGAAAATACCAAGGTTTGCTGGCATGGACAAATTTCAAGGCACAATAATTCATTCCCACGACTATAAGGACCATAAAGGTTATGAGGACAAGCGAGTTGTTGTGATCGGGATCGGAAATTCGGGTGGTGACGTCACGGTAGAGCTGAGCCGAATTGCTTCACAGGTAACAATATTTTGGAGTTAAAAAATGTTTTAAAGAAGCATTCATTCTTTTAAAATTAAACAGTTGCGTAATTATTTTTTCTATTTTTTTTTTTTTTTTGAAGAATAGAAGAATCGTGTATTAAATGCAATATTATGTCAAGTTTGACAACCAAAAGAGGACAGTTTTGCGATGATATTATCAATTGTTTAGTCTGAAAATTTATTCAATGTTAATTTCATTCGTTTCCATGCAGAGAAGTATTTCGTTCATTTGTTTTCTGTCAAGGTTTACCTAAGCACAAGACGAGGTGCGTGGATCTTTAATCGTGTTGGTTACCAAGGTCAGCCTGGCGATACAGCTCTGAACAACCGATTCAACAGATTTATTGTAAAAACAATTCCTGGAGCTTCTGGAAAGCTGAAGAAAAGACTCAACAATCGATTCAACCATAAGAAGTTTTCATTGGAACCCAGCCATAGCCCGCTATCCCAGCATCCAACAGTCAATGACGAACTTCCGAATCGCATCATTTCCGGTACAGTGATGGTCAAACCGAACATCCGTGAATTTACAGAAACTGGTGTGGTATTTGAAGACGGGACTTCCGAGCAGGTCGATGCCGTAGTGACAGCAACCGGGTACATTTTCGGATTTCCGTTTTTGGAAAAATCAATAACAGAGGTAAAAAACAACAAGGTGAATCTTTACAAATACATGTACCCGCCCGATATTGGGAAGAATACACTGGCTATCATCGGCTGTTTTCAACCGTTGGGGTCCATTATGCCAATAAGTGAGATGCAGTGTAGACTTGCGACAAGAGTGATCAAGGTAAATGACTGATTCACCCTGTTTAGTTACAATGCTACTTCATCCTATTCTAATCGGTAAACTTCAACAGATAAAAACCAGTTGAGTCATGCTCTGGCAAAAGGAGGCTTACTGCATCTCCGTGATGTATCATACCAAGCAAGACATCACATAGTTAGGGATCCATAAAATCCACAATGTCTAACAACCTACTGTATCATCAGGTAGGCTGGTCCTTTGACATGCAGAAATTTGACCGATAGCAAAAAGTTTCAGCTCAGGTAAGCCTTCGAGCGCGGACTGCGCAGGCTGACTTGGGTCGACACTTTTTGCAAATGCATTAAGACTCCTTTTCACGGAGCATGACTAATTTGATTTGAAGCCGGACAATGCAGCTCGTCTATACCCGAAATATGATGGCCTACGGTGACTCACGTTTTGCTCAGTATGGCCTTTACTAAACGAGGAAGAGAGCTTTCGAAAAATTTAATAGGAAAAGGAAGAAAATGCTGATAACAGGCATGTTGCCTTTTCCTAGAATGTTTTCTCCCTTCACAGACCATCCAATACTGGAGCCACCTTTAATTTGCCTCCTGTGTTGCTTTCAATATCTAAATTACTAACGTCCTACAAAGGTAAATTGCTCTACGACATCTAAACTCACCCTTGTTGACCATGGCAGAATAACGGATAATGACGCTTGTAACGATTAGTCATTGAAGTACAGGTACGATAAAATCTTATCCTGTTAAACTTTCAAGCCGATAATAAAAACCCAAATTTTGCTATTTCAAAGCTAGTTTTGGGGAAATACATTACCTAATCGGCGAGTGCAGATCCAGGATCGGACTACACGTTCTGTGAAGTCTAATCTTGATCTACACTATCCGCAAAAGGTCCTTGAGTTGCGCTTAGCAATCTAAGGGTTAACTTATACAACAGATATAACTAGATGGATTCTTTAAATTCATACAGTGCCAGGTGGCGCAGTACACATACTCCTGTATTTTCGGTTTTCAATTTGGTACAAAAAGTAAAATCTGTTTGTTTCGAGTTTAACGTCGTTTTCAACAATATTCACCGCATAGATGTCTACTTCGAGTTTCTTTAAGAGTGCTACGAATGAAATTCTTTCCAAGTCAATGACTACCTGTTAACATCTATAAAATCCATCATTATTAAGCACAGAAATATTGGGATCCACACGCACACAAGAGCTCTACAAGTACGTTACGCTTTAGGTTTAAAACTAAATTGCCTTTGCAGAAGGAGCTCTCCTTGTTTGTCATTGTTTTCAAAAATAGCGGACCAGGTTCTGTGTTTGGCAATGTTTTAATCTAAAGTAACAGTGCCTCCCAGTGTATGAGACAGTAGAAACGAAAACCTGCTCCAGTTTTAGTGACCTTTATTAAACAATATAAGTCAGAGTGATAATATGGTTTTACAAATAGGGAGATGTAACACTTCCCGGAAGTTCCGAAATGTGGGCTGATATCCGGTTGAAACAGGAAATGCTGTCAAAGAGATACGTAGAGTCTACACGTCACACAATCCAAGTGGACTACATACCTTTCATGGATGAACTTGCAGTGCTGGCTGGCTGTAAACCAAATCTAGGTAGCAGTTTTCTTAGCAAACTAAGAAATATCCTGAACAACACTAAAGTTGTTAAGAGTCACAATGAAAACAATTCTTGAGAGAATCCAACTAGAAACTTATGTATCATTTAAGAGAGGGGAAGAAAGTTGCACGCCGTGTGCATTTTCGGTGCTTTGAGAGACGTTCATAGATTTAATGAAAACATTGTGTAATTTCAAAGCTTTGGTCTGGAATAGGTGTCAATCAATTATATTACCACCGTTAACATCAACATAACCACCTTTTTCAGTAATACATGCCCCTATGAGAAAATATAATTATGTAGCAGTCAATCGCGCCACCGTTTCAATTTACCCCGTATGCATATGCGTTTCAGATACAAGCTGTTGAACATCGGTGGCTAAAGCTTTTTAACTGACACATACAATATTTTCCTTGTAATCTAAGTAATTTTCGCTGTGGAAAGCTATCATCAAGTTTTGCAGAAAAACTGGACGCTATGGATGCAGTAAGAGGGTTCATTAAGCAAAATAGTCACTAAAAATACAAGTTAATGATTTGTCGATTTATCCCGTTATACTTGTTATTGTTGCTTCTCTCTCTCTCTGTGTGTGTGTGTGTGTCTGTCTGTCTCGGAATGAATTATTTGGAAGACACCTTTTTAGTTAGGCCGTAGGCAAATTAAACTGTTGCACTGTTTCGATTTTAAAGAGTGGTTATCTGAAAGCTACTTATCGTTAATGATGTGACATACATGGATCGAACATTGTATATGAACCATGCTTTGTGAAAAGGGGGCTTAAATCATTTGCAAAAAGTATCGACCCATGTCAGGCTGCGCAGGCTGTCCTAGGTGGAAAAGTTTCGCTATTTGTCGTTTTTACGAAATTCATAGGACCATTCTACCTCTAGACTGAGTTGGTTGTTAGATAAAATGGACAGTACTGATCCATGATTATGAGATGACTTGCTTGGTAAAGTGCATCGCGGAGATGCTTTAACCCCCTTTTGCCAGAGAGTGGCTCATATACAGAAAATAGCAGGAATACAAAATGCATTATGAAAGTTTTGCAATATTTTTTCTGTGGTACAACCACACAGACAAGGTTATATTCACAAAGACCTAAAGGTTGCTTATCACCGACTTTTTTATAATACGGATTGCACACAGAAAACAATGGGTGAACACTTATGTATATAACAGTTGTGTAATGTTTATTTCCGATTTAAATTTCCACAGTCAAACTGATGTTCACAGACCCAAAACTGGCTTATCATTGTTTCTTCGGGCCATGCACAGCCTATCAATATCGGCTGATGGGACCATGTGCGTGGAAAGGCGCAAGAGATGCGATTTTGACGACTACTTACCGGATGAACTATTCGCTGGATACCCGGAAGTGCAATGTATCGGAAGACAGTGGGAGTGTCTTTGTGTACGCGGTGGCAATGGTCGTTTTGGCATTATTTCTGTACTTGGCTTTTTAATGAATCAATAAAATATGCTCTGTTCTCCAGAAATCATTAGACTAATACTACTGGTAACGTACACGTTCATAGATAAACAGAAAGGGTTGGTAGTGGAAATTCTCGACCTTCTGAGTTCTTATAAATTAGTTTCAAACTTAACCTTTCGGCTGCCAAACGTGACTCAGGGTACTTTTTCGGATAGTGTAGATCAAGATCAGAAGGCACAAAACGTGCAGTCTGATCTTGGATCTACACTGTCCGATACAGTATTTTTCCCGGAGTAATTAACTTTGAAGTAGCCATAATTTCCGTTTTTACTAAGCAGCGAAAATTTTCGTTTCATTTATTTAGCAGTTTAAGGGTTAATATTGTTTTCAAATGATTGTTCATGTCAGCGTAAAACATTTTCCTATCCTGACTTTTCTGCGTGCAATATAACTTCAAGAGTTGGAATGAATACCACAACTAACTGCACTGTTTATTGTAATATTAGATACATACTGTCCACTATACAAAAAGGGGTGGAGGTGGAAATTCTCAACATTCTGTGTTCTTAACAGTAAGTTTCAAGGGGTCACTGGTTTGAATCCCGACTGGGCCAATTTCTTTCCGAGGGTTGATGATGGTCATTGCGACATGTCTCATTCCTCTCTCACCCTTGACCATTGTTTCGACGATGGTTATGTGGGAAAGCAGCAAGTGGCTTGGAAAGAATACTGTGCGAAGTACTGGTAAAAGAAACTACAGGAAAGCATGGATATGTGCACTGGCCGCCGCGATATAAGTGAAACAATGTTGAAAGCGGCGTTAAACACCAATCAATCAATCAATCAAACACGAATTTCATAATCCAAACCATACTTATCCCTTAGCCTCGAAGGGCGACTCGGTGCGCTTTTGCAGACAGTGTAGATCAAGATCAGACTGCACAAAACGTGCAGTCTGATTTTTTATCTACACCGTCCGATATGGTATTTTCTTTGCGGTGAAATCAACTTTGAAATCTCAATATTTGCGTTTTTGCCACTGAGTGGAAATTTTCGCTTCATTTATTTAGCAAATTAATTTGCTGTCAGCAAATACATTCAGTAACGAACTTCTGATATTAGGTAGCAACAAGTACATTTTTCACAACATCGCTTATTATTCCACTCTCCGAATATTTGTTCACATAAAGTTATTCCGACTTAACAAAGGATTGTTTTATCTTTCATTCTTACAATTACTCAGTAATTGTACCCTTATTCTGACAATTTATACAGTAAATGTGCTGTCCTTACAAGGGAGATAACCGGTAGAGTTACAGAAATCACCACTTTGCACATGACTATAAATTACTCTTCTTGTTTATTTTTCACATAACTCCTTGTTACCAAAGAAAACATGTCTGCTTATGGCGCCAATCGTTGTATTCAATGTCCGTATGACGTCAACATTGATCGGTTCTTTATACCATCTAATAAATAAGTGCATCGCATAATTCGTTGACCAATCATAATTCTCCTTGAAGATCAACTTGGTTTGCATGTAGTTCGGACGTGTGAAATTATACCAATCTACATGAATAAGTTCTGGATGTTTCTCTGATAGCTGGAATGGTGTAATGAGGGAATTGTACGTCCAGTGACCACTTCTGTAGTTCTTGTAACTTTGATGCCATAAAGTCAAAAATGTTGCGTTTTTCTCGGCCATTATAAACTGGTTTCCCAAATCGTCCTTCAGTTCATGCCCCATTGTCATTTTGTATTGACGCAGTGGTGCAATTGATCGTAAAAGTATTTGGTCGAAATCTAGATATAAACCGCCATATTCTGAAACAGAATAAAAAAATCGCTCTTACTCAGGCTTTCGGTGCAAACTATATGAGCCATGCTATGTGAAAAGGGGGTTTAGTGCGTGCATTTGCAAAAAGCATTGACCCAGGTCGTAACATTTAGCCGTTGATTAATTTTCTACACCTCAAAGGACCATTTTAGCCAACTAGACAAAATTGATTTTCTGGATCCATATTTATGTGATGACTTGTTTGGTATATCACAGGAATGCAATAAACCCCCTTTTGCCAGCGCGTGGTTCATATAAATTCAAACTCTCTTTATGACTAAAATCCGCTAAAATTCAGACGGATTTTTATCTAACAGGGTTGACTAGACAAGCTGTCGGTAAAGAGCCAAGATCAGAATGCACGTTCTGTGCGGTCTGATCTTGACATAAATTTATATTATATACCAGAAAATTTTCCGGCTCAAATACATGCGTCACACGCGGATGAAATAACGCACGCACGCACGCACGCACACACGCACAGAGAGAGAGAGAGAGAGAGAGAGAGAGAGAGTCAGTCCAATTCAAGGATCTAAAGTTTCAATACCTTGCAGTGCTTCAATTCTCATCACATCCGCTCCGTGTTCGGGGAATGACAACTTCTTGCCATATACGACTTCTATTCGTTTCCTTTGCACATGGACGACATTGGGTGATAATTGAATAAAATAATCCCAGTATGGTCCATACGGCAAATGTTCTCCATGAATGAGAATCAAACATGGCTTCATGAATCTAAGTCCGCTCATAAAACTCAGGAAGTGAAAATATCCCATTTCCTGTTTGCCATACCACACATAATGTAAAACATTCGGAACAGAATTCTCGTCATGGCAGCAGGACTCGATTACTTTCAGCAAACAACTATCACCGAAGGGTACCACCATGACGTCACTTGATGACGTAGTTGATGATGAGTGTATTCTTGGGATATTATCACTGCAGTTGAATGTTATCTTTACTCTTTCGGCTGATTTCTGTGTGTTTATTGCGAACGCAGGACACTGAATACGATCTTTAAAGTTCCAGCATTTTAAATCAGATATCGAGTTTGGATTTATCAAACGGTCTGCCCAGGGAGGTGTCGCACTACATGTTGAAGTTGGTGATCGAGAAGGAACTCCAGAAGTTGCGTTGTAAACCACTGTAAAAAAAAAAAAAAAAAAAGAATGTACCGATCTTCTTAATAAATTCGTACATAATTCTCGATCTAAATGTTACTTTTCTCTACATTGATTAAAATGGCAGATCTAGTCATTTTCGACATGGGCTGGACATGTTTTTGATAATCTGAGATATCGAGTTTGGATTTATCAAACAGTCTGACCAGGAAGGTGTAGTCTAGTAATACATATTGAAGTTGGTACCTCAGAATGAGGTCCACCAGCTGCATTGCGAACCACCGAAAAAGGATGTAGATCCACAGATCTGTATATGTGTCAGTGACTGCAGAAACGGGTCTTATGGTCAAAAAATCACTTTTTTCAGTTTTTCCCATGTTTGGATACACCTACATGTAACATAATCTGTGAATATGGAATGAAAATTCCTAAAAATATGGAAGTTATGAGCTTTTTACCAAAGGGAGTCAATGGTAAAAGATCTATGACTTCGCGCCCATGACGTCATGAGTCTACAAGAGCTGAACGTTTTGCTTCAATGCTTTAATTCATTGGTAAATAGATTAAAAAATTGGCTAAAATGATTCTGTTTCAATGGTATGTTTAATTAAACTCATATACCTTTGTCTGTCTTCCACAGACGAATCAGACCTACACTTTAATCCTTTACTTTACCAGCTATTTTTAGACTGACCAGACTCCATTACAAATTACATATAGGACACATATTTACAACAGAGGAAAATATGTTTTTTCAGCAGCATCAAAAACATGATAAGATGATATTCAATCAACTTTTACGTGCAATTTCTCCTTTTAAAGCTATCAAATTCAGAGAAATAAAAAGTTGCTTTAACTCTAGTTAGAGAAGGATGTCAATACAAGCCTGAATATGACACAGTAACAAAAACAGTATTACTATTCTAAGTTATTTATTTCTGTAACATAACACGACTAATGATTATATACAAGTAACATTTGTAATAAAACTGAGCAAATATCCAAATTTGTCAAAAATACATGTACTGAAATATACAAATTCGTTTACCCCTACCATACAATTTAATCCTTAACCACACAATCTAGAGTGTTATCGCCTCCCCCACCCCCAGGAAAAAAACGCTTTGGAAACATTATTGTAAAAGGAGAAAATGTTGGTAACCAGCATTTGCTCCTAATGTTATCTACCCCATCAAAGAGAGAAATCATCATCATCATCATCATTTTATCAATAGTTAATTTGTCACTGCAAATGCTTTCGATTTGGTCCAGGCTAGAATTTTTGTCATTTGGTAAGGTGTTAAATGGACCTTTTCCAGTCTAAGAAAAAAGGACAATAGTAATATAATTTCACAGGAGTCTGCCATAATATTGTCAACACAAAAGAAAGATATAGATCAAAGATCAGGCTGCACACTTTTTGTAGTCTGATCTTCATCTACACTGTCTGTAAGAGAAGTCTGACCTTGAGCTAATTGTCTGTAAAAATAGAATATCTAGCTGACTGGACATTTGCAACTTAAATGGTTCAAATAGCTTTGGCTTAAAAGAAAAAGACTGATTGCACAAGTGACATATTCAAGTATCTTTCACTCACTATGACACACTGTGGACACTTTTACACAAAAGTTCAACTGATTTAATGTAAACAAGTATTCTGATAGTATTGCATAGCAATACACAGTCCCCTACCGGCCGTATGTATCGCTGGCATGTCAGTGAAATTTTTAAAGTCCAAGATCGTAAATGCGTCAAAAACCAGTGGAGCGGGACGAAACTCGAACTTGATGTGTAAGTCATGGTGGTTGATGTACACACCAAAAATCAGCTCTATATGTAGCAGCGTTTAGAAAAAAAGTGCGGAAAAATGTTTCATCAGTGAAATGTTGTAAGTCCAAGGCCCGTAAATGCGTGAAAAAGCAGTGGAGCGGGACGAAACTCGAATTTGATCTGTAAGTAATGGTGGTTGACTTACACAGCAAAAGTCAGTTGAATATCTACCAGCATTTAGAAAAAAAAGTCCGGAAACCTGATTTATCAGTGAAATTTTGTAAGTCCAAGGCCCGTTAATCCGTGAAAAACCAGTGGATCGGAACGAAAGTCGAACTTGATCTGTAAGTCATGGTGGTTGAGTTACACAGCAAATCTGAGATCAATACCTACCAGCGTTTAGGAAAAAAGTCCGGAAAACTGATTTATCAGTGAAATTTTGTAAGTCCAAGGTCCGTAAATCCGTAAAAAACCAGTGGACCGGAACGAAAGTCGAACTTGATCTGTAAGTCATGGTGGTTGAGTTACACAGCAAATCTGAGATCAATACCTACCAGCGTTTAGGAAAAAAATCCGGAAAACTGATTTATCAGTGAAATTTTGTAAGTCCAAGGCCCATAAATCCGTAAAAAACCAGTGGACCGGAACGAAAGTCGAACTTGATCTGTAAGTGATGGCGGGTGACTTACACACCAAAACTCAGCTCAATATGTACCAACGTTTAAAAAAAAAGTCCGGAAAACTGAATTGCCGGACTGACGGACAGATGGACGGACGGAGTGCAAACCTAAAGTCCCCTTCGGCTTCGCCGGTAGGGGACTAATTATGCAATAGCTCTCTACATTTGAGCCTCTCATAACACCAAAACACCCGTCTGGTGAAAAATTGGTATGGCTTCGTCCAGGCACCATCATTCTGTACTGAATGTCTTTGATTTTACCTATTTAATGTAGAAATGCAATCTTTATAGGAGTGAGAATGAATTGTGATAACCCTTACCAATTTATTCTGTTTTAGCAACCATAGGAAGGAGTTTGTTAACATTGCGAGAAAAAGCGAAATTCTGGTGATCGGCATTTTCTCCATTAACCACAATGTTTTATACCTTTTAAGAGTGTTTCATCATTTGAGACAGACTTTTATTTGTTGTCTGCAAATGTTTTAAATCTGGACCAGTCCTAAACATTTTCATTTGGTTTAGAGTTAAGTGATGGATGTCATCTCTGAATGACAGCTGCAAAGACCTACCCAGCTCACTTTTGTAACTTTGATGCTATATATCATGAGTGAAATTTTGCCTTTGTACACCAAATTCAGTCTATACGTTCATGCAGTCTTGCTGCAAACAGTCAAATTTTAGTCTCAACCTTTCACTCCTTCTTTGAGAAATTTATCACACAAAAAAAAAAAAATGTCTACTGAAAACGACTGAATAAATGTGATATAGTAAACTGCATAGATTTAGCAGTTGAGGTGAAGGAAAATGTTCTGAAATTTCATTTTAAAGAGTATTATGACTATCACAGATTTCTGTTTATAAGTTGACCATGCTATAACTTTTTATCTTTACTAAGTCTGATTCTTCTTGGGAATGAAAGCAACAACAATCCTTTTTTTCTGAGAAGTTCATCTTTTCATTTCTACAAAGAAACTATCTTTGACAAGAAAATACACAAACCTGTTAAAACTCTCGTCTTAATTACATCAATGGGCTTGTGGAAACACTACGGCAAAAGGTAAAAATGCTGGTAACATGTATTTTCCCATTCCCGCAGTGTTCCAGCCCATGCTTCATGGGATTTGTCTGTTACTGCCTGGGGTCGGTTAACATTTCCTTTGATGATAACGTCAACCCACAACAGTGACACAGTTTTCGACGTCTACGTCTTATATTGTCATTAATATACGGATTGTTTTCTTTCACGTTACTGAACCCTTAGCAAATAAGTTAGTCTGATTATCGTTTCTTTACCTCTGGGAGTAAGCTTTTCATATAGTCGCTCATAATTTAATGATTTTGTGTACACTTTCAATAACCTGCTACTGTTTTATTTTGTCTTTTTGCCCTACACGAGTGCGCATGCGCAGTTTTCCGGTCTCGTTACCAGGAAGTGGTCAGAGACTAAAAGGGTCTATAATTATCGGACTCACAGTGGATCTATATCTACATTTACAACACTGGATTCTGGATCAAATTTGTTTTCAAAAGTTGGGTAGTTTTTCACCCGTGACCACCGATATGTTATTCTCAATCATTCAACAAAACTTTGTCCTGATACACGATTATTTTATGTAGAATCGTACTGACAGTGGGAAAGTGAGTTTACGAACTTATTTGTCCAGTTACCTTTCAAATATTGGCGGACAATGTACAACAAAATCGTTGCTATAAACAAAACTTGTACGAGTTAGTTACCGATGACACAAATTCTGGGTCATTGAAAGTGCCAAAAATTTGTATTTTCGCCAAGAAATATTGAGATACAAATTCTTATTGCAAAATGTAAAATACGCAAATTTTACCTAAGTCATGTTCTTGTATGTAGTCACCATAGTTATCTTTAAAACCGATGTTTATGTCACCGAATCTAAATGAGGTTATCGTTGTTTTCAGGCAGGAAGTGATACACTCAGTACGGACTAAATCACTTCGGTGGCCTTAATTTTATCGTAATACGATCGGATCACTCAGATTTGTGACTGAATTACCTGTTGACAGACTTAAGAGACTATATACAAACAAAAATATGTGTTTATAGCCGAAGTCATGGCGGTAGTCGTATAAAAATATGACGCGCAAACTTTAAAACGTGTTTTCTCGAAATTGACGTCGGAGTCGTAAGACCCCTTTCTCTTGCCGACGTCACATATCTTTTAAACCATCTTGTATAAATGAAAAATCTAGATTTTTTTTTTTTCTCCTAAAAATCATTTAAAGTTTGAACATGGCCGGATTATCATTTGCAAGGATATAAATTCGAAACAGATTCACATGAAGATTTAGATCTTCACTTATCAAATGGTTAGTAAATACTACAATCAAAAAGACAATAATAGAAATGATATATAAACAGTATGCAAGGAAGTTCATTGATAACTTTTGAAATAGATAATAAAACCTTAGTGGTAAGATATTTTCACATATTGATGGTATCACATTGCTTAACTCTTTACCAGACGACAAAATTTAGACTTGTCCATATTGAAAGCACCTGCAGAAGTCATCTAAGTGTGTTTGAGTGATGGAAACTATCTTTGGTGGGACAGAAAACATCGTGGGAAAAGAAGACAATGCTTGCTGCAAGCATTTTCTCCTTTTGCCACAAGTTTTTCTTGTAAAAAAGACTTCCAGCATAAGGTCGTTAAAAAGCAAGATTGTTTGGTAAAGAGTTAATAAATCGAGTCGAAAACCAACGTACACTGAAATTCTTCGCAGATTCGATGTGTATAACTCATATGAAGTCAGTACCTGAAGGCTCGATTTATACGAGGAGTGTTCAAATATGAATGCATCTAAGCACATAAAATTTTATTCTTCATAGGTTTCATTGAAATTTTTATTTTGTTCCTTCAAAGTATTCAGTTCCAACAGATATACAAAGTTTTAGTCTCCGGATCCAATCTCCGAATGAAATTCTGTAACCTACAATTCAGCAATAGTTTTACAAGTCATTATGATAGATTTCTCAGACTTAAACAAAAACAACTAACACGTCATTCTTTTAAAACACATTTGACAATATCTGTATGCTTCGAAATAGGTTTAGGTTTCATAAACCTTGCACATAAATACTTGAACTTATTGTAGATTACACTTGTTCTTTAATAAGTAAATGTGACCTTGACAGTAGTATGAGCGCCTCTTTGGTTGCAAACAAAGATGACGTAATCGGCGGCTATTTTGACCTACTTTCGGCCATGTGTGACTACTTTTAGTAACTCATTTGCATATAAGGAGTTGTCGGTGTGTCATGGGTATTCGCGGCGGGTATGGGGAGTCCGCCATCTTAGATGAGGGTCGGCCATGTTGGATCAGGATCGGTCATGTTGGATCAGGATCAGTATACAGAGCTGACGTGTATACCTCTTGCTGGTAAGTACTCGCGGGCATTGAGGGTCAGGCCCTTTCCTTACCAGACGATAAATAAATAAATAAATAAATTTACCTCTCTCCGATGTGCACTCCTCAAGGTCCTACTTTCAAATGAGACCTTAAGTCCAGAACAGAGTCTAAGGTAGAAGGATGCGCATGCGTGAAGCTATATTTAGATATGTGATCATCAACTATATTTAGAGTCATTACATCAGCTATAAAAGGGGTCAGAAGATCTGCACAATGGTCTATTTAACTGTCAAACTTAATCCCTTTTCAAGTCGCCAGCGTGTCTGACTTAAGCCGGATATCAGAACAAAACCCTTTTCAACTGTCAAACTTAATCCCCTAACAAAGGACCAAAAGGCAGTACAATGGTCTTTTGTAAATGTCGCCATACTGTATGGTTTTGTTTACTTTGTAACGGAAGTACGAACAATGACCTGTTCAACTGTCAAAGTTAATCCCTTAAAAAAGGTTCAAGTGACTGAATAATAGGCTTTTGTTAATGTCGCCATACTGTCTGGTTTTGTTTATTTTGGAACGGAAGTCCGGACAATGGCCTATTTCATTGTCAAAGTTAATCCCCTTTTGAGAAATAGCTTTAAAAATGAGTCGTTTAAGTAGGCACCCTTACGGTATACAGAGCTGACTTGTATACCCTATCTAATTATTTTTGGCGGACATTGAAGGTCAGGTCCTTTATCTAGATGGAGACACTCCCACTTAGACTCATCTTTAACGCGTCATCAAGTCAAAGAGCTGATTCCTACCCATACTTCGACCCTTGACCAAGTCTATATGGTTAAGTTGGTCTAACGACACATCCATGCTCTTTGAAGTTTCTCATAATACAAAAATGTAAAATTTACATAACTCTACCTTTTTAATCGATATTTCCTCTTCAACGTCCAATACTCAAATGACCAAGATTATTGCCATCAGTTTGCAACTCTTTTTCGAGATATTCATGTTCAGACATGTACGGGTGAGTGATCAATAGTCTTTTGTTAAAGTCGCCACATTGACTGGTTTTGTTTATTTAGGGTTGGAAGTACGGACAATGGCCTATTTAACTGTCAAAATCAATCCCCTATAAAGGACCAGATGGCTGAACAATTGTCTTTTGTTACAGTAGCGACAATGACTGGTTTTGTTTATTTTGTGACGGAAGCACAGACAATGACCTATTGAGATATCAAAGTTAATCCCCTAACGAAAGACCAAGTGACACAGAGCTGACTTGTATACCCCATTGAAGAAGTAGTCACGGACATTGAAGTTCAGATCCTCGGTCCTCGATTGGAAAAAAAAAGGTAACTATAAAGATAAAACGATACAAAGGCGAAAAATGAAAAGAAAATAGTCTACCTGTAGAAATATAAAAGTACAGAGGAAAAAAAAAAAAAAAAAAAAAAAAAAAACAATGGAGTTAGCAGAAGATATAGTCTACGGTAAAAAAGAAGAAGTAGAAAAGTTAAACATAGTCTAAGGGTAAACATAATAAAAGAACATATAACTTTCTAACGATATCAAAGGGGGGGGGGGAAATGAAGAAAAAGCAGAAAATTCAAAATAAAAATAGTGAAAAATAAAATGGTAACTTTTTGCCCATGTTTTCTCCTCAAACCTCATGCTCCAGAAAATGAACTAGTTCAGCAGCTTGAACACGCTCTTTTACCAAGATGTCATCTTCAAGGATATATTCTAACAAAACACTCACTTGACCAAAAATGTTAGTCCCAGTACCAGAAAATGTATGGAAATCCTCTGCGTCCTTAACTTCAACAATCACATTTATCATTGGAGCAATCAAAAACGTCGACAAGAAATTAATGATATCCATCATTGATTACAATGCAAGAATGAAAATCAAGTCACCCCCTTTAAAGAAAAAGATTAAATAACTCTAACAAGGTTGGACAAGACCCCAGCAACTTTAAGCTCCAGTACCCATTTTATATGTATATCAATGATTATGATGCAAAAGCGGAAAAATCGAGTCATTCCCCTTTAAAGCAAAAGATTAAATGACTCTTACAAGATATGACAAGACCCCAAACTCCATTAAGGTCCAGTACCAATTTTATATGAATATCATTGATTATGATGCAAAAGCCAAAAAATCAAGTCATTCCTCTTTAAAGTAAAAGATTAAATGACTCTAACAAAACTGGACAGGACCCCCGTCTAATTAATGTCCAGTGCCCATTTATATCACTGATTATGATGCAAAGGTGAAAAATCAAGTCGCCCCCTTTAAAGTAAGAGATTAAATGACTCTAACAAGATTGGACAAGACCCCAACTACTTTCAGGTCCAGTACCCAGTTATATGTATATCATTGATTATGATGCAAAAGCGGAAAAATCAAGTTGTCCCCCCTTTAGAGCAAAAGATTAAATGACTCTAACAAGATTTGACAAGACCCCAAACTCCTTTAAGGTCCAGTACCAATTTTATATGTATATTATTGATAATGATGCAAAAGCCGAAAAATCAAGTCATTTCCCTTTAAAGTTAAGGATTAAATGACTCTAACAAAATTGGACAGGACCCCGTCTAATTAAGGTCCAGTACCCATTTATATCATTGATTATGATGCAAAAGCAAAAAGATCAAGTTGTCCCCCTTTAAAGCAAAAGATTAGATGACTCTAAGAAGATTTGACAAGACCCTAAACCCCTTTCAGGTCCAGTACCCATTTATATGTATATCATTGATTATGATGCAAAAGCGGAAAAATCAAGTTGTCCCCCTTTAAAGCAAAAGATTAAATGACTCTTACAAATATGGACAAGACCACCGCTCCTTTAAGGTACCCATTTATATGTATATCATTGATTATGATCCAAAAGCGGAAAAATCAAGTCGTCCCCCTTTAAAGCAAAAGATTAAATGACTCCCTCCCATTTAAGGTCCAGTACCCATTTATATGTATATCATTGATTATGATGCAAAAGCTGAAAAATTAAGTTGTCCCCCTTTAAGGCAAAAGAGTAAATGACCCTTACAAGATTGGACAAGACCCCTCGTCCCTTTAAGGTCCAGTGCCCATTTATATGTCAATGTTTTTTGACTTGAGATTGGATTAAGATAACTTATAAAGGGAGCTGGCCAATGTTTACATAAATATTTACAGTAACCCTAGTAACGGATTAAATTTTGCAAAAATGTAAGATTTTAGTCGAAAGTTATAGGAGTTGTTACTTTCAGCAATGAAATGATTTTTTTTTTAAACATTCTAACCTTCTAACAAGTAAAGCCATGTACTGATAAGCGTAATTCTAGGAAATGTACGCAATGTCACCAATTCCAGGACAGCTAAGGAATGAAACCGATGTTCGTCTTTTTCTTTCATTTTGTGACAATTTCTATGCATGAAATTTGAGATAATCTTACCTAGTTTATTTATCTCATCAATAGCTTCAACCATACTGATTTTGAAAAAAAAAAAATCGACAAACAGTACGGGAAAAGTAGCCATTTCAAGTTGAAAATTTTTATTTCTTGTGTACGCGATAAAGTCCGCATTTGTTGTCAGATTTTCATGAAACTTGCAGAGTTTGTTTATCTCGTCAATAGCTTCATTCCTATAGATTTTGAAAAAAATTCCAACAAATACATGTAGTATGGGAAAAGTAGCCATTTCAAGTTGAAGATTTCTATTTCTTGTTTACGCGATAAAGTCTGCAGTTGTTGTCAGATTTTCAAGAAACTTGCAGAGGTTGTTTATCTCATCAATAGCTTTACTCCTATTGATTTTGAAAAAAATCCAACAAATAGTATGCGAAAAGTAGCCATTTCAAGTTGAAACAAAAATGACGCCATTTTCTATAAAAATTACTACAGAAGATCAGCACAAGACAAAAATAGTTTTGTACATGTAATTATACGCACTGGCGCTAGCATTTCAAAAAACCCTACTGACGTCTGACAGGACGATACGGGGTATACATTTTGAAATTATCCTGTTAGTTTTTGAGGAGAAGATGTTTGAAAATTGAGACAATGGCCAGGTACAGGCACGCACGCACACTAGGTACAGGGCCATAACATAAGCTGGCTGACCTTTGGCCAGTGAAGCTAAAATTTGCGTAGTGTAAATAAAAGGTTGAATATATTCTACAAGATACTATCAAACCAAACTGTTGCTACTACTATTAGATAAAATAAATAAAACTTACCTATATAATGCTCATCTTCCCAACTCCATATCTAAACTTTTCTTATATTAGAAATATCCATAACAAACGTTAACACTGTTTCCAAAAAAATCGGCAATTTGCCCACAAATATAATCCATTATCATTGTCCTGATATAGAAAGTTGAGAATTGTAGGTATATATAATTATATGTCTTGTCTTGAGTGACCTGGACAAGTTGTGACAAGCTTCTACAAGTTCTCACATGAAGTCAACCCCCTCTTGGGTTCATTTGTTTTCTATTGTCAATGTTTTTTGACTTGAGATCGGATTAAGATAGCTCATAAAGGAGACTGGCCAATGTTTACATAAAGATTTATAATAACCCTAGTAACGGAATAGATATTGTAAAAAATTAAGATTTGAGTCGAAAGTTATAGGAGTTGTTACCTTCAGTAATGAAATGAGTTTTTGAACATTTTAACCTTCTGACAAGTAAAGCTCTGTACTGATAAGCCTAATTCTAGGAAATGTAAGTAATGGCACCAAATTCTAGGACAACTAAGCAACGAAACCGATATTCGTCTTTTTCTTTCATTTTGTGACAGTTTCTATTCATGAAATTTGAGATAACCCTACCTAATGATACATAACACTTTAGTCTTTCATTTTGACCCCAATGTCGTTTCAGTTTTCAGCCATTCAAGGCAATACTCCTTTTCTTAGAAATATCGACTTTTTCATTTGCAGTCCGATCGAATCGATATAGTTATGATTGGAATAGTCTTCTCTCACTGACCAAGAAAATGTATAGTATTGTAGGTGTCACTTGAATGACAACGGCGATACGAGGATTAAATTTTGAGAGATACACACTTTTGGCATCCACTGGTACAAAAATGACTCAATTCGTTATTTAGTGACCGATTTTTAAGTTCTTGGTGTAATTTTAACCTAGGAATTCAGTTTTGAACTCAGAATTCACGTAGCGATCATAGTAAGATCGTAATTCTTACCCGAAAGATTTCAGATACGTTATTAATGCACTAACTTTAGCAAAAGTGGCTTATATCATTTTTTATGAACCGGTTTTCATGGACTTAGTGTCTAATTGTATTGATTTTTTCTTCAAAGATCCGTTTATTAGGGTAACGAATACATTTTGATGAGATGGCGGTCGGAAATGTGCCACTGTGTGTTTCAACACGTTTATATTTGACTAATTTAAAACGTCCTTGATTGGATAATAACGTATGACGTTATTATTATTATTATTTTTTTTTTAGCTCATTAAATCCTACGGTATTTCAGTTACTTTATTATCGTTGAGAACTTCATTATGAAACCTACACTTTCAATTTCGACTCATGTCGTCCAAAAACACTGAAATGCATGTAATTCAAGTGCCTCTGTATTTTTCAAAGAACTCGTTTTATATCATGTAAAACAAAAGTGTTTGAATCATCCTGACAAAGAGAAACAGTATGGCAAAAGCTTTGAAATGACCAAAACGTTCAATTATTATACTGGACTTGTAGGATTTACAAATGTACCGAGAAAAAAAAGCTGAAAATGATATTTACTAGAACAAAGAACGTCATTTTTGTTATAACTGCTTATCCGGTTGTCTAGTGAATAAACTGACAAACATGTTTGGTCACGTTTTTATATTTAGATCATGGCCAAAATGGCTTGTCAACCAATCAGACAGTGGTTCTAAATATAGACAATCAATCAGATGCAAGAGGAAGTGGACCAATCAGAAGAGACTCTGATCTATAAAAGACATTGTCGAGAGTGTGTGTGTGCCAAAAGTGTACCCATACTGAAACATGGCAAACACCAGATGCAAACTTAGTCTTGATAACAGGTCAATGAATGAAAAGCGGAACTGAGAGTCGATATCAGAGAATGAAAGGCGACAAACTCGTAAGAAAAAGGCATAAGCTTAACCATGATGCGTTAGAAGAACTCAGTAGATCAGCTAGAATATGTAGACAAATCCCTCCAAAATAAATTAACGCACGTATATCATATTGGGGGTAATGTCTATTCCAGTATTGGTGAAAACAGCGTTTGTTTAGATAAAAGACAGTACTGCAAACCGAATGAAGAAGTGATGTCTACCAGGAAAGGCATCTGTTTGAGACCCCAGGAATACAGTCGATTAAAAGAACTTATACCGAACATTTGAAAAGACTTGCCCGAATTGGATAGTGTTGTACCGTTTTTACTTACAGCGTGATCATATGAATCAGTTAGGAGCCCATCAGTGTACAGAGTGTAACCCAAATGAATTTATAGATTGATGGTCATGTTTGGACTTACGCATATGATAGTTTTATTGATTAGTGAATGGATACATTATAGACGTATAAAAACAGAAATAGAAATTGAAATGGAGCGATTTCTCGCTCTTTTAAATGATTACCAAAATAGACCTTTGTATCCAGTTTTGTTGTAATTCTATATATTAAGAATGTACGTTATGTATATGTAAATATGAATAAAAATGGATGACTGGAAAAGATACTTGTCCTCTATTTATTTTGATACTAACCATCTTGTCAGTTTTAGCGGTCCTGAGAAATCGTATCAGTATGTGAAAGCCCAGAGTAAATACAAAATTAGTAGACACTGGATACGGAAATGGCCACAAGATCAAGAGTCCTATGCCGTTACAGGGGCTGTTTTCTTAAAAAGTGTCATTCATTTCTTTAAAGTGTCATATATCTTTTAAAAAGAGTAACTGATTTTTTTTATGAAAGGTCCTTCATTTTCCTAAAAGTGTCACTCATTTTTTTAAAAAAGTGTCTTTCATTTTCTTACAAGTGTGACGCGTTTCCAAAAAAAGTGTAACTCCTTTTTCAAAAAGTGTCACTCATTTTCTTAAAAGTGTAACTCATTTTTCAAAAACTGTTACTCATTTTCTTAAAAGTGTGTCTCGTTTCCTAAAAAGTGTAATTCATTTTTCAAAAAGTGTCACTCATTTTCGGTAAAGTGTTACTCTTATTCTAAAAAGTGTCACTACCTTTTGCGTTTTTGTACTTTTACATGTAAATTCCCATAGGGTCTATTTCAAAAAGTGTCACTCATTTCTTAAAAAGTGTCACTCATTTTCGTAAAAGTGTCAGTCATTTTTCAAATAGAGTCACTCATTCTCTTAAAAGTGTCACTCATTTTCTTAAAAGTGTCACTCATTTTTTAAAAAGTGTAACTCATTTTTCAAAAAGTGTCAATCATTTTCTTAAAAGTGTGACTCGTTTCCTAAAAAGTGTAATTCTTTTTTTTTCAAAAAGTGTCACTCATTTTCGTAAAAGTGTCAGTCATTTTTCAAATAGTGTCACTCATTCTCTTAATAGTGTTACTCATTTCCTAAAAAGTGTCACTTGCTTTCTGAAAAGTGCTATTCATTTTCCCACAAAAAATAGAAAGAGCTGTCAGATTAGGGTATAAAATCAAGAAAATGTACAGTGTGTACCACTGAGAAGAAACCACTCAATAAGAGACGGGCGGAGAGGGACTGCTCGCCTCTTGTTTCAACTTTATAAAGGTATTTATGTATTTTGCGAATAGTCCCCCTCCGCCCGTCTCTTATTGAGTGGTTTCTTCTCAGTGGTACACACCGTAAATTTTCTTGATTTTATACATATACATAACGTACATTCTTAATATATAGAATTACAACAAAACTGGATACAAAGGTCTATTTTGGTAATCATTTAAAAGAGCGAGAAATCGCTCCATTTCAATTTCTATTTCTGTTTTTATATGTCTATAATGTATCCATTCACTAATCAATAAAACTATTATATGCGTAAGTCCAAACATGACCATCAATCTATAAATTCATTTGGGTTACACTCTGTACACTGATGGGCTCCTAACTGATTCATATGATCACGCTGTAAGTAAAAACGGTACAACACTATCCAATTCGGGCAAGTCTTTTCAAATGTTCGGTATAAGTTCTTTTAATCGACTGTATTCCTGGGGTCTCAAACAGATGCCTTTCCTGGTAGACATCACTTCTTCATTCCGTTTGCAGTACTGTCTTTTATCTAAACAAACGCTGTTTTCACCAATACTGGAATAGACATTACCCCCAATATGATATACGTGCGTTAATTTATTTTGGAGGGATTTGTCTACATATTCTAGCTGAACTACTGAGTTCTTCTAACGCATTATGGTTAAGCTTATGCCTTTTTCTTACGAGTTTGTCGCCTTTCATTCTCTGATATCGACTCTCAGTTCCGCTTTTCATTCATTGACCTGTTATCAAGACTAAGTTTGCATCTGGTGTTTGCCATGTTTCAGTATGGGTACACTTTTGGCACACACACACTCTCGACAATGTCTTTTATAGATCAGAGTCTCTTCTGATTGGTCCACTTCCTCTTGCATCTGATTGATTGTCTATTTTTAGAACCACTGTCTGATTGGTTGACAAGCCATTTTAGCCATGATCTAAATATAAAAACGTGACCAAACATGTTTGTCAGTTTATTCACTAGACAACCGGATAAGCAGTTATAACAAAAATGACGTTCTTTGTTCTAGTAAATATCATTTTCAGCTTTTTACTCGGTACATTTGTAAATCTTACAAGTCCAGTATAATAATTGAACGTTTTGGTCATTTCAAAGCTTTTGCCATACTGTTTCTCTTTGTCAGGATGATTCAAACACTTTTGTTTTACATGATATATAACGAGTTCGTTGAAAAATACAGAGGCACTTGAATTATATGCATTTCAGTGTTTTTGGACGACATGAGTCGAAAGTGAAAGTGTAGGTTTCATAATGAAGTTCTCAACGATAATAAAGTAACTGAAATACCGTAGGATTTAATGAGCTAAAAAAAAAGTACTAACGTCATACTTTATTATCCAATCAAGGACGTTTTAAATTAGTCAAATATAAACGTGTTGAAACACACACTGGCGTCATTTCCGACCGCCATCTCATCAAAATGTATTCGTTACCCTAATAAACGGATCTTTGAAGAAAAAATCAATACAATTAGACTCTAAGACCATGAAAACCGGTTCATAAAAAATGATTTAAGCCACTTTTGCTAAAGTTAGTGCATTAATAACGTATCTGAAATCTTTCAGGTAAAAATTACAATCTTACTATGATCTCTACGTGAATTCTGAGTTCAAAACTGAATTCCTAGGTTAAAATTACACCAAGAACTTAAAAATCGGTCACTAAATAACGAATTGAGTCATTTTTGTACCAGTGGATGCCAAAAGCGTGTATCTCTCAAAATTTAATCCTCGTATCGCTGTTGTCATTCAAGTGACACCTACAATACTATACATTTTCTTGGTCAGTGAGAGAAGACTATTCCAATCATAACTATATCGATTCGATCGGACTGCAAATGAAAAAGTCGATATTTCCAAGAAAGGGAGTATTGCCTTGAATGGCTGAAAACTGAAACGACATTGGGGTCAGAATGAAAGACTAAAGTGTTATGTATCATTAGGTAAGGGTTATCTCAAATTTCATGAATAGAAACTGTCACAAAATGAAAGAAAAAGACGAATATCGGTTTCGTTGCTTAGTTGTCCTAGAATTTGGTGCCATTGCTTACATTTCCCAGTATTAGGCTTATCAGTACAGAGCTTTACTTGTCAGAAGGTTAAAATGTTCAAAAACTCATTCCATTACCAAAGGTAACAACTCCTATAACTTTCGACTCAAATCTTAATTTTTTACAATATCTAATCCGTTACTAGGGTTATTATAAATCTTTATGTAAACATTGGCAGTCTCCTTTATGAGCTATCTTAATCCGATCTCAAGTCAAAAAACATTGACAATAGAAAACAAATGAACCCAAGAGGGGGTTGACTTCATGTGAGAACTTGTAGAAGCTTGTCACAACTTGTCCAGGTCACTCAAGACAAGACATATAATTATATATACCTACAATTCTCAACTTTCTATATCAGGACAATGATAATGGATTATATTTGTGGGCAAATTGCCGATTTTTTTGGAAACAGTGTTAACGTTTGTTATGGATATTTCTAATATAAGAAAAGTTTAGATATGGAGTTGGGAAGACGAGCATTATATAGGTAAGTTTTATTTATTTTATCTAATAGTAGTAGCAACAGTTTGGTTTGATAGTATCTTGTAGAATATATTTAACCTTTTATTTACACTACGCAAATTTTAGCTTCACTGGCCAAAGGTCAGCCAGCTTATGTTATGGCCCTGTACCTATTGTGCGTGCGTGCCTGTACCTGCACATTGTCTCAATTTTCAAACATCTTCCCGTCAAAAACTAAGAGGGTAATTTCAAAATGTATACCCCGTATCGTCCTGTCAGACGTCAGTAGGGTTTTTTGAAATGCTAGTGCCAGTGCGTATAATTACATGTACAAAACAGTTTCTATCTCGTGCTGATCTTCTGTAGTAATTTTTATAGAAATTGGCGTCATTTTTGTTTCAACTTGAAATGGCTACTTTTCCCATACTATTTGTTGGATTTTTTTTTTTTCAAAATCAATAGGGGTAAAGCTATTGATGAGATAAACAACCTCTGCAAGTTTCTTGTAAATCTGACAACAACTGCAGACTTTATCGCGTAAACAAGAAATAGAAATTTTCAACTTGAAATGGCTACTTTTCCCGTACTGTTTGTCGATTTTTTTTTTCAAAATCAGTAGGGTTGAAGCTATCGATGAGCTAAATAAACTAGGTAGGATTATCTCAAATTTCATGAATAGAAACTGTCACAAAATGAAAAAAAAAAAAAAAAAAAAAGACGAATATCGGTTTCATTCCTTCGTTGTCCTGGAATTGGTGTCATTGCTTACATTTCCTAGAATTAGGCTTATCAGTACATGGCTTTCCTTGTTAGAAGTTTAGAATGTTCAAAAAAATCATTTCATTGCTGAAAGTAACAACTCCTATAACTTTCGACTAAAATCTTACATTTTTGCAAAATTTAATCCATTATTAGGGTTACTGTAAATATTTATGTAAACGTTGGCCAGTTTCCTTTATAAGTTATCTTAATCCAATCTCAAGTCAAAAAACATTGACATATAAATGGGCACTGGACCTTAAGGGGACGAGGGGTCTTGTCCAATCTTGTAAGGGTCATTTACTCTTTTGCCTTAAAGGGGGGGACGACTTATTTATTTATTTATTTTTTTAATTTTTGTATTTTAATCAATGATATACATATAAATGGGTACTGGACCTTAAGGGGGTGGAGTCATTTAATCTTTTGCTTTAAAAAGGGACGACTTGATTTTTTCACTTTTGCTTCATAATCAATGATATACATATAAATGGGTACCTTAAAGGGGCGGTGGTCTTGTCCATATTTGTAAGAGTCATTTAATCTTTTGCTTTAAAGGGGGACAACTTGATTTTTCCGCTTTTGCATCATAATCAATGGTATACATATAAATGGGTACTGGACCTTAAAGGGGTTTAGGGTCTTGTCAAATCTTGTTAGAGTCATTTAATCTTTTGCTTTAAAGGGGGGACAACTTGATTTTTTCGCTTTTGCATCATAATCAATGATATAAATGGATACTGGACCTTAATTAGACGGGGTCCTGTCCAATTTTGTTAGAGTCATTTAATCTTTTACTTTAAAGGGAAATGACTTGATTCTTCGGTTTTTGCATCATAATCAATAATATACATATAAAATTGGTACTGGACCTTAAAGGAGTTTGGGGTCTTGTCAAATCTTGTTAGAGTCATTTAATCTTTTGCTTTAAAGGGGGGACAACTTGATTTTTCCGCTTTTGCATCATAATCAATGATATACATATAACTGGGTACTGGACCTGAAAGTTCTTGGGGTCTTGTCCAATCTTGTTAGAGTCATTTAATCTTTTACTTTAAAGGGGAGGCGACTTGATTTTTCACTTTTGCATCATAATCAATGATATAAATGGGCACTGGACCTTAATTAGACGGGGCTCCTGTCCAGTTTTGTTAGAGTCATTTAATCTTTTACTTTAAAGGGGAATGACTTGATTTTTCGGCTTTTGCATCATAATCAATGATATTCATATAAAATGGGTACTGGACCTTAATGGAGTTTGGGGTCTTGTCAAATCTTGTAAGAGTCATTTAATCTTTTGCCTTAAAGGGGAATGACTCGATTTTTCCGCTTTTGCATCATAATCATTGATATACATATAAAATGGGTACTGGAGCTTAAAGTTGCTGGGGTCTTGTCCAATCTTGTTAGAGTTATTTAATCTTTTTCTTTAAAGGGGGGCGACTTGATTTTCATTTTTGCATTGTAATCAATGATGGATATCATTAATTTCTTGTCGACCATTTTGATTGCTCCAATGATAAATGTGATTGTTGAAGTTAAGGACGCAGTGGATTTCCATATATTTTCTGGTATTGGGACTAACATATTTGGTCAAGTGAGTGTTTTGTTAGAATATATCCTTGAAGATGACATCTTGGTAAAAGAGCGTGTTCAAGCTGCTGAACTAGTTCATTTTCTGGAGCATGAGGTTTGAGGAGAAAACATGGACAAAAAGTTACCATTCTATTTTTCACTATTTTTATTTTGAATTTTCTGCTTTTTCTTCATTTCCCCCCCCCCCTTTGATATCGTTAGAAAGTTATATGTTCTTTTATTATGTTTACCCTTAGACTATGTTCAACTTTTCTACTTCTTCTTTTTCACCGTAGACTATTTTTTCTGCTAAGTCCATTGGGTTTTGTTTTTTTTTTTTTTTTTCCTCTGTACTTTTATATTTCTACAGGTAGACTATTTTCTTTTCATTTTTCGCCTTTGTATCGTTTTATCTTTATAGTTACCTTTTTTTTTTCCTAACGAGGACCGAGGATCTGAACTCCAATGTCCGTGACTACTTCTTTAATGGGGTATACAAGTCAGCTCTGTGTCACTTGGTCTTTTGTTAGGGGATTAACTTTGATATCTCAATAGGTCATTGTCTGTGCTTCCGTCACAAAATAAACAAAACCAGTCATTGTCGCTACTGTAACAAAAGACAATTGTTCAGCCATCTGGTCCTTTATAGGGGATTGATTTTGACAGTTAAATAGGCCATTGTCCGTACTTCCGTCCCTAAATAAACAAAACCAGTCAATGTGGCGACTTTAACAAAAGACTATTGATCACTCACCCGTACATGTCTGAACATGAATATCTCGAAAAAGAGTTGCAAACTGATGGCAATAATCTTGGTCATTTGAGTATTGGACGTTGAAGAGGAAATATCGATTAAAAAGGTAGAGTTATGTAAATTTTACATTTTTGTATTATGAGAAACTTCAAAGAGCATGGATGTGTCGTTAGACCAACTTAACCATATAGACTTGGTCAAGGGTCGAAGTATGGGTAGGAATCAGCTCTTTGACTTGATGACGCGTTAAAGATGAGTCTAAGTGGGAGTGTCTCCATCTAGATAAAGGACCTGACCTTCAATGTCCGCCAAAAATAACTAGATAGGGTATACAAGTCAGCTTTGTATACCGTAAGGGTGCCTACTTAAACGACTCATTTTTAAAGCTATTTCTCAAAAGGGGATTAACTTTGACAGTTAAATAGGCCATTGTCCGGACTTCCGTTCCAAAATAAACAAAACCAGACAGTATGACGACATTAACAAAAGCCTATTATTCAGGCACTTGGTCCTTTTTTAAGGGATTAACTTTGACAGTTGAGCAGGTCATTGTTCGTACTTCCGTTACAAAGTAAACAAAACCATACAGTATGGCGACATTTACAAAAGACCATTGTACTGCCTTTTGGTCCTTTGTTAGGGGATTAAGTTTGACAGTTGAAAGGGGTTTTGTTCTGATATCCGGCTTAAGTCAGACACGCAGGCGACTTGAAAAGGGATTAAGTTTGACAGTTGAATAGACCATTGTGCAGATCTTCTGACCCCTTTTATAGCTGATGTAATGACTCTAAATATAGTTGATGATCACATATCTAAATATAGCTTCACGCATGCGCATCCTTCTACCTTAGATTCTGTTCTGGACTTAAGGTCGCATTTGAAAGTAGGACCTTGAGGAGTGCACATCGGAGAGAGGTAAATTTATTTATTTATTTATCGTCTGGTAAGGAAAGGGCCTGACCCTCAATGCCCGCGAGTACTTACCAGCACGAGGTATACACGGCAGCTCTGTATACTGATCCTGATCCAACATGGCCAACCCTCATCCAAGATGGCGGACTCCCCATACCCGCCGCGAATACCCATGACACACCGACAACTCCTTATATGCAAATGAGTTACTGAAAATAGTCAAACCATGGCCGAAAGGAGGTCAAGATAGCCGCCGATTACGTCATCTTTGTTTGCAACCAAAGAGGCGCTCATACTACTCTTGACCTTCCTTTCAACCTAGACCTACAGTAACAACTACAGCAGAGCCTGTTTATCGAGATCTATCTTCCTGTAAAGTTTCATAAACATATCTTAAGAATGCTAATTGAAGACTTTTGTAAATCTATGTACATGTTACCCCTTCGGAAAAGGGCTGACCCTGATCCAAGGATCACAATTTGCATTTCTTTCACATTAGACCGACGGATATGTAGTTTTAGACAAGGAGATTTTTTAAATTTTCCACACTATTAATCAATGTACAGCTCGTAACCTGTAAGATAGTGCTATGTTTGACCATATACGTATGATTGAACATAATTGAGCGTCAAACACCTTTGATAAAGGATTTCTCTAGATAATAGTACATACCAATTATCTACCTCTTAGACCTGGCTGCTTCAGACAGGGGATTTATAATATTTTTGTCGTATAAATAAATAAAATATAGTAGCTCAAAGTTGATCTATCCGAAAGCAGGTCAAAGGTCATCCCTAGTCCATCATTTTAGCAGACTTTGTGGTATTCCTCATAATTATCATTCTTACCAAGATTGAACGATATCTGACACGCTGTGCTAGTGGAGATTGTTTTAAGCTTTTTGATAAATAAAGTAACAGCGGCCATTTTGATCACGTGACCAAAAAAAAAAAAAAAAAAAAAAAAAATTCTTCGACATCGAAAAAGCAGTCTAAAAAAGATATTTGATTTGAATTATCGAATTGTATCTGAAGATAAATAGTTTACTAAATTGTGAACGGATGGACGGGCAGACGAATGAACGACGGACGACAAACTGTCGCAGTAACTAATCTTCAGCATTTTTGTGGTCAGATGAGCTTATAAAACTAGATTTTAATGTACATACGACTGCTGATATTTCCTTATAGGTGGTTAAAAGGTGCATGTGATTTTTAAGGACAGTGGATGCTCGATTTGAAGGGGAAGTGACCTATAGTCTGCAGGATGCATGACGATAGCTAAACTACTTAAATATAATACGTGCAATACATGGTTTGACAATAAAATTCAAAACAGTTTCCCTTTCAGTACTGTAATAGTTATTATCGTATTTTTTTTTTTTTTTTTTCAGACCTCTCTCCTTGATAGTCCGTAGTCCACAGTCCGCTCTTCTCTTCGGTGTCCACTGAAAAGTTCTTTTAAAACTCTTGACCAGACAACAAAATTTTTGAACCCGTATTGAAATCAATTGCAGGCGAAGTATCTAATATGGCTTAGATATACTGGTATAATCGAATTTTGCCAGCGTAAGGGAAACTGCACTTGCGGATTGCACAAGAACTGTAGTAATTTCCTCTCTGGTATAGTAACTTTGCACTTTTTTACAAATACTTCTGTAAAAAATTCTGTAAAAATATTTTTTACAACTTAAAACACATAAATTTATCTGTCAAAATATCGTTAGAAGTGAGACAGTACAAAGTCGCCACCTATAAAGAGAGTAAGCCAATTTCAACAATTCTGGTTTTCCTAAAATAAGAGACCCCAGAGAGCGTTAAATGAAATACAAAATTCACAGAATCATTTCAGCAATACTCATTTTCTACCTTGGATATTCACTTTACATCTTTTGTCTGTGGGAAAACCTGAAGGAATAAATCAAATAGATAGTTGTATTGCTTTTGAGTAATCGGTTCTGCTGGGGTTCTGAAATATTATAGTTTAAATCAGGATGACAATGTTGGAGATTAAAAGGACATAAATTCTTAAAAGATAACACTTTGTAGCTCACAGATAAAGTATCTATAACTTTATAATGTTTTTTTTTTTTTTTTTTATCTTATTCCAAACATATTTGAACAATATTTCTCCTGAAGGTTTGAACTATCTTACCGCATTTTATTAGTTCATGAACTGTTTCCCCAAACTTCAGCGGGAGGTAATTGTAAGTTGAGCCTTTCTTGAAGACAAGTAGCGCGAAAACTACAACGGCGATGAACAAGCATCGGATCAGCAAGGTTTTGCGGAAACGTGGACGGCTTAGTTTTACTTTCATTGTTGCCAATAGTAACCTGAGAAATAGAAAATATAGCGAGCCTGTAGATTTGAACAACATAGAGTATATGATAAAAAAGAAAAAGCTAGATTGTGTTTGTCAGCGAAGCATTTCTATGTATTTTACTCAAACAGCAGAATAACTAACTTTCGAATATGCCTGTATTTAATATGTTTTACGAGAACAGGGCTAGAATCTTCATTGACTTGCCAAAGGGCCCTCCCAATTGTGCCAGTAGGAACTAAATAAGGACATCCTGATACTGCCAAATTTAACCGATTCGCGGAGGATCCTAAAATGGATGAGCTAGGATATTATGAGCCATGCTCTGGCAAAAAGGGATTTAATGCACGTTCGTGATACATTATATCAAGCAAATCATCGCATAATATTGGATCCATATAATTCATTTTTTCTACAGCGGACTGAATCATGAGGGTCCTTTGACATGCAGAAAATTGACTAGAAAATTGACCAATAGCAAAAGTTTCGAATCTATTTCGTCTAACAGCCGACTGAACCATGAGGTACACTGGTCCTTTGATAAGCAGAAGACTGAGCAATAGCAAAAAGTTTCGACTCCTGTCAGCCTGGATTTGGTCGATACTTTTTGCAGATGCATTAAGCCCCGTTAAAACAGAGCATCACAGAGAGAGAGAGAGAGGGCGATTGCATCTTGATCTATGTCAACAACAAAAATATCAGATCAGATCAGACTTACAACACACTTATATTAAACATACAAAAAGGCTCCACAAAACTTTTGTCTTACAGGACATGTTGGTGCACAAGCTGCAAAACTGTACTTGAAACAGTCAGCCTGACGTTGAACTACTTCCAGTTGTTCAGCACAACATGAAGATTTGAAGATTTCTATCCGCAGAGTTAGAAGTAAAAACTTTCACCATCGGTAACGGCCCGTAGTCAAACACTGAAGATCATTTTTTTAAACACAACTTTCGAAACGCATTTTCATTGCAATGGTAATATATGCTGCTTGCCACGGGGCTTATTAAACTTACCCATTTTTCATTTAACATTTCAGTCTGTCGAAATTAGATGTGTTATGTAATGGTCATCGTAATCATATCAGACCCTTTAAAACTAGCTTTGAAGACGCACTATATTTGAAATCATATTTTTTTCATTCTACATAGCTGTCTTTTCCTGAGGACTCAATAAATCATCGGATATTGCCAAAAAAAGACCATGTTGGTGGATACTGTTTGTGAGGGTAAAATTTGACAGCTGGCAGCTGATCAAGGCAGTGAAGAAGAACATCTTCATCCTATGAAAACTTGGAGTTTTTGCAATGAGCTTCAGTTTGCTTGAGCTCTCGGATTAGTAATTGTGTTCGATGAATTTGACAATCAAATCGAATTCAACAGTTTGAGAGAAGTCATCACAGATTATTGATCTCGGAAAAAGGAATCCTCAGACAATACTATATAAACTGTAAAGACAGATCGGAAGATTATAACGAAGTAACAAAAATGTCCTTTTCAGAAGTCAGGTAACTCTCTTTAAAAAAAAAATCCCCACAGACAGGAAGATCGAAATTTGAACAAAAAAGTTCGTTCCAGGAATAGGGTGCAGACACGAAGATCTAAAACTGGGAAAAGAGTCTTTTTCAGGACTAGAAGTACTTGGGAAAAAAAAAAAAAAAAAACTTGGAGAATACATAGTTGAAGAATTACAAGGTTTTATCCCCAGTGAAGTTCGCGACCAGTGTTTAAGATGTCAAGTAGATCATCTCAGCCAAACACAACGCAATCTGTGTTTATTTCACGCCAGACAAGAACATACAAATATGTTCATAGAAAGTCATGCTGAACTTAAATCCGTACAAAATTATGGAAAAGTGGTATCCCGAATTAATTAAGATAAAACTCGATGAAAATGGATATGTGGAAGCCTAAAGACTGAAGCAAAGTATAAAAAAAAAAATCTGAATTTACTGATTCCTGGGTACAACACAGGGGTGTCACTTGAAACAATCCTGGGGAAAAACTGAGTTCGCATGTTCAGAGTTATGTACACCTTTGAAATTAAGAACATATTGGACCATTGAAAATAATCAATGAAAATAGATAAAAATCTGCAGGCTAAAGTCTGTACTGGAGACCAGCGACTCGACAAAAACTTAACATTTGAAAGCATAAGATGTGAATACAGAAAGATCAAACAAGTCGGGAGAACATTGGGTGGCAGTGATATTCAACTACAGTCGTGATGTACTATACTTTGATTCATACTGATTACCGCCACTTTGGATGGCAAGCTTGTATATTAACATTTTACATAATCATTCTAAAAGGTGAAAATACAGTCGACAAACTCTGCTCAGTCTGTGTAGCAAATTTGGCTGTTGTCATCGCAAATAACAGAACCAAAACAAGCCAACCAAAGTAGGCCTTTTCAGGGCAACGAACAACTAGTACCATGAAAGAGGATTACTTATCAAACTGTCAAAAGTTTTCTAAGTCAGTATCCATTTTTGTTTGAGAAACAAAAACAAAGCAACATTTCTTTGGTCCAAACTGCATTGTGTGCCTAGGGGAAAATTGTGTGGGCTGTATGGAGTCTTGGTATCCCGGCTCCTTACCTATACTACTTCAGTATGATTTTCTTAACTTTTTTCCTTTTTTCAACGATGACTGGGATTAAATTGTAACCTTTGATTATTATCTGATTTCTAAATTCGACTTTTCAGAAAAACAATGAGAAAAAAGGTGTATAGAGAATTTCTTTTTTCACTATTTTTTACTACCATAAAAGTTTATCAGAACGTTGATCTGGGTAATATCTCAGGTAAGTTTGATATTGTGTCTCTTCAGACAATAAAATAGTGGGCCAAATCTTAAAAACACATTGTATTACTTCTAGAGGTAACATTTTTGTCTTGATGATATTTCGGAAAATTTGAAATTGGTTCTCGTCGGGTCAAAAAGTAGGTCACTGGGACAAATCCTAGAACAACCTTGTTTTCAATCTCGGAGCCCCTTTTTCAGTCGCACACATAAAGTTTGGTCAGAATAAGTGTCTTGATAGTTTCTTGGACAAGTTCGAAATTTTAGAAAAACCCTGTGTGCACTCGAGAGACCACATTTTTCAGTCCAACACACATGAAATTTGATCAGAATTTTTGTCTTGATGATATATCGGACAATTTTGAAATATCGTCGCGTTTGGTTAAAAAGAAGGTCACCTGAAAAAATCTTCGAAAGCTTTGTGTGCTGTCGAATGGCCACATTTTCTGTATAATACTCCTGAAACTTTGTCAGAATGTTTGTCTTGAAAACATCTGAGACAACTTTGAAATTTGATCAAGTCAAAATGTAGATCACTGGGACCAGTCTTAGAGAGAGAGAGAGAGAGAGGGAGGGGTCGGATAATCATGAAAGTTAGTCAGAATGGTTTCCTTGTTAATATGTCGTATAAGTCCAAAATTGGGTCACATCAGTTAAAAAAGTCGGTCATTGGGCAAATTTTAGAAAAACCTATGTGCCACATTTTCAGTCCGATACCCGTGAAAGTTGGTCAGAAATTTTGCTAGATGATATCTTAGACAAACATGACAGTGAGTCACGTTGGATTTAAAAGTAGGCCACTAGGACAAATCTTAGAAAAACCCTATGTGCAATCTAAATGGAACGTTTACACTCTGATACTAATGAAAGTTAGTCAAAATGGTTTTCTAGGTGGTGTCTCGGATAAGTTTGACGTTAAGTCTCGTCAGATCAATACGTGGGTAACTAGGACAATCTTTGAAAAAAAAAAACATTACATACACTCTAGAGACCACACCTATAGTATAATACACACCGAAATAGGTCTTGGTAATAGTTTCTTGTACAAGTTCGGTGGGGTCAAAAAGTTGGTCACTGAGATAAATTTTAGAAAGACTTTGTGTGAACTCGAGAGACCACATTTTCGGTGAAATACTCCTGAAATTTAATAAGAATGTTTTGTGTAATTGTGTCTCGTTTGGTCAAAAACTTGGTCACTTGGACGAATCTTAGAAAAAAACCCTGTGTACACTCTAGAGGCTATTTTTCACTCTAATACTCATGAAACCTGATCAGAATGTTTGTCTTGATGATATCTCAGACAACTTTGAAATTAAGTCTCGTCGGATCAAAAAGTAGGTCACTGGGATAAATTTTTGAAAACCCTTGTGTGCACTCTAGAGGCCGCATTTGCTGTCCGAAACTCATGAAAATTAATCAAAATGTCTGTTTAGCTGATATGTTTTACAAAGTTGATATTGGATCACGTAGAGTCAAAAATAAAGGTCACTGGGACAAACCTTAGAGAAACCTTGTGTTTACTCTTGTAGCCTTTTTTGTAGACCGATACTAATATAACTTTCTGCGAAGCTACACTGGTGCGAATCACATCGTACGATCTTTTACAAACGCCGATCAGGACGAGGCTAGACTACAATTTTAAACCAAATGGTTTAGCCAATGAGAAGTGGTTTTACTTTCAAATTTAGAAAATTCTTCAACATAAGACTAAGACTATCCTTAAGAATAGAAGGTAAATACGGGTCCAGGATTGTTCAGTCAGAAACAAATGAGTGAGTGGTGTTTAGGTATAGTCGATGATGTTAAAAAATCAAGCACTTTCATCTATTACGAATTTAACACTCGTAAATCTGATCTCTCTCTCTCTCTCTCTCACACACACACACACACACAACAATAAAACAGTTTTTTTTTTCCAATAAGTAGGTGCATTTGCACACCGCAAAAAGACAAAAATAACATCACTCCAGTATGGTTTATTAACTAAAGCAATACAAAGAAAAACATCAGATCCTCGCAAATCCAAAGTTTTTGTTGTACAGCTTCATGAATTCGCACAAGTATCATCGGCTTTTTTTGGCCCAGGAATGACCGTTACTGCTGCTTTTTATCTCATTTATGAAGATAATTGAAGAAAACTGGGTTTTGATAAGAGACAAAAAGTTATATTTTGAAGATCTTACTGCATGTCAAAAAAACAAAATACCTTAAAGGGAGTTTGAAGCAACAAACAAGGATTTTACAATAGTTTTATTTGCGACATATTATTTTCAAATCTTATTAAATTTTGGCAAAGTTTCAAACCTTTCTGAACACTTGTTAAAATCGAAATAAACAACTTTTAAATATTGCCAATTAAATGTAGCAACATGAGCAAGGGAAAGTGGGAATCTATTACGCCATCACACTTTCTTCTTAATGCAATTTTTTTTCAGCCTAAACCATAGGGGCAAGTAACGAACATGTCATAAAGTGTTTAAAAACGAATTAATGAAATTCATAAATGTAAAAGCATGACCAGGATGTATTGAGACCAAATCTATGAAGCAAAAGTCTATTTGAGACTGTCATTGTGCATATGATCAAAGGAAATATATTTCGGAAGTATAAAATGCTTTTCCAGTTCTGCCATTGGCCAACTATGTCAAATGGATAGAAAAAGAACATCAATCCACACCTACACACAAAAAACGGACCAAAACACTATTAAAGAACGAAAATCAACTGAAACCAGTTAATTAATAAGAACAGAAAAAAAAACAACTCTGTTACGGCTTAAAAACTAACACCTGAAAACAATTTGACATGTTCGTTTCCATGTTACAAGCCATTCCAAAAGCATCTTTGCTGGTCTTTATGTCAGTAACACTTTGGGGGCTTTGCGGTCTTTGATTGTCAAATGCAATAATGCGACTGAAAAAAGAAAACCTATGTCACACTGTCCATAGAATTTAAGGAAATGGAGAAAGAATTCGCGGGAAAAGGAGAAATTCTCGTCACACAATTTCTTCTTTTCCCACAATGATTTTTAATGACATTTTTCTGTGAATATGTAAAAATTAGTATTTGAGTGTTATTGAGTTAAAAGATATTTGTGGTTATAATTCAATATTGTCATTATGTCAATCTCAAACACTAATTACATGCTCGATACCCTAAAAACGCATTTTAAATGTAATATACCAGGTAACGAACATTTCAACTTGGTCTAATTTTCTTGGAAAAAAGCTTTTAACAACACTTTTGATTTCGTGGGACGAAATTGTTAACATGCTCTATGATTTTCCGCATGATTTTGGTGCTGTAACTTTGCAAAGAATATTAAAGTTACAATTGCTCATCAAATACACTTTGAATTAAATGAAAATAACTGCAACTTTGAACACAGCTGACTCTATATAAACACCAGCGTTATGTTTATGTAATGCGTTTTTCTTGTTAACAAATTGATCTACCTAATTCCTCTTTTCTAAGATACAGTAATATATTCAGTGGACAAAAAGACAATTAGCCACAAGATTTTTTTTCTCAAATGTTTTTGATTTAGCTTTATTCAGAACAGTATTTTTAAGGTGACATATTCGTATCACATTGCCGTCCAGTTTTAAGTAAGTTAGACATCGGCGGATTCTGGAATCAGACAGGCGCCGCAAAATCTCAATACTTTTTTCCTTCGAGATGTTACAATTAAAACGGGCGCTGGACGATTCTCGGTTGGAAAGAAGAAATTCAAGCAGTTTGAAAATCTGACAGACACCATAGGGGAGGGAGGGAGGGTCGGAGTTGGGGTGACCTTCAGATGACTGAATGACGTCTGCGCAGTGGATTGTATTCTTAGTATGAGTTGGAGGATCTTTGCGCGGGAAGCTATGGATAACTGCACGGAGACAAGCTGACTCTTGCCAATCAGCAGTTTGATATCGAATATTAGCTATCAAATTGCGAGAAAGGAAGGACAAAGATAAAGCCAAGGGCAACCTAATGTAAGACTGCCAATTTCCAGGTAAGTAGCACGGGCTAATGGCTAGCTTTAGACCATCGTCCAGGTAAGCCCGCCTTTCCCTACACTTTGTAATTTATGCAAGGCGCCAACTATGCTTCCGAGAACCTCGCGAAATATCCCTGGTTTCAGGCACAGGTAAGAATTTGAATTTCCTAAACTTAACCACAAATGTGTCCTCCTAGCCAAGAAATAGTTTCTCCAACAAAGACCTTTCTCTTTCGCCTCCTCTAGCTTTCCCATCGCAACGAGTGTGGTTCTTGCTGAGGAAATGCTTCCTGCAGCCTCTGTTGTTCAGTGAGAATGTTATTTTCCTGTTTATAATGCTGACAGAATTTTAACAAGAGAAAGTGTTGACGATTGCAACTTCAATCCGTAACATGCAAACTCGGCCCTAGCTAGACAGAAAAGCCGCCGCCCAGTGTGTTCAGGCATCACCCGGTATCCTGACAATCAATATGCATCGGGCGGTGCTTTTCCGGGAATGTACTCGCACGGTCACCGTTCGGAGCGCACGATTTTTCATAGGAAAATAGTTAACGGCTAACGTCCGATCCAAGCAAATGTCGCAAAGGCGCCGGACAGCGATCGAACGGTCTCAAGCCGACGTGTTTTTGTACAAAATGACATTGAAAGATATCGTGCGGTCGCCCTTAACTTTTAAGTAGTGCCTAAACATTCGACGGGCACCTTCCAATCACCCAAAATTCAACTGTCCGTCGGCAGCTTGTTACTTGTGACTGTAGCGTTAGGAACCGCCTTTCTGCCATTTCTACTTTTTTTCGGAAATCGTGTTACAACACACCTGTACATTGGATTCTCAGAGATAATCTACAGGCGAGTAGAATCGCATTAAACACCCGTTTGCCAGTGCCTGACTCATTTGTGTTTTTATCATGAACAGCTTAGTTGTTATCGAATAAATGTTTACACAGCGTTTTTTTTTTTTATCTGTCTAGTCCTTCACCACACCACGTTGAGTTTCAATGACCTTGGTGTAAAAAGTGTTTGAAAACATTGTGGAAAAAGGAGTAAATGCTGGTAACCAGCATTCTCTCATTTTCCCACATTTTTTATACCCTTTCTGATACGAACTCAATCATTTGAGTATCATTTCTGTAAATCTGTAAATGCATTCTGTAAATGCTTGGAATTTGGACCGGTCTAAAATTTTGTCGTTTTGTAAAGAGTTAAAGAAGACACTCAATCTACTCTCATAAATTCTTTCGCTGCCAGTTGAAAGAATTCAAATCATTTCGAAGCTTAAAAGTAAATTGGGGTCAAAGTTTAGCTTTAATGTTGCGGACTGTGTAGATCAAATATCTGAGTGCACGTTCTGTGCACTCAGATTCTTGATCTACACTGTTTGCAAAACCTTTTGAATCACTGTTTGCGGTAAAAAAAATCAAAGCCTTGTACAAATGTCGATTGGGACAACTGGGCCCGGTGTCAGGAAAAAAAAGGCTTAACTCAGCTCATAAATTGCCGAGTTGAGTCTGAAGCGTTGAGTACGTTTCACGAACGCGTTCTCAGCTGAGTCGATTATTTCGATTATTTTTCAAACGTCTTAAGAGGTATTTTGGTCCCCTTCAGAAACAGGTAAAAACTTGTAAAAATTCGGGAACACCTGTCAATATCGTTGTCGTCTTCAATAAATTAAACAGATTTTCTTGCTTAAAAAATACATGTACTTGCAAGAAGCCACGTTCATGGAATTCTGTCTGTGTATGCATACATCTGTATGCATATCGTCGTAACTAAACTGCTTCGCTGTACACATAGATCTAGTATACCTACTAGTCAAGAATTATCGAAACCGAGGGGAAAAAAAGCAGAGGAAAATTCATAATAGCAAAATTAACAGCATTTTTTTTCCGATCTCGATGTAGAGATCTAGATATACATATATGTAATTACAAAGTAGTAGGACGTCAACTCTCTAACTGTTGCAATAATTTTTTATACTGTTGTCAATACGCAACATGAGGGAAAAATAAACATGGCCAAGAGTGTTGATTCTCTATACATGTTGATCATTAGATCTAGGCGTCACACAAAATAATGCTAGATGTGCATGTACATACCACTGAACACGTGTGTCCTTGCTCAATACGGAGGCTATGAATTGAATTGTAAGGGCGCTCTTTCATCATCGTAGAACAAGATCAGACTGCATGTGGACATATGACATGCAGCCTGGTCTTTAATCTACACAGTCCGTTACGACAAGTTTTATTAAGGCAAAAGTAGATCTACTTTGAAATCACAATATTAAGGGTTTTACAATCGGTCTGAAAATTGCATTAACTGATTTCATTTAGAAAGGATCACTTTTTTCCCCCCAATACGAGGGTTGTCCCGTAAGTTCGTGTAAATTTATCACAGAAATTATCAAGTACAATGTAAATCTCATTTGCTTTACATATCAAAGAAAACCGTTACCGAACTAGCTGCCCAGAGCTTAACATTAACTATCTTTAGCCATGCAAATAAACTCTACGTGTAGACTTTAAATGTGTCTTGGTAATGCATGTAGTTGAGGCTGCCGCAAGCCAAAACTAGAAAATTTTAATATCTCTCTCTATATATATATATTCCATAGTTACATACCACTGATGAGGCGTTAGCCGAAACATGTTTGGTTTTTTATACAGTTTATTAAATTGAAAATATTGAGAGGCGTGTGACGTTTTAATAACACAGTTCACCTACTAAACCTTGTGTCGGACCGGCATTTGCCGACTTTTCTGTTTCCGTATATATATATATATAACGTGTTCTTCGTCTTTTAAAAGATGTGAAAAAAACAAATCTGTGATGACGAAAGCCGCTTCAAAAATAAAGGATATGTATATATGTATGATTCGCACTGACTCACATTATGCTAGTGAGGTCTATTCCACCTGAATTAACTGTGTCTTGTAACTGTCCACAATGCACTAGATAAAGGGGAAGGGATGTCAAAGTGCCCGTGGGGTTCAACAAACTTACAACAATTTTAGGAGAAAAATCGTCGAGCACCGCACTCATTTGTCTTCTTGTGATATCATGCAGCTGAAGGAGATGCACTTCTAAATAGATTTGAGACCATATGCAGTTTAAACATTACTTTGATATTAATAGCCGAAAATTCCTAGATTTGAACTTCTGGAACATTCACCGCACGGCTCTGACTTTGCACCGATGCATTTTAATGTTTCCCCCTAATAACAAAACAGGTTCGTAGACAGCGACTTTATACTCGTACAACGGTTAATCAAGATTACGTGAAAGAAGGCACACACTACTGTGTCCAAATTCAGAGGAGACTGATATGGAAGCGTTTCCTAGTGGCTTCCAAGGCATCAAAAATTTGTTAGTTCAAACAGATAGCATGTTTAGATACTGTGCCGATCGCCATGGGGAGGAAACTTTGACATGCAGAAAATTTACCAAGAGAAAAAGCTTTCGGCGCGGACTGGGCAGGCTGACATGGTCGATACTTTTTGAAAATGCATTCAGCCCCCTTTTCTATCGTGCTTCAGGAAAGTGACATGATCATAATACTCTTTTTATGATCAAATCATGCGGACTTCGAACAGCCCCTGTAATTTGATGATGAAATCGCCTCAGTATTAAAAATGTTATGGGTGTAAGCTACCTGTGACAGGCGTGACAGATGTGAAGAACAAATGGCACGTTAGTGTGAAATTTGCTAAACAATGGCAGTGTAGTCAAATAGCACTTGAATTAAGAAAACCTATGTTAAAGGAAAAAAAAAAAAAAAAGTTTACTAATACAGATTTATAAAAACAATAATATATATTAGTTTTAACTCTTCAAACAATTCCTCCAAAATTTAATTTGGGAACGATTTCTGAGTTTGGGGTCGATTTCTCCAGGGGGACGATTTCTCCAGCAGGCCAGAGTAGGTGCTTCAGTATTCCTAAACAGAACATTCTGTCATAAATACTTTGGCTAAGAGACGATTCTTTAAAAAAATTTCCTCCATGCTTAAGATTTGAAAAGGATAAATTCTGCCCCTAATAAGACGGTCTGTCGGTTTACTCGTACATTTTCCAGAGGCTAACGCCTCGGAAGAAGTCCGCCATATCTGAGTCTACAACAAGGTACTTAAGTCAGCTTAGTGGTAGACTCAAAATAAAGGACTCAACTCAAGGTTTGAGGTTGTTACCGAGTCGGTTAATTTTCGTGAAATGCATCTTAAATAACGAACTCAACTTATGTCAGAAACTGAGTCCGTTAGCGGCTTTGAGGAAAATTACGGACTTAAGTTTTGTCGTGAAACCGGGCCCTGGGAGCATATTATTGAGAAGTTCAGATATCAGTATAAAGTTTCTAGAACATGTTCCTACCACAATCTTTTGATCTTAGTCCAATTTTCGAATTACTAACATAAATGACGGTTAGAGTGTATAAAATTAAATGTGTAAACGGTCGAGATCAGGAGGGGTTTCAGCATATAAGACAACGTTTTCAAAAGAGCAGGTCAAGTTTTAATTTTGGAAAAAAAAAAGTAAAAAGTCTTACCTAGTGAATGAAAAAGATGGATATTCTAGTCCAGTTTGTTCAGTATTTTTCAAACGACGTAAGTCTAACTAATATTGCGATCTTACAAACAGGAAGATGTCACATTACCGATTAGTTTCGAAATGGGGAGGGATATTCGATTGAAACAGGAAATTCGTTTCAAAGAGACGCGTAGACTCTACATTTCAGACAATACAGGTGGACTATGTACCCTTCATGGATGAGCTTGCAGTGTTAGCTGGCTGTAAGCCAAATCTAGGTTATATCATTTCTCTTTGTGTTTTTAATTTCATAATAAGATTATTCTGAAAACAAGACAAGTACATAGTATCACACACACACACACACACACACACACACACAAAAATAACTTCAAATATACATTCAAATTCTAGTTATTTTTCTACCAATGGCCTTTATTGAAAGAAAAATTACAATAAACGATACAGACCTTTACTTTTTGTCTTGATAAAGGCAGCTGCAAGAATTTTTAACAGCAGATTTCAGTATGAGGTACTCTTTTCTTTAAACAGAGATTTAAACTGATGTATTCTCGAAATGCTCTTGGTATCTTTGAAACTTTGATTAAGTCTATAAATATATTAGCCATGCTCTGTGAAAAGGGGGCTTGATGCATCTGCAAAAAGCATCAACTTATGTAAGCCTGCGAAATGGGTCGATACTTTTTGCTATCTGTAAATTTTCTACATAGCAAAGGACCATTTTAACCCCAGATCCAATCGATTGTTAGACTAAATAGATTTTATGGATCTATGACTCTGTGACAACTTGCTTGGCATAATGTAGTACGAAGATGCAATAAATCCCTTTTCGGCAGAGCATTGTTTGAACCACTTTTGTAAAAAAACGGCTATTAGTAATAAAATTTTCTCCTTCGCTATATTCCTTCATTATTTACCCATATACTTAAAAACGACTATATATGGATGAATTTAACACAAAACTTTACAGAAACATGATGAAAGGTGAAAAAATGCATTTGAAAATTTTGTTGCAAAAGGCCGTTTATTACAAAGTAGTTGGAACGGAAAACGCCATTTGTCCTTTCCTCACCACTTTTGTAATAAACGGCCTCTTGCAAAAAAATTATCAAATACATTTATTTTTCTGTCTTTCACCCCGAACTGTCATCTTTGTTTGTATTGGAGTTTAACATCGTTTTAACAGTTAAGGTCATATCAAGGTGGTCAATGCACCTACGCGTGTGTTTCCTGGCTTTCTCACATCAGGACTGACACAATTTTCTGTCCAAGCTACTGACTACTTTTCTCACATGCACCAGAGGAGAGACATGAAAAATGGCCGGAAAGAAAGCTTGCCTCAACCAGGTATCTAACCCGCAATCACCAAGTCACCCGTCAGATACGCTAACCACTGAGCTATACGGCCGGGCCTAACCGTAATCTGCCAGGTATTCAATTTGGTTATGATAGGAAGGACCATGGACTGCACAAAGTATATGTATACTCATAGATACTATGCAGTAGCAAAATAAACTATATGTTTCATGAAAACTGATATTCATCTTTTTTCTTTCTTGAATCCCTACAGTCAAGACTGGCTTATATTTTTTTTTTTTTTTTTTTTTTTTGTTGTCCATGCACAGCATATCAGTATCGGCTAATGGGGCCAGGGGCTTTGAAAAGGTGCACGAGAAGCAATTTTGACTACGACTTACCAATAGCTACATATATGTCTCTTCTGGCTCATACCGGCTCATAACGGCTCATAGCGGCTCATAGCCCACTCCCCCCACATTTTACGCCATTTTTGCCACTCGCGATCTTATTGATCTTATTATCTTGTCATTTCCAACTTCTCGATAATAAAATCTTTTTGATCTTATTATCTTGTCATTTCCAACTTCTCGATAATAAAATCTTATTGATCTTATTGATCTTATTATCTTGTCATTTCCAACTTCTCGATAATAAAATCTTATTGATCTTATTGATCTTATTATCTTGTCATTTCCAACTTCTCGATAATAAAATCTTATTGATCGATCCCACGATGATAAAAAAAAAAATCCTATCTGCCTCCCCCCCAAAAAATTCCGGATCTTCCCCCTCGGAAAAATAATAAAAAAAAAAAAATTAAAAAGATATTCTTCAATAAAATTCCCGATCCTACGATCTTGCTAATTCCTATCCCCTCGCGCGCGTCTTAAAAAAATTTATAACTCGCAAAGTTATAAATTCTCATTCGTAATCGTGCGCGCGACCTTTCGAGAAAAAAAAAAAAAAAAAAAAAAAAAAAAAAAAATTTATAAAAAGAAAAAATTTGATTTTAATAAAATTTTTTTTCATATAAAGCTGGAAAAATGAGCGTATTAAATAAAATAAGTGAAAAAGCCAGGAAAGAAATTAGTGATTGTTTAGTGTCTAAGCCCTACGGCGAGGAGTTTAGTTTGGAAACAAATAAAAAGGTATTTAAAAGACTCTTACCTAGTGATTATAGTGTATTTGATGGAAATTTTTTAACATATATAATATCTGCAAAGTTACATTTTCTTAGTAGGACAGAGTTTAAGGTTGAAAAAGGAACCTTTGATGTAGTTGAGGAAAACGGCCGCCAATATATTATTTTTACGATTATCATAAACTCTAAAGAAAAAATGAAGGAAACAGAAAGAAAAAAGCCAGAGCTAAGGGAATTATCCAAAATACGTAAGACTGATGAATGTGTTGCTTGTTTAGAAAAACCTGCTAGCATACATTTTACTGAATGCGGGCATATATGTATATGTGATGATTGTTATAGTAAACTTAATGACTTTGGTATTTGCCCAGTGTGTAGAATTGAGAGTAAAGTAACATTAGAAACAAACCCTAATGCAATTTATGACGATACTGGTCGAAGAATAAATTATGATAGTGATTCGTAATCGCTTGTACATGCAAAACAAAACGCAAATTATAAATATATATATTATTTAAAATATATATTTTTAAACGCGTAAAAAAGTTAAATGACGTTTTTTATTTTCTATTAAACGTCTGTTTTCATATTTTATTTCAATTATCATTTTATTATTATTATTTCTTTTCCTACCATTAATTATAAATTTTTTATATTTTTCGTTTCTACGATTAATATCATTTTCGTCAATAATCAACCGTAAAGACTTGTTTTCCATTTTAAGCGTTTCAATACATTTATTATTTTCTAAGATTTTTTTGTCATAAAACGATTCTAATTCGCGATAATCCATTTTTAAAAAAAAAATTATTTTTTGCTTAAAATTTAGTATTTATCAAAATTTAAGAAAAATTTTTCGTATAAAAAAGATGAATAGTTCATATTGTAGATTTATTTCGCATTTAATTAAAGTACAGAAAGATAAAATTTATTTTGGCAAAGTAAAATATCGTTTTCCGAATATAATAGTATTACCTCCGTGCATAAACGAGAACTATTTCTTATCGATGCAAAGATTAAAACCGGTTATTTACTACCAATACAGTAAGATAGATTATATTTACAAAAATGTATTAACCCGCATGACGTTAATATCGAAAGGCTCGGGGAATAGTTTTATTATGGAAGATTTAAATAATCTCCGAACCTACAATATGTTATGGTTTTATAATAATTTAGCTAGCATTTACGAATGGGATAAAAAAGAAACGTTTTTCGTAAATCTTGTTATGTATCGTGTCTATTTTAATCCAGTAGATTTTCCTCATTCGTGGGAAGATGGCAACTTTACACAATATCATCATTGGTTTGATTATCCTATAGAAGAATCGGACGATGACTCCTCATCTTCGGAAGAAGAACTGATCGATGACGAACCCCTAGTAGAAGTCACGACAACGGTATCAGATCCTTTCGAAATTGAGGTAGGTGAAGTACAAAATACCGAAGAAATTACGGTAACTTCGGGACCGAACTCAACTGAAATACTTTACTCCGGCGAAGTTTTTAAAGAAAAAGAATGCGTAATTTGTTACGAAAAAGAACCGAATGTACTATTCTTTAATTGCGGGCATATGATCATGTGCTCGAGTTGTTTTGATGATAGTCGGAATAGAAATGCGGTCTTGCATAGGTGCCCTTCTTGCAGACTAAAATGCGGCATGGCGAGGATATTTTAATAAATTTATAACTTTTTTTAAAGTTATAAATTTTTCGTTCATCCTTTTTTATAATGCCCCCAAGCTAAGGTGTGTATTTTATCCTCCAATATATACCTTTTATCATCGTCAGAACTTAACGCTATTTTGTTAACTTCTTCCGTGTACATTTTATGCACGTAGGTTCTAAATATACGCATCCATCTATATTGTTTTTCATCCGTCTCCAAACATTTTTTAAAATTGCTAAAATGCAGTTCATTTTTAATTACTGACTTTTTAACTCCTTTACATCTTAATTCTTCATCACTACCTTCCCATATTAAATTTCCATTTTTACCCCTTTTTATATTTAATTTTTTATACGCTTACATTTTAGCTCTTAAACCGACAAATTCCGTCATTATTTCCCCGTTTAATTCGTCTTTAAACATAACAATTACTTTTTTGTTCTCTTGACTATATAATGGATGCTCTTTAGGATAGCCACTAGTGTCAAACGTTGTAGAAATGTCTAACGCAATATCCTCGTACAAATCATCAGTTTTTATTTCGAGAATAAAACTATCTGTATCTGTATAACACAGTTCTACTTTTTCTCCGTATTTCGCTTTAAAGTAATTATAGTAACTGTTGAACATATGCGTTTTACTAATATCTAAAATACTTAATCCTAAATAAATGGGCTTGTCATATTCTATAAAAGTCTTTTTCATATGTATAGCCACCAAATTTTCATCAAATATTGTTGTATGCCTATTGTTCGGTCTGGCTATTAATTTTCTGCATTGATTAGCTTCGGTAACTAAATGTATGTCTACTCTATTTCTCAAGTTTTCCATAGTTTTGCCAAAAACGCAATTACACATCAACTTAAAAAAATCTTTTTTGAAATCGTTTTTTGCCGCTTTTCGCAGGTTAATGTTTAAATCGATATAAGGTTTTAACCACGCACTTTCTTTAAATTTAATTCCGCGATGAATTCTCGTTAGTTTTAAACCTAAAGAAAGATATGTTTTTAATGCTTGATAGTGGATTACGTAATTTTTCTGGTCTTTTAAATTTGGTATTAATTTTTCTACTTTTTCAACCTTTAGTTTTTCAGGGGCTAAAGGAGAGCCATTATGCCAGCCATGTAATTCTTTAGGGTATTCTAAATCTACTTCTAATATGCACGGACATCTTTCCCATTTATCTAGTTCTTTCTCTGACACCCATTCAAAATCGTGCGTAGGAAGAGATTGGCTCATTGCCCAAGGGTAAAGGCTGTTTGCGTCAACATATAGTAAATAAGTCGCCGGCTTAGTCGGGTCGTAAGATTTACCCATATATTTATTATTTGCCGCGGAATATCTTTTTGAGCACATACTAACACCGCCTCTAATACCCGATTCTACCATTAAAAGCATATCAGGGTCCGATAAAAGTTCTAAGTTTGTCCTCGTTGTTTTCAATGTAGCGTCCCAGGCCAAACCCGGGGCAGTATAATACCAACTAGGATCTAAATCATAATTCTTATGGCAAACATCTCTAAAGTTTTCAAATACATCCGCTAAAAGCAACACATCTATTTTATTGTAAAGTTCTAACTAATCTTTAAACGTTTTCGTGCCAAATTTTTCCCAAACATTTAATGCGTGAGTATAGTCTTCGTCACTAATATGTTCTTTGTTTAAACTGGAGTAAAATTCTTCTTTAGGAGGTAACTGAGTTTCTTTTAATCTTTCGAGAGAATCTAAGTAATCATAAGGAAAAATACCTTTTTTTTCTAACTAACGGTAAATGTTCTTTCGAAAAAAATCTCGATAAAATTTTTAACTGAGATTCATCTAAATTACTCGAAAGTGTATCCAAACTAGAAGCCATAAACTTAAAGGTATCAAGAAACCTAATTTTATGGTTTGTGTTTTTTCCGACCAAAATGTTTTTACTAAAACTAATATATCTTTCCTCATTATTCGGAATACAATCAATCTTTCCTTTAGTTTTACCGAGGATTTTAATAAAAAGATGCGCATCGTACCCGCTCAAATTATGGAGATATACAGGTGTAAAGTTTGGTGTTCTTGCCTTTAGGTTACATTCATTATGCGCGGCGCCTCTATATATACCCGTAAAATGACAATGGTCTCTTACTTTATAATTTTCGCGATTAAATTCTTCGTTACAAATCAACAACGCATTTCTCTTTCGTATCTCGTTTTTTCCTCTTTCGTTATTTTAATAGGTAGTGGGTCTTCACAGTATTTACCGTAAATATTTCGTATATCTTTCGTTAAAGTTTTTATAAACTCTTCCGGCGCATCTTCTCCAACATGGTGTCTTTCATTATCATTAAAACATTTTATAATGTAGTAAAAACTAGCGGGAATATGTTCCTGCATTTTCTTAGTGTTTCCCGTTTCTTTTTCGTGAACCGGTTTTAAAATACATTCAAAATCAGCATATACAACTAAGGGAACTGGGAGTTTCCTATCATAATTTTTAAATTTTCATACGGTTCCCTTTTCGGGCATTTCTAAACAAACGGGCTCCTTTTCGTTACAATATTTTTTGTGTTTTTCTAAAAGGGCTTCGCTTCCACGTTGGTTTAAACATCTTTTGCAATAATACTTCAATCTAGTATTTTTCGATATTTGTCTATTCATTAAACGCCCAAAATTTTTTATGAGAGCATAGTGCGTATATTCCTTATTTTTAATATAAAGCAAATCTACATGATTAGTTTTTTCATCTTCCGTAACCCTAAGAGGATAAAATCTTTCTTCTTTATAACTATAAACGTTTACGCTAATTTCCGGGTTTTGCTTTTCAAATTTATCTATATCTTTAAGCGTAACGGGGTATTCTATTCCGCGCATGTTTATTACATTTTCCCTCGCTTTTAAATTTTGGTCAACTCTTTCCGGATTTTGTTCTTTCGGGAATAATTTTCTTAAAATACACCATAAAAAGCATTTATTATCTACATTTTTCGTATTAACGCACGCTTTTTTATCGCTAATCCATTTTGGTAAAGGTAAGTAACCTCTACCACGTAAAGGGTTATAAAGACCTGTGTGTAGTTCTAAACTTACCATACTTATAAAAACCCAACCACTCTCTTGTCTTTCTAAAACGCTTATCTTTTCTAAAATGTCTCCCGTCATTTCTTCGTATAATTTACGCGCACCCCTTCTATTTAAGTTTACCAACTTTTTTGAGTGAAAGGCAAATTTCCTAGCATCTTCGGGGTCAATGTATCTACAAAACATGGCCCTTAATACAAGTTTTACCTTTCTTTCTAAATTTCTTTGAAGAGTTTTTATAACGAGACCCTCCGCTACTTTTAAAAAATTATTAGGCATATAATGTTCTCTGCCTGTTACATCTACATGTTGAGTAACATATCCAACAAATGCAGAATTAGTAATTGTTATTCTAAGCGGGGGCGGAGGCAAATCAGGTCCTACAGGCGGATGAGGAGGATAATGTTCTCTAAGATTTTCGGCAATTTGACCCAATACTCGCGAAAACTGTTCTGGTTCCACATTACCAGTTAACCAATTAGTAAAATTGCTTACCCTTCTTCATACGCTTTCTGGTACTACCGCTGTGGCGGCTCTGTGTGCCGCAGAGTAGGCACTAGATGCGACCCGTCTCGCTACTGAAAATAAATTTCTCGGAATATAGCGCGACATTTTTTTATATTATAATAAAAAAATATTTAAGTTGGGAATCAATTTTATTACGATTTAATCGTAATAAAATTAAGTTATGGTTATTTTATATTTATCTTCCCAAACTCTACTATTCCAATTACAAACCGTTTGAGGGCTACTCCTGATAAATTTGCTCGCTTTATAAATCGAAGGAAAATCGCGTGTTTCTTCCGTTTTAATGTCTTCTACGCGAACTTTCCTTGGATTTTTTCTAAAATCTTTTAATCTATCGAACCTAGGATCCATCGTTTTTTCCGGTTTAGGAGGTTCTTCAGGTAATACCCCGTGCTCTTTCGCTAAATCGATCAATTGTTTTTTATCCAAATAAGAAAAAAATTTTATATTATTTTCTTTAAGAATATCTTTTAAACCCGATTTGCTTATCATTTTTTATATTAAAGAAAAAATCTTAATACACTACGCTCATTTTATTTCCGTCAGACTGAAAGTTTATTCTCCTATCGCTAATCATAAGGGCATAGGCGTTTGTCTGTGCGGGCACATTAACGCCAAAATTTGCCTTAACATGAATATCGGTTACGGAATATTTTATCCTTTCACTCTGTTTGCTGACATCGAACAAAAACAAAGGATACAAATCTCTGTACTCTAACGGGGTAAAGTTAGGATTTGACGCTAAATCATCCATAAGAAAAAACTTAGATCTAAACATAGCGGCATCGCCGTACGCTCTACTAAATTGTTGTTGACCAAACGAAAGATTGTAGCCTGTTCTAGGGTATTTAAAAGAATTTAACGTAACGTGAATATCCGTAACGCTAACGTGGTCAAATATGGCAGGATTTTGGAGTTGAGCATTTTCTTTTCCTGTTTGAAAACCGATAATGATTTAATGCGGAAACTCGGGCGATGTTTTAACAGCGAGCCTCCAGGTAAATGATGTTGTTTGAGGAACTGTAGCAGTATCGCATTGTAACATTCTATAATTAACCAGAAAACTTTCTTTATTCTGAATATGTTTATAAAGTTCCATTTTATACTTATCCGTGGGTAACACGTGCGGCATATACCATGCTATTTTTTCCAACGTAACTTTACCAACTTCTTGCCTAACAGGGACACCTGGTACCCGTGCTCCTTTATATATCGCGTTATTATCATTACCTCTTGTCAAGTAAAGAGTTTGTTTCATTCCGTACAAGACTTTATCGTAATCTTCCCAAAAACCGAAAATATGTTTTAACGGAACTCTAAAGCTAAATGTGCCCTTTGGATTAGGCTTCTTAATAATTTGTTCATGTCTTAATTTAAAACCCAAATTAATATTTTCTCCTTCTCTTTCTGCCGTATTTTTCGTATCCTTAAACCACAATTGGTTTAACCCTTGCGATTTAGAAAAATCGTCGGAATATTTTAACAATCCTAGCATCGTGGTAGCCCAGCCTGGATTCGTTATTCTTTCAATCTCTTTACCCGAAAGGTCGTATCTAATATTATTAAAAAGATACATTAAACCGTTGTTTGTTAAAGTAACTTTGTCATCATTGTCATATGCTGCACCATTCAGACCCTGTATTAATTTACCTTCCATAAGTAAATAGCTTTCGCTAGGATGCGTAAAAATATCTTGAGTTTTGATGTTAATCATAATATCTCCTCCGTTATTGTTAAGATTGTTAACGGCACCAACAATCGGTAGATACTCGAAGTATTCGTACTCTTCGATACTATCGTCGTTAAAACCCGTTTCAGTAATGTCTAAAATGCTCATTTTTTATTATATTATAATAATCTTAAATTATTATAATATTTTTTACGCCATTTTAATGCCGGCCCCGCTATTTAATTTTTTAACTAATTCTTGTATAGCAATCGCGTCGTTACCACTTCCAGCTAATAAAGCGTTCTCGTCTCGAGAAGCCGCGGACGTTGTCGTGGGTATAGCGGTATACTTTTTCAAAATTTTCTTAGATTTCGGCGTTAAAGCCTTTTCGACTAACTTTTTTCCCGCATCTATAGCAGCGCTCTTTCCAGCCTCTAAAGCTTTTTTCGCTCCTTCCTTAGCGACGCTCTTTCCCACAACAACGGCAGAGGACGCGATTTGTTTAGCCGCGCTACTACTAAAAAGTCTCGCGAGAAAGTTAGCTAAGCTGTCAAAAATTCCCGCTCCCCCGTATCTATTTCTTCTTACAAATCCTCGTTTCTTATAGATGATCATATTTTTATAATACGGACATTATTTTTTTATAGATTTTACTATCGAAAACGCCTTGCCTTTTTAATTCATCGCACACGCTCACCAACTCGTTTCTCACACCCGTATTACCCGCCGCTTTACTAGCCATAAGTAAGTCGAGTTTTTCTAGTAACGCGTTAGGGTCACTGGGGATAACAACTTTTTCAACGCCAGAACCAAATTTTCCTTTAAACCTATGCCATTTTTGCGATTTAGAGGCTTTAGGATAGGGATCGAGGGGATTATTGTCTCGATGCATAGTATTACTATAACCTAAAATATAAGCGTAATTTTCACTATCTTTCTTTAAAATTAATTCTTTTTGGGGGTTTTTATGTGTAATAAGTGTCCACAGGACCGGTGTAAGTTTAAATTCTTTTTCGCCAATAATAATAGTTTTTTATCTTTATTTGTAACAACTTTTTTATCGCCAATAAAAATATGATTACCTTTTTTATAAAAACCAAAGGTAGTATCCTCTTCTTCCTCTTCTTCCTCTTCTTCAGATGTTGTTGGTATTTCCACAAATTCAGTTAATGTTGGTATTTCCGCAAATTCTGTTAATGTTGGACTTGTTGACCTATAACTAGGAGGCATGCTTAGAGGATAACCTATTTGTTGGGGCAACCTTTGGGGTAATTGTTCGATACCCTCTTTAATAGGCCTAAGACCTTCCGTAATCTCCCTTGCGGTAGTTTTTTGCGTTTCTGTAACGGGTTTAAAGAGCTCCGAAAGGTCCGTTTGTAATTCTATTTTACCCGTTTTCTCCGCTAATTCGTTAGCGCGAATATTCTTTTTTATCACTAGAAATTCTTTTACCGTTTGTTCCCTTTTTATCGGATCAGTGATTTTTAAAAAAGACATTTTTTATTAGGATTATTTTTTTTATTACAGTTTTTATTACAGTTTTTAGCGCAGTTTTTTAACCCGTTTCGTAACTAAAACTACACGAAAATTTAATTTTAGGTTTTTTAATATTCCAACGGCCCGGCACGATGTTTTTCAACCAACCTCCGAAAGGACTTACGCTGTTCTCTTCTCCCTCTTTCTATTAACGTCGCTTCCGTTTCGCTCGTCATCTTTTTCTTGGATTTAGACCTAATTTCTTCCTTCATCTTCTTATATTTCTCTAATTCCTCCATAATCAGTTGGAACTCTTCGTCCGTGACTTTATTATCCGATAAAGCTTTCGAGACGTGCGAGGATATAGTATTTAATTTAGTATTGGCGATGGTTTTAATCTTCTCATGTTTTTCGGCTTTAGTTGTCGAATTTCTAACGATGTATTTCCCGACTAAACTTAACAAACCGGTAACAGCCGCGACACTTTCTATCGCTATTACCGCGGGTAACATGACTACCGTTGATAACAAACTAATACCCCCAGCCCCCGCAGCTAAAGTAACCGTAATTAAAATGGTGTCAACGTTGTCTACTATTCTCGCGGCTCCAAAATATTTTTTACTTAAAGCTTCTCTTTTCGCCACCTCGCCTTCTAAAAAGTTTTGTATCTCGTTAATTTTTTGCAAACGATAACCCTGTCCCTCGTCAACCGGAGGAGCCGTGGGTAATATAGGATATTTAATCTCTTGCATCTCAGACATTTTTTATAAGCGAAATTTTTTTTAAAGATGATAATAAACGTGACATAAAAGTTCGTTTTCTTTTATTTTTACCGTAACCTTCGAATTATTGGTAATAGTAACTAAAATATTCTCGACATCGCCGATGCTAATCTCATTTTGCGAACCACATTTTTTAAATCTAAGAGAATACACTAATGAGGTAAAAATTATACCTTTAGCCGACATAAAACCTAAACTTAATCGCATCAGAAATACTTGCCCCGGAGATAACGTAATTTTTTCTTGACTAAAGATTTCCCAAGTTACCGGATTTACTTTTATCGGAGGATGTTTTAAATTAGAAGCTAGTCTCCAATGGATCGTTTTCGCTCGAGAAACTTTCGGTTTTACGCTAAATTTGTGAACATTCATCTTTTTTTAATTTATAAAATAGCTCCTAAAATGGGAATATTAGCGAAAGGACTATTGGGTCCGAGAATAGGATCTTTTCCGTCGTAAAACTTTCCACCCTGTTTTAAATATAAACCGTTACCGACGGATTCTAATCCTTTGCCTTTATAAGGACTTAAATAAAGACCTTTTCCATCAGTTTCTACCTGGCAAACGCAACCTTCTTTTTTAAGGTTAAGACCGGAACCCATCGCTTTTTTGTATGCCCGATGACGCTAGTCCCGAAAGAGCGCCAACGCCTAATGCCGGCAAAACGGTTCTGGCTATCGCTGGCAAAGCGCTCGCGGCTAAACCGGCTAACATTCCGAGAAAACCTCCCTCTATTTTCGTGTTGTGTTTAAGTTCATTGGGACTCATTCTAATTGTTACGCCAGTACCCTTTTCGAAGGCTTTAGCTATTTTTTTCACTTGTGTGTGGGTAACGGCTAAAACATCATTACCGTTTAAGTCTTCACGCGTTAAGCGAATACTCGTTTGGCAGCCTCCTTTTTTAATAGCGGACACGAGTTTTTTGTTTTGTCCATCCAATATATTAACTTTAACATTCACGTATCCTGTCATTTTTTATACGTTTTATTTTTTTATGCCTCTCTAATATGAAACCTAATCGTTAGATTTTCGCCTCTTAGATTTAGTAAAGTTCCATTTCGATCCGTAATTTTTACCTCTAAATTGTGTATGTCGTACTTCGTTATCGGCAAATATACTAAATTAACCGGCGACTCTATTATCTTATATCCCGGCGAAACATTGGGGAAAAAAGAGTAAATTGTGTTTTGCGTCGAAACCATTAACGTAGCTTCCCGAGATAATATCGATGTTAACGAACACAGAATTTATACTGAGAATGTTTACTACGTTTTCCGACTCGTGAAAACCCGCTTCGTATTTCACGTGAGTAAAACCTAATACTTTAGAAATGGAGTTTGGATGATTAAAATCTACTTGATAACCGTCTTCGAGGGTAAGAATAGATTTTAGCATATTTGTATTTGCCGAAATGTGAATAGGATATTCGTCGTTAATTAAATCGAAGTGACCTTTTTTCCTCATTTCCTGATGAATGGTATCATTAATGTTTGAAACGTCGTAACTTCCTTCCGGTATTAGTATTTTAACCCATGAAACGCCATTGTCCTGAGAATAAATAAACGCGTTATTCGATGCGTCCATGTTTGGAAAAGAATAGTACGTTTCGAGGTTTACCAAAGCTATTTCGTATTTTCTATCGTATTCCAGTTGAATTGGTGGATTAAACATCATCGTAAAATGCGTTTTATCGTTACTTACTATAATTTGCCATGACATTTTATGTTCCGTATTTTTAGCTATCCATTTTAAAAGATCTTCCATTTTTTTATAGTAAAAATTTTTTTAAAAATATATCTTTCGTTAAAAAGATATATTTTTTAAAAAATAGGGCTAATACTAACTAAAGTTTAGTAGGAAATTTTTTTTAATCCGGGATATTCCCTTTTAAAATTTCCGTTAAACACTTTATTTAAAGTATTATTTCTAAGCATAACAGCACTTTTGTTTTCTGGACGGAAAAATAAGGATATTTTTCCTATTTCCGTTAAATAAGGTAACATTTTTATTATATGTCTTCTATGCTTTTTGTTCGTTCTATCTTCCTTTTCAGTTTCGAAAATCTTTGCCCACCTATTCACGTTACGTAATAATTCGGAAACGCGTTTTTTTATAAAAGGAGCGTATGATTCTTCTTCACTAGCACCGCGTTCTTTAACGAAAGAACTAAACTCTTTTTTTAGATTAAGAACTTGCAAGATTTTATTAAAAATTCTTTTTGTGCCACATTCATCAATATTTTCTTCTAATTCATTTTCCACATGATTTCTAATTTCCGTCATAACCTTATTTACTGTAAAACCATTTAATCTTTAATCGAGTGTAAGAAAATTTACTTGATCATCGCACGTCATTTTTTTTTTACAATTATTATTTATTTTAAATTTTCTTACCTTCAATTTTTTTCTATTGGATTAGGTATATAAAAGTTGTCAAAACCGTCTCTATACTTTCCTTCGTCTTTTTTACTCGATAAATCGATAACGACGAAACCATAAGGTTTTTCCCATACCTTGTAGCAAAATTTTCTAAACTCTTCTTTGGACATATCTTCGCTGACATGATCGCTATAAATATGATTAATGTTTTTATGATCTTGACGAAAATAGCAGATAAAATTCGCGTTTTCTCTAATAGTTTGCCTTGGCAACCTAAAATAGTTTTGCAAAAGGTAAAAGCAATCAACGTTACTATGTCTTCCGTGAATATAGTAGCACTTGCATTTATTTTGCTTTTCTAAAAGTAAATCATCGAAGATCATTAAATTTTTGTTTTCCGATTTTAACTCTCTCGGATCAGGTACATCCTCGGCAGTTTCGAAAAAACTAGATGTAATATTTGATTTATTTATTAGGGTTTCAATCCATTTCTCGATCAAAGTCGTGGGAGAAACATTTTTATCCTGAATTTCATCGCGCATGTTTAACAACTTTAAAATTGCCTCTTTCAGTAGTTTTTCTTCGAAAGCTTTTTTAAGTATACGATATTCGGGTTGAAAAAGACTTTTTCCAAAAACGCATAAATTATCGTAATCGAGCCAATCCGGTCTTAACAAAAGATTTAGTAAAAGCGTCGTTTTACCGCATCCTGATTTACCCACGATTAGTCCTCTAATGCTATTAAGTCTCTTCGATACTACTTCGTTCCACAATAAATCTATGACATCCATTTTTTATATATATTTAAATAAGTTTAAATTATATATAAAAAGATGTATTGCGTTAAATGTAGAAAATTCACCGATACTAGTAACGTGAATTACGTTGTTAGTAAAAATGGAAGAAATATGGCGCGGGGAAAATGCACCGTATGCGGAACAACTAAAACGAAATTCGTTAAAAAAAAGGCGGTTCAATACTAAATAAGTTTATTAATAACTTACCAGTTGAAATGCATCTCGCAGGTCATAATTTTACTGGACCCGGTACTAAGCTAAATAAAAGACTCAATCCCGATTTAACGCCGAAAGAATGGAGTAAACCGATAAACCGGGTTGATAAAGTGGCTTACCATCACGATATTTGCTATCTTAAACATAATGACACAGCTACCAGAAATTCTATTTGCGACGCTAATATGTTAACGGAGCTAAAGGGAATCTATAATCCGATGATTAGAGAAAAAACGGAACGATTTGTCATTAGTAATATGATTGGAACGAAGAAAAAATTTGGAATGGGGATTAAAAAAAAAAATTCGACATGACAGCGCTGTCGGAAGAGCTGCATAAACCCGTGAAAAGAAAATTTAAGAAAAGGAGACTTTTAGTAAACGGTATTGATAGGATATGGGCCGCTGATTTAGTAGACATGCAGGCATTTTCCAAATTTAATTGGGGTATAAAATATCTTCTCGCCGTCATCGATATCTTTTCCAAATACGGTTGGCTGATTCCATTTAAAGATAAAATGGGAAAATCTGTCGCCGCGGCATTAAAGAGTACTTTTAAAGAGAGAAAACCGGAAAAAATGTGGGTGGATAAGGGTAAAGAGTTTTATAACGAGGATGTCAAAGACCTGATAGAGTTGTATTCTACCGAAAATGAGGAAAAATCTAGCGTCGTCGAGAGATGGATTAGAACGATGAAAGAAAAAATGTGGAAATATTTTTCCGCTAATTCCACTAACGTTTACATTAACGCGCTGTCGGATCTCGTTAAAGAATATAATAACGCGAAACATTCTTCTATTAAAATGACACCAGTAAATGCTAGTAAGAAAGTAAATGAAACCAAAGTTTGGAAAACTCTTTATCCCGATCGTCTCGAAGTAAGAGACATAGTCCCTAAGTTTTCCGTAGGCGATAAAGTAAGGATATCTAAAAAGAAAAAGACCTTCAAAAAGGGTTATACCACAAGATGGACTGAAGAGGTTTTTACGATTTCCGAATTAAAACGTACGTCACCCGTAACGTATAAAATTACGGATCTTAAAGGAGAAGAAATACGAGGCACTTTTTACGAACCCGAACTACAAAAAACTAGTCAGGAGTTGTTTAGGATAGAAAAGGTTATTAAAAAGGGAAAAAAGAAATCTTTGGTAAAATGGAAAGGGTATTCCGACGAGTTTAATTCTTGGGTAGACAACGAGGACATTAAAAATATTTCGGTTTAAAAAAAAATGTCTGATATCGCGATCAAAAACATAATTTTACCGAACAAACCGTTGAGCAACTTCGAACTAGAAGATGCCGCGAAAAAATTAAAAATTTCTTCTTTTAGGGGGGTATTTTTACGAAACGCTTTACCGAGAAGGTGTAGAAAAAAGGAATGCGGTATATTAAATCTCGATGACACGAGCGGACCCGGCACGCATTGGGTCGCTTGGTATAAAAACGGTAAACTAAAAATTTATTTCGATAGTTACGGCATACAACCACCTCTCGAACTAGAAAGGTATCTGGTAAATCCGATATTTTACAATACGGATCAATTACAACGAGCCGATCAAGTATTTTGCGGTCATTTATGTTTGTACGTTCTTAAAGAGTTAAGCTCGGGAAATAAATTTCAACGCGTTTTAAATAAACTTTTTTAAATATAAAAAAAGATGCCCGTTGATAAATTTGGAAGAATGGATGATGTTAAACCGAGCAACGATGGAGCATCGTTGACTTACGTGAATAATAATTTTTTGCGTAAAGACGGAATGACGGACGTTACCGGTTCTATAAATATGAACGGTAACACCTTAACGAGGGTTAGTAATCCCGTGAATCCTCAAGACTTCGCGACTAAGGATTATGTCGATTCCAACGGGGGTTGTTGGATGAAAATGGGGGTTATCACATGACGGGATATTTAAACATGGGATTTAATAAAATAAAAAACTTATTTGACCCTACGGAACCGAGCGAAGCCTCTACTAAAAAATATGTGGATGATAGCGGTAGAGCAATAGTTCAACAACAGGACGGTAGTTTTTCGGCCATCGCGAATATAAATATGTGAGGTTACCAGTTGACAAATCTTTTAAACCCCGCAGAACCGCAAGATGTCGCAACAAAAAATTATGTGGATTCTGCTAATCAAGCTTTTGTTTACAGTCCCGGAGGTTATATAGCGTCTGGTGACGTTTCTATGGGTGGTCGAAGAATTAATAACCTCGGAACACCTTTAGATAATCAACAGGCTGCAAATAAATTTTATGTAGATAACGTCATTGCAGCGGCTACCGCGGGAGAAAAAGCTTTAACGAAAAACCCTGACGATTCTTTTTCCATGAATGGTGAAATAGATATGAAAGGAAATAGAATCAAAAACTTGCCCGAACCCGCAGCTTGGGATGACCCTGTGACAAGGTCTTTTATTTCCACGCAGTTTTTAGCTTTATCCGAGCGGGAGAAAAAAATAATTAAACCTATAATAAGCGTTCACGCTGAGGAACAGGGAAGTTTATTAAACGGAAATTACGAGTTTTCTTTCGGTAATGGCAGCAGCGGAAGATCCCATGGATTAGGGGGTTATTGCATGTCAGCTCCGGGTAGAATTATAAGAGGTTCTTTAATGGTTTTAAAAGGAAATAGTTTTTTAAACGAAGAGGTAAAAATTAATATAGTCGTAAACGGTGAGGAAAAAACCGACTACTCCTTAATAAAAGAAACGGGAGAAGGTTGTAGTTGCATAGTTTTTCAACAGCCTTTAGAAATAAAGCAGTGCGATGTCATAAACTTTTTAACGAAGACTAGCAATACCAATGTAAAAAATGCTTATTTAACGATACTTATAGAACTCGATTTATAAAAATATATTAAATAAATTAAAAAAAAAAAAAAAAAACGATGAATTCCCATTTAGTAGTAAAAAAAAACTTTAGAAAACAAACTAGCTTGCTCATATAGAAAAGCGAGTTCTAATGACGGAGCGATATTATATTTTATTCGGGCATCAGATGCGAGTTATCTCAGAGCTTTGTCACGCATAAAAGCCACGTATTATTACGAATGGAGCAAAGCGAAAAAAGAACTCGACGAGTTTTTTATGATGGTATCTATCCGGTATTCTATATCGGGAGTTGTTGAAGATATACTCGATACAGATCATCATGAAGTCGAAGAACATGTTTTAGCTACTTACGAATACTGGGCAAAATATTATCCGATGATGACGGATATAGATAAAGATGATTTGGCAATTCCTTTTATAAGTATCGTACATCCTTCGAAAAATTTATAACTTTTTTAAAAAAGTTATAAATTTATTTTTTTACATTCTTAATTATCTTCGGTTTCGCTTTCATTGTCGGAACCAAATGTTAATTCCGAAGAAGCGGTAAATTGGTTCATACCCGTTCTATAGGTAGAGGAACATCCTTCTTAATAATAAGAACTTCGGAAACACTAGTACGTATTTTAATCGTAGTATAATTAATAAAAATATCCGTTATATCCATATAGACGATTACTTTACATCTTATTTTTTTGAAAGAAAGAGGGTCTTTTTTTACGAGTTTGTTATCTTTACCTTTTTCGAAAAAACTAGTAACTATAACGTTTTGTACGTGATTTTTATGTTCATCATATTTTTTAATTTGTTTTAGTTTCAGGTAAAAAATATATCCGTTAACAATTTCTAAATCATTAAAATTCTTATTTTTAATATTTTTATCTTTTATACATTTTTTAGGCGCTTCTTTTCGTAAAAAAACCAAAATGTCATCTAATACTTTTTTAAATCCAGTTTCTTTCGGTGACGGATTTTCTTCGTCGTAAAAAGATAAAATACTCACAAAGTAATCTTTTGAATTAGTTGTATAAGCTTGTATTCCATACGTAAATAAGGGGCCTGAACGTAATTGTAAACCTCTTGTTTTTCCATCCGGATATTCGTATAAGATACCTATTGTTTGATAATTGTAAGCCGTATTTTTTGCGCCATCGCAAATTCCTAGATTATTTATATCAATGTCTTGAAACTTTATATAATTTTTCTCCATTATACTCTTTTTATATGAAAAAAATTTTTACTTAAATCAAATTTTTTATTTCACTTTTTAAATAAAAAAAATTGAAAAATAAGAATTTTTGTACGTTAAACTAAATTTTTTCGTTTTTAAAAATGAACGAAAGAGTTTTTACCCAAGTATTTATGGCTTACACGAACATAGATGACCTTAACTTAGAAAAGTTGTTCAATGAGATCATTCTGACGCCCGAATTAATACGTATGTCTTATGGACAAAAAGAAGTAGGAACAAAAGGTAATAAAAAAGTAAAAAAACAATCCGAAAAATTTTTTTAGTTGTATTTTATTTTTATTTTTCTTCGATAAGAAAAAAATCAACTTAAAACTTTTTAAAAACGGGATAATACAACTTACTGGGTGTAAGTTTTACGATCATTGCATAAAAGGTTTAGTCTTTTTATGGGACGTACTCAAGGAAACCCCGTCATGTATTTTACTCGATAGTCTAAAGATTTACTTGGTTTCCGTAATGAGAAACGTTTTTTTTAATTTAGGGTTTTCCGTTGACAAAGAAAAACTGAGAAGCTATTTCGTTGACAATAAACGATATAACCTTTTACCATCCATAGGAGGTTCTATAGGATTCAAATTTATGTTGCCCGTAAAATCCATCGATGATATGCCGGTTTATGAGCTCGATATAAGTAGGGAAAATAATGTTATACATTTAGAAAAGGAAATACCCTATGATAAGTTTCATGAGTTAATTTCGAAGATGCAAAACGCGTGTAAACTATCTAGAAAATACGATACCATAACTGTATTTCACACAGGGCGAGTTTTGTTTTCCGGAGTACACGAGAAATACCAAAATCCCTCGATAAAATGGTTTTTAGATATCATGTTTAGGATAAAAGATAAGGTCGTGATAGAAAAACCTCCGGTTTGTCATTTAAAGGATTACTTGCGTCCAAATTTATAACCTTTTGCAAATTATAAATTTATTTTAATCAACTTCAAAGTCAGAATCACTAGGAGTATACGTAATTTCGTGTTCAGCATTACGTTCTTTTATGGTTACACTCATTTCATCTAAATGCCAGTCTGCGTGTAATTTATCCGTTTCTTTAGAATCATATTTTTCTATCTCCGTTTCCGGTGTATTAGCAACTCAAAGTATTTGATGCGCTATTTCTTTTAAATCTAATTCCATTTTTAATAAATCTCCTAGGACTACTAAATGAAGATGTAATCTTCTTACTAAATCTAAATATGTATCAAAATGTCTCATTATGGTATTTTTGTTAAAAATAATTTTGTCTACTAATTTCTCACTATTATTATTTTCTAATCGTTTAAATAGACTTTTTTCCTTCCTTTCTAATCTTTTCATATCTTTCTCTTCAGCATAAATCGAACGGTGTATATAATTAATCGTATCATCTTCACGACTTATTTGTCTTCTTAAATATTTCAATTGCTCGAATATATTCTTTAATCCTCGTATATCATTTATATTTTCCGTCATTATGACGCTTTTATACGAAAAAAATTTTTATTAAAATCAAATTTTTTTCTTTATAAAAATTTATTTTTTTTTCTTGAAAGGTTGCGCGCATGATTACGAACGAGAATTTATAACTTGGCGAGTTATAAATTTTTTTAAGATGCGCGCGAGGGGATAGGAATTAGCAAGATCATAGGAATTTTATGGAAGAATATTTTTTAAATTTTTTTTTTTATTATTTTTCCGAGGGGGAAGATCCGGAATTTTTTGGGGGGGCAGATAGGATTTTTTTTTTATCATCGTGGGATCGATCAATAAGATTTTATTATTGAGAAGTTGGAAATGACAAGATAATAAGATCAATAAGATCAATAAGATTTTATTATCGAGAAGTTGGAAATGACAAGATAATAAGATCAATAAGATCAATAAGATTTTATTATTGAGAAGTTGGAAATGACAAGATAATAAGATCAATAAGATCAATAAGATCGCGAGTGGCAAAAATGGCGTAAAACGTGGGGAGAGTGGGCTATGAGCCGCTATGAGCCGTTATGAGCCGCTATGAGCCAGAAGAGACATATATATAGCTACTCTTACCAGATGATCTATTCCCTAGATCTATACCCGGAAGTGCAATCTACCAGAAGAGAATGGGAAAGTCTTTATCTACGTTCTTTCAAGGCTCTAATGGCAGTGCTTTTGTAACTCTCTTTTAATCAAGCTATAAACAGCTCTTCACATACTCATATCTTTTTGGAAACACGCTATAAACGTGTCGGTAATAAACAGAAAAATCAAGGCCAAGGTTCTAAAGCTTCTGGTACTTAGCGAAGACAAAGTTGTGCAACAAATAGTTTCGAACTTAATTGTCTGAACACACACTTCTTGATATCGTCCTCCTGTTAATTCCTTGCGCAATTATTTCTCATCAAAAATTGTTTGCCTAACGTTAACCCTTACACCCTCAAATAAACGAAGTAGATATTTTCTATAGTTTCCCTTGTATACAAGACAATTGGACGTGCGGGAAAAGAGGCGGATCTATTTTTATGGTGGTGTTTGCAACTTTCGCTGTTCTACTCTACTTTCTCTTGCCTTTCAAATCATCGGAAGAGAATCAACTCTGTTTTTGGGGCGTAGCTAAATGCGCTGGATTTTGACCTACTTCTTGGTGTTGATATATTCAAATGAATAAATAGTAATTTACGATTGGCCAAAAGTACGGACACGATTATTCTGCGGACCCCTATTTTCTGTCCGGATATGATAACATTATACAACCATTCCAGCACTAATACATACCCCGGTGCACTTATGGACACTATGATAAATGAAGAATCCAGTAAAACATTTCTTACTAAAATAGTAGTAAAGGTAGAGCACCAGCTACCCTTCTTGAGGAGGAGGAGGTTGAGATGGAATGACCTTGACGACCGCAATTTTGGATGTCCTTCAGGTACATCAGGTGATGTCATGACTAAAAATAGAGCTAAAAATCAGGTCAAAGCGTGTTTTCGTCGTGTCATTACTAAAAATAGGTCTAGATAGAAACAGGGCGATGCCTGTTTTCGGTTGATTCTTGAAATAGATAACCTATTACCGCGTGACGTGAGAATGGGGGTCATACGTGATTGGGTTGACACGTGTCATCGGCAAACGTCTTTTCATTTCAAATTTAGCGCTCATTTTTGTAGCTTGTGTATACATCGTGTGTACCATACCGTGACACCTACCTACCACCCCTTTACCCGGTGTTAAACATTCCAAAGGCTGGTGACGTGATATAAGATGATCAAACTATCGAGCAGTAAAACGTTTTTTGAAAACATTGTGGCAAAAGAAGAAAATGCTGGTGACATGATAAAAGATGATCAAACTAAGGAACGGTAAAACGATGGGTTGTTCGATAACATTATGGCAAAAGGAGAGAAAGAGAAAATAGTGGGTTACGGGTTGTCAACAAACGACCATTTTCGCGAAAGAAAACATTGAAGCAAAATGAGAAAAAACGGCTCTCTTTTCTCCCCTTTCTGTCTAACTGTTCCACCTCCTCTCCCAAACGACAAAACTTTGGACTATACCAATAGCGTCTGCAGATGTGTGTGCGTAGAAAAAACGACTGCAGACAAACATTGTGGCAAAAGACTAAAATGATGGTGACATAGACGATCAAACTAACGAACGGTAAAGCGTTTCTTGAAACCATCAAAATTTCAGACCAGTCCAAATTAAAAGCACTTGCAGACGATAAAATAAATGTAACTCAAAATTTGAAGTTTGTTTTCCAGCAGGCTACAAACATTGTGGGAAAAGAACAAAATGTTTGTTATCGGCATTTTCTCCATTTTTCCCACAAAACGCTTCTATACCAGAGTCATACAACAAGGGATTGTTTAAGAAAGGGTTAAATGAATTGCCTGGTTATGTCAGTTTCGACCTACAGGAACTTTCCATTATGGATTGGAATCCTCCTACACCTCCCACTATATCACTGAGATCAAAGACTTATGAAGGAAAATATTACTATGAAAAAATACAGACTTTTTTAAAAAACATCGAACAGGACAGTGACCCCACGACTTTACCTGTAGTATAACAGCGGTTTCTTTACCCTAGTGATAAATACCATGAAAAAAAATTGCCGAAAGACGGTAACACTTTCTTTAATTATAGATTTGAGATAACCTAAAGTTCATGAAACTATGTAGTGCGAAATATCCTTTTTTTTTTCTCCTTTCCAATAAAGCCCCTTACTTCATGTACTTGATTTACATTCGAATACAAAGCCCACAAAAAGGTACTTAATAAACAAGATACATTGGATGATATTCGCGGTGTTTTAAGCTCTGCAGTTTACTGACTGGGCCTATCAAAAGTGCGGGGCAAAAACAATAATAGGTTCTCAGAGAAGCTTAAAGCTGACTCTTATACAGAATATGACCGTTTCGTTAGTTTTCTTATTCTTTATGACAGAATCCTGAGACTGGCATCCCAATTCCGTATTTTTTTCAATATAAATCTAAATCGGAAACATTGTGAGAAAAAGAGAAATTGCTCGTTATCCCAGTTTCGGCTCGAGGGAACTTTCGCCACGCACTGTGCCCTGCGTTGGCTTAGTGGTGAAAGCGGCTGCCTTCTGAGCGGAAGGGTAGTGTGCTCAAGCCGGGTCAGGCCAAAGACTAAAACTCTGTAAAGACTTAATGAAAAGGGACTCCTCTTTGGCTGCCATCCCAATTTCGCCGTTCGTATAGGCACCAATCTAAAGCGGGAACATTGTGGGAAAAGGAGAAATCAGTCGTTAGACCAGTTTCCGCCAGACGCTTCTTTCCTCAATGGTTTTCGTGCCTTCCTATACCACACACTTTACTTTTGCGGTGGACTAGTAGTTAGAGCCCCTGGTCTCGTGAGCGCATGGTCGTCGGTTCGAGCCCCAAACGGGACAGACCTAAGACTTAAAAATCGACGCCCTACCTACTAAAATTGGCTGATCTAATTCAAATTTAGCGCTCATTTTGTAGCTTGTGTATAAGCCCATTTCGTGTGTACCATACCGTGACACCTACCTACCATCCCTTTACACAGTGTTAAACACTTCTCTTCCATATGAAAACTTGACGCAAACATTTAAGCGCCATCAGGTTAAAACCACCTTGATCTCACTAACCCCGTGAATAAAATTTCTTTTACACACACAAGAAATAAACCCTCCTCCAGTTAATGGGAGTGTCCTTGGGCAAGACACTTCAGAGCCCTAGCGTAGCACTGGCGAAACCCAGGAGTACATGAATATGTGAGCTGTCGCCGTGATATGACTGGAATAATATTGAAAGCGACGTAAAACTCCATTCAGTCAATCAATTCTCTTTGTCCAGGACATATTTGTCTAGTACAATTTCGGCTGTCTGTGTTTAGATTTTGGTTGTCATAAATTGTATCAAAAAAGCGGAGAGTAGAGGAGTGAATGTCAATGACGAACGAGTGGCGAGGAGGCACAAGGAGTCAGACAGTAGGTAATGATCAGCTTCGAGGAGTCGGATGACAGGCCACAAGAAGGGTGTGTAAAAGAAAACAAATATGCGTTATAGATATTATTATTTTTTTATTACGATTTAAATTGAAACAGCAGAAGACCCGAATATAATGTCATTGGTTTAACTCTTTAAAATGAATTACATTCTGTTATGACCACATTATCACTTTTCATGGTTATTGTCAAATGTTTCCACTGTCGGTGGGTCAAAGTCATCGAGGATGGAATCCAAGAGATATTTGCGTTTGCTGATGGCATATTTCCAAGCTTCATCTCTAGTAAAATCCTCCATGTCCATCAGATCGCTAGCTGTTTTGCGCATACTCTTGTATACCGGATCCTTCCTCATCGCGTTAAACCACACCATCCTGCTCGTTAAGACGTTAACCAGTGCTTTCCGATAAGTTGACCTTAAATCTTCGTATGTTTTGTGCCTTGCCTCCGTTATTCCTAATCTATTGTGTTGGGTAAGTTTAGAAACCGACTCTTCAAAATCCTCTTGACATTGCTCAGTTGCCTTTTGTATGAGACTATCCCATGGGTCGTATTTTGCCACTTGTTCGTCACTCTCTGATTCGTCAGTGCTTTCGCAAGTCTGTTGCTCCATATCTTCGGAATGTTCAATGTCAGAATCTTGGTCCTGGTGGTGAACGCTTCTTTTGTGACGCAGCATATTATCCCTCCGTTTAAACTGTTAAGGCATATATCGCATGCGTTTATGTCGACGGTCTGACCTAAGACTTAAAAATCGACGCCCTACCTACTAAAATTGGCTGATCTAAATCTCTATCAAAATTAGTTACGAAAAAGAGGAGGGTAGCGGAGTGAATGTCAATGATGAACGAGTGGCAAGGAGGCACAAGGAGAATTGAATTTGATACAATTTATGACAACCAAAATCTAAACATAGACAGCCGAAATTGTACTAGACAAATATGTAGAGATTTAGATCAGCCAATTTTAGTAGGTAGGACGTCGATTTTTAAGTCTTAGGTCTGTCCCGTTTGGGACTCGAACCGACGACCATGCACTCACGAGACCAGGGGCTCTAACCACTAGTCTACCGCAAAAGTAAAGTGTGTGCTATAGGAAGGCACGAAAACCATTGAGGAAAGTAGCGTCTGGCGGAAACTGGTCTAACGATTGATTTCTCCTTTTCCCACAATGTTCCCGCTTTAGATTGGTGCCTATACGAACGGCGAAATTGGGATGGCAGCCAAAGAGGAGTCCCTTTTCATTGACGATGTTTAAGTCTTTACAGAGTTTTAGTCTTTGGCCTGACCCGGCTTGAGCACACAACCCTTCCGCTCAGGAGGCAGCCGCTTTCACCACTAAGCCATCGCAGGGCACAGTGCGTGCGAAAGTTCCCTCGAGCCGAAACTGACTATAATTAAAGTAAGTGTTACCGTTTTCGGCAATTTTTTTTCATGGTATTTATCAATAGGGTAAAGAAACCGCTGTTATACTACAAGTAAAGTCGTGGGGTCACTGTCCTGTTCGATGTTTTTAAAAAAGTCTATATCTTTTCATAGTAATATTTTCCTTCATAAGTCTTTGATCTCAGTGATATAGTGGGAGGTGTAGGAGGATTCCAATCCATAATGGAAAGTTCCTGTAGGTCGAAACTGACATAACCAGGCAATTCATTTAACCCTTTCTTAAACAATCCCTTGTTGTATGACTCTGGTATAGAAGCCTTTTGAAAATTTTGTGGGAAAAAAGGAGAAAATGCCGATAACAAACATTTTGTTCTTTTCCCACAATGTTTGTAGCCTGCTGGAAAACAAACTTCAAATTTTGAGTTACATTTATTTTGTCGTCTGCAAGTGCTTTTAATTTGGACTGGTCTGAAATTTTGATGGTTTCAAGAAACGCTTTACCGTTCGTTAGTTTGATCGACTTTGATCATGTCACCATCATTTTAGTCTTTTGCCACAATGTTTGTCTGCAATCGTTTTTTCTACGCACACACATCTGCAGACGCTATGAATTTGGTATAGTCCAAAGTTTTGTCGTTTGGGAGAGGAGGTGGAACAGTTAGAAAGACGAAAGGGGAGAAAAGAGAACCGTTTTTTTTTTCCTTTTGCCTCAATGGTTTCTTTCGCGAAAATGGCCGTTTGTTGACAACCCGTAACCCACTATTTTTTCTCTCTTTTTGCCAAATTCAATGTTTGAGAGTTACATTTATTTTGTCGTCTGCAAGTGCTTTGAATTTGGACCGGTCTGAAATTTTGTCATTAGGTAAAGAGCCAGCATTTTTCTCTTTCGCCCACAGTGTTTGTACCCTACTGGAAAACAAATTTCAATTTTTGGGTAACATTTATTTTGTCGTCTGCAAGTCCTTTCAATTTGGACCGGTCTGAAATTTTGTCATTAGGTAAAGAGCCAGCATTTTTCTCCTTCGCCCACAATGTTTGTACCCTGCTGGAAAACAAATTTCAATTTTTGGGTAACATTTATTTTGTCGTCTGCAAGTCCTTTCAATTTGGACCAGTCTGAAATTTTGACATTAGGTAAAGAGCCAGCATTTTTCTCTTTCGCCCACAAAGTTTGTACCCTGCTGGAAAACAAATTTCAATTTTTGGGTAACATTTATTTTATCGTCTGCAAGTGCTTTGAATTTGGAGTGGTCTGAAATTCTGACATTTTGTTACAATGTTTTCCAGAAACGCTTTACCGTTCGTTAGTTTGATCGTCTTCAGCATTTTAGTCTTTTGCCACAATGTTTGTCTGCAATCGTTTTTTCTACGCACACACATCTGCAGACGCTATTGGTATAGTCCAAAGTTTTGTCGTTTGGGAGAGGAGGTGGAACAGTTAGACAGAAAGGGGAGGAAAAAAGAGAGTCGTTTTTTCTCGTTTTGCTTCATTGTTTTCTTTTGCAAAAATAGTCGTTTGTTGACAACCCGGAACCCACTATTTTCTCTTTCTCTCCTTTTGCCATAATGTTATCGAACAACCCATCGTTTTACCGTTCCTTAGTTTGATCATCTTTTATCATGTCACCAGCATTTTCTTCTTTTACCACAATGTTTTCAAAAACGTTTTACTGCTCGATAGTTTGATCATCTTATATCACGTCACCAGCCTTTGGAATGTTTAACACCGGGTAAAGGGGTGGTAGGTAGGTGTCACGGTATGGTACACACGAAATGGGCTTACATAAGCTACAAAATGAGGGCTAAATTTGAAATGAAAAGACGTTTACCACTTACACGTGTCAACCCAATCACGTATGACCCTATTCAAACGTCACGCGGTAATAGGTCATCTATTTCAAGAATCAACGAAAACATGCATCAACCTGTTTTTTATCTAGACCTATTTTTAGTAATGACACGACGAAAACACGCTTTGACCTGATTTTTTAGCTCTATTTTTAGTCATGACATCACCTGATGACCTGAAGGACATCCAAAATGGCGGTCGTCAAGGTCATTCCACCTCAACCTCCTCCTACTCCTCCTCAAGAAGGGTAGCTGGTGCTCTACCTTTACTACTTCAAATAATCACTTTTCAACAATACGCGAGGCAATGAGGTAAAAAAAAAAATCAACTGCTTGCGAGGTTACTTTTCGTAATTTATTGTCTTCATGTCCAACCACAAAAGAGTTTCAATATTCACAATCCGGTACCTCTTTTTGAAAGATTTTTCTTGTTTTTAATAATGTCGGGTTTCTGAAGCAGAAAACAGATTGCAGAGCCAATAACTTTGTCTTCCCATTTAACTGTTTACCAGACAACAAAAAATGTAGACTTGTCCAAATTGAAAGCATTTGCAGACGACAATTCAAATGTTGGCCAAATGACACAATTTGTCCATGATAGAGTAGAAAATATTGTAGGAAAAGGAGAAAATGGTGGTAACCAGCATTTTCTCCTTTTCCTACAATGTTTTTAAACAGCTTTTATTTCAGGGTCGTTAAAACTCGGGATTGTGTGGTAAAGGGTTAACTGTCTACCTTTGGTTGACTGGATGTTGTAGACAATATATCATCAGAGCTCCAGATAAGAGGGAGTGATAGTATTCTAAATCCACTACTTCTCTTCCAAACCCTATGTTGTGGGTACTAATTAGAATCGTCTCGATGAGACGATTCTAATGAGTACCCATAACATAGGGTTTAGTGGAGAATAATTGATATTTTCAGTTTTGAAATCAAAATCACTCCCTCTGTCTGGAGCTCTGTATCATGGCAAAAGCCAACATATTAACCCTTATCCTGCTAAATAAGTTGAATAAAACTTTCAAGCCGATAGTAAAATCCCGAATACTATTATTTCAAACTAATTTTTTGGAGAAAAATATCTCCTTATCGGGCAGTGTGGATCCAAGATCAGACTGCGCGTTCTGTGCAGTCTGATCTCGATCTACACTGTCCGAAAAAGGTCAGTGAGTCGCGCTTAGCAGCTTAGGGGTTTATGTCCTTTCTCTCAACATTAGTAGACGGGGGTTCATAAATGCCATGCCGAACTAGAAGCTTCCAGCAGGTTCGAACGACCCAGCACCCGACGATTAAAAAGTTAAATGCCTGCCCACACTAGGTGCATTCACTCATCGATATTGACATTTTGTGTTGCGGAGATACGAGCAGTTATTATTTAACTCTTTACCACACGACAAAAATGTAGACAAGTCCAAATTGAAAGCATTTGCAAACGACAAAATGATTGTGACTGAAAAAATGAAATTTGTTCTGGGAAGGATAGAAAACATTGTGGGAAAAGGAGAAAATGCTGGTTACCAGCATTTTCTCCTTTTCCCACAATGTTTTCAAAAGGCTTCTTTCTCAAGGTCGTTAAAAGTTGGGATTGTGTGGTAAAGAGTTAAGTGTTAAATGTTTTGCGTTGAACAATGTTTTCCGTGTGCTGAAGATGTGTTGCATGATAATGAATTGAATATGAACGAGGAATTGTATCGAATGCGTTATCCTTTTTTTCCTGAAGTAACCTATATATATATATAATATATATGTATGAATGAATGTTCGTATGATATTGATTTTATATTTTATTAAACGAGTTATCTTAAGCAAGATGAAAACGAGGCTTGCCGAGTTTTTGTCTTGTTGTAGATGCGTTAAATAATTCAGTATAACATGGACACGAGTGTAAGATCCTATTTATAACCTGACCAGAAATTGTTTTGAAAAACCCTAAAATTTCAATGTTCTTATCTGGACTCATACAATACGGCAACCGTGAACAGGCGGTTTCTCAATCATGCACACGGAAAAGGTAGAACCCTCCTATACGTATTTTCAGGCTAATATTTGTGTACAAATTTTAACTGAATTCGTTGAATGTTGAGTGAGACTGGTCCTATTGAGAAGGAGTTTAAATGCCAGCAATTAAAGTGTTATATCGTTAGCAAAATCAAATCGATGGTTGCAGTTTAACCCTTTCCCAAACAAGCCCTGGTTTTCACGTGTCTGCAGTACAAGTCTTTTTAAAACACTGTGGGAAATGGAGAAATTGCTCGTAACGAGCAATTTCTCCTTTTCCCACGGTGTTTTCTACCCTTTTTGAGAACTTCCTGCCATTTTCATCAAATTCAAAATTGTCGTCTGCAAACTCTTTCAATTTGGACCAGTCCAAAATTTGTCGTTTGGGAAAGGGTTAAGCCAATCAGACACCGTAATTGTACGTTGTATATATTCATACATGATGTTAAGAGTTGTTGCGGCTTCTGTGTTGCGAATTTTGAAAAGTGGTATTGCTAAGGTCTAGACTCCTTAAGCCCCTAGTTCAAATATAAAGGTAAAAGAAACTGAGCCGTGCTCTGTGAAAAGGGGGCTTATTGCATCTGCGAAAAGTATCGATCCAGGTTAGCCTGTGCAGTCCGTGCAGGCTGACCTGGACCGAAACTTTTCGCTATTGGTCAGTTTTCTGTATGTCAAAGGACCATTCTACCATTCATGACTAAGTCGGTTGTTAAAAAAAGTGGCCATTATGGATTCATAATTATGTGATGGCTTGATTGGTATGACGCATCACGGGGATGCATTAAGCCTCCTTTTGTCAGAGCATGGCTCATTACTATTTTGGTCTTTACTCATATTTAAGATGACCTAACTATTCATTAAGTTTCAGTATATTTATAATGTTACTATCGATAACGTCACCGTGAAGTTGACAAATTCTTGTTTAAAGATTTTTTTTTCTGCCAGTGACTGAAACTTTGACAAACTGTACAGTTACATATTGCAAGACCTATTGTAATATGGCGTGCAACACACGAACAGGGACCTTCGGGCATATGCGTAAAAGTGTGACGTCCCAGATCAGCCTGTGCAGTCAGTGAGTACTCCGAGACGACACTTCCCGTTTTTGTGCGATTTTCTGTTTCAGGAAAGTCTACTGTATGAAAAAATCTTATGTAGTCGTAAAGTGCCGTCGCGTATTATTGCGCGGACTGCGCAGGCTAATCCGGGACGACACTTTACGCAAATGTCTAAAGGTTTCAATTCGCATGTTGCGGGACATATCATTTCTTTTAAATGGTAGAAATGAGATCTAAATCTGCTTGCATTTTGATTCCCCCCAAATTGTAAAGAACTTTGGCCCCTATCGGGCTTTTATTGAATAGTAACTTGCAAAGCATAAAATGAAGGCTAGAATCAGACTACACGAACGAGCACACTGATAAGGTCCCACTTCACTTTGCAAACGATAACAGGTGGCGTCATACGTGATGAATTGATTAATTCAGCCAAAACTATCGACTGCTCACCTATTTCACCCTTAGTCTGGATTACCTGCCCCTACCACTACGTTATAGGGACGTACTCTTGAAGTACGGAGGGGTACCAGACTATTTCACCCTTTACTAAACAATTCCGACTTTTAACGACCCTGAGTCAGACTTCTACCAGTAAGCAGCATTTTCTCCTTTTTCCATAATGTTTTCTATCCTATCAAAGACAACTTCCATCATTCAAACCACATTTAACCCTTATCCTGCTAAATAAATTATACTCTCAAGCCGATAGTAAAAACCCACATGTTGCTATTTCAAATTTAATCTTTAGAAAAAAAAAATCTCCTTATCGGACAGTGTAGATCCAAGATCAGACTGTGCAGTCTGATCTGAATCAGCAGCCTAAGGGTTAACCTGTTGTCTGCAAATGCTTTCAATTTGGACCAGTCTACATTTTTGTCGTTTGGTAACGAGGTAAAAATATTTGCAGCAGATGGTCTTGTAAACAGAGAAATACAGATTTCTATCAACATTAGTCAAATGTTACACATTAAGTCACTTGTGAAGCGATTGTGCCAAAAGATGAAATTGCTCGTTAGGAGCATTTTCTTCTTCTGTCTTTAATTTTTGTCAAAATTTGTATGCTGTTGGACGAAAAGCTCGTCTGCATATGAGAATTTTAGAATTTAGATCGAACCGGTTTATTTTGTATTCAGAGTTTGATGGGGTGGTTGTTGACATCAGTGACACTTTTTTTAAAAAAAGAAATGAGGATTCTTAATTCAGCATTGTTCCCAAAGAGTAAGACTTTGCCTGCCGATTATTCCCGTTATGTTCCGTCAGTGATCGTAAGTGCCGAGTTCCATACTCGTAATGTGCCGAGCGAAGTCGAGTATTTTGGGCAGGGAAGCACTTCGGCTGCCGATTACCAGTACATGGTCTCAAGTGAACAGTTCCATATGTATTTACTGCCGAGCGAAATGGCAATAAAATGTTTTTCCTGCCGATTACTCTCTTATATTTCGTACATGCTCGTCAGTGCAGAGTTTCGGGTGCATAATATTCGAAGAGAAACTAGGTTATTTTTGAGATCTAACTTTAGGCTAAGAATGCATTCGGAACGGTTGCCTGTGAATACGGACCCGGTCAATAACCTATTTAGCTCTTTATGCTGATTATGGAGAGGTAAAGTACATTTAGGACCTAGGATAAATGCGCTGCAAAAGGGAGTTTAACGCATCTCCGTGATGCATTGTAAGTCAATACATGATCATGGATCCATAAAATCCACTTTGTTTACCAACCTGCTGAATGCCGAGGTAGACTGGTCTTTTGACAGGCAGAAAATCTAACAGTAGCACAGCGTATTGACTCAGGCAGTCTGCGCATGAGATAAGCCATTTTTCGCAGATGCATTAACCCCCTTTTAACAGAGCATGGCTCAAATGTAATATTTCTCCCGCGAGGTAAATTGAAATTTGTTGATCATAGGGAAAGGTGAACATAGCAAACGCTCTAAGTTCATGGCATAGACACGTCACCTTATCAGTGTTATCTTAATAGGCCACCCGTAATCTAAACCCGCTGAAAACACGCTTTTATGTTCACAGAAATGAATGCAAAACAAAACACCGAATTTCAGATTGACCCGAGATGCATTTAATTTTCGCCTGTGTAGTTCGACCGCATTCGGGTATATCTCATTCGGCAAACCTCGGATGATTCATTGATCAAATCCCTCGGCTGTTTTACGATGGGTAGTATGTACCTACGCGATACATTTCTTCGTTGGAAATACAGAGCATTGACGTTCTTGAAACTGTAATGCTTCTCCTAAAAATAGAAAACGCGAATCACAATCTCAATCGAAATCTTTCAAAACATAATTCCGTGGGGAAACAGTTTATACACTGAATTTTGGACGTGATCTGTCAAATCCGCTGGCAGATTTCAACGACAGGATGATAGATATGAATAAAGTCTCCGTGGTTGTTGATATCGTTGCTAAACGATTTACATGGGCGCCGCCATGTTAAAGATCATGCGGCTGACAATACTTCAAAGTAGATCCTTGGTACGGACGAGGTTAGATGTAGTCGTCGAATCGGCCGAGTTGTGACGAATGGTCTATATTTCTGTATCTAGTTGTAATATGCATGCATTTCAAGTCAAAATATCTAACACTCAAGCTGCTAAGCGCGACTCACTAACATTTTGCAGACAGTACAGATCAAGAACGAGCAGTCTCATCGTGAATCTACACTGTCCGATAAGGAGACATTTTTCTCCAAAAAATGTTTGAAATAACATCATTCGAACTTTTACTATCGGCTTGAAAGTTTTATTGAACTTATTTAGCAGGATATGGATTAATCAAGTGTACTTAGTCGAAAGGACAAGACAATCACTTATCACTAGAGGGATCCATAGATCAAGATCAAGTCGGCAGCTGGTAGCTTTATTTTCAAAATCCGAAAATGGAGTTCACAGACTATGCAGGTGTCTATGGTCAATCCGAAAGATAAATAAACAATGTTATAAGTGTTTCCTCTTTGACAGAGTAGATTTGGGGCCTTTAGTTACCAAAGACATATTATTTTGAATTCTGTTTAAGTTCTTAATGTTAACATAAAGCACCAGATTATTTGAGACAGAATGTCTTAGCAAATCACGTGGCTCATCCTGAAATTTCGAAATTGGTTGAAACGTTGATTTCCCGAGATCATGTTCACTAGCTGTTCTTGACCCTTACACTGCTAAATATGCTAAACGAAACTTTCAAGCTGATAAACCCCCCCCCCCCAAATATTACTGTTTCAAACTTATTTTTTGTAGAAAAATATCTTCTTATCGTAAGGAGCAGTTTATCCTTTGCCACATCATTTTCAAATGTGGAGGCTGTAAGGCGGAGGTTGTCTGCCGTCTGCTGCTTGCGTGTGGAAATTATCTAATTTTCGCTCTCTCTCTCTCACACACGCACGCACGCACGCACGCACGCACGCACGAAAAAACTGCAACCTGTTCCAGAAGCTAATAAATACATCAAGTGAGTGCTTACTATACCTCTAAAACGAAGTAAGAAGCGTGTACTCGAGTAAAGTTGTCGTCCGTCTGTCCGCACGTTCGTCTGTCGACGAAATTTCTGTCCTCTTTTTCCCAAACAGTTTTCTAAGAATTTGGCTAAATTCTAACAGGAGACATCCTGCTATGGAGCACCTGTAACTTTCATCATAATTGGTTCACAATTCCAAGAGTTACAGCGATTTGATTTGAGCCATGCTCTATGAAAAGGGGGCTTAAAGAATCTGCAAAAACTATCGATCCATGTCACCCTGCGCAGTCCGCGCAGGCTGACCTTGGCAGAAACTTTTTGCTATAGGTCAATTGTCTGCAGGTCCAAAGAGCAGTTTACATCATGATTCAGTCGTTTGTTAGACAAAATAGATTTTGTGGATTCATGATATTGCTTGGTATAATGGATCACGGAGATGCATAAAGCCCCCTTTTGCCAGAGTATCGATCATTTGTTTTAGGACGCAAAAAAAGGCAACCAGTGGAGTGTACGAGGTGATCGTCTCCGTGCAGCAGGTCGAATTTGTTAAGAAGTTGAATTTATTGACATTGAATGAGAGAATAGGCCAACGTCCTGAGAAGGGCCTTGATACTGACAAGAGTGTGTCATAATTATTATCAATTAGGTCATGTTAAGGACAGCATTTATGTACCTGCGACATTCAAATGTGAAACTATAGGGCAGTTTAAGTTCGTATAATTTCAACGGCTGATAGATAAACTGAAATGTCTCCTAAAACTGTGGCTGTTATTGGAGCAGGGGCGAGCGGGCTTCCTGCTATCAAATGCTGTTTGGATGAAGGACTGCTGCCGGTCTGTTTCGAGCGGACGGATTATATTGGGGGACTATGGCACTATACCCCAGAAGTGGAAGAAGGCCAGGCCTGTGTTATGAAGTCGACAGTTATAAACACATCCAAGGAAATGACAAGTTACAGCGATTTTCCTGCACCCAAGGAGTTTTCTATATATATGCATAATCGATACGTGGAGAAATACTTTCACCTGTATGCGGACAAGTTCGATCTTCGAAAATATATTGAGTTTAACATAGAGGTAAGAAGATTATAGAAAGAGAAAAAAATGTTTGCTCTTCTCAGAGTTAATGCTCACCATTTGAGCTTCATCTAATTAAATGATTTCAAGTAGGATGAGACTGTCATTAGGTAAAGGATTGAACCATTCTTGAACAAATGTTTTGTTTTTTTTTTCAACCTGCGTTGAACCGCTCTCAAAGACACGTAGCAGATAGATTTTTGCTTTTACATGCAATAGCTTTTTCCTAAAATTTCTATTTTGTAGAATGAAATTCCATCTCAAAAATTTTGCTCGTGCGTGTCGCTTTAACTAATATTTAATCGGGATAAAAAAAAAGAGCTCTAAATAAATTGCCTCAATTCGGCATTTCCATTTATAAAGGATTTAACTTGGTTCCTCTTTCGATATCTCAGTGTTATATTGTTCTGCAGGTTGAAAAAGTTGAGAAGGCTGACGATTACAACGAGACGGGACGATGGATTCTCACGACAAAAAGCCTAAAATCGAACAAAACGGAAGTTCATACATTCGACGGTGTACTCGTTTGTACCGGTCATCATGCAGATAAGAAAATACCAAGGTTTGCTGGCATGGACAAATTTCAAGGCACGATAGTTCATTCACACGAATATAAGGACCATAAAAGTTATGAGGACAAGCGAGTTGTTGTGGTCGGGATTGGAAATTCGGGTGGTGACGTCACGGTAGAGCTGAGCCGAATTGCTTCGCAGGTACGATTATTTTAAGTCTTTTTCTTTTTTATTTATCCATCCATTTAACTTTATTGAAGATAAAAAAAGACTTATCAAAATTTGAGCTCCAAGGAAAAGATGGCATCTTAAAACTTAATTAAACCGAAGAGTCATGGATAGACCTATTCGCTTACACATCATTATCAAATTTGAAGAAAATGATGGCAATTTGCAAAAGAAAAGCATATTTAAAAATCTGATAATTCGTTCGAAGTTAACATTTCTTTTGTGTTCAAGCAGGGGACCAGTCTCTCCATTTCTTCCAGGTTTACCTCAGCACAAGACGAGGTGCGTGGATCTTTCATCGTATGGGTGAACAAGGCCAGCCGTTTGATGCTGACTTTAACAATCGATTCAACAGGTTTATTTTTCAAAACATACCTGGAGCGTCTGGAAATTTGAAGAAGGACCTCAATAATCGATTTAACCACAAACGATTCTCGCTGGAACCTAACCATGGCCCGCTATCCCAGCATCCAACAGTCAATGACGAACTTCCGAATCGCATCATTTCCGGTAACGTGATCGTCAAACCGAACATCCGGGCATTTACTGAAACTGGTGTGGTATTTGAAGACGGGACGTTCGAGAAAGTTGATGCGGTAGTGACAGCGACGGGTTACATTTTCGGATTTCCGTTTTTGGACAAATCAATAACAGAGGTAAAAAACAACAAGGTGAATCTTTACAAATACATGTACCCGCCCGATATTGGGAAGAATACACTGGCTATCATCGGCTGTTTTCAACCATTGGGGTCCATTATGCCAATTAGCGAGATGCAGTGTAGACTTGCAACAAGAGTGATCAAGGTAACTATAAGCATATGCACTTTATTCTCTGTGCCCCTTCTAACTGTTCCATATTGAAACATTGCCTTAAAAAACTCAGATTTGAGTCAAGGCAACGCAACTGATCTTGAATCCACACTATCTAATTAGGAAATATCTTCTCCCCCCACTCCAAATACCTTTGAAACGGCAAAATTCGGGTTTTTATTATCGGCTTGAAAATTTCATTTCACTTATTTAGCAGGATAAGGGTTAATTTGGTTAACAGAATCTGTTTTATGCATTGTCGTGGCGAGTCTTTAAGGAGGAATTCAGACTTTTACAATCAAACAAAACTTTTAAAATGTTTTATCAATGAATTTAGTAAGATAATAGCTCGCAAAAACTCAATGGATAAGAATGAAAAGAATAAGAAAAAGGTTTTAAATGGTATTTCTCTAGCGAGCTGAATAATCTCTCCAGATATTTTTAAGCTTTGCTCCAATATTTCACAAAAACTTGTGGGAATGTCACATTCTCAAAAGCACACGTACGGTGGATCGTATTAATATGAATACGATAATGTCATATTTGATAATTATCATGAAAATAGACGGAGTTGCCGATTGCATCACGACGGTCCTGTTGTTTAAACGCCAAAATTGTATTTTTTTACTGAATCTAACTGTCTTATTTCTTTACGCTTGCAGAGGAAAATATATATTTATCAGTATTTTACAAGAAAATTCAATGTGCAGGAAAGAAATGCAAATGAGCCCTTTTAAGTAGGCCCCCTTTAAAGAAAGACAACATTTGTTTAAAGGGCCTTTGCCGCTTCCCTACGTTACTATAGTCAGTCAATAATTAATTATCAGGGATTTCAATTTAACATTTTATTCAGTATGTAAGGCCACCGGCCCATATACAATACAAATCAAATAGAACAATACAAATGGTATCACAGGAAAATTAATTCTATATTAATACAATCGATGGATCTTGCATGATGGTACAGTTGAAGAATAGTATGATGTATCTAAAACTGCGGGTTAATGTACCTTATGTTGGTCGAGACTTTATCGAAAGTAATTAATCTACTATCTCCCAGACAGAAAGTTGTTCCTAGTTTTCAATGACAAAGTAGAGATATAAATACAACTGTTTTATTTTTTCAGCATTAATAGACGACATCAAAGTTACAAAGCTTCATGCGCTCTTGATATATTGTGTAGGTAAAATGGGGTCTAATTCCATACAAAGGTTCTCATACAAGGGGCATAATAAAACAGAATGATATTCATCTTCTTTGGTAGTATTGCAATGTACAGAATGTCTGTCCTGTCCAGGGAATATCAAAATGTCTACCTTTTTAGCTCACCTGAGCACGAAGTGCTCATGGTGAGCTATTGTGATCGTGCTGTGTCCGTCGTCCGTCGTGCGTCGTCCGTCGTCAACTTTTTACCTTGTGTACGCTCTAGAGGCCACATTTTCAGTCCAATCCTCATGAAACTTGGTCAGAATGTTTGTCTTGATAAAATCTCGAACGATTTCGAAATTGGGTCATGTGGGGTCAAAAACTAGGTCACTAGGTCAAATCTTAGAAAAACCTTGTGTACGCTCTAGAGGCCACATTTTCAGTCCGATCCTCATGAAACTTGGTCAGAATGTTTGTCTTGATAAAATCTCGGACGAGTTCGAAATTGGGTCGTGTGGGGTCAAAAACTAGGTCACTAGGTCAAATCTTAGAAAAACCTTGTGTAGCTCTAGATGCCACATTTTCAGTTCGATCCTCATGAAACTTTGTCAGAATGTTTGTCTTGATAAAATCTCGGACGAGTTCGAAATTGGGTCATGTGGGGTAAAAAACTAGGTCACTAGGTCAAATCTTAGAAAAACCTTGTGTATGTTCTAGAGGCCACATTTTCAGTCAGATACTTGTGAAATTTGGTCCAAATGTTTGTCTTGATAAAATCTCGGACGAGTTCGAAATTGGATCATGTGGGGTCAAAAACTAGGTCACTAGGTCAAATCTTAGAAAAACCTTGTGTACACTCTAGAGGCCACATTTTCAGTCCGATCCTCATGAAACTTGGTCAGAATGTTTGTCTTGATAAAATCTCGGACGAGTTCGAAATTGGGTCATGTGGGGTCAAAAACTAGGTCACTAGGTCAAATCTTAGAAAAACCTTGTGTAGCTCTAGATGCCACATTTTCGGTTCGATCCTCATGAAACTTGGTCAGAATGTTTGTCTTGATAAAATCTCGGACGAGTTCGAAATTGGGTCATGTGGGGTCAAAAACTAGGTCACTAGGTCAAATCTTAGAAAAACCTTGTGTATGCTCTAGAGGCCACATTTTCAGTCAGATACTTGTGAAATTTGGTCCAAATGTTTGTCTTGATAAAATCTCGGACGAGTTCGAAATTGGATCATGTGGGGTCAAAAACTAGGTCACTAGGTCAAATCTTAGAAAAACCTTGTGTACGCTCTAGAGGCCACATTTTCAGTTCGATCCTCATGAAACTTGGTCATAATGTTTGTCTTGATGAAATCTCGGACGAGTTCGAAATTGGGTCATGTGGGGTCAAAAACTAGGTCACTAGGTCAAATCTTAGAAAAACCTTGTGTACGCTCTAGAGGCCACATTTTCAGTTCGATCCTCATGAAACTTTGTCAGAATGTTTGTCTTGATAAAATCTCGGATGAGGTCGAAATTGGGTCATGTGGGGTCAAAAACTAGGTCACTAGGTCAAATCTTAGAAAAACCTTGTGTATGCTCCAGAAGCCACATTTTCAGTCAGATACTTGTGAAATTTGGTCCAAATGTTTGTCTTGATAAAACCTCGGACAAGTTCGAAATTGGGTCATGTGGGGTCAAAAACTAGGTCACTAGGTCAAATCTTAGAAAAACCTTGTGTACGCTCTAGAGGCCACATTTTCAGTCCGATCCTCATGAAACATGGTCAGAATGTTTGTCTTGATAAAATCTCGGACGAGTTCGAAATTGGGTCATGTGGGGTCAAAAACTAGGTCACTAGGTCAAATCTTAGAAAAACCTTGTGTGTGCTGTAGAGGCCACATTTTCAGTCAGATACTTGTGAAATTTGGTCAGAATGTTTGTCTTGATAAAATCTGGAACAAGATTGAAATTGGGTCATGTGGGGCCAAAAACTAGGTCACTAGGTCAAATCTTAGAAAAACCTTTTGTACATTATAGAGGCCACATTTTCAGTCCAATACTCTTGAAAAATGGTCAGAATGTTTGTCTTGATTATATCTTGAAATGGTACGAAAATGTGCCATGTTTGGTCAAAAACTAGGTCACCAGGTCAAATCTAAGAAAAACGTTGTGTATGCTCTAGAGGCCATATTTTCTGTCCAGTACTCTTGAAAGTTGGTCAGAATGTTTGCTTTGATAATATCTCTGACTAGTTTGAAAATGGGTCATGACGGGTGAAAAACTAGGTCACTAGGTCAAATCTTAGAAAAACCTTGTGTAAGCTCCAGAAGCCACATTTTTTGTCTAATACTCTTGAAAGTTGGTCAGAATGTTTGTCTCGATGATATCTCTGTCGAATTTGAAAATGGGTCATGTCGGGTCAAAAACTAGGTCACCTGGTCAAATCTTAGAAAAACCATGTGTACACTGTTGTGGCCACGTTTTTTGTTCTATACTCTTTTAAAGTTGCTCAGAATGTTTGCCTTGGTAATATCTTGGATAAGTTTGAAAATAGGTCATGTTGGGTCAAAATCTAGGTCACTAGGTCAGATCTTAGAAAAACCTTGTGTACGCTGTAGAGGCCACATTTTCAGTCCAATACTCTTGAAATTTGGTAAGAATGTTTGTCCTAATGATATCTTGGACCAGTTTGAAAATGTGTTATGTTGGCTGAAAAACTAGGTCACTAGGTGAAATCTTAGAAAAACCTAGTGTATGAATGACTCTCAGAAAGAAGCCTTTTGAAAACACTCTTTGAAAATGAGAAGATGCTGGTATCCAGCATTTTTTTCCCTTTTCCACAATGTTTTCTACCCCTTTGAGAGACCAGTCCCATAGCTTGATCCACATATTATTTGTTTTATGCAGAAAGTTCAGACTGATGAGTTTAAAATTTTATTGTTTGGTAATACATATATCTCACAAGACGTTGGAAATTGGTTGTGCTTGGTCAAAAGGCTCAGGTGAGCGACTCCAGGGCCATCATGGCCCTCTTGTTCTAGTATACGACCATGTGATGAGCTTCTAAACATAGCTAAAACCCTCTAAAATTCCGAAATACCATTTCTCGAAATATACAACTCCATATCAAGATGTCGTTTAAAATCTTTGTAGAACACCAGCTTTCGATTTTTACAGATATAGATAAACATATTGTTCTTACTGGTTGTAAACCAAATTTAGCCCAGTCTCCTATATACGTTTCAAAGGACGTAAGTCTAATTAATAATGCGATCTTACACGTAGGGAGATGTAACACTTCCCGGAAGTTCCGAAATGTGGACCGATATCCGGTTGAAACAGGAACTGCTGTCAAAGAGATACGTAGAGTCAACACGTCACACAATCCAAGTGGACTACATACCTTTCATGGATGAACTTGCAGTGCTGGCTGGCTGTAAACCAAATCTAGGTAACCGTTCTTTTCTTTGCATTCTTTAATGGCAAGAATGCACTTAATACAAACTCACTATTAAGTACATGTATCCCGATGGTAAAAAAAAAAACAAACTTTTAATATGACTTAACAATGAATGGCAAGTACACATATACCAGAAAGTCTGAACATGCATGCGTCAGTAAACAGACATAACACGTATTTGTTGAATTGCCTATGCAGGAATCGAACTTAATTTTACACGATACATTCCAGTCAGTTATTCTAGGCGGTTGATAGTGTGAGAATGAATAATGAGCTTAAAGATCTCGACTTTTGTGACCCATGATGTGCTTTACATCCCTTTATTGTCGAAGAGTCAGTGGCTTATGTGGTCCAATGCATTTGTGTCTCAGTGTTTGTGTTATATTAGCTATGAAAGGAAGGTCATGGCTCACTCATGGTGTACAGAAAACATCAGGAATACAAACTACATATAAGTGGAGAAGGGCGTCAAGGCAAACTTTTGAAAAAATACTTAAAATTATAGGATATTTTAGGAGGAAAATAAAGGACACACATAGGACAGTTTAGATCATCACCACCATCCCCATACCCATATGCTTACTTCCTCGTTATATTGTCTGTTTCTATATAAACAATAAATCATTTCACAATGTACACCACCTGAAAAAAAGGACAACACAGAAATTTGGTATAAACCTATTAATGGCTACTGAATCTATACTGACATAGAGTCTGTTATCGACAAATTTCACTGACAACGTCTGAGTACTTTATGATAAAAAATAGGTTCCAAATATCTGTTGTTGCCTACTTCTGTAAACCATAATCTTGCCTGATATCAATCATGATAACATCATCAAAACAGCTTGATACACAACTAATTTTGTACATATTTTGCCTGAAGATGATTGACCTGAGCTCATACAAGTGACTGTTTTAGTGAACGTTGTTTAAAGTACCTTGTATTGTGCTAGTTTCTATTGATGATTATTTTTCATAACAGAAAAAGGTACAAAACCCTCATGAACATGAAATCAATGCAGACAAAAACCCTCTAAATGATTACTGTTTAGGTCAAAGCATTGCTTTTTTGACAATTACATAAAGCTAATATGGGACGACACTTTCTTGTACTAGATGTGATTCAAAAATAAATGCTGCAGATACGAGTTTCCATCCAGTATTAAGTGTAATTGTACTGGATGATTTACTTCTGTTTGCTACTTTCTTCGGAGATAAAACTTAAATCTTTGAAACCGAAGGTTTATTAACCCTAAAAGTAGTGTACTTACATGATTTCAGGTAGGTATTGCTTTCCTCCTAATCGTATATCAGATATCAAAACACATTCCGCACTGAAGCAAGCATATACTTTTGACTGTTACTGATACTCGTACATATCTGGGATTTGTCTGTTGATTTCAAATTTATTAAATGTATGCATTTATTAATTTTTGTTGATCTGATAACTATCTAAGACATTTAGTCGCTATGTTAAAAGCTTTGTCAAGAACAGATGTGGACTCTCTGCAAGTTGTTTTATATCTGTCTTCTTTAACTTTCCGCAGTCAAACTGATGTTAACAGACCCAAAACTGGCCTATCACTGTGTCCTCGGTCCATGTACAGCTTATCAATATCGGTTGATGGGACCAGGTGCGTGGAAAGGTGCGAGAGATGCGATTCTGACCACAACTTATCGTATGAACTATTCGCTGGATACCCGGAAGTGCAATGTGCCGGAAGAAAGTGGGAGTGTATTTGTCTATGCGCTAGCAATGGCTGTTTTGGCGCTGTTTCTGTCCTTCGCTTTTTAATCAAGCGATTTTTTTCTATATCAGTAGCTCCATGACTGGAAACATCATGAATATATTTCACAGGTTAAAAGAAAAGGAAAAAAGGAAGTGGCAATGTAGGTTCTTAAACTTTTGAGTTCTTATCGAAGACGTTACATACAACAATTTGTTTCAAACTTATTTGTGTATTCATTTGTATCTGTGCTGGAACATAGCAATACTGTCATTACTCTGGTAAGTAATCCAGCGTTCAATGATTCACAATTTCTTTTTTTTTTATACACGTGAGTTTATAGACACGCCATGGTTTAGTCATTGCTCTTTTTTTTTCTCGAATGAAAAAACTTAGCGTCTAGCACGATTTAAGAGAAACACTGTTTTAGTTTCATTGTAACTTCTATAAGAGTCTTTTTACTATGAAAAGTGTTAAGTTGCTTAAAATGACTAGAAATGGTGCAAAAATTATTTCGCACCTAGGTGTGTCACTTGCTCATACTGTCACTGCGAGCAATTGCATTGCACATTGGAGTTGTACGTTTCTTTTTGTCACTCATTTTAGCATTTAGCATAACTGCGTTTTTTTGTTGACAGTAAACTTTCCTCATATTGTTTTCTGTATTTTTTGTGGGAAATAATTATAAGCAATTTAGGTCTTAACTCATTGTATACTATGTAATAATCAAAGGACTGAAAGTCCAAAGAGCCGCCTGGTGTGCAATGGGTCAGAGGTTTCAATGAAAGCCTAAAAGGATCAAAATGAAGGTGAAATATTATTCAAAAATACGTTATAACGTGAATTCAAAACACGAAATAACGCACAAAAAGTTGCACTAACGCGAAAAAACTTGTATTTCTGCATAGGTAATTTACAAATATCTGTCCTACGTGTTTTCTCACGCATGTATGTTCGTTCTTGGTGCTGTATCAGAACACTTTACTTTGATATCATTTCAATTTGTGTTTAAATCAAGAAAGCTCTTTTTACTGACTGACTGACGGACTGACTGACTGACTGACTGACTGATAGATAGACAGATAGATAGATAGATGGAAGGACGGACGGACGGACGGACAGGCAGACAGACAGATTAGTTGATTTTGATTGGTTTCTTGACTGATTGATTGAACGGTATTTTACACCGATTTTAACATTATTCCATTCATATCACGGCAAAAACATATTCATGTATGTCCTGAGTTTCATCAGTACCAGGCTTGCGCTCTGAAGTGTCTTACCAGAGGACACTGACACTCCCGCCAAAAACCCAGCCCTGTGAGAAAAGATCGAACCCAGGGCCCCCAGGTTTGAATCCTACACCTTTACAAGTAAGTCATCCACGATATAGAGAAGATTGAACCCAGGGCCCCCGGGTTTCAATCCTACACCTTTACAAGTAAATCATCCAGGACTCCATGGCCCTTTTGAAAAGCATAGCATAATTAACCCTTAAGATGCTAAATAAATAACGTGAGACTTTCAAGTCGATATCATACACCCAAATTTCGGCATTCTAAGGGAAAAGTATCTCCTTATTGGACAGTGTAGATCCAAGATCAGACTGCACGCTTTGTACAGTCTGATCTTGTTCTACAGTCTCTGCAAAAGGTCAATGAGTCACGCTTAGCAGCTTAAGGCTTAGTGTGCTTCTTCTGGTGGAACTGCCTGTCGTATATGAAACACCCAGTCTTTATTCATGTCCGAATATCGACAGAACATTTTCTTAATTAGTTTCTCACATTCCAGTCTGCATTCCCTGAACCACAGTTTATATAAGGACGGATCAAGCTCGCAGTTAGATATATTTGCGTATTCAAAGGTCGCCATAGCCGCGGTCTTCCCTCGTTAGAACAGCAACAGTTCTCTGCGCTGTTGTGATGTATATTGTAATGGGGGTAAGCGTCATCACAACAATGTATATGAAAAACCATCCCTGTAGATTTACAAATTCGTAAAACTGGTTTTAGAGACATAAACGAGTCTATAGTGTAATGTTTCAACGCCGTCTTCTGACGATCTTAAGCATCACGATATAGCTGATAGTACTAATTGTTTGTCCAGCGGTTACAATAACTATGTAGTAAAACAACATATTCATACTGCAAGTTCTACCACCGATAAAAATTGCCGAGGTGGTTGTCGTAGTTGCCCCCCCAAATAAACGTACCAGACAATACACCAACACAACGCATCCCCATAAAAGAACGGCAATCGTCTTGATTTTCATTTCAGAGACAAGTCGAATATATTTCATCGGCAATTTTAGCACAAGCTTTCGTTCAACAGCCATGAGTGTCATTGTGACGTACGATAACTGGTGTAACAAAGCGGACACTGAAAAGATTTGTGAGAATACAACGGGGTGATTCTGAAACTTGTTCACAGCTGTTAACGTAATGGAACCCACATTAAATAAAATCAGACCGGTCGAATGGAATTTTGACGCGAAAGGAATTTTTTCGTGTTTCTCAGTGCCGTGAGCATCAGAATGGAGAAAAGAAGGTGTATCAAAGCAATCGCTGATATTATAATGGCGCTGATCTCAGGGTAAAACATGATTCTTGCACTGTTTGACCCTGCGTTCCCCAGATTCTAAAAGATTCTACTGTCTAACTCCGTGATCACTCCATTATACTGTCTTCCTCTGCAGTCAATCACTTCTATTGCCTAAATCTGCAATCACTCGATTGTTTTGTCTAACTATGCAGTCACTCGATTCTACTGTCTTACTCTGCAATCACTCGTTCTTATTGTCTAACCCTGATCTTTCGACTTCTATTGCCTTACTTTGCAATCACTCGACTCAACTGTCTTGCTATGCAGTCACGTAATTTCACAGTCTAACTCTTGAATTAGCTCGATTCTGTTGTCTAACTCTGTGATCTATGGACTCTACTGTCTAACTCTCCGGTCAGTCCATACTTCTATCTAACCCTGCAGTCACTCGACCTAAATGTCTAAATTTGCTTTCACTGAATTCTATTGTTTACACTGCAGTCATTCGTTTCTGTTGTCTTACACTGCAACCACTCGGTTTTATTGCTTAACTTTGCAGTTGCACGGTTCTACTGTTTAACTCTTTCAACACTCGATTCCACCTTTTAACTCTGTAATCACCCGTTTCCGTTGGTTAACTCTGCAACCACCCAATTCTATTGTTTAAGTTTGTAGTCATTCGATTTTAATGTCTGACTCTGGAATCACTGTACTCTATAAATGTCTAACTCTGCAGTGACTCGATTCTATTTTATAACTCCCCATTCACTCGACTCTACTGTCCATTTCTCCAGTCCGACTTTGCTGTCACTCAGTTTTATTGTCTAACTCTGAAATTCCTCGATTTTTCTCTCTGAGATCACTCGATTCTACTGTTTAACTCTGCAGTCACTCAATTCCACTGTCTAACTCTGCAGTCACTCAATTCTATTGTCTAACACTGCAGTCACTCAATTCTATCGTCTAACTCTGCAGTCACTCGGTTATACTGTCTAATTCTGCAGTCACACGGTTCTACTGTCTAACTCTGGAGTCACTCAATTTTCCACTCTCTAACTCTGCAGACACTCCATTCTACTGTCTAACTCTGCAGTCACTCAATTTTCCACTGTCTAACTCTGCAGTCGCTCAATTCTATTGTCTAACTCTGCAGTCACTCAGTCCCACTGTCTAAATCTGCAGTCACTCGATTGTACTGTCTAACTCTGCAGTCACTCGACTTTACTGTCTAACTCTGCAGTCACTCGATTGTACTAACTCTGCAGTCACTCGACTTTACTGTCAAACTCTGCAGTCACTCGATTGTACTGTCTAACTCTGCAGTCACTCGACTTTACTGTCAAACTCTGCAGTCACTCGATTGTACTGTCTAACTCTGCAGTCACTCGATTGTAGTGACCGGGGCCGAAACTTTTTGTTATGCTTTTGGTCAATTTTCTTCATGTCCAAGGACCATTCTACCTCATAATTTAGTCAGTTGTTAGACAAAATGGATTTTTATGGATCCATATTTATGTAATGGTTTGCTTGGTACTATGCATTAGGGAGATGCATTATGCCCCGTTTTCCCAGGGCACGGACAAAAAGACTCAAAAGACAAGCTAGATCTGATAATCATATAGTAGTGAGTTCGAATCCGGGCTTTGCCAAAGCCAGTCCTTGGGAATTTCAAACGGTCATCAAGGCTCGACAATTATCATTTTTCCTAACCTCGTTAGATAATGTTTAATATACGACAACACTATGTACATGTATCTAGGTAATCGTCGATAGAGTGTCATCTAATTGAAGTTAACCCTTTACCACACAATCCCGAGTTTTAACGACCCTTTTAAAACATTGTGGGAAAAGGAGAAAATGCTAGTGACCAGCATTTTCTCTTTTTCGCACAATGTTTTCTACCCTACATGTATCAAAGAAATATCATATTATTTGAGCCACATTGACACTGTTGTCTGCAAATGCTTTCAATTTAGACGATTCTGACATTTTTTCTTTGGGTGAAGGGTTAAACCATTAGAACCTTAGTCCCAATAGCTCAGGTGGTAAAGCATTGGACTTGTGAACATCGATTCTCGAGCCACTTGGGCTCAATCCCCACGGCTAGCCATCTAAAAATCACACCTAACATTAAACCCAAGTCTCGTGTGACGGTGCTAACAGTGTGCACAGTAAAGAACCAGGCGTAGCTTAGGATGGGCTTAATCCTGTATCCTGCACTATTCCCGGTAACATGACAAACAGTCTTATACAGGCGTTGCCCATATGTGCAACCATTGGCGACGATAGATAAACGAAAATTAACAAAATTGCCGAGGCAAAAATCAGACTTTGCATTCAATACTACCCGAACGAGCGCATAGGATTAGACTTATACTGCTATTCCGCCGAACCCCCAGTAGCTCAGTCGGTAGCGTACATGACTTGAGAACAGGAGATCGCTGGTTCGATCCCCGGCTCGGCCAATTTCTTTCTGAGGATTGATGATAGTCATTGCGACAGGATTCATTCCTCCCTCACCTCTGACCATTGTTTCGACGATGGCTATGTGGCAAAGCAGCCAGTGGCTTGGAAAGAATACTGTGCGCAGCACTGGTAAAAGAAACTCCAGGAAAGCATGGACAGGTGCACTGACCGCCGCGATATAACTGAAATAATGTTGAAAACGGCGTTAAACACAATACAATCAATCATTATACTACTATTCCACATAGCCCACTAATCCCACGAATTTCCATGAGCTGACGATTTTCTGGATTCGTTGGATGTTTATAACTTTCTTGTCCGATTCCAGAGATTCTACACTTCAGTTACGATACAGGTACGATAGTGTTACGAAAATTTATTGAATTCGATTAGAATGGCACGAATTTTGACAAGATATCACAACAATTTTCAAAAGATCAACGTTTGGAATCAGTTACGAATCAGGAAAACGTCGAGTGCATGTACGAATCCGGAAGAAATAAAAAAGAATTCGTGACCATTCTTGACAATCTGTCAGATTTTCTCTCTCAAGATAGGTATTAAAATGCCCTTATTCCTGCTTGGGCATTACGAATCCCCAAATAATTTAAGAGTATTTAAGAGCTTCCTGATGCTTCAGAATCGATTACGCTTCAGTTACGGTGCAGAATAACGAACAACGAATTTGTCCTAGATTAACTACTTTTTTTTTCTTTTTGAATCGGAAGTTCGTGACCAAGATTTGAACAGCTCAAAACTTTTACCAAGAGTTTCTGATTGCGCACGAATTGCAAGAACTAACTACAAATATACGCGATTCAGTTCGGAATTTCACGAACTGATTACGATTCGTCTACAAAACCTACAAGTTTATCAATTGTAGGGTTCGTGCTGTGTGGGCATTACCAGCATAAGGGTTTTTACACATAAGTTGAGATTTAAAAACTATAAAACTCAAAATCTTGGTTCTCATCTCTTTATCCATAGGCGAAAATAAAGATGTTTTCCTGACTCGCTCAGTAATAAAGTGCGGGGCTCTTAAACTAGAGGTCCCGTGTTCGAGTTTCAATGTAAGCGCTGGAGTGTCTTTGGGTAAGAAAAGAGCACAAAAGAGCTCAGTCTATAGGCTTTATTTATTCTTCATTTTCACATTCTCAAATTGTCTCTTTATTTCATTTTCATGCCATTTAGGACAGAATATTTCGTCATTCATTCATTCATTCATTCATTCATTCGTTCGTTCATTCAATCAATCAATTTTCTTTTTCTTTTCCGTTTTCGTTCCTTCAACCAATTACCATTTCACAATCGTGTTAGAATAAAAAAAAAAAGAAACAGAAATATAAACGAATAAACAAACGAAATAGACATACAGATTTACAGCGCTAGAAACTGAATTGAGGAACTACAAGTGGGCCTCGGAATGCAAGATACCTACCTGTAACCCTGTCGACATCTAAAACAGGTCGTGCTCTGTGAAAAGAGGACTTAAAGCATATGCAAAGAGTATCGACCAAGGCTGGCCATCTGGCTATCTAAAATTATATATATAAAGAAAAACATGATTTTTTGGATGAGATGTTTAACCTAGGTCCGTATGTTGTCAAGGTATCACTACAATTTACAAAAAAGAATATTGTAAAATACCGCACCAACGACTGACTGAAGTATTAGAGCACACGGTGGCTAATCGCCCACAACGCCCATAACCCAGTATGCTCTGACATTCGATTTCTCCTTTCCCTTACAACTTACTTTCTTCTTTTATAGGGACAGACTTTTTCACCCGGGACGCTTTCAGTTAGCGCATTTCAAAGTTCTATAACGCACACGCCTAAAATTTAGTGATTTGTATGTGGGCCTTAGCAGCACATTTGTTTTTTTTTTTCCCTTATACTTCAGTAGGGATTTAAAACTATAAAACGCAAAATCTAGATTTTCATCTCTTTAACCCTCTACCACACAATTCCGTCTTTTAATGACCCTGACGGGGAAGGCGTTTGAAAACATTGTTGGGAGAGGAGAAAATGCTGGTTTCTCCACCATTTTAGCCACATTTAGTTTACTGTCTGCAAACACTTTTGAAATGTTCCAGTCTAAAATTTTGTCTTGTGGTAAAGGGTTAACCATATGCGAAAAATATAAAGATTTATTTCCTGCCTGGCTCAGATGTAAAGCGGAGGTCCCAGGTTCGAGCCTTACTGTAAGCACTAGGTTTTTTTCGTTGGAGTGTTCTGGGCAAGTGACTTAGAGCCTTAGTTTGCTGGTGAAACCCAGAGCATTCATGAATATATGAGCCGTTGCTTCCATATGACTGAAATAAATGTTGAATGTGGCGTAAAACACCATTTAACGCTTTACCAGATAATAAAATTTTAGACTGATCCACATTAAAAGCTTTTGCAGACGTACGAATTAAACGTGCCTCAAAAACTGAAATATGTCTTTGGAAGGTAGGAAAAACAATGTCGGAAAACGATAAAATGCTGGTTATCAGCATTTTCTCCTTTTCCCATTTTTTTTTTTTTTCAAATGCCTTTTTCCTAAAGGTTGTTCAAACTCGGGACTGGGTGAAAAAGAGTAAACAAGAGCCTTTTATAGATGGCACATAGATAAAGACCACACAACACAGAACGTGAAGTCTGAACTTGGATATATACCGTCTGCATGTTTATTCGAGCATTTTAGATAAAAAAAAAAAATCTTTCGTACAATTGTATTTTTCCAGAACTAAAAAAAAATGCAGCACACTTGGAAAAAAAGAAACATAAAAGTGGTCTTTTTTTCTTCCTCTTTACTTTGTTTCTTACTTGTAATGATCTTATGCATATTGACCCTTTTTTTCTCACGGTCCCTAGTTTTAACGACCCTGAGAAAGAGATGTTTTGAAAATATGGTGGAAAAGGAGAAACAGTGGTAACCAGCATTTTCTCTTCTTCCCTATGTTTACCACCTTTTAAGTACTAATTTCAATTTTTGAGAAACATGAGAAACAGTTTTTTGTTTCGTCTGCAAATACTTTAAATTTGGATACTGTTTTTGACTGTAACACTTTGTCGTTTGGTAGAGTTAAACAGACATGTCAACTCTATACCAAACGGTAACATTTTGGACTCGAACAAATTGCAAGCATGTGCAGACGACAAAATAAATGTAGCTCAAATGATGATTTCTGTCTTTGATAGGGTAGAAAACATTGTGGCAAAAGAAAATGCTGGTTAATCTCGTTTAAACAATTTTAGTTACATAAAGGCGACCAATACACCTATCCTGTAGCTTCTCTTCGCCAATATTTTGTATAAGATCCTTTCAAAGCAACTAGACCCTGTCTGACATTAGAGCCTGGGTTGCATAAGATCCAGTCTTGAAAAGCAATTAGTCTGACATTAGAGCCAGGTGAAAACAGAGACAGACAGACAGACAGACAGACAGACATAGCTTTTAAGGGGTAAACAAATGAATAAGGACAAAATGATGAGATAGCATTACGAACAAAAGAATGGTTAATGATCAATAAATGATTGATTTGAAGAAATAAGCTGCTAAAAGAAGATTTTTATATTCGATATCAGGTAAGCATAATGGTCATTCTCTTTTTTTCATAGTTTAAACAGTTAGTACCCCTGGGCTACGTTAACATACCAATACGGATGTCCATGGCTTTGCGCTTTGATTCTATATATAATTGTGGGGACAAAATACGTTTTACGTTTCATTTTTAAAACAGAATTTTATTGTTTGTTTGGTTTCAGACACGGGCGAGCGTATGTAACTTTTTTTTTTTTTCAAATGGTCGTTCAATTCAATCAATTTGCTAGAGCGAATAAAGACAACCTGAAGTAAAGTGAAATATTTTTTACACTTAAAAAACTACTGAGATATCGATGAACCTCTATTTCATTTTCAAAATGGACAAACACGCAGGAAAGATTTTTAAATTGTGAATAAAAGGTGCATATCTAGCTTACATGATATGTAATGTAGGAATGTGCTTCATCGTTTTTTGAAAGTTGTGGAAGTTTTGCATTAAAGATTTATACCTTAAATCTATTTCATTCTTAAAAAGTGATGCACAGTTGCCATTATACCATACGTATTATAGATGAGTCATGCTCTGATAAAAGGAGGCTTAATGCATCTCCGTGATGCATTATACAAACAACTCATCACATACATGTATTCATGGATCCATAAAATCCAATTTTCTCTAACAATCGACTGGATCTGGGGTAGAATGGTCCTATGACATACAGAAGATTTACCAACCGATAGCAAACAGCTTCGACTTATGTAAGCCTGAGCGGACTGCACAGGCTGACATAGGTCGATTCCATTTTCAGAGGCATTAAGCCCCTTTTTCATAGAGCATGACTCAAATATATTCCTTTTATTATATACCTATAAGTTTACACAACAAAATTTTGCAATTGTTGACAATTTTATTCGAAAACGGAAAAAAGCAAATACTTTTTTTTCTTTCTTATTTGTGGGAAATTCAGTTCTCTAGTAGTAGATGAAAATTTTTAGCCTGACTTTTGCACCAACTAAATCGGAAATCACCTGATCGTGTTCCACGTGCTTGGTGCGTCATGTTACCATATTTGGAACTGTATTTGACTCTGTTTCGATACCGATTTTCTCTTTCCCGTCGTGTCGGATTTTATCTGTGTGCGATGCATACTAGTATATTTTAGCCGGAAAATTCATATGTATAATTATGATGAATTAAAATCGTAGTAAGTATTATACACCTGAAAATTTTCCGACTCAAATGCATACGTCGCACGTCTGAAATGTGGTTCTAAATATAGTATTATGACGTACCTAACGTGCGGAAAACGTGCGTATTGATTCGTGATCTGATTGGTCAAAATGTTTCTCTTTAATATTTATCCGCCATTCATAAAAATGAAGTTACTGGCCACTTCATAAATATCATTATTTCTTTTATTCTGTTCACCATTATCGAATAAAAGGTAAATACATGTACATGTAATTGCCAAATTTTGTCTTTGAAAGATGTACATGTAGGTATTTAATAAAAGGAATATTATATTGTAGTAGCTTTCCTGATGCTTGCATTTGCCACTATCTTCTGCTATGTGGCATTTTTCAATTGTATAACTTATCTGATCTGGGCATTCTGGGAACAAAACAGGACTACTTTTCAAGGCGGCAATCGATGAAACGAATTTCAAAATAAAATATACGTTCATTCACTAGAACCTACCTTGTACGATTCATCCAGCCATGGTTAGCTGGCATATAACCTATGCACCAGCCATGCATAGTCCACATAAGCTCGGGAAAAACGTTTTCCCTGTTTGAAATCATTTTGTTATTCAAGAAATTTGTAGCTAAAAAACTGGCTTGATTTTTTTCACATACGTATTATTTATTGTCATTTTCTGCCTGAACTTTTTAAGCGGCAGTTAACGCACCGTGTTTTAATATTTGTCCTGTACAGGACAGTAAAGCGTCATAGCAGACAGGTCAAATCTTCGAAAAACATTGACATGCGCAGACAACATTGTATTTGCTTCTCGTTGCTTAAGAAAACTTTGACATCTCGCTGGACCGTCAGCGTCAAATTTATCTCATTGATATAAATTTAACATGTAGGAAGCACACTTTTGAAAGGAAGCTATTTAAAGACTCACCAGTCGCTCTATAGTTCGGAAGATGCAATGAAAAACATCGTTCAAAAGTCCGTTTACTTTCATCCATTTTGTCACACATGGTTCGTGACTAAGAGTCTCTGCTGTCAGAGTTTGACCAGCACTATATACCGGTAAAACAAATTGTCATAACATGTTTCCATAAACGATGTCCAATTAATCGATTTATACATGTCTTACCTCCTGTAGAAGACTTGTTTTTCGTCTTGCTACAAACCTCCTTTGAAAACATTTTCGATAAAAGAAGACTTTTGGAAATCAGCATTTTGTGTGTGTGTGTGTGTGTGTGTGTGTGTGTGTGAACAAGTGTCGAACAAATTCTAATCAATAAACGTCCTCCTTGGCCCGTAATCGCCAACCGTTCTTAAGAATATTCTTGGTCTAATTCTCAAAAAAAATCTGAATTTGAAAGCAACACAACCTTTGATTGGCTAAACTATTTGGTTTATCCAATCAGAAGCTGTGTTACTTTCAAAACCTAGAATAAGACCTAGAATGTTCTGAAGAATGGTTTATGAATATGGACCCTATGTTCCTGTCACTGGTATCACCAGTGAGAGCCTAAACATGAGATTTCTGATGTTATCAACTTATCAGGAATGTTGAATATTTTTTGCTTGACAAAGCCATCTTGTTTGTAATAGTTGATGAGCAAACCAGATTTTCATACACCAAACAGTTTATACTTATTATTGTTTGGATCTGATAATACTTAATATAGCCGTAATAATAACAATGTTTCTACCGTCCAAAGGTTTATTAAAGATTCAGGAAGGTTTGGTTGACAGATTATTATATGTACCTTATGCCTATCCTTTATGTGAGGCACCAGTTGTGCAACTTCGAACCCCAGCTGATAATCTATTTTTCTATCTTTATCGCTCATAGGCCTATGTCATATATATATATATATATATATATATTTTTTTTTTTTTTAAATTCTTTGTATGTTCAGGTATTTTCATGGTCTACCTTTATTATTCCCATACTGCTGTAATGTTTGAAACATGTAATTGGAGAAGGGGAATGACCGAATACAAGTTGTTAGATCTTGTGGCTAATGTACTTGTATAATCCTATGTACTTGAAGTTTTGTTGTATACATTGCTTGTGTAAACATCTATATGTGGCAATAGAATATGTTTAAACTAAACTAGTTGCTGCTAAAATTGATGTGTCTGAAAATACTTGTACACATACAGTAGTTAATGGGTGATAGAAAAGCGCTTAAAAGAAAAATAAGGGGTAGCTACGCTTGTACATTGTTCTCATAGATTTTCCCTCAAATGTCCTGCCGGGGTCCGCTAGATAAATACATGTATGTGCACATTTTTTACCAATCGCAACTTACCATCTATTCATTCGATTATGTCAATACCAAGAAGTAGGTAAGAAGGAAGCATAGTCAGTTACGCCGACAAAGGTACTGGTAATTTGGGCAGATGTCGATTTTTACATGACCGTGAACGTTGGCTATGGGTGTAAATTTTGTGCATGTAAATGGAGCCTAAGGTACCTGTTTCAAAGGCTAAAAAATCAACGCAAGTGTTGAAATGCATTTCAGTTTAAATCAAATCATTTAAAAGTATGGAAAATATTGTGAAGATGACAATCTGTTATTGAGTGGTCGGTCCAAGTGTTAGTCACTGACAGAAAAATGTATTTCAAAATAAGGTAAACAAAAGATAGAGTGACCCGGCAACTTCTAACTTAGTTTTGAAATTAATTTCTCTGCCAGCGACTAACACTTGTACTGGCTGTGCAATAACAGATTGTCATCTTCACAATAATTTCCATACCTTTTTAAAATGGTATGGTTTAACCTAAATGCATTTAAAAACCCGCTTTATTTACTTTTGGCAGCTATTGTTACGTTTAACTACTCATGCACGATTAACGGAAACGTTCGACCGTAGCAGGCATAAATGGTTCTGGAGTATACAGTATACGATCCCATATCTGGATCTGACTGTACATGATGCATGGCCTTTCAGCATAGTTGCAGAGGAAAGGAGGCGGGAGAAATCAGTCCTAGTGTGAGAGGGTTCGCTGGAAACCCTAGACTGTTCTTGTGCTGGCAACTCTAGTGTCTGAATTATTCCAATAACATGGGTTTTGGACAGAAGTTTCTGAGTATGGGGTCTTGCACTGGATTTGTTTGTAAGCCTGAATGTAACCTTGACCTGAAAATGCCTCCAAAATTTTAGCATTCTATTTGTAATACATTTTGAAATTAGAAATAAAAGAATAAGCAACATAGAGCAGTGACTCATCAAACTCACACTGAACATTGGTACAATTTTTGCTCTTTCAAAGGTATTTTCGGATGATAAATATCTCCTTATCGGACAGTGAAGCATCAACATTAACACAGTTAATGTATTTCTATTGAAAAATATAGAATAGCCTTTAGTCGTTTCTGGCTTTCATCACATAGACTGGAAATAGAATCAGGAAGATGGCATAAACCAGAAAAAATCTCATATCAGGAAAGGAAATGCAAATTATGCAATACTTTAGAAGATGAAATGCACTTTTTACTTGAATGTCCAATGTTTTGAAATATTAGAAAAATATATGTCAAAAAGTATTTCTGGAAGAGGCCAAGTATGATTAAATTTATTGAATTGATGAAAAGTGAAAACAAACAGATTATTAGAAATTTATCAATGTTTATCTATAAAGGCTTGGAAGAAAGAGATAGACAGATCTATTCATAATGATTATGTTGCATTTCTTTAATTTTCCTCTCAACAAATCTTAAAAATTTCAAAAACTCAAGATTCAGTATGCAATCACTCAGTAAATATGTTATAGGATCCAACTGGTCAAACTATTCTAATTTAACTTTTCATTATAAGATAGCTAAAGATTATACAGTTATAAAAGTTTTTTTTTTTTTTGTCATCCTTGAATAGATATAGATTAGAAAACTTGAGGAATAGTATGGATTCAGATCAGTTTGGTATGGCTGATCTGAAATTATGGTGTTCTTTTGATCTCTTTATGTGTGTGTGTGTGTGTGTGTGTGTGTGTTCTCCTACAAGAGAGATATCTTTCATACAAACGTGACTGAGTATTAGAGACGTTACTTCCCTTTATTTGTAGCTACATAGTACTTAATCCATTGACTGTCATTGTAGATTGTATATATATTTGATGACTGTGTGTGGTATGATAGGCATATTGCCTTCTTTTCCTGAATAAACGTATTCGTATGTTAACCCCATTGCTATCCCCTATTCGTTTAAGGAGCATTACAAAAAATAAGAAGTACGCAGTTTTAGTTATTGAATTCTTCATGATTATGTATAGATCCATCTGTTCAGAGTCAGTCGCAGCTTGGCTACTACCTCCGCAATATAAACGAGAAAGTTGGACGTAATAACAACAACAACAACGATGTCGGGAACTCTGAAAAAAATAACGAAATCTCATTTATTATTTCGGTATTATGGTAAGTAAATGTCAATCGGTAATTTTAACTGATTTCTCAAATTGTATCGAACCATTTCTAGAACAGTGCATCCGCCGTAAAAGATACAGTAAACGTTGCATAAGCGTGTGTTCGTACTCAATATAAGAGTCAAACACCGGTGTGACTATACGAATTGCGGACCAATCCTTTTGTACCATAATTCTACCATTTCGTACATTTTTTTTTTTCTTTGACCTATGACAATGTTTTGACTACGGAAAACTTACCTTAATACGGTATTAGAATAAAATAAAAACAAGATTTATTAAAGTTAAATATCTGTTTCAGAAATTATGGCAAATAAAACTTTCTAATCATTGATGGTTTCCTTTTCCCATCATATTTGCACAGCAGTTTCTCCGAGGGGCATTAAAAGCAAATTGCTTTTGTAAGGTGTGTAATTTAAGCAGATAAATACGGTGGAAAATGATTACTTTGTAAGAAATAAAAATCGTCACGTTGACCTTGACCTTGTCATTTTCTCAGTATCATACAATGCTCACTTTATTTCAAAACAAATCCATAAATAAACATTCAATAAAAGAAGTAAAAAAAAAAAACAAGAGGAAATAAAAGGCAGGCAGTGCAAATAAATTGGTGATTATGCCTTATCAACGTTGATTCAATCAAAGGAAATCATACAATTATAATCCTTTGATTAACTATTCAATTTCATGTTATCTTTTTGTTCCAAATTCTAACTACCAACCTTCAACAAACATTACAGACTAACATTACCTATCTTCTCAGTAGCAAACTAGTTAATTCCTTCTTCTCTTTACCAAACAAACAACAAAATTTTAGACTGGTCCAAATTGAAAGCATTTGCAGACTGACTACTAAATAAATGTTACTCAACAATTTAAATTTATTTTGGCAAGGATAGAAAACACTGTGGAAAGGGAGAAGATAATGAATACCAGCATTTTCACCTTTTTCCACAATATTTTCAAAATGCTTTTCTCTTCGGGAGTCGGCCAAGCCCCCGTAGCTCAGTCGGTAGTGTACAGGACTTAAGAACAGGAGGTCGCTGGTTCGATCCCCGACTCGGCCGATTTCTTTCTGAGGATTGATGATAGCCATTGTGACAGGATTTATTCCTTTTTCACCACTGACCATTGTTTTGACGATAGTTATGTGGGAAAGCAGCCAGTGGCTTTGAAAGAATATTGTGTGTAGTACTGGTAAAAGAAACTCCAGGAAAGCATGGATAGGTGCACTGGCCACCGTGATATAACTGAAATAATGTTGAAAATGGCGTTAAACACCATACAACAACAACTCTCCGGAGTCGTTTAAAGTCGGGATTGTGTGGTAAAGGGTCATTGAATTATAATGATATCCCATACATAAGATTACCAATCGTTAGTTTTTGCTATGTAAATATATTAAATACTACTTTTTGTCATACTTATTGGTATGTTTGGTGATGGTTCATGGTAGTATTATCATGGAAAGAAGAGGTAACGTTATGGTACGAAATGGTAAATTTATGGTACAAAGTGGTAAAATGGTCATAATTGGAATGGTAGGAAATGGTTATGGTACGAAGTGAGTTAGTGACTGCATTCCAACAATACTGTTCATTTCAAAACATCTCGGGACACAGTGTCATGCGTATTTTCATATCAAAACTGTAAACAATTACAAAAGTAAGTACAAAAGTCCTTCTAAATTCTCGTTGTTATATGAAAGGTAATCTGGTTTAACCCTACAAGACAACAAATTTTTAGACTTGTCCATTCAGTGTTCAGCATTTATAGAGGATAGATTAAACATGGCTTGAATGATGGGTTTTGTCTTTGTTAAGGGGAGGCAACATCTTGGAGAAAAGAAGAAAATGCTGTTTTCCAGCATTTTCTTCTTTCACCACAATGTTTCCAAATGCCTTCTTTCCAAGGCTCGTAAAAGCAAAGGATCGCACAGTAGTCCAAATATTTAGACAAATACATGCTTATTGACTTTTAAGCATTCATCTATTGGACATTCCGCAATTTATTTTTCTTTTGCATGTAACATATAAATGGATCCCATTCAGTTCTATGTAGCAAATTCAGTCCCACTAAAACCAGTATTATTAGGAAAAAAAAACATGGATTAACCTTTAAGACCACTTATTTGAAAACGTTAGCCCCTTTCCTAATAAGTAATTGGTAGATTCATTCAGAATTTAATCGAATCATTTTCATGATTGCTGACAGAGTCACCGCCATGTTTTTCAGTCATGCAGGAGGTTGCATAACAAACCTAAATTCACTGTAGATTTTTTAATGAAATATATTTCAGTAATCAAACAAGACCGTGCCAAACAAAATTTTGTTTTAAAAAAAGACATAATACGGTTCTGTAAGTGGCATTACCCAGTTTATAGTGGTTCATTCGCAATGATCGAATCTGTTCCAATTTAATTCATAACAAAAACAGATTGGTGTTAAATGAGCATGGATTTAGTAAATAAATAGGCAAGTTTTGTACAAATATCCTTTTTCAACCAAGAAATTATTCATTAATCTTACTTCTGATCTATATTTCATTGAACAAGTTCAGTTAAAAGTATTCAAATTTGCTGTTCAAACAGCGACAAAATTGATGTCGGAGTTTGCTAAAGGAAACTATGAAAGAACCAATAAGACCCTTTGTACACAATGGATGTCAAAATGAAAAATAACATACACAGGGGCTTATAAGTAGGACTAGACTGCACAGTAAAAAATTGTGTAAACTGTGGGGGACAATATTTTGGTTATATTTTAAGAATAATTGAACAGCTGTAAAATTGGAGTTTACAAACAAACTATTTTGTAGAGACACATCTCTTAGAAGTATTCTAGAATGTTGTTATTTTCCTTAAAGGGCATAGTATAATGGCCTACATTAACCCATTACCAAACATCAAAATTTTACACATGTCCAAATTGAAAGCATTTGCAGACGACAAAATAAATGTAACTCAAAAATTGAAATTTTTTTGGGGTTGGGAATAAACCATTGTGGGAAAAGGAGAAAGTGCTGGTTACCAGCATTTTATCCTTTTCCCACAATGTTTACAAAAGTCCTTTCAATCATAGTCTTTAGAATTCAGGAGTGTGGGGTAAAGAGTTAAGTGGTCTCATTAATGAGACGTATACTATGCTTCTTTTCATGTTTGGACATTTATTTTGCGCAGTAGCACTGTCTCAAGTCTAGAAGTCATTTATAACTTAAAAATTTCTAAAAAACTAACAATATTTAATTCATTTGGCAGCCATTTTGTGTCTATTTTGGGAAATGTAAACATCTCAAGTAGAAGATGAATTAAACTACGTTTTTCTTATGTTTAGCATTTACATTGACAGTATTTGTATTTGAAACAAAGGATAATTATTTGAATACACATTAATTCTAGTTTTGTCATCAATTTGCGAAAATATGAGAGTTCAAATATGTGCACAAAATCTGTGTGGATTTTTCAATCAAGTTTTAGCGATGGTCTCTGTACCTGGATCCTACCAGTCAAAACTGAAAGTTACATTTGGGTACAGTTATGTGTACTATAAATTAAGATACTTCATTTGAGAAGGTGAAGATAAATGATCTGCAAATATTGTTCATATACTGAATACTGCATATATTTTATCTGTTTTATGTATGAGCCTTGCTCTGGCAAAAGAGGGCTTAATGCATCTCCCTGATACATGATATCATGCAAGTCATCACATGATTAAAGATCCATAGAATCCATTTTGTCTAACAACAGACTGAATCATGCAGTAAACTGGATCTTGGACATGCAGAAAGTTTATCCTAAACAAAAAGTTTTGTCCCAGGTCAGCCTGCACAGACTGCACAGGCTGACCTGGATCGATACTTTTTGCGTATGCATTAAGCCCCCTTTTCACAGAGTATGGTTCAGATGTTCAGTTCATGTCCTACCTTAAAAAAGTTAAAAAAATGATTTTTGTCCCCTGTAGATGATGTGATTAATCGTTAACCCTTTACCATATGAGCAAATTTTGGACCAGACCAAATTGAAAGCATTTGCAGACAACACATGTAACTTAAATGATTATTTCTGTTTTCAATAGGTTAGAAAACATTGTGGGAAAAGGAGAAAATGCTGGTTACCAGCATTTTCTCCTTTTCCCACAATGATTTCAAAAGTTTCTTGCCCAGGGTTGTCAAAAGGCGGCATTGTGTGGTAAAGGGTTAAAGAAAACAGCGTGTGTGTGAGGATTTTTGGATTTGATTGTGTAACCTTTGATAATGGAATTGGAATTCTGTGCTAACAATTACCATTTCGGCATAATTAAATGTTAATTTCAAGGCCATTCTGGGAACAAAGAAAAACAGGTACGATATTAATTATGAAGATTACAGATCATATCAGACTGTACAGAAGAGCTCCACACTAATCAAGATGGTGTGTTTTTTTTTTTTTTTTTCTTGGCAAAAAAACACTTATAGATTTTTTGCTTTTCATCATTTACTGGAAATTTCTTATTTAAGTTATTTAGCAGTTTAAGGATAATCTTAGGTTTAAACCTCTGTGATATCAGGAACAGTGCTGTCAGATTTTAAAAAGTTTTGACAGTTTGAGTACAGGAAACATAAGAAAAATTGGTGGAACAGACACATTCTCTCTGTACATATTCAAATGACAGTTAAGAAAATTTTTCCGGAATTGTTCTATTGGGGTTTGTGCTTATGATGTCTTGGGATGGCAAGGAGTGTCTTTGTTTGAATAGAATGATCCATCAAGTCCGTGAAGAACTTAAAGTGATCTAGACTATCCAGTTTTAGGTCATTTTGATTGCAATGGTAGGGTAGCACTGTAATATTGTTATTGTCTATAGATGTGATCATTAGATCGTTCTATTTATTAGATGAACATCACAAAGGAAATACCACGGAATAAATGTTTCATAAGAAAGTATGATTGTCAAGAAGGAGCACAAAAAGACAGCAACCTGTTAGCATGATACATAAAACACATTTACATACTTTATTTTCAAATCTTAAAATCTATTCATTGGGAGCATTCTTTAAGAATTCAAACTTCAAGATGTGAATAAGGAAAATCATGTATCAGACCATGCAGGTTTGCAGAAGGTAAAACATTCTGACATTTTGGAAATCTCCTTAACTTGTGGACTGTCAGAGTATTTTTAGTGCACCTGAGCAAGTAAGCTTTGGTGCTGTGTCTGTTGGCAGCGTGTTGCATCCGTTATGTGCAGTCATCAACAATTAACTTGTGTGCACTCTAGAGGCCACATTTTCAGTTAGATACTCATGAAACATGGTCAGAATGATTGTCTCGATATTATCTATGACGAGATCAAAAGCAGGTCATGTTTGGTCGAATTAAGTCACTGGGACAAATCTTAGAAAAACCTTGTGTGCACTCTAGGGCCACATTTTTCAATGGATCATACTTATGAACTTGGTCAGAATGTTTGCCTTCATGATATCTCTGACAAGTTCAAAAGTGGGTCATGTTGAGTGAAAAGGTAGGTCACTGGGACAAATCTTAGATAAAATTTGTATCCACTCTAGAGGCCACATTTTCTGTTTGATACTCATGAAAGCTGGTCTGAATGTTTGTCTTGATGATATCTCATACAGCTTTCAAATTGGGTCAAGCCAAGTCAAAAAATTGTCACTGGGACAAATTTTAGAAAAAAAACTTGTGTGCACTCTAGAGGACACATTATTGGTCCAATAGTCATGAAAATTAGTCAGAAGGTCTGTCTTGATGATATATTAGACACTTTCAAAATTGGGTCATGTTGTGTCAAAAAGTAGGTCACTGGGTTAAATCTTAGAAAAACCTTGTGTCCATTCTAGAGGCCACATTTTCAGTTTTATACTCATTGCAGTCAGTCATAATGTTTGTCTTGATGATATCACTGACTAGCTTAAAATTGGGTTACATAAGCTCAAAGTAGGTGACTAGGACAAATGTTAGAAAACCTTGTGTGCACTCTAGAGGTGAAACTTTTTATTCTTATTACTCTTGATACTTGGTCAGAATATTTGTCTGGATATTCAAAATTAGGTCATTTGGGGTCAGAAAGTTGGTCACTGGGACAAACCCAAGAAAAACCATGTGTGCACTCTGGAAGCCATATTTTCAGTCTGATACTCGTGAATCTTGTTATGTTAGGTCAAAAAGTAAATCATAGGGACGAATCTTAGAAAAACCTTGTGTGTTCTCTAGTGGCCACATTTTCAGTCTGAGACTGTTGAAATTTGATCAGAAAATTTGTCTTGATCAGATCTTGAACAAATTCAAAACTGGGTCATGTTGGATGAAAAAGTAGGTCACTCACACTTATATCTGTTACATCATCACAACCAGGATGTCTTCAACTTCATCCTAGATGACTTTACTTAGGTGAGCACTTTGGGGCCAAGGGCCCTCTTGGTATGTTTAAAAGATTTACTTTACTGTAGTCAAGCTGTCATACTGAGTGGATCCTAGAAATAAGGTGAACAAAAGAAGTGAATATACTGCTTGGAAAATAACACAGAACACTTGTGCTGGAGCATTTTGAGACAGGACAACATAAAACAAGAAAGTTTTATGTTGTCCTATAAATACCGGTAATTATAGTTTTGCTCAATATCAAAGAATGAAGCTAATATTGTAAATAACTTGTTACTTCAATTCATATTTAAAGCACATATCACTTCTTTGTCTGAAGAATGTTGAAAATCTTTCTGTAAAACCTGCATTTTATGGGGGTGTGTGACAAATTTCTATACTGAAAAAGGATTGTTCTTCCTTGTAATGTAATGTAGTATTACACAGTACTACTGCAATTACACAGGTGATACAGGTTGCTGTCTTATTTTTGTTTCAGGCAGTCAGTGTTTGAGTTTTTAAATGAGACACTGTTAGAAACAGTTAGGAGAAGTTTGTATTGAAGGTCATGGAGCAGACAAGACTCGACATGGATGATAAAGAATTTAAGAAAATTATACAGGATTGTATGATGCACAAAGATCCGACTGGAATAAAGAAATTCATTCTTGAAGACAAATATAAACAGGAAGATCAGTTTTGGGAGCTTTTGGGCATTCTAGGAGAAGGTGTTACTGAAGACAATTATAATGCAAGTTTTGGATTCTTTGATGCTTGTGAACGTTGCATGAGGTATCTTGTTAGAGTTGGTAACCCAAAAGAGCTACTGTTAGCGTTACTGGAAGAAGGGGATGGTTTAAATGACCCCATTAGATTTCAGACTTACTTACAGTTGATACAAGAAGTTATACTGAGATTACCATCCAAACAAGTTTATTCACTGGAACTGTCCCTTGAGACATTGCATGAGGTTATTAGAAATCTAGAGCTACCTGCAAATCTTGACTTTGAAGGAGAGGAAAGAAGAGCTCAAGACCTTGACCCTGATGTTGATAAGATCAATAGATACTTATCAGCATACATTGACTTTTTGCTAAAGTTTAAAGATGAGAGTTTAAAAGAACAAAATGAAAATTATTCTGAAACAAGAACCTCATACAGAAAATTTCTCAACACTGCATTACTGAAATTACTGAATCATCCATTAGTATATCTTGATTTGACTGTACACAGTGTAAACGAAAGGATTGTGAGATCAAATAGTAGAGTTTCAGCAGAAAAAATTACACATATGTTGTGTGAATTGAATACAGGTATTGTAGAGTTTATTGACGAGTGTCTTGAGAATAATGACAGAATTAAAAGGCTTTGTGCAGGGCATTGTACTGATGATGTAGAAATTGTGGAAAGTACATCAGTATTATCTCTTGCATGTTTAAGTTATCTGGTGTACAGGGAATCTGTGATTGACCTAAGGCATTCATGCTTATATTCCTGCCAAGGTAACTTTGAAAACAATCTTATCTTTGTGCTAGAATTGATGAAGCATCAGAAGAGTGGGGTCCATGCAAAAGGTATCATGTTATTAGACTGTTTAATCCAACAGTTAGATAAAGTTACTTCTCTCAGTTACAATGATTTAGATCGATCAGAATATTTTCAGATTCTTGATGCTATGTTTGATGTTATGGTGCATTCTCCTGTGAAAGACACAAGAAGGAGCTGTGTTAGTATTCTTGAAAGTTTAATAAAGTTGTTTGACATGAAAGCAAGATACCAAATATTTGTAAAAATCTTTGGAACTGTGAAACATTCAGGAGTTTATGGTTATTGTGTTCATTTGTTCAAAAACCAGCTTGACGAAGTTTTAACTTGTAGCCAGACTGGTTCAAAAGAATTAGAATTATTTTGTGATTTGAATCTTAAAAAGATTCTTCTGTTAGTAACCAGTCTACCTGATGATTCTGCTACAGATATGATAGAACATTCAGATAGATTAATAGCTGATCTGAATCTTATCAGATATCTAGTTCTAAGGGATCCACCTTCTAGAAATAGAACTGGATTCTGGAATTTCTTTCATATTCTTGAAAAAGACTTCTTAAAACTTATGCAAGTTGGTTTAGATATGTCAAAGGGACATTACAAATGTGAGCTTACAGGACTAGAAAGCGGAAAAGTGGAAAAATCCAAGAATAAAGATGTAGAAATGAGCGTGAGTGTTGTGGGCTTTAGTCTTCCCAAAATGGACAGGGCTCAGAAAATGGAGATATTGAGGCAAGCGTTGAATACCCTTGACTTGATGACAAGCCTGTTTGTAAGATTGACTGAACTTATAGACCAGAAGCAAAAAGAAGATAAAGAGCCCTTGTTATGTAACAGGGAGAATTGTTGATAAAACTCTTTACCATGCAATCCTGAATTTTAATGACCCTGAGAAAGATGCCTTTTGAAAACATTGTGGGAAAAGGAGAAAATGCTAGTTACCAGCATTTTCTCATTTTCCTACAATGTTTTGTACAATGTTTTCTATAATTTCCAAGACAGAAATTATCTTTGAGCTTCATTAAATTTGTTGTCTGCAAATGCTTTCAATTTGGACAAGTCTGCATTCTTGTTTGGTAAGGTAAAAATTCAGCCATGCCAAAATTCAAAATAATTGCAGATGACATATTCATTGTTACTTAAAACATCGATTTTCATTTTAAAAGGATAGAAAGCATGGTGGGAAAAGGAGAAAATACTGATAACCAGCATTTTCTCTTTTTCCTACAATGGTTTAATAAGGCTTCATCCATAGTGTTGTTTAAAGTCAGCATTGCTTGGTATAAATTTAAACCTTTACCACACAATCCAAAGTTTCAATAGCCTTATAGAAGAGTGTTTTTCTTTTTAAATTTTGGGAAAAGGAGAAAATGCTTTTGAAAAAATTGAGGGAAAAGGAGAAAATACTGGTAGCCAACATATTCTCATTTTCCCATTTTCTTACTTTGAAAAGACAGTTTCTTCCTTTCGAGCCACATTTAATTTACCGTATTTTCTGAAAATGCCTCAGATTTGGACAAGTCCAAAATTTTGTCTTTTTTGAAAGAGTTCAGTCTTTTTAGCTCAGCTGTTCAAAGAAAATGTCAAGGTGGTGTCATAGACCTGGCGTCTTCAGTGTTGTCATCATGCTAAAAACTTTGACTTTTCATAATATCTCTGTTATTACTGGAGATATTTGCTTCAGACTTGAATAGATTGTTAATTATCAAAAGGGCAACCTATACAACAAAGACAGGTAACCATCAAGGTATTTTTGACAGAGTTATGCCCCCTTTTTGACCTAGAATTTTCAAGAAAACGTCGGACATTTTATAATGTCTCTGCTATTATAGAAGATATTTGCTTTTTCGACTTAGAATTTTCGCTGAAAATCAATCATTTGTAGCTGAGCATTTTTAGCTCACCTTAGCACAACGTGCTAAAGGTGAGCTATTGTGATCGCCCTATGTCCGTCGTCCGTCAACAATTTCTTTAAACATCTTCTTCTCCTAAACCACTGGGCCAATCTTGATGAAACTTGGCAGGGATGTTCCTTGGGTGAAGCTCTACCAAAATTGTTCAAAGAATTAAATTCCACCCACAACTCTGGTTGCCATGGCAACAGAAAGGAAAAAAAAAGCAAAATCTTTGAAAATCTTCTTCTCTGAAACTAGAAGGCGCAGAGCTTTGATATTTGGTATGTAGCATCTCCTAGTGGACCTCTACCAAGTTTGTTCATATGATGCCCCTGGGGTCAAAACTGGCCCCGCCCCAGGGGTCACAAGTTTGAGCATAGTAACAAAGAAGGAAAACTTTAAAAATCATCTTCTCTGAAACTTGAAGGCATAGAGCTTTGATATTTGGCATGTAGCATCTCCTAGTGGACCTCTACCAAGTTTGTTCATATGATGCCCCTGGGGTCAAAACTGGCCCCGTCCCGGGGGGTCACAATTTCCAACATAGGAACAAAGAAGGAAAACTTTAAAAAATCTACTTCTCTAAAACTAGAAGGCATAGAGCTTTGATATTTGGCATGAAGCATCTCCTAGTGGACCTCTACCAGGTTTGTTCATATGATGCCCTTGGGGTCAAAACTGGCCCTGCCCCGGGGGTCACAAGTTCGAACATAGGAACAAAGAGGGGAAACTTTAAAAATCATCTTCTCTGAAACTGGAAGGCGTAGAGCTTTGATATTTGGTATGTAGCATTGCCTAGTGGACCTCTACCAAGTTTGTTCATATGATGCCCCTGGGGTCAAAACTGGCCCCACCCCGGGGGTCACAAGTTTGAGCATAGTAACAAAGGAGAAAAACTTTAAAAATCTTCTTCTCTGAAACTTGAAGCCGTAGAGCTTTGATATTTGGCATGTAGCATCTCCTAGTGGACCTCTACCAAGTTTGTTCATATGATGTCCCTGGGGTCAAAACTGGCCCTGCCCCGGGGGTCACAATTTCCAACATAGGAACAAAGAAGGAAAACTTAAAAAATCTTCTTCTGTAAAACTAGAAGGCATAGAGCTTTGATATATTGCATGATGCATCTCCTAGTGGACCTCTACCAAGTTTGTTCATATGATGCCCTTGGGGTCAAAACTGGCCCTGCCCCGGGGGTCACAAGTTTCGAACATAGGAACAAAGAAGGAAAACTTTAAAAAATTTTCTTCTCTGAAACTGGACAGCGTAGAGCTTTGATATTTGGTATGTAGCATCTCCTAGCAGACCACTACCAAGTTTGTTCATATGATGCCCCTGGGGTCAAAACTGGCCCTGCCGCGGGGGTCACAAGTTTGAGCATAGTAACAAAGAAGGAAAACTTTAAAAATCTTCTTCTTTGAAACTTGAAGGCATAGAGCTTTGATATTTGGCATGTAGCATCTCCTAGTGGACCTCTACCAAGTTTGTTCATATGATGCCCCTGGGGTCAAAACTGGCCCCGCCCCGGGGTCACAACATAGGAACAAAGAAGGAAAACTTTAAAAATCTTCTTCTATAAAACTAGAAGGCATAGAGCTTTGATATTTGGTATGTAGCATCGCCTAGTAGACCTCTACTAAGTTTGTTCATATGATGCCCTTGGGGTCAAAATTGGCCCTGCCCCGGGGGTCACAAGTTCGAACATAGGAACAAAGAAGGAAAACTTCAATTTTTTTTTCTCTTAAATGGGAAGGCATAGAGCTTTGATATTTGGTATGTAGCATCTCCTAGTGGACTTCTACCAAGTTTGTTCCAAGGATGCTGCTTGGGTCAAAACTGGCCCATCCCCTGGGGTCACAAGTTCGAACATAGGAACAAAGAAGGAAAACTTTAAAATTCTTCTTTTCTGAAACCGAAAGGTGTGGCGCTTTGATATTTGGTATGTTGCATCTCAGAGTGGACCTCTACCAATTTTTTTTTTTTTCACATGATGCCCCTGGATCAAAACTGGCCCTGCCCCAGGAGTCACAAGTTCGAAGATAGGAACAAAGAAGGAAAACTTTAAATTTCTTTTTCTCTTAAACGGGAAGGTGTAGAGCTTTGATATTTGGTATGTAGCATTTCCTAGTGGACCTCTACCAAGTTTGTTCATATGATGCCCCTGGGTCAAAACTGGCCCAGCCCCGGGGTCACAAGTTCGAACATAGGAACAAAGAAGGAAAACTTTAAAATTCTTCTTTAAAACTGGAAGGCATAGAGCTTTGATATTTGGTATGTAGTGATTCTCTTCTAAGTTTCTTTGCCCATCTAAGCGCAACAAGTTCATTGAGTTCAAAATTGGGTCATCTTGGGTCATAAACTAGGTCACTAGGTCAGATTAAAGAAATACCTTGTTGGCACTCTCAAGGCCACATTATTTGCTCAATTGCCTTGAAAATTAGTTAGAAAGTTTGTCTTTATAAAGTCTCACATAAGATTAATTTGGGTCAACTTGGGTCATAAACTAGTTCACTGGGTCGAATTAAAGAAATACCTTGTTTGCACTCTGGAGGCCACATTTATTGCTCAAATGACCTGAAATTTGGCCAGAATGTTTGTCTTGATGAAATACCAGATGAGTTTGGATTTGGGTCACCTGGAACCATAAACTAGGTCACTAGGTCAAAATAAAGAAATACCTTGTGGGCACTCTAGAGGCCACATTCTTTGCTTAATTGCCTTGAAAATTGGTCAGAATGTTTGTCTTTGTAAAATCTCACAGGAGTCTGAATTTGGGTCAACTGGGGTCATAAACTAGGTCACTTGGTCAAATTAAAGAAATAGCTAGTGGGCACTCTAGAGGCCACATTTATTATTCATATGATTTGAAAATTGGTTAAAATGTTTCTTTTGATATAGTCAAAGACCAGTTCAAATTTGGGTCACCTGAGGTCATAATCTAGGTCACTAGGTCAAAATAAAGAAATATCTTTAGGGCACTCGAGGCCACATTTTTTGCTCAATTGACTTGAAAATTGGTCAGAATGTTTGTCTTCATGAAATATGAGTTTGGAATTGGGTCACCTGCAGTCAAAAACTAGGTCACATGGTCAAATTAAAAAAAAACCTTAAAGGCACTCTACTAAGGTGAGCGACCCAGGGCCATCATGGCCCTCTTGTTTTGACAAGTTAAAAAGTAAAAGATGCTTTGGGCAGTCAGTCATGTGTAAGATCAGATATTTTAAAGCATACTGTCTGATCGTAGACTTCATTCTGATGCTTTCCAAGCTTCATGCAAGAGCTACCATAAACATGCTAAATTTGGGTCCATTTTGCTGAGGAAATACTAGCAGTAAAGTATATGTATATGTACACATTGTTTTTGTAAATCAAAAATGAAAAATATCTAACAAGGTTGGCAGAATTAAAAATTGTCGAGCCTTGGTGAGACAATTATCAATTTTCAAAACTGGGTTGGATAATTTTTGATACACAACAATGCTATGTATGTATTATATTTATCTTTTAACTTCTGATTTGTTTGGGTTTATTTTTCTGACAATGGCAAACACAAATTTAGCATATACACAGAATGATATGGATATGGATTAGCTGTAGTATTAAGGTCATGAATGATGTTGACTAGGTCATAAAATGTTACATTTACCGCAGAAAAATCATTTATGTTCTATAAATATCTGTGGTATATCAAAAATAAATATTGCCTAGGTGTTATTGCAAGGATATTCAGTTAGCTGAAGATAAAAAGAAATGTTTTGCTGTTATAATGTGACATAGTTTAGTGATAAATTTTTAAGGACTGTTTAATATGCTATATCAGTTTCCTAGTTACCTGTTTATTTCGCTTTGAAAAGGTATGATTCTGCATAAGTCTTAGCCACAAAATCCCGAGTTTTATCGACCCTGAAAGAGAAGATTTTTTAAAACTTTGTGGGAAAAGGAGTAAATGCTGGTAACCAGCATTTTCTCCTTTTCCCACAATGTTTTCTACTCTCTCAAAGACAGAGATCATCATTTAGGCAACATCTAATTTGTCATCTGCATAAATGCTTTCAATTTAGTCCTGCCCAAAATTTTGTCCTTTGGTAAAGAGTTAAGCATAGCACTAGTGAAGCATTGGGAACAAATTATCTCTTTATCACGCAATACCTACCTTTAAAAACACTGAATATTAAGTTCAGCTGAAATAATGAAAATTATCTGTGAAGGTGTAGAAACTGGGGGAAGAGAAAACGCTGGTTACCACAAGGTTTTCAGAAGGCTTTTTCACAAGGGTCATTAAAACTCGGGATTGTGTGTTAAAGAGTTGACTAATGATTCAATTTATCAACAACCCTTAGGAATAAAGCTTTTGAAAAGTTTCTTGAAAAAGGAGAAAATGCTGGATGCTAGCATTTTCTCCTATTTCCATAATGTTTTCTACCCTCCTAAAGACAAGTCTATTATTTTGATCACAGTTTAACTTGGCTGTTTTCAAAGAAAAGGTCGAGCTTTTGTCATAGCCTTGGCATCGTCATTTGCATTATCGTGCAATAACTTTGAAAATCAAGCAACCACAGCCGAGCATGGGCATCCACATGGGGTGGTTAGTATGTCTCAAATTTCTGTTTGTTACTTTCTACAAGTGTCAGTTGTGCGTAATATACTCCTCCCTCGCAACCTTTTACAAAATAATCCATAACTTTTATGACACTGATTGCTTTTGAAACCACTGAGGTAAAAGGAGAAAATGCTAATAACACACATTTTCTCCTTTCACGACATTGTTTTCTGTGCTTTCAGAGAAAGGTCCTATAATGGACTCAGTGGTGAAAGTGTAGGTTTGGAAAACCCATTGGCTGAGGGTTCAATTCTCATGTGATGCACTAGGTTTTACTGGGACTGCCCTTGGGTAGAACACTTCAGAGTCTAAGCCTAGTGCTGTTGTAAGCTCAGACAAAATTAATATCAATCTGCGAGCAGTTGCTGTGATATGACAGAAATAATGTTGAATGCAGCATAGAACACTTTTCAATTGATCAGTTGATTTGTCAACACTCTGATGAACTCATCAGTTTAGCCACATTTAATCCTTTTACCACACAATTCCCATATTTAACAACCCTTAGATAACTTGAAAACATTGTGGGAAATGGAGAAAATGCTGGTAAAGAGCATTTTCTCCTTTCCCCACAATGTTTTTGACCCTTTCCCAAAACGATTTTCAATTTTTGAGTCACATTGATTTTGTTGTTTGCAATTGCTTTCAGTTTTGACAAGTGTAAAATTTTGTCATTTGGTAAAGAGTCAATTTGTTTCCTGCAATTGACTGCAGTTTTGATGAGTCTAAAATTTTATTGTCTGGTAAAGACTTAATCTAAGGAAAAATGTTTTGGAAACATTTTAGGGAAGGGAGAAAATGCTGGTAACCAGCAAATTCTCCTTTCCTCACTATGTTTTCTAATTTTACTAAGACAAATCCAATCATTTGAGCTGCATTTAATTTGTCGCCTAGAAATGCTTTCATTGTGGACTAGTTTAACTGTATCTTTTGGTAAAGGGTTAACACTTTACCACACAATCCCGTGTTTTTAAAGATCCTAGTGAGAAGCCTTGAAAACATTGTGGGAAAAAGAGAGAATGCAGGTAACCAGCATTTTCTCCTTTTCCTGCAATGTTTTCTATCATATCAAAGACAGATTCATACATTTGATTTGTCTACAAAAGCTCTCAATTTGGGCAAATCAGTAATTTTGTCATTTTGTAGAGTTAACCTATTACCACACAATCCCGACATTTAACGACTCTGAGGAAGGAGGCTTTTGAAAACATTGTCGGAAACGGAGAAAATGCTGGTAACCAGCATTTCCTCCTTTTCCCACAATGTTTTCTACCCTTGCTGAAACAAATCTCATCATTTGAGTCATGTTAGGTTCCTCCTCCACAAATGCTTTTGTCATTTGGTAACCCTTTACCACACAATCCCAAATGACAGAAAAGGCTTTTGAAAACATTTCTGGAAAAAGAGAAAATGCTGGTAACTAGCATTTTCTCTTTTTCCCGTAATATTTTCTTGCCTTTCAGAGACAAGTTCAATTATGTGAGTCATTTAAAATTTGTTGTGTGCAAATGCTTTCAATTTGAATCGGTCTAAAATTTTGTTGTTTGGGAAAGAGTTAAACAATTCCAGCAGACCTTTTATGAGATTCTTATATGAGATATCTACTTGAATTTAGGATTCATATGAGAATACTGATTAAAACATTGTGGAAACAGGAGATATTGCTTGTTGTCCATTTTGCCCAGATCCATCCATAGGCCAGCAAGGTGGCTCTTCAGTTGATTGTGTGTGCATAGATGCATTGGCCTTAAACCCTTTATCACACAATTCCAATTTTCAACAACCCTGAGGAAAAAAGCTTTTAAAAACATTGTTGGACAAGGAAAAAATGCTGGTAAACCGCATTTTCTCCCTTTTTGACAATGTTTTGTAATTATATGCTTTCCAAATCAATTTTAAATTTTTGGGCAGGATTTCAATTTGCCCTCTGCAATTGCCTTAACTCTATACCACACAATCCTGAGTTTTTTTTTTTAACTCTTTACCACACAATCCTGAGTTTTAACGACCCTGAAGAAGGCGGCTTTTGAAAACGTTGTGGAAAAAGAAGAAAATGCTGGTAACCAGCATTTTCTTCTTCTTTTTTAGCTCACCTGAGCATGTTGTGCTCAGGGTGAGCTTTTGTGGTTGTCCGATGTCCGTTGTGCATCGTCAACATTTACCTTGTGGACACTTTAGAGGCCACATTTCTTACTTAGTTGACCTGAAAATTGGTCAGAATGTTTGTATTAATTAAATCTTGGATGAGTTCGAATTTAGGTCACCTGGGTCATAAACTAGGTCACTAGGTGAAATTAAAGAAATATCTTGTTGGCACTCTAGAGGCCATATTTATTGCTCAATTGACCTGAAGATTGGTCAGAATGTTTGTCTTGATGAAATCTGGGATGAGTTAAAAATTGGGTTACTTGGGGACATGATATAGGTCACTAGGTCAAATTAAAGAAATACCTTGTGGGCACTCTAGAGGCCACATTTATTGCTCAATTGTCTTTGAAATTTGTCAGAATCTTTTTCTTAACAGAATCTGGGATGGGTTCAAATTTGGGATACCTTGGGTCATAAACTAGGTTACAAGGTCAAATTAAAGAAATACCTTGTGGGCCCTTTAGAGGCCACATTTATTGCTCAATTGACTTGAAAATTGGTCAGAATGTTTTTCTTAATGAAAACTGGTCAGAATGTTGTTCTTAATGAAATTTTGGATGACTTTGAATTTCAGTCACCTTGGGTCATAAACTAGGTCACTAGGTCAACTTGGCGAAATTCCTTGTGGGCACTCTAGAGGCTACAATTCTTACTCAACTGACCTGAAAATTGATCAGCATGTTTATCTTTGGATGAGTTCAAAATTGGGTCACATAGGGTCATAAACGAGGTCACTAGGTCAAATTTAAAGAAAAATCTTGTGGGCACTCTAGTGGCCACAATTCTTGCTCAACTGACTTGAAAATTGGTAATAGTGTTTGTCTTGATGATATCTCAGATGAGTTCAAAATTGGGTCACATAGGATTATAAACAAGGGCTCTGGGTCACATTGAAGAAATGCACTCTAGAGGCCACGGTTCTAGCTAACTTGACCTGAAAATTGGGATACATATTTGACATGATGATATCTCGAATCAATTAGAAATTGGGTCTCATAGGGTCATAAACTAGGTCACTAGGTCAAATTAAAGAAATGTATTGTGGGCACTGTAAAGGCCACAATTTTTGCTCAACTGACCTGAAAAATTGTCAGCATGTTTTACTTGATGATATTTTGAATGGGTTCGAAATTGGGTCACATAGGGTCATTATCTAGGTCACTAGGTCAAATTGCAGAAATACCTGCGGGCACTCTACAGGCGGCAATTCTTGCCCAATTCACCTGAACCTTGGTCAACAAGTTTGTTTTGATATCTCAGATGAGTTTGAAATATGGTCATATTGAAGAAATACATTCTGGACACTCCAGACGCTACATTTTTAGCTCAGTTGACTTGACAATAGGTCAGAGTCTTTGTCTTAATAATATCTCAGTTGAGTTTTAAATTGGGTCATGTTGACATTATGTTTTTTCAGCACAGTACAGATTTGCTGTACCATGCATGAGACATTTTTCCCAGAGTACAGATCACACAGATTCTGCTGACCATACTGAAAGGTAATTATAGTAAGAAAACAGTTATTACTGGAATAAATTGACATGAAATGAATGACCTTCATTCCCATATATTACGGGCTTGAATTACTGTCAAAAATTAGCCTCGGCTATTGTCTTCTGAATGCTGAACTACATGTATGTGAATGATTTTCAACTCTTTATTCGGCTAATAGATTTATTGTGTCTTTCAAGAATAGTTAAACTACCTTAAATAAACATGATTATATTGGTTAAACTTGGTAATACTTTGTGGATGACATTGATCTAAGATGCACTTTCTTTGCAGTCTGATCTTGATCCATGTCATTCGCAAAAGCTTCTTATTTTGACAATGGCACTGAAAGGGTCAAACCTGACATTTTCCGTTTATAGAATTTCCATACCCCTAGACTGTACAGATGATATAAATATTCACTTTCTAATAATTCTCTGCAAAGAGGTCAATTTCAGGTCAATTTGTTCGAGTAATAGTCTGAGAATGTAGGACCAAGTACCCGTATTTAGTTTAACTCTTTACAAAACTACAAAATTCTGGACTGGACCAAATCTAAAGAATTTGCAGATGACAAATTGAATGTAGCTCAAATGTTGATTTTTGGCTAAGATAGGGTAGAAAATGTGGGAACAGGAGAAAATGCTGGTTACCAGCATTTTCTCTGTTTCCCACTTTGTTTTCAGTAGCCTTCTCTTTCAGGGTCATTAGGACACAGGATTTGTGTGGTTGAGAGTGAACACAATCCCGACTTTTAACAACCCGGACAAGGAAAGCATATTGGGAAAGAGAGAGAAAGACTTTGATAAAACATGGGGAGGTTGGAGAATATGCAAGACTTTCGTAAAACATGGGGAGGTGGGAGAATATGCAAGACTTGGGAAAAACATGGGGAGGTGGGAGAATGTGGAAGACTTTGGTAAAACATGGGGAGGTGGGAGAATGTGGAAGACTTTGGACAAACATGGGGAGGTGGGAGAATATGCAAGACTTTAAAAAAACATGGGGAGGCTGGAGAATGTGGAAGACTTTAAAAAAACATGGGGAGGTGGGAGAATATGCAAGACTTGGGTAAAACATGGGGAGGTGGGAGAATGTGGAAGACTTTGGTAAAACATGGGGAGGTGGGAGAACGTGGAAGACTTTGGACAAACATGGATAGGGATGAAAATAGGTAACCAACATTTTTGCTGTCCCAGAGTGTTTTCTGTCTTTTTTGTTCTTTCAAGAATTTCTAAGTCCATTGTAGCCACATTTAATTTTTAACTCCACTGGCTAAAGGCCAGCGAGCTTATGTCATGGCCCTGTGTCCATTGTGCGTCTGTCTGTCCGTGTGTCCGTCCCTGCGTGTGTGTTTTTAACTTTTATTTCAAACATCTTCTTCTCTGAAACTGCCCATCAGGTTTTAATGAAACTTAACAGAAATGATCCTCCCATGGCCCTCTTCAGAAACTCTTCAAAGAATTTGATTCCTATAAAAACTCTGGTTACCATGGCAACAAAAATGAGAAATATTGAAAATCTTTAAAAATGTTCTTGTCAGAAACCATAAGGCCTAGCGTTACTAAATTTGGCGTGTAGCTTCATCTAATGGACCTCTTTCTACAAAAATTTTTCAAATTATAGCCCTGCGGTCAAAAATGGCCCGGCTTCAGGGGTCACAAGTTTTACATAGGTTTATACAGTAAAAACTTTAAGTATCTTCTTGCTTATGGCCTAGGGCTATCAAATTTGGCATGTAGCTTCATCTAATAGACCTCTACAAAAACTCATCAAATTATAGCCCCGGGGTCAAATTTGGCCCAACCCTGAGGGTCACAAGTTTTACTTAGGTTTATATAGTGAAAACTTTAAATATCTTCTCGTCCTAAACCATATGGCCCAGGGTTATCAAATTTGGCATGTAGCTAAGCTTCATCTAATGGACTTCTACAAAAACTCATCAACTTATAGCCCTAGGGTCAAAATTGGCCTCACCTCTGGGGCCACAAGTTTTACATAAGCTTCTATGGTGGAAACTTTAAGTCTTCTAGTCATAAATCATATGGCCTAGGGCTACTAATTTTGGCATATTTAGCTTTATTTAATGAACCTTTAAAAATCTCTTCACACTATAGCCTTGAGGTCAAAATTGACCCTGCCCCACAGGTCCAGTGGAGCGATACAGGGCCATCATGGCCCTCTTGTTCATTTTCTAATACTTTAAGCATAGCAAGTCTGAAATTTTTTTCTGGGAAAGAGTTAAACCGTTCGTCATCTGGTAAAGAGTTACCATACATTTATTATACATACATAGTATATCAGAAAAATCTAACAAGGTTGGGAGAATAGATTATTGTTGAGCCTTGGCAAGACAATTATCTATTCTCACAGCAGATCAGATACTGGTACATTGTATTTTTTATTTATGAAGACACTATGCACATACATGTGTTATATTTACCTTTTAATATCTGATTTTTTGGTGTTTATTATTTCTAACAAACCCGAACACAAATTTCGCAGTATATGCAAATGAGATGGATATGGATTAACTGTAATAATGATGTCATGATTGATGCTGACTATGTCATAAAAGGTGATGTTTACCCACAGAAAATTCATTCAAGTTCTAAAAATATCCATGTTATATCAAAAAAAAAAAAAAATATTGCATGGGTGTTACTGCATGGATATTCTGTGAGTTGAAAGATAAACTGTATTTAATTTTGTAACTATTTTCAGTGAGTTCAACCAAACAGGTACAGAGCAAACATATGACGACACAGATGAGAGAGAACATGATACCAAACAAAGAATTCTGAAATCATCTCTACCCTTTGTAAAGGAACATGGTTGGACACAGAATGCCCTTATAGCAGGTTTGATCCCTCAAATCTATGTGTGTTTGTCTATTTCTTTATTTCTCCTTACCTCCTTCAGATAACTGAAGTCATGGCACAGTTGACCTCTTTTTAAAATGAGCCATGCTGTGGCAGAAGAGGGCATAATGTATCTTGGTAATGCATGATACAAATAAAGTTATCCCATAATTAGGGATCCATAAAATCCATAAAAACCAAGTGTATCATAAGGTAAACTTGTCCGTAAACACACAGAAAATTGACTGGTAGGGAGAAGTTTTGGCCCAGGTCAGCCTGTGCAGACTGCAAAGACTGATCTGGGTTGATACTATTTGCAGATGCATTAAGCCCCCTTTTCACAGAGCATGGCTCAAATAGATGATTTTTACCCTTTACCAAACAATCCTGTGTTTAACCCTTTACCAAGTTTTAGGCTGGTCCAAAATCAAAGCATATGCAGACGACAATATAGTTCTGACTCAAAAATTGAAATTTGTCGAGGGAAGGATAGAAAACATTGTGAGAAAAGGAGAAAACGCTGGTTACCAGCATTTTCTCCTTTTTCCACAATATTTTGAAAAGGCTTCTCTTTTTCAGGGTCGTTAAAACTTGTGATTGTGTGGTAAAGAGTTAAACAACCCTTTGGAAAAGGTAACCACCATTTTCTTCTTTTCCCACATTTTTTTTCTACCCTTTGTAAGACAAATCCCTCCAGGTAAGCCACATTTGATTTATTGTGTGCAGATGCTTCCAGTTTGAACAAGTGTAAAATTTTGTAGTTTAGTTTTGTGTATTTTTTGGTGGTTCTGTTCTGTTCTGTATTTATATAAAATTAACCCTTTACCACACAATCCCAAATTTTAATGACACAGATAAAAAGGACGTTTGAAAAGGTTATGGGAAAAGGAGAAAATACTGATAACCAGCATTTTCTTCATTTCTCACAATGTTTTCTATCCTTTGAAACAAAAAGTTTTTAATGTATGCATTTAGTTGGTCATCTGCAAATGCTTTCAGTTAGGACCAGTCTAAAATTTTGTTGTTTGTTCAGTATATTTGTAGTTTAGGAGAAATTTGTAACAATGAGTTTTTTCATTTGCCACAATGCTTGTAGATGTATTCATGTATGTACCCTGTACCAGGTGACAAAGTGTGAGTGTGTGTGTGCATGTGTTAACTTTTGTTTCAAACATCTTCTCTGATACTACCCATCCGAGTTTTATCAAACTTCACACAAATGATCCTGCTTTTGCCCTCTTCAGAAATTCATCAAAGAATTTGATTTCAGTAAAAAGCCTGTTTGCGATGGCAACAGATCTGAAAATTATTGAAAATCTTTTAAAATCTTCTTGTCCAAAACCATAAGGCCCAGGGCTACCATATTGGGCATGTAGATTCATATAATGGACTTCTGCTAAAACCATTCAAATTATAGCTTATTTTCTATAATGACTGCTACACTATGTAATTATTCATTGAAACACCCATTAGACCTAGTAAATATAATAACTGATATGCTGGTATGTATTTAACATAGGGTGGAATCAGAGGGACTTCAAGGTGTAGCACATGGTCTCTTTCCAAGAGGATGGGTGGAGCTTGTATAATGACTGTTACATTATTTCATTATTAAATGAAACACCCATTAGATGTAGTAAATGTAATATACTGATTTGCTTGTTTGTATTCAGCATAGGGGCGGAGTCAGAGGGACTTCCAGGCTAGTCACATGGTCTGTTTGCAAGGGGAGGGTTGGAGCTTATCTTCTATAATGACTGTTACATTATTTATTGAAACACCCATGAGATCTAGTAAATATAATTACATGTACTGACATGCTTGTATATGTTTAACATAGGGGCGGAGTCAGAGGGACTTCCAGGCATGGCACATGAACTGTTTGCAAGAGGAGGGGTGGAGCTTGTCTTCTATAAAGACTGTTACATCATGTTGTTATCCTCTGAAACAACCATTAGATCTTGTAAATACATGAATAATTACAGATCTGCTGGTTTATAATCAATAAAGGGCGGGAGTCAGAGGGACTTACAGGTGTCACATGATCTGTTTCCCAGAGGAGGGGTGGAGCTTATCTTCTATAATGACTGTTACATTATTCATTAAAACACCCATGAGATCTGGTAAATATAATTACATGTACTGATGTGCCTGTATATGTTAAACATAGGGGCAGAGTCAGAGGGACTTCCAGGCGTGGCACATGGTCTCTTTCCAAGAGGAGGGGTGGAGCTTATCTTCTATTTCTATAATGACTGTAACAAGAGATTGGCAGAACAACTGGCTGAACAAGTCAAGCAGGAGGAGGAATCAGAAAATAAAGACCCGGCGTAATTGATTTTTGCCCTTTACCAAATTGTCCCATTCTTAATTAATAAACCTAGAGTGTTTGGAAAACATGATGGGAAAAGGAGAAAATGCTGGTAACCAACATTTTCTCCTTTTCCCACAATGTTTTCTACCACGATCAAAGATAATCCCATCATTAAAGCCAAATTTGATATTTTGTTAGCAGAGGCTTTCTTTGTGAATTGTTCTTAATTTCTTACCATCTGGTAAAATAGACCGTCAGTGCCAATTGATTTTGATCAGCTCTCTTCTAAAAGTTTTGCCATAAGCAGGGTGAGTTTACCCTTTGCCTCTTGACATTTAACAAAGAAAGCTGGTGAAAACATTTTGAGAAAAGGAGAAAATGCAAGTAACCAGCAGTTTTTTTTTTCCCCCACAATGTTTTCTATGTATTCAAGGACAAATACATGTACAATCCTCTGAAAACATTTGAATCGTGGTCTGTAAATTCTTTTAAAATGGACAAGTCTCAAATTTTGCTGTGTGGTAAGGGGTTAAAATCAGATCAAATAGTTTGTATTGCATTCTTTGGAATTCTGAATTCATTTCTTTCAATTTCAGTGCTCCTAGAATTCGTCCATTTATAAGGGGAGCAGTTGAAACAAGACTAAAGATGATAACTCCCTACATTGACAAATGGCCTCAGGTAGGTTTTAGATTATAATTACGATCTATAGACCATGTTTTTCATTTAGAAACCAATTGTTTGTGATGAAAAAATAGAAATAGTTTTCTCTTATTTTCTGTTTTCAAAGCTGTCAGCCTTTTGAGACAATAACTGAATTTCATTTGGAAACAAGAAAGGTCTGAAAATCAGGATCCGTATTCACCAACCATTTTTAGGAACGTTCTTAGTCTTATTCTCCAGGATTTTCTAAATTTGAAAGTAACACAACTATTTGATTTAGCCAATAAGAATTTTTGTTACCATCAAATTAAGAAAAAGAGTAAGACTAAGAATATTCTTAAGAATGGTTTGTGAATATGAACCCAGATGATAATGGGCATTTCTATCTTGATTTAAACTGTCAAGTAGTTGTGAAATTAACTAGCTTAAATATCACCAATTGAATTAAAAGTTTTCATTACATTAACATTTTATGATGTGATACTAATAAGACGCTGAAGAAACTGGTAAGTGGCTAATAATACATTGGACACTTTTATTCTCTGCTACGAAATGGATCCCCAAAATTGATGTGTTGTCCTCTGGCATAGAATTATATTGAAGCACTAAATATGGTCCTGCAGCAGACAGGTCCAGACAAAGTAGCAAAGGTTTCTGCTTTAAAGATAAATCCTTACAGCCAGAGAGAAGAAATGCTCTTAAAATTTGATAGACTGTAGAATGGTTCAGAATTTTGTCAGCTGTGTAAACATAGAGAAATTACCAATATGTATGGTGTAAGGGATAAATACATATATCGGAAATCTTTGATTTAAAAACGGAAATGTCACAACAGTAATTTCTTTGATGGCCCCGAGAAAATGAAATGCATATTCTATTGGTTGTAAGCTATGCAACCCTGGTCGGTCAGGGGCAGCATTTTGCATGAAGATACAAGAATGATTGTAGTTTGATGAAATAAAGATGAAATGGGTTAAAAACTGGCTGAAAACGAGTATATATGAGCCATGCTTTGTGAAAAGTGGGCTCATTACATTTGCAAAAAATATCGACTCAGATCAGCCTGCACAGTCGGCACAGGCTGACCTGGTCTGAAACTTTTAGCTATTGGTAAATTTTCTGCATGTAAAAAGACCATTCTACCTATTGATTTAGACGGTTGTTAGACATAATGGACTTTATGGATCCATAAGTATGTGATGGCTTGCTGGGTAGAATACATCATGGAGATGCATTTAGCCCCTTTTGTCAGAGCATGGCTCACATGTAGATCGTTTGAAAGCAAGCTTTGGCTTGCTTATGAGCCCCTAAAATTGCGAAATTACTTGAAAAATCATAGACTAGGGAAATGATTTTTTTTTTGTGTGTATGTTTGTCAAAGAAAATTTCTAGAGTTATCATTTAATATTATAATTTACAGGCAATGGGAATCATGGCTTTACCTCCAAATGCACCAGAAGCTCTGTCCAACTTGTTGAATTTAACAGATGAAATCTGGTACTATGCTGGTGATAGATCAACTGATGTAAGTTTTGGTTCACTTTAATTCTTGAACACCCCTTTAATCCTTTTCCCCACAATCCCGAGTTTTAACGGTCCTGAGAAAGAGGCCTTTTGAAAACATTGTAGGAAAAGGAAAAAATGCTGCTACCAGCATTTTCTCCTTTTCTCACAATGTTTTCTGTCCTCATACAGACACATCTCACCATATGAGCCATATCTAATTTGTCGCCTGCAAATGCTTTCAGTTGGACAGGTGTAAAAGTTTGTCATGTTGTAAAGAGTTAACAAACAACAAAATTTTAGACTTACCCAAACTGAAAATGTTTGCAGATGGCAAAATAATTTAAAAATAGAAATACGCCTTTGGAAGGGTAGAAAACATTGTGGGAAAAGCAGAAAATCCTAGTTGCCAGCATTTTCTCATTTTCCCACAATGTTTTCAAAAGGCTTTTTCCTTAGGATCGTGAAAAGTCGGGATTGTGTGGTAAAGGGCTATACAAGCTTTCATGGTCCTAAGAAAGACTACTTTAAAAAAAATGTGGGATAAGGAACAGTTTATTGTAAACTGTGATTGCTGTTTCAGATTATGTTTTCCATACACATCAAGTAACCTATTTTTCAAGTGCACTACACGCTGAGCCTGGGTAGTGTAATCAGTAGCATTCTTGAGTTGAGAACAGGGGGGTTGCTGGTTTGATCCTTGGCTCGGCCGAATTTTTTCTGAGGATTTGTGATATTCACTGTGAAGGATTCATTCCTCTCTCACCTGCTGACCATTGTTTCGATGATGGTTACATGGGAAAGCAGCCAGTGGTTTGGAAAGAATATTGTATGGAGTACTGGTAAAAGAAACTCCAGGAAAGCATAGGTAGGTGCACTGGCCGCAGTGATATATCTGAAATAATGTTGAAAATGGCATTAAACAGCATAAAAATCAATCAATCAATCAATCAAATGAACTAGGCAAAGTGTGGAGTTTACTTATTGAAAGAAGATTTTTTTTTATCAGTCTTTGAATATGCACATTCAAAACTGGTCTCTGATATTTATTCAGTTTAACTGGTACACAAAAAGAATGTCGCTGGGGGCAGTGTACAAAGCTACAGAAGTTTACATGGTGCAGGATAAGTCGGAGGATTTTAATCAAACTTGGCAGTTCCTGGACAGGAGGATAGAAGATTTAACAAGAGTTTCCAAGGTTGCCAGACAGGTAAATACTAACATAGTCTCCGGTGACTACATGGTATACTGCTGTATAGATCCCATGGATACTTTAAAACCAGAAATGTTTGCATCATGGAAATCTTTGCTATTTTTGTGTATAGATAAAGATATCCGCCAGCCTAAATATAAGCTAGTTTCAGGTATATTTTGCCTAGACACAGTCATGTTGGAACAATTGACTGGGACCCTTGTTGACATCAATGTGTGCTTTTTTTCATCAAAATTGACCAGAATACCAGTCAAGTGGTGCTTAATACTGCCAATTAAACGTGTTTCATTGAAATAAAAAAGGAGATTTATAAATTGCAGATAATCTGTTAAAGTTTTCATGGAAATCAAAACATGTTTAAGGTCAGTATTTGGTAATTGGCAATATTTAAGACCCGTGATGACTTGACGTGGAATAGTCCTCTCCTTGTTCAGAATTGTTACAACTACATTGACCTTGAGACAATATTGACCTTTAGACTTGTGTGAATTTGACATTTATAATAATTGTGAAAGTACACTATATTGTTATTTTAAGAATAATAGGAGCACCATGTACTCTTGTAAAGTGTCCAGATATAAAAATTTACCTTTAACATAGGAAAATAGAATAATAATTCAAGTACAGATGCACTTATCTTATTGAAACTAGTAAATGTAGACTAAAAGATGAAATGTGTTATAAAACATGATTATCTGAGCATCAACCCATCACTACATAGACTGAAGATCAACCCTGCTCTAGTCAAGGTAAAACAAATCTGAAATGAGCCATGCTCTGTGAAAAGGGATTTAACCCTTTACCGCACAATGACGCCTCTTAATGCCTCTGGAACTGAAGCCTTTTGAAAACATTGTGGGAAAAGGAGAAAATGCTGGTAACCAGCATTTTCTCCTTTTCCCACAATGTTTTCTGTCCTATCAAAGGAAAATTGCACTATTTGAGCCACATTGAAATTGTTGTCTGCAAATGCTTTCAATTTGGACAAGGCTAAAATGTTGTCGTCTGGTAAAGGGTTAATGCCTCTCTGTGATACATTATACCAAGGAAGTTATTACATAAAAAGGGATCCATACAATCCATTTTGTCTAACAACCGACTGAAACATGAGTCAGAATTGTCGTTTGACATGCACAAAATTTACCAATAGCAAAACGTTTTGAGTATCCATGTGCAGATGCATTAAATCCCACTTTCACAGAGCATGGCTCAAATTTTTCCCATTGCAACCATAACACATTTTTAGACACAAAAATTTGTAGGTTTACCTAAAACTGACAACACAGAATTATGTTGAAAACATACAAGAATAGTCATGTACTAGTAAACACAATAAAACACTTGATAAGTCAAATCCAAGTCACAGATCACCTATTATTAAAGACCACCTATAAGTGAAGACCAATTTTGGTGAACATGATAAATTTTGAAATTTATTTTTAATGGGGCCTTAAATGTTTGAAGTATGTAAGCTGGTTATAATATGCCTTACTTAATATCAGGTACGTATAACCCTGGATAAGAAACATCAGGTAAGTATAACCCTAGATAAGAAATACCACTAACCCTGTCAGGGAAGACATCTATACCAACAGCTTGTTAAGTCAAGGGTGTAAGCTAATAATTCAACATGGGTTAATGATCTGACCACCAATTTTCCATTGATCATTTGACGATTTTGATTTCCTATCACAAGAATATGTTTCTGTATGCTTAACATTAGAAGAAGTGGATGGGGAACTGACAGTTACTTTCATTTCTTCTGCCTTGCTAGTTGTATACAGTCGGTATTCCTTGTAGTATCATTCCTTGGAAATGCAGACTGAACCCTTGAAATACCATCTAACTTAGATTTCCTCACAAAATGTCCTATGAAGCGAAATGTGTACAATGCTTAGATTTTGCGCCATACAGTGAAACTATCAGAAAGAGTCAGATATTGTCCTTTATACTAATTTGCCTTCCTAGTGCTCCGCATTTGATTTTAAGAGAATGAGATCACTGAAAAGGACAAACAAGTGTGGGAGAACAAGCCCACAAAAGAGCCTGTTCCCATTCCCACTAGGTTGAGCAAAGAAAACTACCAAAAACATCCTTAACCCTGTACCTTTCTGTCCTGACTCTCCATGACTTTGAGAGAGAAAGCTTTTATAATTATTGTGATACAAAGGAGAAAATGCTTGTAACAGCATTTTCTTCTTTTCTCACAATGTTTTCCACCCTTCCCAAAACAAATCTAAATTTTTGAGTCACATTTATCTTGTCATCTGCAATACTTTCAATTTGGACCAGTCTGAATTTTGTCATTTGGTAAATAGTTTTGTCATATGGTCAAGCTTTAGTCCTTTACCACACAATCTTGAGAGCCAAGCCCCGGTAGCTCAGTCGGTAGCGTACAGGACTTGAGAACAGGAGGTCGCTGGTTTGATCCCCGGCTTGGCCAATTTCTTTCCAAGGATTGATGATAGTCATCGCGACAGGATTCATTCCTCTCTCACCGCTGACCATTGTTTCGATGATGGTTATGTGGGAAAGCAGCCAGTGGCTTGGAAAGAATATTGTGTGGAGTACTGGTTAAAGAAACTCCAGGAAAGCATGGATAGGTGCACTGGCCACTGTGATATAACTGAAATAATGTTGAAAACGGCATTTAACACCATACAGTCAATCACAATCCTGAGTTTTAATGACCCTGACATAGAAAGCCTTTGAGAACACTGAGTAAAAAGGAGAAAATGCTTGTAACCAGCAATGTCTCCATTTTCTACCCTTTCACAGAAAGTTTCATCATTTGAGCCACATTTAATTTGCCATCTTCAAATGCTTTCAATTTGGATTTGTCTGAAATTTTACCTTGTGGTAAAGGGTTAAATAATTGTTTTGTGTATTGTAGGGAAGACAGGGTAGTGCAGTGTTGATGGAAGCTTGTAAAGGACTATCAATTATGGTGAGTTGGTCTTGAATAGCTATCTTAATTGTGTCCTGGCTGTGCCCATACTCCAAATTTGAAGATCAGATTTATGATTGGCTGAGACAGAACATCTGGGCCTATATCCACCAACCATACTTAAGAACATTCTTAGTACTACTTATAAAAATTTTCTAACTTTGTAAGACAACTTCTGATTGGCCACACCAAGTGTACCACACAGTTCTGAGTTTTAATGGCCCTGATGAAGAAGGCTTTTGAAAACATTGTGGAAAAGGAGAAATGCTGGTAACCAGTATTTTCCCCTTTTCCCACAATGTTTTCTACCCAGTAAAAGACAGAAGTAATCGCCTAAGATACACGTGTCATCTGCAAATGCTTTTAAATTGGTAGACTCCAAGATTTGTTGTTTGGTAAAGAGTTAATTTCTTTTTTCAAATGTTAAGTTCCAAGTCTGTCTGATTGTCTTAGACAAAATGTCTTAGATCTAGAATAGAATTTCAGAATCAAATTCTTGTCCAGGAAATATAATTCATTAATTGAACAGCATTTCGACTTGTTGGTGATAAAAGCTCTGGATTTTTAAGCATAGATTGGAAATTCATGGAAGCTCAGAATGTGACCCTAGGCAAGGATCCGCAAAGATGTAGCTTAGCTCTGTTTAAACCTATGTAATACATTATTAACACTTTACCATAAGACAAAATTTTATTAAACTGGTCCAAATTGAAAGCAGGTGCAGACAACAAATTAAATGTGGCTCAAATGATGGGATTAACCTCTACAAGGATGGAAAGCATGGTGAGAAAAGGAGAAAATGCTGTAACCAGCATTTTCTTCTTTTCCAACAATATTTTCAAAAGTCTTCTTCCTCCGAAGCCTTAAAAGTCTGGATTATTTTGTGAAGGGTTAAGTAAGGTATTTTGTGAAGGGTTAAGTAAGGTGTGGTATAAGTGAAATATAGATGTAGATATCGTTAAACAATGTTTTAGCAAATTATTATCGGGTTGTGGCTGTACTAATATCAAGGAAAGCAGCCACATTTGTGCTTACATGAAATATTATTAATGTTACACTGGAGATGGATTGATTGGTGCACAAGCTATTATAACTTTACTTTAATATTGACTCAGAAATGTTCCAAGTTCAAATTGCACCATAGGAGAAATTTGTCAAAACCTATAATGAAAATATTTTCAAACAGTGTTTCACTAAAATTTGACTCTTTACAAAACAATTCCAATGTTTATCAACCCCTTAGCAAGAAAACGTTTGAAAACACCAATTTTCAATCTGTGCTTAAAAATCCAGAGCTTTTATCACCAACAAATGCCCACTTTCAAAGATCTAAAGAACGAAAGCTTTTGAAAAGATCGTTGTCAAAGGAAAAAACACCAGTAACAAGGATTTTCTCCTTTTCCTACAATGTTTTCTGCTCTTTCAAAAACAAAGTCACTGAGATATTGTTTTAAAACTTCTTCCTATTCAGACTACTTTATTCTTATTACTGTATATCTAGCTTATTTTATTTCCATTAACCTTTTCCAAATGACAAAATTTTACACTGGACCAATTTGAAAGCATTTGCAGACAACAACATACATGTAAACGTGACTGAAAAAAATGAAATTGTTTTGGAAGTGGTAGAAAACATTGTGGGAAAAGGAGAAAATGCTGGTTACCAGCATTTTCTCCTTTTCCCTCTATGTTTTCAAAAGGCTTCTTTCACAGGGTCGTTAAAAGTCGGGATTGTGTGGTAAAGGGCTAAAGAGTCATTTCATAACACATCTTTCATTACTCATATTTCTAAAGTTCTAGTTATGCCATTTCATCACTTCAATATTTTATCTTGCATTATGAATGATCTTAGAAGTACATGAAGATAATGAGGCACGCTGTTATTTGCTAATACAAGGTCCATCTGTTTGCAAATCTCTTCTGGATACAGTCTACAATTATTATTAATCATACATTCAAATGGATCAGTTTATAAAATGAAAATAAATTCCAGCAAAACTGTCACCAATGGCGGATCAAGGCATACCAGAAAGATTGTTGATCTAATCAGGGACATTGCTTTTCTCAAGGAGATTGGACCTTATACGAAACAGTGATATTGTATTAAAATCTGTATCACTGAATATCTCTTTTTTATTTCCATTACAGAATCATTCCATAACACATCTTTCATTAGTCTTTTTTTTGGCATGCAAAATAACCCCAGATGTTGATGCGCCATAAAAGACCATATATTCATTTATTCATTCAAAAAACCAATTCAGTCATTGCCCTACATTTATTTGTTGTCTGCAAATGCTTTCAATTTGGATACAACTCTTTACAAAATGACAAAGAATTGGACTCGGCCAGATTGAGAGCACTTAAAAATTTCTCAAATATTGGAATTTGCATGTGATAGAATAGAAAAAATTGTAGGAGAAGGAAAAAATGCTGGTTACCAGTATTGTCTTCTTTTTCAGCAATGCTTTGATCAGCCTTCTGTGTCAGAATTGTTAAAATTCCAGATTGTTTGGTAAAAGGTTAAGAGTTTATCAGTGAAGAAGGGTTACATGGTTAGTTTTGGTTCTTTTTACAGGCAAGAAATGTGATTGGTATGAATTCAAGAGCAAAGTGATTGGAATAGATGATAGATACAACAATGTGTAGACAGTGACCTCATACCTTTATTATATCGTACACGTACAAGTTGTGTTGAGTGTGTTTTAAGTCAACTGGTCCATAACTGAATGGGAGATTCAGAATATGTCTACGTTTGCAACTTATTTTCTGCAAGTCGAAAATAGCGTTCTACAAGTGGCACTGCATTTATAAATGAGCCATACTCTATAAAAAGGAGGTCTAGTGAATTTGCAGCAGTATCTACTCCGAGGCGATTGGTAAATTTTCTGCATGTCAAAGGAAGTAGTCTACCCCATGATTCAGCTGGTAGTTAGACAAAAATGAATTTTATGGATCCATATTTATATTATGACTTGGCTGATATGATGCATCATAGAGATGCACTAAGCCTGCCTTTGCTAGGGCATGGCTGATATGTTTTTTTTCTCTTGAATTTTCTACTGTTGTAGTTAAATTATATCTGTGTAACTGGTATTAAAAGAGTGCTACGATTATCATATATGTGTGAATTTTCCTTTCTTTCATACTAATTACGTGGACTTTGGCATGCTACTGCTGTACAACTGATACGCTTTCCTGCTTGCATTGTTGTTGATGTTCCGTTACAATGAGAATCATTGTGGCAGTTCAAGAAGGCCCCAATTTTAGTGACAACGCCCCTCCCCCAACTTGCCAACTATTTGCCATTCAGGTTAAAACTTTTATCAAAAGAGCCCAATTGGATGATGACCTTGTACCAAACAATCCTGAAAAACAATCCTAAAGTTTAACAAGTTACCAAGGGACAAAATTTTGGACTGGACCAAATTGAAAGTATTTGCAGATGACAAATTAAAAATAGGGTAGAACACATTGTGTGAAAAGGAGAAAATGCTGGTTACCAGCATTTTCTCCTTTTTCCACAATGTTTTCAAAAGCCTCCCCTTTTGGGGTTGTTAAAAGTAGGTACTTTGTGGTCATATTTTCCAAAGAAAAAAATACAGGACAAATCTGAAATACATTTGTACATATCGTACTGTGTCGAACAACAAGGCCTAAAGTTTCGATATCTATTGTGTATATGATAATCTAATGGTCCATTTGCAAAACTTTTAATTTTTGATCCCACAGCAACCATGGCATACACTTAACCCTTCACAACACAATCCTGAACATTAATGACCTTGAAGGATAAAGCATTTTAAAACATCATTGGAAAAGGAGAAAATGCTGGTAACTAGTATTTTCTTCTTTTCCCACATTGTTTTCTACCCTTCCAGAGACAGATTTCATCATTTGAGACAATTTCTAGTTGTCGTCTGCAAATGCTTTCATTTTGGAAGAGCTTAAACTATTGCCATGTGGTATAGAGTTAAAGGTGTGTATTTTTCTACATTCCACCTTGTTGTACATTGAAACTATTAAGATCTTCAAAAGTAGAAAACTTAACACTTAGAATTTTGAAACTATGACATGGGTCATACACTGGCAAAAGGCGGCATAATGCTTCTCTGTGATTCATGATACCAAGTAATCACATAATTATTGATTCATAAAATCAGTGTAGTCTAACAACTGGCAGAATCCTCAGGTAGAATGATCCTTGGATATGTAGAAAATTAGTTAACCCAACGCAAAAAGTTTCCGCTTATGTCAGCCTGTGCAGTCGGCTTAGGCTGACCTTGGTCAATACCTTTTGCAGATGCATCAAGCCCCTTTTTTTCACATAACATGGCTCATCTCTATTTTATCAGATTAGTGTTTGTATGTTCGGGTGAGCGATATAGGACAACCATGGTCCTCTTCTCGCAGAATGAACCTAAGAGTATCAGTTGAACACAACTGACATTTCCATTCAGAGGGGAAAAAACCAACTACTGCATTTCCAAAGCTGTTCTGGTCAGAATATTTCACTAAATACTGGGCAGTGTGGATCCAAGATCAGACCCTTCTGTGCAGTCTAATATTGATCTACACTGGCCGCAGAAAGAGAATTTGATTGTGCTAAGCATTTCAATTCAATCCTGACTTTTCAAGACCTTGAGAAAGAAGACTTTTGAAAACATTGTGGGAAAAGGAGAAAATGCTGGTAACCAGCATTTTTCTCCTTTTCCCACAATGTTTTCTACTCTATCAAAAACGGCTTCCATTATTTGAGCCACAGCTAAAGTCGTCAGCATATGCTTTAGAGTTGGACAAGCTTAAAAAATCTTATCATGTGGTAAAGGGTTAATGGTGAGGAGACCTATAGAATTAGAAGCTTAAATGTAATGGGTGCGAATTTAACCGTTGATCTACTAAACAAGTTAATCAAATGAAACTTTCAAGCCAATCGCAAACACTCAAATGTTGTTATTGCAAAGTCATTTTTGGAGGAAAATACACAATGTATCTCATCGGACAGTGTAGATCCAAGATCAGACTGTACGTTCTCTGTAGTCTGATCTTGATCTAAACTGTCTGCAAAGGGTCTTTGAGTCTCGCTTAGCAACCTAACGATTGATAAAAACCACGTTGATCCTGTTGAGTTGGTAACAGATGCTGTTTAGGCTGACATTTTTTTTTTCGAAAAAAACGTTACAATTGGTATACTGGTCGATATTCACCCATGTCATTTGGCCATATTTTACTTGCAAAAACTACCATTTCTGGTCATTTACGATCTTAAACGTTTTAGAGTGCTGTTCTCGATAAAATGGTGAGATATTTGACACTGTCATACTTTATTTTTCTTCTTTTTGTAAGCTTGACTGTTTTCCAGGGTGAGATATTTGACACTGTCATACTTTATTTTTCTTCTTTTTTTTTAAGCTTGACTGTTTTTTAGAAAATTTAGAGTTATTGTCAAGGCCCTTACTTGGTGCGCCTCTGCATCTCCGCGCAGGCTTACTATGGTCGATACTTTTTTTTTTTGCAGATGCATTAAGCCCCCTTTTTCACAGAGCATAGCTCATGTCTTTTTTATCAGATTAGTGTTTTTTTATGCTCGGGTGAGCGATATAGGACAGCCATGGTCCTCTTCTCACAGAATGAGCCTAAGAATATCTGCTGAACACTACTGACATTTCCATTCAGAGGGGAAAGTACCCAGCTATTACTGGGATGTTCTGGTCAGAATATTTCACTAAATACTGTCAGTGTAGACCTAAGATCAGACTGCATGTTCTGTGCGGTCTAATATTTATCTTCACTGCCCGCAAAAAGCGAATTTGATTGTGCTAAGCGTTTTAATTCTTTACCACAGAATCCCGACTTTTAACGACCTTGAGAAAGAAGACTTCTGAAAACATTGTGGGAAAAGGAGAAAATGCTGGTAACCAGCATTAAATTTTTCTCCTTTTCCAACTTTGTTTTCTACTCTATCAAAGACAACTTCCATAATTATAGCCACAGCTAATTTGTCGTCTGCATATGCCTTAGAATTGGACAAATCTAAAATTTTATCGTGTGGTAAAGGGTTAAGGGTGAGCTGACCTATAAAATTAGATGCTGAAATATAATATGAGCGAATTTAACCCTTAACCTGCTGAATGAGCTAAATAACACCCAAATGTTGCTATTGCAAAGTCATTTTTGGAGGAAAATACACAATATACATGTATCTCCTCCTTAATGGCCAGTGTAGATCCAAGATCAGACTGCATGTTTTGTGCAGTCTGATCTTGATCTACACTGTCCGCAAAAGGCTTTTGAGTATCACTTAGCAGCCTAACGGTTAATAAAAACCACGACGACCCTGTTGAGTTGGTAACAGCTGCTGTTTAGGCTGCCAGTTTGTTTGTTCTTTCTCAAAAGTCGAAAAAAAAACTTTTCAATTGGATTACTGGTCGATGTTCAACAGTGTCATTTGGCCATATTTTACTTACAAAAACTACCATTCTGGTCATTTATGTCCCTAGACGTTTTAGAGTGCTGTTCTCTACAAAATGGTGAGATATTTCACACTGTCGCACTTTTTTTTTTCTTTAAGCTCGACTGTTTTCTAGAAAATCTCGAGTTAATGTGACTTGGTGTGCCTCTGCATCGTCTTTGTTATCATTGTGCGAAACCCAGGACATTTTATGACATATATGATTTTTTTTTTTGGTGAGAGATCGAAATTTATTTCGTCGAGTGAACGCCATTGGTAATATTTTCACGAGTGGCTGGCTTCACCACACGTGAAATTATTATGGATGATGTTCACTCGACGAAATAAATTCCGATCTCCACCCCCCCCCCACCAAAAAAACCCCCACAGATATTCCGTTTATTTCATGCTTCTAACTCCTTTTTTGTTGGAACTTGCGAAGTACAGGGCAGCTGTCGGTATTTCCGTACCAGTGAGTTTATCGATCAGTAAATTCACTGGTCGGAACGGTAAAATTATCAAAAATTTATCCACCATTATTTCTCGATAAACTACCGAAAGGCATAAAATAAATCTTTGTCGTTGCCGAAGATACTTACTTCAAATTTGGGCTAGTTGTTTACTATCAAAAGGGGAACCCAACCAAGACGAGCTGGTAACCCTAAAATATTTTTGACACTGTTAATACTCACTGTTAATACTCCTTAGAATCTCAGTGAAAACGCGGCTACAGCCGAGCGTTGGCACTCGCAAGGGTTATCTTGTCTGTATGGTGTTTAACACTGTTTTCAACATTATTTCGATATATCGCGGCTGCAGGTTAGTGCACCTGTCCATGCTTTAATACAGTTTCTTTTACCAGTACATCGTGCAATATTCTTTCCAAGCAACTGGCTGCTTTCCCACATAACCGTGGTCGAAATAATGATCAGCGGTAAGAGAGGAATGAATCCTGTCGCAATGAATATTATCAATTCTAGGAAAGAAATTAGCCGAGCTGGCGATTGGAATCAGCGACCCCCTGTTTTCAAGTTCTGTACGCTATCGACTGCATTCCCGGGATCGGCTATGTGTTATCCTGTAATGAACTGTCTAGTTACCAACCGTCAATAAACTGGCTGAAATTCTGATTTACCTTGTCATAAGTCGCGTAGGAGCTTTTTTTTTTTGCTACAACTTTTTTCGAAAGTTATGTTACCACTAATCGAACAACCTCTAAAGGTTAAAGCATTTTCTGGCTGCACTTTTACATAAAACATAATTATGAACCATGCTCCGTTAATAGGGTGTTTAATGCGTCTGACATTTCGATATTGGTCGATTTTCTGGATGTCAAAGGACCAGGCTACCTCTTGATGAACATTTGGTTGTTAGAAAAATTACATTATTATTATTATTATTATTATTTTCTTCTATGTACCATTAGATCGCAAGGCTACATCACTTTTTCCGTACTGTCATGATTCGTCCCGCCACGGAGTTACAAAGGGATATTTCAGAAATTCTCTTTGAGACCAGTTGGCCAGTTTGTTGTTTATCACACCATATTGTGGTCCTTGGAAGGAGCACACAATTACATGACTAATAAAGAAGAATGAACACACATTTTGGAAATCTACGAAACATTCTTTTCCATACCTTCGGATAGTTAGCTGAACATACAAAAATATAATATCTCCATTCTTTTAGATAAAATCAAGGTCAAAACATGTAAATCTATGTATGAAATTATCAATTCTAACATTAAGGTATAAAGATAAAACTAATCAAAGGTTTAGTTCGTTCTGTATTGTCAGTGTTGTGATTGTTTTCTTTCGATGTGTAGGAGAAGGTTCTCTTGTTACGGTAAAAGATAAGCGAAAAATACAACTCATTCATGAAGCCATTCAGTAAAATAATGACAGGGGTATTTACAATGATATTTCAAGTATTTCTGTGATCACGTAGTTGGATCATAACACCGCCAGACCATCATAGGATTTAGCATTTATAAGCTTACGTGAAAATAACATGATGGGATGCAGCATTTAGACGATAAAGCGTAGATAACTTAATAGGATGCAGCATTTAGACGATAACGCGAAGATAGCTTGATAAAATGCAACATTTGGACAATAACGAAAACATAACATTATAGGATGCAGCATTTAGACGATAACGCAAAGATAACTCGATATAATGCAGCAATAACGTGAAACTAGGATGCACCATTTAGACGATAACGCGAAGATAAAACGACAAAATTCACAATTTAGACAATACCGCAAAGCTGACAGGATAAGACCCAGCATTTGGAAAATAACAGGAAGATAACATGATAGGATTAATCATTTAGACGATAACACGGCGATAACTTGAAAGGATGCAACATTTAGACGATATAGTTAAGAAAACATGATATTATGCAGCAATTAGACGATAACACGAAGATGACATGAAAGATGCAGCAATTACAAGATAGCGCAACCGAAGATAAAATGATAAAAATGTAACATTTAGACGATAACACGAAGATAACATGATAGGATGAAGCCTTTAAAAGATAACGTGAAGATAACATAATAGGATTCATAATTTAGACGATAACACGAAGATAGCTTGATAAAATTAATCATTTAGACAATAATGCAAAAATAACACGATAGGATGTAGCATTTAGACGATAACACAAAGATAACCCGATAGAATGCAGCATTTAGACTATAACGCGAAGATAACATATGATGCACCTTCTGGGCAATAACGCGAAGATAATAAGACCAAACATTCATGAAATAACGCGAAGATAACTTGATAGGATGCAGCATTTACACGATAGAACACACGAAGATAACATGATCGATCGATGCACCATTAAGACGGTAACGCGAAGATAACATGATAGAATGCAGCATTTAGACGATAATACGAAGGTGCCATGATAGGATGTAGCATTTAGACGATAACGCGAAAATAACATTATAGCATGCAGCATTTAGACGATAACATGAAGATAACATCATAGGATGCAGCATAAAGACATAAAGACAATAACGCTAAGATAGCATGATAGGATGAAGCTTTTACAAGATAACGCCAAGATAACATGATCAAATGCAGCATTTACGCGATAACGCCAAGATATTATGATAGAAAGCAGCATTTAGACGATAACGCTAAGATAACATGAACTGCAAGATTGTTTGATATTTCTGGCGATCCAAAGGTTGGTTTCATTGACTATGTATTGGTTTTGACCGGTGGTTAACCAAGATAGATATTTGTAATTAACCGTCTAGTGCTAAAGGTGAAGCAAATGGATTTTGCGGACGACATAGATCAAGATCAGACTGCACAAAACGTGAAGTCAGATCTTTGATACATACCGTTCGGTTGTTTAATCTGGCCTCTGTGTAAGGTTTCAGTGAATTTCATTTTCAGTCGAAGAAAGAGGTCGAGTTTATAAAATGAGCCATGCTATGTGAAAAGGGGCTTAATGCATCTGCAAAAAGTATCGACCCAGGTCACCCTGCGCAGTCCGCGAAGGCTGACCTGGGCCGAAACTTTTTGCTTTTGGTTAATTTTCTATGTGTCAAAGGACGAGTCTACCTCATGCTTCAGTCGTTTATTAGATAGATTTTATGGATCCATGATTATGTAATGACTTGCTTAGTATCATAGATCACGGAGGTACATTAAGCCACCTTTGCCAGAGCTTGGCTCATATTTGTATTTGGCGTTGGAAAAGTTAAAAACTTTTCTATTTACAGGTTAAGAAGGGTAACCAAAGACCGTTAACGGCTATCCTACGTTTCGTGCAGAGTCCACGGAATTTCTGTTTCTCATTCTTGCTGCTGGCCTTGGTCGTTTACATCATAACCATGTACGTTTGATTACAAAACTGTCTAATGCGGAAAGAACAAGAAAAATTAAAGTTGGTGGAATGTTTCAAAGCATTGTGGAAAATGGAGAAAATGCAAATTTCCAGCATCGTCTGCTTCAGGGTCGGTAAAATTAAGAGTTGTTTGGTGAAAGTTTAACTTTTCAGCAAACGAAAAAATTTCAGACTGGTCCAAATTGAAAGCATTTGCAGACGAACATCTGAATATTGTGTAAGTGACGAGTTTTGTCTTTGAAAGGAAAGAAAACATTCAGGGAAACGGAGAAAAAAGTGGTAACCTGCATTTTCTCCTTTTCCCACAATTTTTCATCAAAATGCTTTTTCAAATTCAGTGTCGTTAAAACTCGGAATTGTTTGGTAGAAGTCAAATTGCTCCATGTTTTACGTGGCCGTCTAGGTGTCTACAGAGCCGTCTGCTGTGCCTGGTGGGTAAGTCAATAACGAAAATGAGAAGTTACCCATGGGTCTTGAGTTCTAGTACCTGCTACGCTAAAATTCTTTCGAGAACAGTATGTGATGATTGGCTTTTTTGGCAGGATTCTATCCGTTCTAAGCAATGGACATTGTTAAGGGAGTGTGTTTCAGGATCCTACAGCAATTAACCATTTGGTTAAGCCAACCACAAGTTGTGATACTTTCTAATTTAGAAACTTCATGAGAGTAAGGCTTGAACTGTTCTTAAGGAAAACTAGGTGACCAGCTTTGCTCGTATCGCTGGAAGTTTCAGTGCTGTACTTAAACACACTCTTAGTTGACCGGCTTCCTTCGTATTGCAGACAGTTTCAATCTTGTTTAATATTTAAACACTCTCTTAGGTGGCCAGCTTTGTTCATATTGCAGGCAGTTTTAGTGTTATGCGATTCTTAAACAGTCTCTTATGTGACACTTTTCCTTCGTATTGCAGACAATTTCAAAAGCTGATGAATATCTACCGAACTATTAACAAACGGTGTAATGGTACTTTAGAGTTGACAGAAGAAGAGGTCCTAGAGAAAATATCTTCATACAGGTTTCCCGGTACAGACAAGTATATAGAATGTGAGTATGTTTGTAATCCACAACCGTTCTTAACCCAATCCTGCTAATTAAAAGAAATGAATTTTTTAAGCCGATAGTGAAAACCCAAATTTCACAATTTGAAAGTTCTTTTTTGAGAGGGGGGGACGATATCTCCTTATCGGACAGTGTAGATCCAAGATCAGACTGCACTGTCCGCCAAAGGTCCCTGAGTCGCGCTTAGCAGCCAAAGGGTTAAGAACGTCCAAGTTGAGACTTATTCTCCAGATTTTTCTAAATTTGAAAGAAGCACAAAGTAACACTACTTCTGATTGGCTAAACCATTTGGTTTAGCCCACTACAAGTTGTGTTATTTTCAATTTAGAAAATCTTGGAGAATTAGACTAAGAATGTTCTTAAGAATTGTTGGTGAATACGGACTCGGGTTGCCTCCCTCTGTGATACAGGTTGGTTAATAAATCTACACAGAATACTGTCTTTTCTAAAGACTCAAAAACATGCTGTAGGGGACTTTTCAAGCAGAAAACTGTGCTAAGTATGAATCTTATAAGAATTTTAAATGTAGTAAAAGATAGTGTTTTGAAATGTATATATGCTGTACCGAAAACAAGTCAGTAAATTTGTAGTAAGTGCTGTTGGCAAGGAGGGATCCATAGGGTTTTTATTGTTTTTTTTTTTTTTTTTTTAAGACAAAATGGTAACTAAAACAACTAAAAGGAAGGCACGCTTGCTTCTGAAAAGTTGCGTTAAGAAGGAAATGAAAAACTTGCTTTAACTCTATACCAGGCGGCGAAAAGATTTTAGACTCGTCGAAATTGTTGCAGACGACAATGTAAACCTGGCTCAAACCACGGAATTTGTTCTCGAAAGGGTAGAAAACATTGTTGGAAAATGAGAATATGCTGGTTACCAGCATTTTCTCCTTTTCCTACAATGTTTTCAAGAGGGCTTCTTCCTAAAGGTCGTTACAACTCAGATTTGTGTGGTAAAGGGTTAAGAAAGAGAAACAAAGTACAAACATTTCAGCCGTACTCTGTAAAAAGTGGGCTTAATAAATGTGTACAAAGTATCGACCCTGGTAAGCCTGCGCAGTCCGCAGACCTGGGCCGAAACTTTTTGCTATCGGTCAATTTTCTGCGTGTCAAAGGATCAGTCTACCTCATGATCTAGTCAGTTGTTAGACAGAATGGAGTTTATGGATCTATTAATATGTGATAACTTGCTTAATATAATGCATCACAGAGATGCAATAAGCCCCCTCTTGCCAGAGCATGGCTCATTTACAGTTTTTGCTTTCATGAAAATTTCTTTACTTGTCACTAAAAAATTCCATGGACGATTTTCTTATAATTTCCCTTTTATTCCCCATGTATTTTTACCTGCCATTTCTCTTTTGAAGCCCACAACATATATACTCTGTCGAGAAAGAAAGTGTGAAAAGGGGGGAAAAATCTATAAAATTCACAAAGGAACAGTTTGTATGGATTAAGGTAACATTTTGTATGGATTAAGGTAAATGTGTAGTCTATAGCATGGAATCAATGTCTGCGACTGTTTCGTAGAAAAATACCAAATTTAACGATGACTTATAAAGTAGATGGTCAATATCAAAATTTGCGAAAATAAAAAGCAAATAATCAAAAGGCAGAAATATGCCACCATACTGTTGAATGTGGGGAGTGTTGTTTGTGCGTAAAATACAATGAACGTTGTAAATACTGATACAACATGAAATTTGCAAATAAATACACGTAACTGTAACGTGCAAAACAACGTAAAACACCTTTCGTCTATTTATAGGACGATGGAAATGTGAATATTACTTATTAATCTTGGTGCCAAGAAATGGTAATAGTGAAATTATACTGTCTTGAAAGTTTTACACACGTTACTCGACTGGTGTCAAAGTTACCCGAGAAAGAGAGTCACACATTTTTTTTTTTTCTTTTTCTTGATAGAGCATATTTTGCACCAAAATGTGCTGGACACTCTTCTATAGGTATGTTTAAACGCTGGGCATACTTCAGGGAACGTATTCCCCAAACCCTATCAAATTGCATTCTTAGTCTAAAATATCGATTGAGGGAGGAAAGCAATTGGCTAAAGCATTTGGTATAGCCAACAAGAAATTGTATTGCTTTTAAATTTAGAAAATTCTTGAGAACAGTAAAGCAATTTCTATTGGCTAAAGCATTTGGTACAGCCAACAAGAAATTGTCTTGTTTTTAAATTTAGAAAATTCTTGAGAATTACACGAAGAATTGTAGGTGGATTATCATCATTTTTAAAGGAAAAAAAACCAACCGAACAATAAAAATATATTTCAGATTTATTTCCCACATTCGATGTGCCAGAAAGAATGCCTGATTTCCCTCGCTTTGTTACAGGATTATCGTTCGATCATTTTAAAGAGGGAATGCGAATGATACGTTCTTTACATGCAATGTTGGGGGAGAGATACCCTTACCTAGAGCTGTATGTGTACGACGTTGGGCTCTCTGTAGCGCAACAAAATACAGTAAGCGATTTACCTTATTCGAGAAATGAAATAGGAACGAAAATAAAGGGATCCAAATCATTTATCGAACAAATAATGACTTCTGTAGACGAGTGATTATCTCGCCTGTTCTACTGATCTTAATCAAATGAAATTCTCCGTAAACAAACCCACAGCAGGGTCGGTATTCGCCAACCATTCTTAATTTCATTCTGAGTCCAATTGTATATTTAAGAAAGTAACACAACTTCTGATTGGCTAAACCATTACGTTTAGCCAATCAGAAGTTGTGTTACTTTCGAATTTAAAAAATTCTTGAGAGAAAGACTAAAAATGTTCTTAAGAATGGTTGGTGAATTCGGACCCTGATCTCGCAAACCCTTTACCTCATGACAGAATTTTAGACTTGTCCAAATTGAAAGTATTTACAGACGACAAATTAGATATGGTTCATAGTGGGGGTTATCTCCAAAAGGATAGAAAACACTGTGACAAAAAGAGAAAATGTTGCTTTACTCTCAAAAATTTTCTACATTTGAAGGTAACACACCTTCTGATTGGCTAAACCATTTGGTTTAGCCAATCAGAAGTTGTGTTACTTTCAAATGTAGAAAATCTTGGAGAACAAGACTAAGAATATTTTTAAGAATGGTTGGTGAATACGGACCCAGGATTCCGAGGATTGGGACCATTGTGATTCATTGAATGTCCCATGTTTATTGCCTACTTCATTTGACCTGGGTCCGTATTCACCAACCAGTCTTAAGAATATTCTTAGTCTTGTTCTCCAAAATTTTCTACATTTGAAAGTAACACAACTTCAGATTGGCTAAACCATTTGGTTTAGCCAATCTGAAGTTGTGTTACTTTCAAATGTAGAAAATTTTGGAGAATAAGACAAAGAACGTTCTTAAGAATGGTTGGTGTATACAGACCCTGATCCTGACCTTTATGCTGAATATAAAAGTAAGCATATCAATAGACTATTATTCGGGAAGTTTAGTTCGCATTCGGTGAAGTTGCGGAAGACTTGAGCTAGCTTTCTATTAGGCACTGATATATACAGGCAAACAACTTAATCTGCGCATGCCGTACGAAAATTTCCACGACAATTCGGGACATATGCCGAAGGCAGCCGCGTGCGATGCCGAGGGTAAAAATAGAATTTTAGTTTGTGTAACTGATGTTGACCTGGGTCAGGTTAAAGGGGATGGGCAATACGACAGTAATGCAATTTGTTTGGACACGCTTGCTAGGATTTGCTCGAATGTTGATTGTGTGAAACAAAACTTGCTATAGATAAACATGTTCTTACTTTTTTTTTTCATGAAAACAATGGGCAACATCTTGCCTGTATTGTCTTGTCGAACTTAATGTAGTAATAACTTTTCTGGTGCTCTTTCGAGGTTCGAGGGAAAATTTGATTTGCTAGGATGCTTTTCATGTGAAACAGAACTTACGATGGATAAACATGTTCTAATATTTTTTTGTTTTAAAAACAATGGGCAACATCTTGCCTGTATTGTCTCGTCAGTGGCAATGGCTGTGGCAGACTTGTGAAGACTTGCCCTGGAGAAGCAATACACCTCTACTGAGTTTTCCACAGGGCCTGATTCTTATATTTTCTCTTAACTCTCCAAGAAGTAATGCACAACGTGTGCCATTGGGTGTTTGTCCCTTTTGCAGATAATCTACCATCAGAATCCAAGAAAACCAAGGCCATAACCTTTCCCGCTGATGGAACAGTCTTTGTCTTCTTTGGCGGGGGTAAACCAGGATGCTTCCATGGCTTATACTGCTGTTTGGCCTCTGGGGTGTAATGCTGGACCCAGATTCGATTATAGTCACAAACCTCTGAAGAAATATAGCAGCATTTGCCTCTAAAAGGTCCAGATTAGCCCGCAACAAAGTCCGTCCTGTGTGCTTCTGATCAACTGTCAGAAGTATAGGTAGAGAGTTTGTTGTCGCAAGATCGCCTTTAAGAATGGAATATACTATTTGCTGTGAATCCCAACTACACTGACTATATCTTTCTTTGTAACTCGGCTGTCAGCCATAACAATACCATGGACTTTATTGACCATGTCTGTTGTTGCAACAGTGACAGGCCTTCCAGGATGGGCGTCATTCCCAAGGCTCTATCTGTCACTCTTACATTTCACCACGCACGTTTTGACTATAGTATATGAAGCGGCATCATTTCCTGGTGTTGCTACCATATCAGTATTAATATCCTTAAGCGCTAGATCTTTATATTGCAAATACTGAATCACTGATTCTTTCATCGATGTTCTTCATATTTCAAGGTCACTTGCCTTTCTTTTAGAATGCTACCTCTTGGGCATAAACTTACCACATGACACCAGTCTTCGGGTACACGGTCTGAAATAGCCAGGGAACTGTGGGCCTGAAAAAGGACATTCCTGCCTAAATCTTAAATACAAGGCTCACAACATATCGATCAATCCTCGTATATACCTATAAATTATAATAACAAAATATTGCAATGGCTGAGAATGTTAGCCTAAAACGGTAAGAAATTAAAACAAACACTGGCTTGGTTGGTAAAAGGTTCTTTTAAAGAAAGGCAGACAACAATTATAAGATAACATTTTGGACTGAGACTGCACCCCGTTTACGTCATCATACCATACTTGAGATCGTTTGTAGCACCGTGTAGATACGGATTTTTTTTTCCCTTTTTTGCGTCGTGGTTAAAGTTATGTGCGTCTGATGCATGTTAGTACGGAACCCCTAAAGTGACATGCTCGACATTTTTTTTTTTATATGCAAATTCCTCATTTTATTTCGTTTTTACGAAATAATATTTCGTATATACGAAATAATATTTCGTATTTACGAAATACTATTTCGTTTTTACGAAATACTATTTCGTTTTTACGAAATATTATTTCGTTAAAACGAAATAAAGTGAGAAATTTGCATATTAAAAAAAAGTCGAACATATCACTTTAGGGGTTCCGTATGTTAGCCGGAAAACTTGTAGGTCATAGAATTTTTATGGGCCCGGCCGGGTAGCTCAGTGGTTAGCGTATCTGCCTCGCGATCTGCTGGTGGCGGGTTCGATAACATGTCTAGGCAAATTTTCTTTCCGGCGATTTTTCGCCTTCCCCCTCTTATGCATATGAGAAAAGTAATCAGTGACGTGGAAAGAAAGTTGTGTCAGTGCTGGTTGGAGAAAGCCGGAAAACACATACGTATGCGCACTGACCGCCGTAATATGACCTAAGCTGTTAATACAAACAAACAATCAAAGAATTTATGGGCGGGTCCTATTTTCCTTAAAGGATTTGCGGAATGCAATTACATGTAGATGCGGACAGGTAAAATTAATACATCTTACTGATTTTAGCGGTTAGATGCATTCCCTTTGGTGTAACACTAGGTGGATAGATACAGATAGAAACGGGCTATTTACATTTGAGCCATGCTCTGTGAAAAGGGGTTTAATGCATCTGCACAAATTATCGACCTAGTTCTAAACTTTTTGCTATTGGGAAATTAGGTCGAAACCTTTTGCTTTGGGAAAAACATGCGATTGTTTGGTAAAAGGTTAAGCCAAGATGAGCTAGGATGAATTGTCCGAAGTACAATCAGCAAAGACTACAACACGCGTTTGAAGAGAACAAAGATTCCAACTTACGACTATATGATAGAATGTTAACCATTCAACCACTTGATATTCATATTTGGCGTAAACATCCGATACGAAATTTACATGCCAACATTGTATACAAAAAACAGGTTTTGCCTTGATATGCATATTACCACAGAATAAACCAAGCACAGTGAAATCACCGCTTAGTTATCACCAGTTCTATCAAGTGTCCCACTGGTCCCGTGTTTCGTTGACGTCGCAGATTGTAATAAAATTTTGATTTCTGCTTGAGGCATTTTTGTGTTTATACACCTGATTTTTTTCATGTTTAAAAACAATTTCTCGCAGGATACATTAATCAGCCACTGTCTGGCAAAAGGGGGCTTAATACATATCCGTGAGATATTGTACCAAGCAAGTCATCACATAATTATGGAGCCATAATAGCCACTTTTCATCAACCGACTGAATCATGAGGTAGAATGGTCCTTGAACATACAGAAAGTTGACCAATAGCGAAAAGTTTTGGCCCAGGTCAGCCTGCGCGGAATGCGCAGGCTGACCTGGGCCAAAACTTTTCGCAGATGCATTCAGCTTCCTTTTCACTGCGCATGGCTCATTTTTTTTTTATCCGTTTCTCTGATAACTGTTATTGCAAGAATAGCTACTTGATACGATTCAACACCTTCAATATATAAACTAGTTGACGACGCCATCATGAATAACGAGTATCGTAAAATAATATACTTACCTTTTTAACGAATTCATGTACTGTAACAAGCGAGTGGTAGGTCTGGGCTTCTATCCCACCAGGAAAAAAGTGTAGCCAGCAAGTGGCCAGTCTCAGTCTCTAACCTTTCTTACACCAGGAAAATTGTACAATGAACAAGTGTCTTGTTTGAGATTTAGCCCTAATTGTGTCACCAGTTGAATTGTGTAATGAGTAGGTATAAGAGGTTGGAATGGTACCCCATGCCACTTTTTACATCAGTGCTTTGCATATGCTTTCAGATGCAAGAAGAATGTAACTGTACATTTCGGAAATTTCCGTTTGACCAATTTCCGGACCACATCGGTATCATTAAAAATTTGGCATGGAAGCCATTAGTAATGCAGGTACTCTACTTTTTTTGTTTTACTAGCTAACGGCCAGAAAAGCTTATGCCATGGTGTAATTGCTGTTTTCCGCCCGTCAGTTTTTTTTATTTGTCATTTTATTTTGCCGATGGAAGTCATGGCAGTAGGTTTCGCACCTCACTTACCACTGAACATACAGAGGGCAAAAGAAACTCCAGAAACGCATGGATTGACACGCTGACAGGTATGACTTGAGTACGGTTGAAATGGCGTTAAACCACAAACAAACAAAACAAAGGAGCCGCGCTCTGGGAAAAGAGAATTTAATTCATCTCCGTGCTGCATTATACAAAGCAAGTTATCACACAGTTGTGGATACGTAAAACCCATCCTGTCTAACAGCAGACTCAATCATGAGGAGAATGATCTTTTGACAGGCTAAAAATTTACAAATAGCAAAACGTTTCAACCCAGGTTGACATGGGTCGATACATTTTTTGCAGTTATATTGAGCCCGCTTTTCACAGAGCAATGCAGTATCTCAGGAATAAAACGTTTTTTGTTTCAATTGTCTGTTTCAGCTTATGGTTAGAGAACACCCATTTGTAATATGGGTGGACGCCTCTCTCAGATTCACAACAACAAATATTGACCCCCTTTTGGAGGCGGCGAGAAGGACACGAGCTGTATCGGCTCCAGCTACGAGTAAAGTGCCTGAGAGGACCATGATGCATATGTTCGAAGCCTTTGAAGAAGAACCATGCTTATTTAGAGACGCTGACGTTTACGGTACTTGGATGGTTATATTGTATCCATCAGGCTACGAGATGAAATACCTTTTAAAACAGTGGGTATCATGTGCTTTGTTACCAAGATGTATTGCGACCGGAAATGAGCCCACTTCGCACCGTATTTGCGATAAAGACAAGCTGTTCAGTTGCCATCGGTTTGACCAATCGGCTTGGAGTATATTACTGCATAGGCTTTACCACAAACGTGCACATGAGCATGTCCTAGGTAATGACCTCCGTAAACTATTTAAAAAGTGTTCTCATTGTGATGTGAATGACACCAAACAATATCTTGAAGGATCGCAGGGTCACTGAAAGGTTCGTTAAGACAGCTACGTCATCTAGCCTTGGTTCCAGTTCGATCATTTTTTTTCCATACACGAGCCATGCTCTGGCAAAAGGGGGGTTAATGCATCTCCGTAATCCATGACACCAAGCAAGTCATTACATAACTGTGGATCCATGAAATCCATTTTGTGTAACTACCGACTTTATTTTTGGTCTTTTGTCATGCAGAAAATTGGCCAAATTTTGGCCCAGGTCAGCCTGCGCGACCTGCGCAAGCTGACCTGACTTTTTGCTCATGCATTAAGCCCCCTTTTCACATAGCATGGCTTTTTTCTGACGTAATAATTGCGGAACGGATGAAGAGTCTTGCCACAGATCTGTTCAGGCCGTTAAAGGAGACCACATTAATTAGTGATTAACAATCATTACCGCCCGGACCCAAGCTACTCCAAACCCGGGGTACATTTCTCTAAACTGCGCACGCACGTAATTTGCCTACGAAGTTTAGGTAAGTAAACATCAAGTCTGAAAACAAGTTTCACTGAACTGCAAAAACCTTACGATATGAGTAAATATACGTAGAATCAAAAATAAGGGAACTCTCGTATTTCATCTTGAGGTAATTCTTTATTTTACCTAAAAGATATAGGCTAACAGATATGAAATCCAAGTCAATATCGGGTGTGACCTCCATGTGCAGCAACATCTGCACAACACCTGGAGATGATACATACTGGAGATGATACGGCATATCGTTTCTCTTGGAATCTGCTGAAATATTGAACTGCAAAACTTTACGATATGAGAAAATATTTGCATAATTTTATGCCAGCTCATAACTTTGGGTTCAGCACTGATCGTATGTGTGTATATTCAATCCTCCCAAAAATTGCGCAAAACTAGGCAGTTTAGTGAAATGTACTCCGGTGTGGAAAAAATCCTCCGAAACATGACTAGGTGGCACTTTGTTAGTCATTTTCATGTGGTAATGTAGGAACAAAACGCATAATATTATGCTCTTAACTCTTTCCCTAACAACATTTTTTTTTACTATTCAAAATTGAAGGCATTTGCAGCTGACAAATAAAATGTGCCTTAAATGATGGGATTTCCTTTTGATGAGGAAGAAAAAGTTCATTCAGAGGTTTGTTGGTGTATGTAGCAGCCAGATTATAATTTCCCACCCATTTCATACCATTCACGCCAGAAAATCAAACCCGGTAAAACACAGGGGATGCAAAACTATTTTTACTATGTATATAATGAGCCATGCTCTGGCAAATGGGGTTTAGTGCATCTTTGTGATGTATTATGCAAAATAGGTCATCACATAATTGTGGATCCATAAATTCCATTTTGTCTACCAACCGACTGAATCACTGGTTGGAGTGGTCCTTGAACATGGAGAAAATTTACAAATAGCAAAACTTTTCGAACCAATTCAGCCTGCGCGGACTGCCTAGGCCAACCTGGGTCGATTTTTTTTGCAGATACATCAAATTCCCTTTTCACAGACCATGGCTTAATTATAAATTTAACAAAAAAAAAAAAAAAAAAAATAGGCATATAATAGTATACCTAAAAAAAGACTGAAAGTGCCTTCAAATATTGGATCCGGAGACTGAAAATTTGTATATCTGTTACAGGTGAATACTTTGAGGGAAAAAAATAAAAATTTTAGTGAAACCTATGAAGAATCAAATTCTAGGTGCTTAGATGCAATTATATTTGAACACTCCTCGTATACAATGCCTGATTTGAAGCATGTCTGGAAGCGCACACTATTTGAAGAAACCGCTCATTCTGGCAGGAAAATCCAATTAAGTCACAATCACACACTCTGTGTGTGTTTTCATCACGGTAATTGCAGACGGGAAGGTTGCCTTAAAAAGAAGTTTGGCAGCACAAGCACTTGCTGTCCATTTTGCAAATACTTATAAAAGTATCAATACTGCTATTTAATCTTATTGAGAATAGCTTCCCATCCATCATTCGTATACTGCATATCCTTGTACTCTTTTATCCTTTGAATTGGCTAGTTGTAGTTAAACTGTCTCTAGCAGTGTCGCCGTGCAATAAAAACATATGCGCCATGCGCTGTGAGCATCGACAAAGTTCAACTGAGCACAGTGACCTTGACCTTTTAGCTAGGGAAATGGTTTTGGCGCGCGACGCATTGTCTATCCATGGTGATCATTTTTGCCATATTATTCAGAAATCCAACCATACATGTCAAACCTATGGGCCTGTCATCACAATAATTAGAGCAAATATTGACAAACTTCAACCAAGCGATGTGCCTAGACTTTTAAGCCGGCGACAAAGTTTTGCACGCGACACATTGTCTATCTACGGTAATTATTTGTGCTAAATGATTTTAGAATGGGACCATGCATCTGGAACTTATTGACCGGACATGACCACCTGTCACTATAATTGTAGCATGTATTGACAAAGTTCAACCAAGCACTGTGACCTTGATTTTTTTTGTTGCATGGAACACGTTGTCTATCCATGGTGATCATTTGCGCCAAATTCTTTAGAATTGGACCATACATCTGGAAGTTATTGGCTGGACAGGAATACCTATCATTAGTGTAATTGTAATAAACATTGACGAAGTTCAACCAAGCACTGTGACTTGGACCTTTAAGTCGGCGACATGAATTTGGACGCAACACGTTGTCTCTCCATTGTGAATATTTCCGCCAAATAGTTTTAGAATCGGACGATGCACCTGGAAGATATTGGCCAGACACGACTATCACTGTTTACCGAATACATACATACATACATACTCATATAAACCTTCCGCTTGTATATTATGTCATAAGTATAATAACGTCATTCCTTTTCGGAAGATAAGTCAATAATTCAACACTCAAAACGTGTTGAGACTTTTTTAAAACGAAATTTCGTGTTCAAACTTACAAATCGACCATAACCAGAAATAAACTACGATATCATACTAATTCATCATCAAAAGTAAGTCACGGGTTGAAAATGCTGCGAGATCTAGGGTATTTGCAGACGACACATTGAACGTGGCTCAAAAACTGAAACTTTCCTTTGGAAGGATAGAAAACTTTGTGGGAATAGGAGAAAATGCTGGTTACCAGCATTTTCTCCTTTTCCCGCCATGTTTTCTAAAGCCGTCTTCATCAAAGTAATTAAAACTCGGGATTATGTGGTCAAGGATTAATTAAACAATATATAGCAGTAGTACATGTTCTTTACTCTGGGGCTATCCAATGCCTTGCTTAACAACACCAGAGAAATATACCACAAATATGATAAAACTCTTAAATTCTACATAACATGTATGCCTTAAGTCGAAGCTTGTTAAAGAGAAACCTTGAAAGAGACATCCTTACAGCCAGAGAGAAAAAACGCTATTAAGATTTGATAGCCTTTAGAATGGTTCAGAATTTTGTCAGCTGTATGAGCATAGATATGTTACCGATATATATATATGGTATAAGGGATAAATACATATATCGGAATTCTTGGATTTAAAGCCTGAAACGTCACACCAGTGATTTCTTTGATGGGCCACAGAAAATAAAATGCATTTTCTATCCGTCGTGATCAACGCAACCTTACAACCGTCAGGGGCAACATTTGGCATGAAGATATAAGAATAATTTTAGTTTTTTTTTAAAAAATAAAGATTATTGGGTTAAAAACTGGCTGAAAATTGAGCATAGATGTATCTTTAAACCTTTTCTAAATCTTTTCCTGTTATAATCTAGGGGAATGTAAGATCAAATGAATTAGACTTATTGTACACTGTCATCAGCACAGAGGTGAACGTATGTTTTAATAATGTAAAAAAAAAAAGAAAATAAAGCAAGAATAATAAACCATAAAAATCTGTATAGATTTTTTTTCCTATGGCAGTTCAACCATAAAGTTTTGAAAACACAGAGAGAGAGAGAGAGAGAGATCGAGATCCTTTTAACCTTCCGTTTATGTTCGCTTTCGATAAAAGGGAAGGTATTGATATTAATGTTAAGCAAATTATATTATGCAACAATTTAAGGGGAGAGAGAGAAAGAGAGAGATGCCGGGACCAAGAAAGAGAAAGACAAATTCCTATTGGATCTCCTTTTATTTTTCGCTTTCGATATAAAAAGGGGATCCACTCTTTCAATTTATTGGTGCTTTTTACTTTATATCAGAGAGAGAGAGAGATGTGTCACATGTACATGTATTTAGAAGCGTGCTCTACCTCTAAGATCTAGTGATGTATTTATTCCAATTATTTTGTTTACAATCGTACTTTGCTGGTAAGTTTTTGCACAATGTTCTGAGTAGTAGTGAGAGCACTTTGACGTCATTATGTAACAAATTCTTCGAGTGGTATTTAATCCGTTTAGAGATGTTTGCAAACATTTGAAGTCTGATACAAGAGTGGTTCGTGTGTGTCAAATACTTCAGATGGCAGACAATGTTTACATACTTTAATAACTCAAGTGCTACGAGATTATAATCTCTGATATATGGTAAAAAACATTGAGGGAAAAAGAGAGCTGAGCCATGAAACCCTACGACCCTCCATCTGCCAGACTGCATTTGTCAATGTTACCATGGACTTCTTCTTTTCAAGAAATGTTACTATCAGAAGGATTTAACATTTATAAAGTTTGTCATTAAGTCCCTTTTTTCTATAACACAGCCTAGTATAATAGGAAAGAATGAAATGATGGTCTGGGGGCTTTTGATCAGCAATTCATGGACTTCTTTTCAAGAAATGTTACTATCAGAAGGATTCAACATTTATAAAGTTTGTCATTAAGTCCCTTTTTTCTATAACACAGCCTAGTATAATAGGAAAGAATGAAATGATGGTCTGGGGGCTTTTGATCAGCAACATATATCTTGAATAGTCTTATAGAAACTGGAAAATGTTTAATTTTAGAGTCCAGAAAAACGTAAAGTTCTAAGACATTAAGCACCTTTTTTCCGTAACATAGTTTTGCATGGATAAAAAACAAGTGCATACGGTGAAACTTTTAATAAACAAAATAACTACGAAGTTTCAAGACAGGCAGACGGACGGACAGACGAAGCAGCGACTGTATGCTCGCCCTTCGACCATGGGGTTACGGAGAAATGGCTTTGGACGGACAGACGGACGGACGAAAGAATGGACAGACAGACGGACGGACAGACGGACGGACAGACGAAGCAGCGACTGTATGCTCGCCCTTCGGCCAGGGGTTATTGAGAAACGGACAGACGGACGGACGGACGGACAGACGGGCGGACAGACGGGCGGACAGACGAAGTGGCGACTATTTGCTCGTCTTTAGAGAAACATAAAAATGAACTCTGCAACATTTTGGACAATATTGCGACATCGTTTTAATACAATTAGAAACATTGTAGGAAAAAGAGAAATGCAACGAGTCATGACGTGATAGAGTAAAAGGGGAAAACCGTGTTACGCGGTAGAGCAATATGTTCAAACTCGTTCAAACGTGTCCGGACGAGTCTCTTGGTTATTGCACTGTATAAATTTTACCGCGATGTCTTTAAACAATTACAGTATAACTTTCCGTCATGAAAATTAACTTTAAACTGTCTACCCACGTAGTTGACAAACATTTAAATGCAAGTAATTCGCAGGCTTCCGTGTTTTTTGATAAAGGTACCATGTACAAATCAATCGAAAAATGTTAGGAAAACCCCGACGTCTGTACGAAAATCGGAAAACGTTTCGAAGCTACAAAGACATTTATGAACAACATCGGTTTATTGAGGTACACGAAACAATAAAGTAGTTTATTCCAAGACCAAATACAGAATATTCGTAGTAACAGCTTACCCTGTGACAAGGGGTATAATGGATGTGTCCAGACAAGAAATGGTGACGTTAATGTTTAATAATAACTACCAGTAAACGCTGAAAGGACTATATATGAGAACAGTGTATAGCTTTACTATTATTATCCGATGTACAAAAATGGATAGAAACATGACAAGTTTCGACCTTATTGAGTACTCACGTATGATCGGCAGAGAGTGGGAAATACTTGCGGTTTATCTGGGCTACGAGTTATATCAGATCAAAATGTTGAAATCCATTTATGCGAGAAAAATCGAAACACTGTTGTATGTTATGTTAGAGGAATGGTATGGTGTTGTGAAAGACTGTCATGAAGAAGTTCCTAGACAGTTACTAGCTTCTGCTTTTCATGGTGTACGAGACAATGTAACAGCCAGCCAAATTTTAGGGGGTTGCAAATTTCTAGAGGAAGTGAAAAAGTTGAGACCCAAACCATCAACATTGGCAAAGATTCGTAAAATAGACTTTAGCTAATGATGACGTGTGTTTCTAAATATAACAACCGATGACGTGTGTTTCTAAATATAACAACAGATGACTTGTGTTTCTAAGTATAACAACCAATCAGGAATCCAATAATACTCTAAAATAATCAAATTGACAGAATTTAAAGCCATTTTGGATGTTGCATTCAAACCAACACGATGTACAGAGTAAAATTTAGTCTCGGAAATGATCGTTACGTACAGGTGAATTTATGGAAGGATGAGCTAAGAGTCGATATTAGAGAGTGGAAAGATAATTACCCAACCAAAAAAGGCATAAGTTTAAGCTTAATGCGATGGAAAAATTTTGTAGATCAATTAGAGTACGCAGACAAATCCCTTCGAGAAAAAACAGCGTTTACATGCCATCTTGGGGGTAAAGTTTATTGCTGTACTAACCAAAACAGCGTTTGTGTAGACATAAGACAATATTGGAAACCCGAGGAAAATGTGGTACCAACAAAAAAAGAATTATGTTTAAGACCCTCAGAATATAAACGATTAAAAGAAGTTATAGGTGACATAAGTAAAGCGTTACCAGAATTGGGCAGTGTTATACTTTGTTACCTTCAGAGTGATCATATGAACCAATTAGGATTCCTTGAGTGTACTGAGTGTAACCCAAATACAACTTTGAACTGATAATCATGTTTGGAATATTCCAGATATCAGTGTTATTATTATGCGAATGGCTATATTATAGAGGTATAAAAACTGAAATCGAGTTGGAAATAGAACGATTTTTACTCATTTTAGATAGTTATCATATGAACTACAACAGACCTTTATATTCTGAATTATTATGAGTGTTGTATTTAATATTTTGTAAGAATGTACAATAATTTGTATACGCTTTATTAAAACGATGGAAAACTGGAAATAATACTTGGCTTCTATTTATTTTAAGGCAGATCATCCCGCAAGTTATAGTGGTCCCGAAAAATTGTATCAATATGTCAAATCCCAAAATAAGGTCAGAATTGGTAGACACCGTATACGAAAATGGTTACAAGATCAAGAATCGTATTCTCTTACCAGGGGGGCGAGACGTCATTTCGTACGATCCAGAGTGATAGTTGCCGGTCTTCATCAACAATGGGATGTAGACTTAATGGTCAACGATCATATAGAAAAACATAACGACGGAGTGAAATACGTCTTATTAGCCATAGATATATTTTCGCGTTTTGTTTATACTGAACCCCTTAAAAGTAAAAGAGGTTCTGATGTTGTTATTGCATTTAAACGCATACTATCAAGAACGCGAAAACCAAAATCTATACGGACCGATCGAGGGATGGAGTTTAAAAGTAAAGAACTGAACAAATATCTACAAAGTGAAAACATTTATCACATGTATGCATTTAACACTGAAACCAAAGCGAATTACGCCGAACGAGCGATCAAGACAATAAAACAAAAGATTTTTCGATACCTTTTAAAGAAGAAAACCCGTCGCTATATCGATGTTTTACAAAATATTACACACAGTTACCATCATACAATACATAGGAGTCTTGGAGAAAAACCAGCTGCAAATTCCGAGGACAATGAATGAGAAAGTCGTCTTCAACAGTATCTTATTAGAACTAAAGGAAATAAAAGTAAACCTTTACTTAAAAAAGGAAATAAAAGTAAACCTTTACTTAAAAAATATAGGTATAAAATCGGTCAGACTGTAAGATTGTCTCACGTTAGGTCTGTATTTGACAGGGAATACTTGCAAAAAATGGACAGGAGAGATATTTATAATTAAATCACGCTTCAGGAGACAGGGAATTCCTAGTTATAAGATAGTAGACTGGGAGAAGGATCAGGTAGACGGCTCCTTTTACGAACAAGAATTGCAAGCCGTAAACGTTAACGACAGTACAGAATTTAATATCGAAAAAATAATAAAAAGAAGGACACGTAATAAGAAACGGGAAGTTCTAGTGCGCTGGTTACACTGGCCGAAAAAATATGATAGCTGGATACCGGAAAAGGATGTGACGCGATACTCTTAAGCAATCGATACATTACTTTAAAATGACGGGAAGCTAAAAAATTTTCATTACTTATGTTCAGACAACTAAACGATCATGATCATCACGAATGTTGTCTTCAGCGCTCAACTAAATTGCCCTATTAATTTAAAAAGATTATGTTACCAAGTAACGAATGTGCGATATGACCCGGCACGATTTCCTGGACTCATATTGCAACACAAAAAAATTGGAGGAAACTGTTTAGTGTTTGCCAATGGAATAATTAACTGCAATGGGAAAGCTTCCAGCACAAAGGAGGGACACCGACGATTACGACAATTCGCCCGACAGCTTCAGAAATGCGGATATCCTGTAAAGTTAACGAGCGTAAAATTGTTAACAATGTCCATGACTCATACACTCAGTTCAAACTTAAATTTGAAGAGTCTGTCTCTGGATAGAAATGTCATTTACGAACCAGAGATTTTTTCTTCTTTAAACTTCAAACTTGACGGAGTGCACTTTTGTTGTTTTCATACAGGCAAAGTAGTTATAACGGGGGTAAAATCTTCAAAACAAGAAGACGAGATTGTTTGTCCCACATTAATTGAACTTGAACTCTATACATTTAAGAAGGATTGATTAAATCACGAAACACTTTACATTATAAACACTGGCTAAAATGCTTCCAATATTAACCCATAATACAAGTTTTCTTTTCCTTATAAGACACTATTTTAATATAATTCTCATTGTGTCGATATTTGTCTTTAAATAGACTGACTACAATTCACAGGAAACCACGCCATAAATAATTTTATACGCCTGCACACATCTACTAATCGCAGGAAACTATACTATCAATAATTTTATACGCCTACACAGTTACCAAAGAAGATCAATACTCTTTTACGCCTAAATCATTACCGTAGTAGGTCAACATGCAGCCCCGGGCGGGGTGACTAAGTGGTAAGCGTGTCTGACTCATGATCTGGTGGTTGTGAGTAGGATATCCGGTTGAGGCGAACTTTCTTTTCGGCGTATTTTCGCCTCAATCGTAAGAAGTCCTTACTTCGAATATTTCATTCGTTCGTATACAAATTTCGTTACGAGCTTTGTATCACATTCATAACATACTGGATGAATTGAGGAAAAAAATAAAAGATAAAAAAACGAGAGAAGAATGACAGATTTTTACCTATATTTCAGCAGCGCGGAATCTATTAATACACGTAAGAATGATTTATTATTTCAATTTTCTAAATACTTTATGTTAGAAGGAAATTGGTTGTGTGGTGTTGTAGAATCGTCATTGACTTGTGACTTTACACCACGAAGTAAACGATTGTATCTGAATTGTGATATTGTTGAGGAAACGTTTGTCAAAAACAGGCTACAACCAGTTCTTACCAATATTGAAATCGAAGGTCGGTACAAAAGATTAAAAGTTAGTGAGTGTTTACACCCGCGATATAGACCTGTGAGTGTTAAAAAGTTTAACTCTATCAGACTGACGTTAAAAGGCGAAGATTTAAATACTATTGATTTAAATTCAAACGATTTTCATTGTGTCCTTCACTTCAAGAAATCATGGGGTCCATAAACGTCTTTGATTCCAAACTACAGAAATGGGTTCCTTACAAAGAAAATGTAGACTATTGGATTAACTATTTTAAATCGAAAGAACATGTTCCAGAACTAGTAAGAACTTTGGAGAAAAAACTTGAAGAAAAGAATAAAGTATTGCAAGAAATGGAAGAAAAACTGAAAAAAGTTCAAACACCAAATGTTAAAATGGTGACCCCACTAGCCGAGGCAGTAAACAGGGCGCAGTCCCAAATTAAACGCAAGAACGGGAATCACCAAGTTCGTAAGAATATTAAACGTAAGAAGACTCTTACAGCCTACAGTACAAAAAATCCCGGGTGGTTGTTTTAAAAAGACGTATAACCGCGACTAGTAAAATGCAACACAATGAAGAGTTATCGTTATTTACCCCGATTCCGAAAGATTCAACTTTATCATCGAAAGATTGGATTGAATATCGACCCATTAATCCCGTAACCGATTCTTCGTCCAGCTTGGAATTTAATATACCGCCACAGGCCAGTGCTTATATTAACTTAAAAGGATGTAAATTAAGACTTGAATTAAGACTTACTAACGAGAACGGTACTCCCGTGTCAGAAAATGATAAGCTTGGACTTATTTACCCTTACACACGGTGTTTAGACAGTTAGACGTTCATTTACAACAAAAAACACTGCCAAATAGTGGAAATACATATGGGTATAAAGCCTACATAGACAGCATACTTAATACCAACCAATCTATGCAGGAAGGTATCTTAACCAGTCAATTATTTTACAAGTATATCACGGATTTGGACGATAATGATCCCAAAACTGGATCGAATTCTGGACTGTTTTTTCGATACGGTAAGACCAAAGGTGGTGTTACTATAGATCTAGAAGGTAATATTCCCGGAGATTTATTTCAACAACCCAAGTTGCTTATAAACGGAGTGCAAATGGGTCTTAAATTTTGGCAGGCATCCGATGCCTTTCGAATTATTACGGATGCCTTAAATTCTAGTTATAAAGTGCAAATTGTTAACGCTCGTTTTAAACTGTGCATACAGAGGTTACAAAATGATTTGCTTTTAGCTCACGACAAAATGATTCAGGACACTCCCGCTATGTATCCCTATTTCCGCTCAGAAATAAAAACAACATCAATAGCGCAAGGACAGTTTAGTTTTCAAGCCGACGATATATTTCAAGGTAGGGTACCAAACAGAATCATCATAGGTATGGTTCCAAGCGTTTCTTATAACGGAGACTATAGCACAAATCCTTTTAACTTTAAACATTACGACTGTAGTTACCTGTTTTTTTTTGTAGATGGACAATCCGTACCGTCACAGCCTTTACAACCCAATTTTAATGGAAATCATTACGTTGACAGTTATCAGACTCTTACCACCAGCAGAAATGATATCAACATTACGTACAATGAGTACAAAAAAGGATACTGTCTATACGTATTGGATATCGATCCCTACTATTCGTTAAACGCAAAGCGAAGAGGGCTTTGTCGTTTAGAAATTAAGTTTGCTAAAGCTTTACCAGAAAGTGTGACAGTACTGCTGTACGCAACCTTTCCCGAAATACTTACAATCGATAAAGCGAGGAATGTGTATATTCAGTAAATAGATGTGAAATGAAAAATAACGAAGACTCGTAACTTTATTACGCTTTATTCGTATCATAGATTTGTAAAATAACTGTATCATAAATTTGTAAATAAAAATATTATAAGTAAAATGTCTTATTATTATTTAAAAAGAAATCCAGTCTATGTCTTTCTTTCTTTTCTTTTCTTAAGGGGGGTAAGGTTGTTAACTTTTTAATCTTCCTTTTTGGGACAATTTCCGTATTTTCTTTGTGGTGCTCATCTTGTGTCTCAGATAACTTTTTCAGTCGCTCAAACTTTTCAAAGGGTACTAATATGTATTTCTCCATTACTGTAACACCGGTTCTAAATGAGCAAATGCGGCTTTAACCAATTTATATATAATACGGTATTTAAGTTTAATGGCTTCCTTCTTTTGAGCAAACCCTACACTCCGATCTCCCAACAAGTAAATAAATCGTTTTTGACGTTTTAAACTTGCATTTTCCGACTGCGTTAATTTAACCTTGAACCGAAGTACGTTGTAAGCGATTTGGCTCAGTGCCTTTAATTGTTGTTTGGTTATCGTTTTTAAAAGCGCCTTTCTTTGCTGAGCAGTAGTATCGATCACTAAATATAAGAAGTGACGCTGTTGTTTAATTAGTTCTACCATATTGCCTTCTTACATACTTAACGTTTCCATTCTTACGTCAACCGCGACAGACCAAAGACTTTAAAGCTGGTAGTAGTGTCTTTCTTACACCTTGTCGCTCAGGATTATGGGAATAGCACTATGACTGGTCCACCTGTTTCAGGATAATGGACTGGTTAAGTACTGGTTAAAAATAGTCCAGGAAAAATGAATTCGTGAACTGTCACCGTTGAATAACTGAAAAAATGTTGATACGACGTAAAACCCCAAAAAAACAAACCATTCTTACGTCAAATGGTTCACGATAGGATCTTCATCGGGAAAAATACGAGTCCTCAACCTGTACTTTTTTTCAGACATAGGGCACATGTCTACTATAAAATAACCGTGTCTCACACTGAGAGCATCTTCGTACGCTTTTATAAACCCTTTGGATTTGCCGGGATAAAGCTGACGCCCCAGCACTCCTACTTGAGACACGTCGCGAATGTTTTTCATAATTACTAGGTACCAGGTATTCAACGCAATAGTTTGGGCGTGTTTACCTCCAGGGTACAAGTTTTGCGTGATCATAATCACTGATACTTTTCTGTGATGGCATCCTTGAGTAAACAGTAATTCCATTTCTTTATTCTGCATGACTTGGTGCATTAAATCATCGATAATGATCAACTTATGTTTTCTATCTTTCGTAAAATCATCCAGCTCTTCTACAGTAGTAGTCCTTGCTTACTGTAAAAGTTTGCAACAGAACGCTCCATTACATCAAACAAGTCTTGGTGAATGCCGTAACAATAAAGTATATGTGAAGGAGGGTCTCGTGCATACATCAGGTTTACTTGCTTTAAAAAGCGATACACCCATTGAGTTTTTCCGCTACCGGTTTGTCCGGTAATACATATACTGGAACATGGTTCGAATGGAATAGATGTCATTATTTTTTTAGTCTAGGGTTAGGTAAAGCGTAACCAATGCTACTGCTCAAGAGTGATACCCAGAGTTCGATCGATCCGTTTTGTAAGGATAAATTAACAATGGACGTTATAATAATAATGTAAACAATGATCATTTGACAAAAGTATACAATTTCAGCTTGAGGGACCCGGGTACCCAGTAAATGCCACTTTTCACTATGACTTTCTTCCTCGGGTTTCGGGAAATGTAAAAACGTTTCTTTTTCCGGAGTTTCGGTCAATAATAATAATTCAAAGATTATACTCTTTCTTACTATCCTTTTTATTCACAAATATTGCAAAATAATAATAATAATAATGGATTCCGCAATAATAAAGACATTGAACACTTCTGATAATTTGAATGTCATTATAGTAAACAGTTTAAGAAAACTACTGTACACTTCTGATAAACTGAATGACATTTTTTATAAATAGTAAACAGTTTTCGAAAACTGGCGTGCACTCTTGATAAATTGAATGACATATTTTATTAACTGTATAACAGTTTTAACTCTTTCCCAAACAAGTCCTGGTTTTACGTGTCTGTAGTACAAGTTTTTTGAAAACATTGTGGGAAAAGGAGAAGTTGCTCGTAACCCACAGTGTTTTCGACCTATTTGAGCGTCATAATTTTTTTTTTTTTTTTTTTTTTTTTTTTCTTTTTTTTAAGAATCGAGTATAAAGATGATTATCAAAACCCGTATGGTTCTGTATCAAAATTGGCTATTTTTCGTCTTTTTGTATAAACCATTTGATACGTTTTCTCCTCTTGTCGATTAAAAATTCTTCTTTTCCGTTTATCTCTACATATTTTGCTGGGATTAGTTACAATTATATTTGAACTAGTATTTTCAGTGACAATATGTTTGACACTATCGAAATTTATAAGTTGACTATTCTTGAAATTGAGAGTAAACCCTCTCACTTTGCAAGTTTCTTTGTTTTTATTAGTTTTGTAAACATAATTTTTTGGTCCTCCAGACACAAACTCTACAATGTACTCTCCATGTTCGAGTTCGTCTGTCAGTTCACCCAAGTAATCACCCAGAGGAGGATCATATTCACCGGGGCGACTGACATATATCACACTGTCCGTATCATAATACAAGACTCTTCTGTTTAATGTCTCGAGTACACTGTAAAGTTTAAGTCTGGCCCAGCACGTGGTGAATGTTGCCAAATATATGTTAGTTTTGTTATCTTCAGGTTGACAATCATCTTTATACTGCCATTCAATCTGTATCGTATCATTAGACAATATATGGAAATTGACGGGTTTTTTCAATGGATCAGAAAATAATTGAAAAAACATGTTGGCCTGACTTTCGTGGAAGAAATCCGTTTGTCGAATATTGAGTCTCTGACGAAATTTACCCCAAAAACTATTGAGACATAATTTGGCCAAAGCTCTTAGTCCTGGGTTCTTTTTAATAAATTCACGATCCAAAGAAACCCCTTCTTTTTCCATATACTGTCCAATGTACGTCATCATATCAACTTTACATTTGACCCAGTCGGGAGGACCACTCGCTTCTTGTTTAAATTTCAAAAAAGTATCAATGTATTTGGCAAACAATCCTCCTTCGTGGGTATTTGCGTCATATTGAGTAGTTTCCTCCAAATGATATACTTCATATATTTTCGTAATTTTGTAACCTAATCTCACTGCAGTTTCTATCTCGGGGGTGCACCACGTACCAGTTAACTCCCTTTGTTCGTCCGTACATGGCATTTGACTTTCAGTATCCGCGCAGGTCCGACATAAAGAAAATTTTAATTTGTCATTGGACCTATAAGGTAGGACCGGGTGATAAAGACCCCTGGGTGGGAGAATCTTCACCTTAGAAATACCAAAATAATTCTTTATGTTCCCAAAATCCTTTGTGATGATTGTCGGGTGACCTACGGGATACCGACAATACTTGTTTACCCACGAATAAAGGCTGGTAAAATCAACATATTTGATTTGCTCATTTCCCGTTACTTTATAGTAGAGTTGACTATCATTGGTACGGCCCCCAAAGAAACTCTCTCGTGGGTCTAATCTATCGCATAAATCTAATTGCGAAATGAATCGTTTCAGTTCTATACTTTCATTCCGTTCCTTTTTGAAATCATGATCCCAAATGCAAACATAATTCATACCTAACGTTTTTAAATGAGCTTTCTTTTTCATTGTGAGAACGTATAATTCATCCAAAGACTGGTGCGTAAGTGGATGGTACGTTTCTTCGCGAGTGTCTGAGAAACACACGGGACAACCATGAAATATACATCCGTGATATTCATAAGCCGTGTTTGTTTCTTGACAATATCCGTCTAATTTGTAGCGAGTGCCGGGGATCGTTTTTTCACCTTCGTTTAATGCATGTTGAATATGGACCTTATCGATTTGCGCCCTCCACTCTAACCATTGAATTGACGCTTTACTGTACTGATCATTGTAACCACTGGGAGGAATCTTTGCTATGGGGGTACTAACAAATTCTCTCTCGCGCACTTTCTCTCCTTTTAGTTTGGATTCGTGGACCCATTCGTTTCCGTTTTGTATGTACAATTTTTCGTCGATGACTTTTGCGGGTACCCATTCATCATTGCCTTGCAGTTTTACGCGCCATGTTTCTTCCAAAAATTTAGCTCTAAAGACATTCATACAAATGGAAGCTATCGTGACAGAATCGAATGGATCTACGGCCCCAATCCATTTTTTCTCTATTTTTCCTTTCTTATTGACAGCCTCTCTCTCTTCACCTGTCGCACTCATTAACAAATGTCTAAATTTCATACAAGCTTGTCTTAGAATATCTACATCACTTCTACAATACTCTAACATTTCTTTTCTAAAATCAAACATTTCATTCTGTCTCTTACTCAACCACGCTACTAACTCGCTTCTTTCTTTCTCACTCATAAAATCGTAACCATAATCTTTAGCATCAGGGTAGGGTCCAACATAATTTTGATTCTCTCTAGTATTAAAATAACGAAGGAACCACCCTTTTTTCAATTCTTGTAATCCAAATGCTTTCGGGAGTGCGGATAATTTCATGGTTAAAAAGTTGAGACTGTCAATCACCTTCATATGTAAACCTTTCTCTACTGTCATATACATAATTTTTTAACCGTTGTTAATGATTTTGTCCGGTCTTATAGATTGATCGATCAAATATTCCAAAAGAAAATAACCGTCATACCCTTTCATGTTATGGGCAACGACCGTGAAATATTCGTGATGGTCCGTAAAGAGCCACTGTCCAAACATTTCGCTGGTATCCGCGCCCTCGAATGTGACTTCTCTGAATCCGCATTTACCGGGACTAGGGCCTTTGTCCTCATTCTCGTGCAGATCAGTGTTGTCACATTCGTCGCAACGGGTACCGCAACCTTTACATACGGAATCCGGTTTCAATTCTTTGTCAATGCATTTAGGGCATACGGAATGCGCTACGACAAAGTTTGGACGGTGGGTCGCTTTACCGCACCACGACGTTTTACAATTCCGACATCTGGAGCAAGATTTACACATCTCTGACAATTGACAGTCCTCGCAGTTTAATCTAGAATTAGGTATATATCCTTCATCACAAGAAGAAAATTCATCCTGACTACTTTCAAAATCAAAGAAAATGAATTTAGGTATATAATGTTCTTTGGCCGGTGTGGCTCTTAAATAGCATTTATGATCATCCATGACATACTTGTGGCAGGAGGAACACTGATATTCACCACAGATATGTTCTTTTCCTTTTTACGTTTGTCTAACCTTAATACTTTAAAACAAACGGGACATTTCCACCATTTTTGACATTCTGAAGGTTTTGTTTGTCCCTTTCTTTTCCCAGTTTTATATGTTGAAACTTTCTTGTGCTCAGCGTAAAAAACTGCTGATCTGCAGGACATATTACAGTCGCTACATTTCACAGGTTCTACGTTAAGACACATGTCACTTTTGCAGACAATACATTTTATTTCACATTGATGTCTTTGTTTGATATTATAATGTGCCAGACATTTAGTACAGAAATAATTGCAACTGAAAAATCCCGTAATACTGGTAATGGCGTGAAAGTGATCGTCATCAACCAAATAAATATAAATGCATGGACAGTTGTCATTGCTAGGTGCAGTTACAAACTTGTTGCCTAAGCGAGCACTCACCACCATTACACGAACACCAAGGAATTCTTCAAACACCCTAACATCATTTAAACTGAGCGGTTGATCAGTGTTCACTCCTACTACATGACATAATGCTTGGGCAAATTGTTTTTGCTCGCTTCTACTCTTATTGAGCAAATTTTTGAAATAACTTTCGGGTACTTTTTGTGTTCCAAAATCAAGTCTGTATTACTTTTTCCCCGTCTGTTTTTCGTTATTTCTTTCCATTCATCTGCGGTACATTTGTTTAATTTTGCCCAACTGACCCCTATAGCCCTAGCCATACACAAATTGTCTGTATTTTCAATAGTCACTAGAGACTTTTTTTATATGTAACGAATTCTTCTTACCTTTTACTTTTGTTATTTTTCGTCTGTAGCTACCTTTTGGTAAGTCTATTGTACCTATAACAATAATAAAACTCTGATCAATTGACAGTTCTTGATGGCTATTCAAAACTTTCTTAATTATGTCCATAAACTTGGCCGCATTAAGTTGGTCCCATGTCTGTAGTGGAACTACAATAGGATTGTCAAGTCCTTGGTGATGAATAAGTACCCGCCCCAAGTCATTACCAGCTAAATCATCTCTTGCCTCATTTAAGACATTTTCGAACAATTGCTCAAGTCCTGTTTCAATATCACTTATACTTTGACCATAATATCTTTCGTCGATCTTTATTTCATAGGTCCTGTCCACGGCCATGTTTTTGGCATACGTTCTTTCAGACTTCTTTCGAATAGTATACCGCATATCATTTGAAGGTCCTGGACGAGGCTGATTTGGAGGGAGTATAGGATTCCACTCCCCATCGTCGATACAAGCTCTAGCAGTTTCCTCCATTTCGTCATCAAACAGAAGTGTTTTTATTGCCTCCTGTATATCTTCTTCTATTCTTACTGACTCGAGAACTAATTCTAAGTCACTACTGTCATTCGTTATATCCACTTGATCCCCTAAATTATGAAGTATGGAGTCAATTTGTTCATTTATATAGTGATCACTGTACTCCGGATTTCGTAGTTGAAATAAACGGAACCTTACAATAGGGGAATCCTGTATACCCATGGTCGCGGAAAAATTCATTAATTCTTCAGCATCAGTATAAGATTTGACCATTGTCTCTAAAGCAATCTCAAAGGTATCCATGTTCACAGTAAGAGATAGATTCACCGATACGATGTTAATAAACAGGATAAAACCTGTACACTATTTGTAATGACTATAAATAGTTTGTGACATTGTTGTCTATTTCCGTGAGGAATAAATAACACATGTGTCAGCTACCTGAAAAAAAAAAAAAAAAAAGATACACCCTTAATAAATTAGACATGAAAATAATAATTCTACATGATACCGTGATAAGAAGAACAAATTGATAGATAACAGAAAAATTGAAAAAAAAAAAAAAAAAAATCTTCTCTCTTGTTTTTTTTTTTTTTTTCCCCACAATGTTTTCATCTATGAGATACACTCTGTATAAATCAGATTCTATCAAAAAGGGGTCCAGAGTGGTTCAATGGTAAAGTGTTTGACTCGTAATCTAGAGGGTCCTGGGTTCGAGCCACACTGGATCCTTTGGGTTTTTTGGTGAGAGTGTCCTTGGGTAAGACAATTCAGAGCCCCAACCTAGTACTGCTGAAACCCAGAAAAGACGTGTATAATGTGTACTGTCAAGGTGATATAACTGAAATACTGTTGAAAGTAGCGTAAAACACCATTCAATCAATCAATCAATCATGTTTTTTAAAGACTTCTATCGGATATTTTAATTGTTTGCATCATCGTTATTTAATATATAACCACGTTGATCTTTTGTCTTTTTAAAGAGGAATAACCATTGTAAACTTTATCATTTGATTTGATAGGTTATCTCCCTTCATTTGCTTATCTTTTCCAAAGTAGAAAAAAGAATTACTATAAAAATAAAACTTACCCGTAAAAGATCCTTATCAACCAATTTTCACATAACTTTATATAATTAATGAACAGTAAATTTAAAGCGTATCTTCTTCCTTAACAATTCATGTATGAATGAAAGAGCGTGAAATTTACATTCATGTACGAATGAAAGAGCGCGAAATTTACGCGTCGTTGTAAAATGTAAACACGATGTCAGTCATTGTAAAAGTACTAATTAATATTTGCTTAACGTAATCGGACTTTATTACTCTGCAACGTTGGCTGCAACAGGTATATAACGTGACTAAAAATGAAAACTGAACTTTATTCTCATTCAGAATGCTTTGTAGGAAAAATCGTGGTGGTTTTGGTAGACCTCGTGATGAGGATCTGAGTGAAGATTATTTACGTTATAAAAAGTATTTCAATTACGAGCACTTTTTGCGCAAGCATTTGTTCAATGCAGAACAATTTTTATGTAAATCTCCCTGCAGTCTTTTTTCGCAAGACTATACTGCTTCAGAAGTATATGACTTAGTGAAAACTACAATTGAACATCATGATATCATAAAACAATCAGGAAATAAGGTAATTTTTGAAAAAAAAATTTCCTTATGTCATTGGTACAGACATGGATAAAAAACCAGTTTATTGCTGCAAAGTTGTATTCTTTTTTAGCGGGTTTCAGTTACCAGAACAAATAAAACACCAAGACTTTTTTCCTGTTACAACTGCTTATCCTGTGGAAAATCTATCGAATTAACTCGGTTTTCCACCCATCCTCCTCACACTGATAAAACAGGTTTCCCTTACGGGGGAAGCCAACCAATATATATATATATATTGAAGATATCCAGATCTTATTCATAACAGATTTAACCAAACTTTCATATTGGAAGGTTTGAAAATAGTACTAGAAAATAACAATTTTTCCTTTAATTCCGCATTTTTCAATCAGTGTAAAGGAACGGCCATGGGAACAAAAGTTGCCCCAACATATGCAACTTTAGTTTTAGGATATTTAGAAGAGATACTATATGAAAATATAAAAGAACTCAAAGACGAAAACTTTTCAGATTATATATGCAAACAATGGAAAAGATATCTTGATGATTGTTTTATTTTTTGGACAAAATCAAGTAATGATTTATCTGTCTTTAATGACATACTTAACTCGTTACATAAAGATATAAAATTTAAGATGGATATGAACTCAAATAAAATGCCTTTTCTAGACGTGTTAGTGATAAAAAATGGTTGTACAATTGTCACTGATATTTATTTCAAAATTACAGATTCTAAGCAATATTTGAATTTCAGGTCATGTCACCCAAAACATAACAAGGTCAACATTCCGTTCTCCCTAGCGCGAAGGATCTGCACAATAGTATCTGACAGAAAAATTCTACAGTTAAGATTACGTGAACTTGAAAACATTTTAATTGAAAGAAAATACCCTAAAGCAGTAATCTTAGCAGGTATAAATAAAGCTCTTAATATTCCAAGACATACTCTCTTACAGGTAAAGGTTAAACATGATGACAATATAATGGCATATATTTCGACATTTAATCCTAAAAACAGAGAGTTATTTGGAATTATTAAGAATAATTTTGAAATTTTGGAAAATGATCGAACAATGTCACAAATACTAAGTAATACCAAATTAATTAAAGGTAAGAGACAACTTCCAAATCTTAAACAGATTTTGATTAAATCAGAATTCAAAGACAAAACTTCAAAATCTTCTGTGAAAAAATGCAATGAGTCCCGCTGTGGACTCTGTAAACATATTATCGAAGGAAATTAATTTAAAATCAAGGATAAAACTTTTACTGTTAAAGAAGATATGGATTGTAAAGTTTCTAACTGTTTGTACCTTTTAGTATGCAATGGCTGCCAAGAGTTTTATATTGGTCAAACAGGCGATAAACTTAGAAATAGAATTACAATACATAATCAACAGATTAGGGACCCTTCAACAAGACAAATACCATTGAGTTCTCATTTAGATAGTTGTTGTAAAACAGATCCAAAATTTTCAATTTTGCCATTTTTTAAATGCAAATCACCCGACGTTTCATCTAGAGTATCAAAGGAAAAATATTTCATAAACATTTTTCGTCCAAAATTGAACTGTATTTAACCGTTGTTCTGTGACGTCAAAATGACGTTAGTTACGATGTTTCATTAAAGCGTTGCCCTGATGAGCGAAAGCGAAACCGGTTGGCACGTTAAAAACTATTTGTAGTGTCATTTCTCTTTTATTATATATATATATATATATATAAAAATCACAGACACACCCCCCACCACATACACACCCACACCCGTACGCACGCGTGCACGTTCTTCACAAGTTTGAAGATATACGTGCAGAAACACTTCCACAGACCCGGTCGGATAGCATAGTTTATAGTGTATTCGTCTCATGATGCGAAGGTTACGGGTTTAATCCCACCCCCCGAGTTCAGTCAATCTTTTCCTTGTTTCCGCCGTGTTTTCGTCTCTCACCTCTGGTACACGTGAGAAAGTTGTTTCAGTACTGTAGGGGTCTCGCAGTGCTCAGTGGTAAATTGTTTGACTCATAATCCATGTGGTTCTGGGTTCGAGCCGCACTGGATCCTCTTGGTTGTTTCGTGGGCAAGACTCTTCAGAGCCCCAGTCTAGTACTGGTGAAACCCAGGAATGACATGAATAATGTAAGCTGTCGCCGTGATATGACTGGAATACTGTTGAAAGCGGCGTAAAACACCATTCAACAATTCAACATGTACATCTTTTTTACTCTTTTACGCTATGTTTAGTTGCATTTCTCTTTTTCCTACAGTGTTTCTTACCGTATTAAAACGGTGTCGCAATATTACCCAAAACGTTGACTGAGTTCTTTTTTAACAGTTAGCTCTGGCAACGTCTTGTGGAGTCTCAGTGATTAATAATACTCGGAGAGTCATAGGGCTTTATGTCTCAACTCTCTTTTTCCTTCAATGTTTTTACCATATATCACAGATTAATTTCGTAGCACTTGAGTTATTAAAGTATGTAAACATTGAGTAAACATTGACTGCGTTCCGAAGTATTTGACACTCTCCAACACTATTGTAACAGCGTTCAAGGGTTTGCAAATATCTCTAAGTGGTACTTACACGAACTATGACTTTCCGGCGCCATTTTATTCAAGATTTTAAATTTGTTTACTAACAATACACTTATTACAGTCTTTATTAGTTTTGACTGATAGAAGAGAATTGTACCAGTTTCATAGCGTACTTTATTCACGCTTTAACTATATGGAAAAGAAGGGTTTTATTTCCCTCCCACAATGTTTTCCTAAGAAGGTTTCTTTTTCTCACAATGTTTCTGCGAATTACTTGCATTTAAATGTTTGTCAACCACGTGGGTAGACAGTTTAAAGTTAATTTTCATGACGGAAAGTTATACTGTAATTGTTTAAAGACATCGCGGTAAAATTTATACAGTGCAATAACCAAGAGACTCGTCCGGACACGTTTGAACGAGTTTGAACATATTGCTCTACCGCGTAAAACGGTTTTTTCCTTTTACTCTATCACGTCATGACTCATTGCATTTCTCTTTTTCCTACAATGTTTCTAATTGTATTAAAACGATGTCGCAATATTTTCCAAAATGTTGCAGAGTTCATTTTTATGTTTCTCTAAAGACGAGCAAATAGTCGCTGCTTCGTCTGTCCGTCCGTCTACCCGTCCGTCTGTCCGTCCATCTGTCTGTCCATTCTTTCGTCCGTCCGTCTGTCCGTCCAAAGCCATTTCTCCGTAACCCCATGGCCGAAGGGCGAGCATACAGTCGCTGCTTCGTCTGTCCATCCGTCTGCCTGTCTTGAAACTTCGTAGTTATTTTGTTTATTAAAAGTTTCACCGTATGCACTTGTTTTTTATCCATGCAAAACTATGTTATGGAAAAAAGGTGCTTAATGTCTTAGAACTTTACGTTTTTCTGGATTCTAAAATTAAACATTTTCCAGTTTCTATAAGACTATTCAAGATATATGTTGCTGATCAAAAGCCCCCAGACCATCATTTCATTCTTTCCTATTATACTAGGCTGTGTTATGGAAAAAAGGGACTTAATGACAAACTTTATAAATGTTGAATCCTTCTGATAGTAACATTTCTTGAAAAGAAGTCCATGAATTGCTGATCAAAAGCCCCCAGACCATCATTTCATTCTTTCCTATTATACTAGGCCGTGTTATAGAAAAAAGGGACTTAATGACAAACTTTATAAATGTTGAATCCTTCTGATAGTAACATTTCTTGAAAAGAAGAAGTCCATGGTAACATTGACAAATGCAGTCTGGCAGATGGAGGGTCGTAGGGTTTCATGGCTCAGCTCTCTTTTTCCCTCAATGTTTTTTACCATATATCAGAGATTATAATCTCGTAGCACTTGAGTTATTAAAGTATGTAAACATTGTCTGCCATCTGAAGTATTTGACACACACGAACCACTCTTGTATCAGACTTCAAATGTTTGCAAACATCTCTAAATGGATTAAATACCACTCGAAGAATTTGTTACATAATGACGTCAAAGTGCTCTCACTACTACTGTTCTGTTTATATGTTTTTCTGATGTTTCGAATTCTTCCCGCGTTTTTACTAAACTATCCTTATTCCTTTTACCGTTATAATACTGTATCTCTTCATAAGGATCAGTAGATATGGCCAGCAGTTTAAAAATTCTGTCAGTGAACTGTAGAGGTCTCCATTGCAAGAATAAAAGGCTATCAGTGTTTCAGTATCTCCACAGCTTGAAACATGACATTTACTGCTTACAAGATACTCATTTTACTCCCGATATGTATAAAAACATCGATTCTGAATGGGGGTCTGAAATATACTTTGAGCTATAACACGTCTAAAAGCAGAGGGGTAGCTATTTTGTTTTCAAAACTAAATGTCAAAATTTAAGAATCAATGATCAACAATGAAAATGGTAACTTCATTATTCTGGATTTAAGCGTTAACGATTTTCGATTTACCCTTACCTCTATCTATGGTCCCAACACTGATCAACCTTATTTCTATGACAAAATCTTTGAAAAAATAGACAAAATTGGAAATGCCTCTTATATATCGTTTGTAGAGACTTTAACCTAGTTATCGATCCTAAGAAAGACTACTTTAATTATAAACACATAAACAACAAAAAGTCAAGAGAGACATTATTAAATCATATTTCTAGACGTGATCTAAATGATCTATTCAGACAATTTAATCCAGACAAACTATGTTATACTTGGAGAAAACGTAATCCAATACAACAAGCTCGCCTAGACTTCTTTCTCATTTCACCATCTCTAAATTCTTTTACTATTTACTTCTCAATAGAAAATAGTTTCATGTCTGATCACTCCATTATTTCAACACGGTTACAAATTAATGAATTTCAATATTTCTCAGGCTTATGGAAGCATGATAACGCATTACTCAACGAGCTTGATTACATTAATACAATAAACAAAAAAATTGAAGAAATAAAAGAACAATATGCACTTCCAGTATACGATAGAAATAATTTAAAAGAAATTCCTAATTCCGACATACAATTTACAATCAGTGATCAGTTATTTCTTGAAACACTGTTGATGGAAATAAGAGGCAAATTAATTTCCTATGGCTCACATAGAAAAAAAGTAAAAGTCAACAGAGAACTAGAGATTCAATCAAAAATAAAACTATTGAAACAAAATCTGAATCAAGAAAATTTAGACGAATATCATTCACTAACAAACGAATTTGAACAATTACAATATGAAAAACTGAAAGGTTCGATAATACGATCAAGAGTCAAATGGATTATTGAAGGTGAAAAGCCAACAAGATATTTTTGTGGCCTAGAAAAATCCAATACAATTTCAAAAACTGTACAAAAAATAATTAAAGATGACAGATCTGAAATAACAAATCAAAAACAAATTCTTGAAGAAATCAAAGTATTTTATGAGACTCTTTATCATTCAAAACAGTCTGAATTCTCTACTGTACATTTTGATGCCTTTATATCTGATTCAGAAATCCCGAAACTTACAGCTAAGGAATCTGAAAGCATTGAAGGTAAAATTACTGTAAAAGAAGCATCTCATACACTAAAAAATATGAAAAATAATAAAAGTCCCGGTACATCAGGTTTTAATGCTGATTTCTATAAAGTTTTTTGGAGTAGATTGGAAGATTTTGTTGTAAGAGCATTGAACGAGGCATACTCAGTAAATTCACTATCTGAAACCCAAACACAAGGTTTAATAACGTGCATTCTATAGGGAGATAAGCCCAAACAGTATTTAAAAAATTGGCGGCCAATTACTTTGTTGAATACAGTTTACAAAATTGGACCAGGATGTATTGCAAACAGAATCAAGCAATTCCTTCCAAAACTCATCCACACTGACCAATCTGGATTTATAAAAGACAGATACATCGGAGAAAATATACGACTGGTGTATGATCTATTACATTACACGGAAGAGAACGATATTCCTGGAATTATACTTTTAATCGACTTTGAAAAAGCCTTCGACTCCCTTTCTTGGTCTTTTGTTAACAAAACTTTTGAAACGTTCCAATTTGGATCGTCAATTAAAAGATGGTTTAACATTTTTTATCAGGATGCAAAGTCAGCAGTTTCCCAATGTGGATTTTTATCTAACTTCTTCAAAATCGAAAGAGGATGTCGTCTAGGGGACCCCTTGTCAGCTATATTTTCATTTTATTGTCCGAAATATTATCTATTAACATTAGAAGTAATAAACATATAAAAGGAATAAAACTCAACCAAAAAGAATTTAAACTATCGCAATATGCTGATGATACAAGTATAATTCTTGACGGATCTAAAAGATCCTTAAATGAAACATTAAATGTTCTATCGAAATTTTTGAAACTATCCGGTTTAAACATTAATTTTGATAAGACAAAAGTTATTTGGATTGGAAAGAAAAAATACAGTTCTGACACCATTAAAACAAAGTGGAAACTAATATGGGGCCACGAGAAATTTGAATTATTGGGTATAATTTTTCATGTAGATTTAAATAGAATGATTGATTTAAATTTTTTGCCAAAACTAAACGAAATAGAGAACATAGTAAAAAATGGAATCGTCGTGTCCTTACACCAATAGGAAAAATTATAGTTTTAAAGAGTCTACTGGTTTCGAAGATAAAACATTTGTTTCTTGCTCTACTTAATCCTTCTGAAAAACTGCTTTTAAAATTAAACGAGGTTTTTCACGCATTTATTTGGGAAGGCTGTCATAAAATAAAGAAATCAGTCACCACAAAAGATTATGTAGACGGTGGAATAAAGATGCTAAATATTAAAGTTTATATTAGTGCACTTAAAGTCATTTGGATAAGGCGCCTAATCAAAGATGATGGTGGATGGGCAAATATCATTCAGGAATCGATCGACATTGAATAATTGTGTTTATGCGGAAAAGATTATGTAAAAAAGTCAATTGAAAAAATTAATAACTCGTTTTGGATAGACACACTAAAAGCACTTAGCCAAGGATTTGATAACATCGAAATAGACAGTACTAAAGTTGCATATTGTCCTATTTTCTACAATAACAATATCCTCATTTCTACTAAAAGCTTTTATTTTAAGAAGTTGTACACTGCCGGTTTCTACTGTATAGGAGATATACTTGATTCTAATAGTTCTTTCCTAACTCTAGATCAATTAAAGACAAAATACAGAATACCAGTTAATTATTTGAATTACATACAGTTAAAATGTGCAATCAACAACTACTTTAAAAAATTGTCAATAAAACCTCAACACGTATATTTACATCAAAAACCATTTATACCACCATACCTTCAAGTCATTCTTAAAGATTCGCGAGGTTCAAAACGTATATACCAATGTCTAAATAAGAACACAGATGAGCCCATTTGTATAAAAAAAAAAAACTGGAAACAAAAACTAAACATAAATATTGATAAGAATGAGTGGAACCAAATTTTTTCGATACCTTTTTTAGTGACAAGGGACACATACATACAGTGGTTTCAATTTCGTATAAATCACCGTATTCTTGGAACAAATTATTTCTTGTACAAAATAAGATATATTGATTCCGCAAATTGCACACTTTGTTTCATTGATCAAGAAACAATCGAACATTTATTTTGGAACTGCCCCAAAGTTCAACAATTAATCACAAAGTACTTGAAACTTAATAATGCCATTTATATGGACCTTGACATCACCAAAATGCTATTTGGCTACACAAAAAACTCAAACAGCGCTAATAACATTCTCCTCATTCTTTTTAAAATGTATATTTATAAGTGCCGTACATCCAAAAACATACCCACTCTTACCGGTGTCAGAAACTTTATATCTTTTAAATACAAAGTTCTGAAAAAAGTTGCGATTGAAACAAGAAACATTGTAGAATTCGATAAAAAATGGGAAAATTTAAGTTTTTTTCTAAACAAATAACATGATAAATATCATTTTCATTACCATTCTAATTTGTTTTCAAACGCTGGGAAGATTCGAACCCTTTTACAATTTTTGTCTTTACACAATCCATGTTCTTTTCTTCTTTGTTCTGTTTTTTTTTTTTTTTTTTTTCCTTTATTTTCTTTTGTAAATATGTTTTTGTCCTTTGTTGCATGTAGCCCTACTTGTCAAAAGAAATGTCAATGATTGTAAGATGTGGAGAGGGATAGATCCCCGACCCTCACACATCAATGCACGGGGACAAAAAAAAACAAAAAAAAACATAAAAATCTTAGAAATCCTCATTAGTATAGGCAGTCACGAAAGCTGAATCTTTAACATTAGGGACAGCAGTAATATAGTACATAATATTATTGCTACATCAAATTCTTGTTTCTTTCAGGTTATTTGTAAATAGATGTCATATACATATGCTAGAAGTTAGAGGGAATATTTAGAAACTGTTTTCAACCCTGAATAAAAGCACTATCTACTCAAATATTAAAACAGTAGTTTGATATGAAATGAGCCGAACGAGTTTCACATGCTTTTTTTCTGTGCTTTCTTGGTCCTAGGACCCTTTATAAGCCCAATCTCAAAATTTTCATTTCTCATCCTTGCTGGTCTACTTCGTCCGGGGTCCATATTCACCAACCATTCTTAAGAACGTTCTTAGTCTTATTCTTCAATATTTTCTAAATATGAAAGTAGCACAACTTCTGATAGGCTAAACTAAATGGTTTAGCCAATCAGAAGTTGTGATACTTTCAAATTTAGAACATCCTGGTGAATAGAGCTAAGAACGTTCTTGAGAAGGTTGGTGAATACGGACCCTGTTCTCTTTAGTTCATTTGTACTATTTCTCTGTTCATCTGTCTTCTCAGTTTGTCATTGGTTCTTCATCACTGTCTCCTTCAACAGAAAATGGGTTATAAGGTACATCTTATGGAGGTGGGAATGGATCTTCGTCAAAGCCTGGTGGTTGAATGACTATACCAAATCTTCTACCAAGTTCGTCAAATGAGCTTCTGAGGCGGGCACCATATGAACATAACCATTTTCCATTTTCATACAAAGCTCCATGTAAAATACCTATTACCGTCACAACATTTTTGTTGATGTTTCTATCACAAATGACAGCACCACTATCACCTCCATCAGAAAATGGTGATTCTGAATAATACATACATTAAACTCTTAATAACTTGCAACCTAAACATACCAGGATATAACAGTGTGACTTTGATCAATACAGTTTACATAGTATCTAAATATCATTCAGATCTTCCACAGGAGTAAACAGAATGACAACTCATATGTCACATATCAGTGGTCTTCATCAAGATTTGGAAAATTGTCTCATCAATAGCGGTCCATGCGGATTTCAAGGCTGGGCTGCAGTTACGTTTTTAGTTTCAGTAAAAACATTTAGTCTAAAACGAGCATAAATTTGTCATAAATATTTGAGTCGCGCTTAATGCAGCTCCTCATTTCATTATATCAACCAAGTCATCATATGATTATGGATCCATTAATTCCATTTGGTTTAATAACGGCTAAACCATGGGTCGATATTTTTGATGATGTACTACACCCCCCTTTATACAAAGCATGGCTCATGTTGAGGGTGAATATAGAGAATACGTACATAGTGTTGTCGTAGATCAAAAATACCTAACGCGGTTGGGGTAATTGATAATTGTCGAGCCTTGGCGAGACAATTATCAATTCTCACAATCGAGTTAGATATTTTTGATCTATGACAACACTATGTACGTATTCTATTTATCTTTTAACCTATGATTTGTACTCACTGTGAAAAGATGTGAAAAATGTTGCTGACAAATGCATTTTAAAAGTTTATTTTTATCGGAACTCCCATTTTAAAATTGCATTACCCACAGACACAGTACTTTATCGTAGTAATTAAACGTCCGAAAATTGCGATTAAGATCGCTTTGGATTATTCTATTTGAGAGGACGTGGTAAACGAGCATTCAAATGATGTCACGGGCAGGAATTACGTAGGCAGATCATCGGAAAGTAGCGTGCGTGCTATGACATCTTTCTTTTTTCGCGGGCTTACTGTAGTAATCGCTACTATTTTTGGAGTGCATTTCATTCATAAATGGTGATAGGGGGCGGAGTCACTGGAAATTACTGTTCTATAAATATCTGTGGTATATCAAAAATCTATAAATATCCGTGGTATATCAAAAAGAAAAACAAAAAAAATATCGCGTGGGTGTTATTGCATGGATATCCGGTTAGTTGAAAGATAAAAAGCATTACAAACTCTTATTACAGTACATATACGTCACATGGTTCATAAATCATGTTAGGTACTTTACAAAAGTACAAGGTAAACAATCTTCACCCATTAACATAACTGTTGCTACAAGTTAGATGCTTCTTCATCGTTCTGGCAAACTGACCTTGATGAGGGGAGTTCAGCGCTTTGCACGATCAACCCATTAACGTAGTAGAAAATGATCAGTTTATGGGATTGTGTCTGATCTTGTTCAAAGTTCTTATGTTTTATGTCTCAGATCCTACAAGGCATTGGTGATGTATTAAACACACACAGAGTGCCTTATTTCTGAACATTTACTCAAAATGCAGTCAAAGAAAAAGAGTTATCTCTGATCCAGCAAAGTGTTATTGGGAGTTATGTTATTTGTAGTTCAAATTGTAGTGCATGTGTCTGATTTTGTGGTTCAGAAGAAACAGATGTTTGATTTTGTTTGTTCATTTAGCCATTGAAAATTGTTTCTGTTTTCAATCCACAAGTCAGAGAACTATTCCGGTGTTGTCACAAAATACTAAACTGTAACTGGCAGTGAATGAACCTTACCTAAATTTCTGATACATCTGATACATCTTCGATTTGTTAAGAAACATTTGTAACCCAGATATAAATATATTGAATATCAGATTCAGACTGATCTCAGTGCTAAGCTGAAATAAAATAGTTCACAGTTACTCCTAGTTTATCAGTTTTACTACTTAACCAACAGGATAGTTAATCTTAAAGGCTTGGATGACTGAAGGAAGTATTACTTTAGACTGATAATTTTCCACCATTATTGCATCTATTGTAAGTGCCATACTTGTATGAGTTGATAGTTTTTCCAAGTATCAAAGCTACAGAACCTACGGTTTCAGGCAAGAGTGTCTTTGAAATTTTTCCGTCACAGTTATCGACCCTTGAAAGAAAGGGATTCGATCTTGAAACCTGTGGTTAAATAGCTCTCTCTGTGTGTTACTGACTGAGCCAACAGGGTTTTGCAAACGAGTCATACCCCGTGAAAAGCGGTTTGAAAGCAGCCTGCCCAGTCCTCGCAGGCTGACATGGATCGAAATTTTGTGCTATTTGTAATTTTTCTGCAAGGACCATTTTATCTCATGACTCAGTCCGTTGTTAGATAAAATTGTTTTTTAAGCATTTATCATATTTTTCTTGACTTTCTCGGTAAAATGCATCGTGTAGATTCAATTTAGCCTCCTATTCCAAGAGCACTGTTCTTATATTTATCTCTGATCTCATATTCTTTCAAGTTCAGAAAATTATTTTTAAAAAGTACCTACCTGAACCTGCGATGATGACAGTAACATTTGGATCCATACAGTTCCTCTTATCTCTATCTAGTGCATGTATGTTACATACTGACTTGAACTTATTGACCTCCTTGTAGTTATTACTAGCTATCACACCATAAGTACATTGGGTGTTGCAACCGTATTTATAAACAGGTCTTTCATCCAGTTTTGAAGAGTTGTCAAATATTTGCCATGGATACAGGTCATCTGTCGCATTTCCCCCAGGTAGTTTTAAATTACAATCCCTTTTTCTATCCTCACAGATTCTTAGCAATGCAATGTCAAACTTTTCTCCCTGTTCTATAAAGTAACTTGTTTGCACAGCAAAGTTTCTTTGTCCATCTACCACGACCTCGTCTTTGCAGTTACTTACACAGTGTCGACATGTAATACAGTGTAAACCATTAGAAATGTTGGTTGCCTTTAAGGTTTCTCTTGACCTCCTTCCATTCGGGCTTTGTCCATTCTTACTTGTACGATGATCACCACTCTCATCTGTACAGAAGATTTGCTTTCTCAAAACAATGTTTGTCTCATAATTCGCATTCGAAACTTGTGTGTCTATGGTATCAGAAGTTCTCTCTGCTCCATCTTCTGAAACCGTCTCTTCTACATTTACAAAGCATCCAATAGTTCCATGTTTGCATTCTTTTGAAGGTTCCTTCAGATCATCTTTGATTTCTGCCTGCATGGCTGAACCACTTTGAATATGTTGTTTTTTCTGCATGGAAACGACATGCACTCTATATCGTCTATAATAGTTATATATTCGAAGCAGTTGCTTGAGACTATCTTTAGAAGGCTGGGCCAACTCTTTGGAGACATGGAGTGTCAGGATTCCAAAAATAGTACCACATCCAGTCACCTCATGTAAACTAGAGAACGATAAAAGAAATTGTTACGAATTATACACTTTAAATTTCTTAGACAGTGTGAAGGTACATGTAGACTAAAATTGAAAGTCTATCATGATTTTTTAATTGGATGTGGATGATTTTTTAATTGAACGAGGCAGTATTAATCATTATATCAATGGGATGACATTTAAATGTCTTGCGGTCAGTTGACCCTTTGACTGCTAAGCCAGATCAAAGCGCTTTTGCGTCCAATGTAGATCATGATCAGACTGCACAGAACGTGCAGTCTGGTCTTGGATCTACACTTCCGATTAGGTTTATGACCTTGAAATTGCAAAATTTGGGATTTACTAATGGCTGGAAGTTTCATTTAACTTATTTAGCAGGTTAAGGGTTAATTTAGGGCAGAAAGAATCAGAACAAGTCAAGACGACAAATTGTAGCAAGCAATCAAACCCATTCTCACCCATTTACATTTACTTTTAACAAAGTTGATACAGACTAGATCACTATAACCCTAGGTTATATTCATTTTACATCTATGATTCAAACGGCACCAATATAAGGGTCTCTATAGTTTAATAGCATGGACTTGGCGTAAGTTGTCTTAGCAGACAGTGTGGATCACCATCAGACTGCACAGATCCGTCAACCTGACTTTTGTATCTACACTTACCCCAATTTTGTTACATGTTTGGTACAAAGAAAAAAATTGAAATAGCAACAATTTGACTTTTTTCCTGATGAAAAAGTCAAATTATTTCAGCCCTCTAAGGGTTAATGTACTCATAAATAGTCATACCTATGATCAAGGTGATGTGAATTTTGTTTCATTCTTGAGTCATACTCGTATGAACTGTCAAAATCTTAAGCTAGGTTTCTGTATCAATTCTTTATCAGGTAAGAAAATTATGATCTGGTCTATATTGAAAGCTTTTCCAGACGCTAAATATCTGAAATTACGTGTATTAAATTTGTCTTTTATAGGGTAGAGAATGTGGAAAAAGGAGGAAATTTTTGTTACTGCCATTCATCATTTTCTGACCTTGATTTAAAGGGCTTATTTCAAAGTATCGTAAAACATGGACTTGTTTGGTAAAATATTACCATTGTTGGCGAGGAAGTTCGCTTGTAACTGGGAAATTAGTAGGAATTATCCATTTTCAACACAACTGGCGTTCCCAATCATTCCAAATTTTCTGTCAACTCTTTTCTAGACAGAAAAAAAATTGTAGACTTGTAGCCTTTTGCAGATGACATACTAAATGTGAATCTTATGATGGAATTTGTCATGGAAAGGGAAGAAAATATATTGAAAATTTTCCTGTCTTGCCCAAAATGCTCTCAAACTTATTTGTTGAGGTCCAGGATCTCTTAAAAGATTATCCATTTATGTTGAGTCATACCTTGGCCGTAGAGCTCTCAACAGTAGCACAATCTAACCATGACTGATGTTGTTGGCAGACAAGACATTTTTCTTTTTCTTTTAATTTTCATTGCCCCTTCCGGCATAAACGACCAGCGGTTGACTCTTGTCTGACTCTTGATGAGAAAGCAAATGCCCCAGAATTCATCTCCATTCTAGCTATAGTTGACTAGTGCTTCTTCAGCCGTGGTTTCCCATTATAGTGTAAAAGATTTTCTTCCAATAGGTTACAGAACTAACACCTTATGAAAACATGTTTCTATCACAGAACTGTCACACATGAGCCAACAACCTGATATGTTCAGTCACAATCAAACTCAAAACACAACATGTACATGCTATTTGCTGATGTAATTCTTGAACCAGACTAGTAGCCCACCTTACAGCAAGAAGTTTTAGAAAGGTTGATGATGAACTGCCAGCTTTTTCAAGGCTAACCAATCATGAAGAGTATTTAAACGAAGTCTGGGACATTATCATGAATGCCGATAGACAATTTTAAAAGGATTTGTTCTGAAATGTTTGCACCATATTTACACTCTCTGACTAAGGCTATAGAACTTGTTCTACAGCTAGTAAGTTTTTTTTTGGTTGAATGATGTTTATCGCCCTTTAAACATTGTTTCAGTTATGCCGCCGTGGCCACTGCACATATCCATGCTTTCCCTGGGTTTCGTTAACGGTATTTCTCAAAATATTCTTTCTGAACCGCTGTCTGCTTTCCGACACAACCATCTTTATGATAATGACCAGCAGTGAGATAGGAATAAATCATGTCGCAATGACTATCATTAATTCTTGGAAAGGAATAGGCGGAGTTGGGGATTCGAACCAGCGACTCCCTGGTCCCCAGTCCTGTACGCTACCAACCCTAGAGTTAGTGGAAATGGAGAATGGATTAAGAGACCACTTTAGTTGCTTTTGCAGTGAACCTTCAGATCAGACTTCAGATAAAAACCTTCGAACTACATAATGCCTTATTGGGTGCAATATCTCGGTTGTAACGGAGCTGCATTCATTTGGACCTGAAGTCGAAAATATCAATTACAGGGACTTAGGACAACTTTGGTTAAGTAATAACTTTTCACGTAGTTACCACTTGTAGTTGACCTATGAAGCAAGGTTCACCTACCTCAATATTTCATCTTGTAGCTCTGTAGTCAGTCTAGTCTGCAATTTTACTTTCACGTCAAAAACAGATTGACGAAGTATCCCATATAGTTCAAATTGTTGTTTTTGTATCTCTTCTAGATGTTCATACTGATCGCTCACATAGTCGACAATACCATTTACAAGATGCTTTATCTTTGCCTCTGACTCGCTCAAAATGGTTTCTGCTGTGTCTAACTTGTCTATTTCGTGTTTTGATATCCAGCTACCATACTCACTGTCAAAGTTAAAGAATTTTTCACTCGAAAGAAAGGACGTCAAAACCATGGAATGAATTCCAAACTCAGCCATAAGGTGTTCAACAATCTGGCATTTTGTTCTTCTTCCAATTATCTTAATTAGTTCCTCTATTTGATATTTTTGCAAAGGCAGCGAGAAAAGTGTATCAGTTGGACTTCTTCTTGACTCTGAAATATAGTTTGAAACAAAGGAGAAATAATGACTGTCAAATTTCTCACAGAAGATCGTCATAAAATCTCTTAACCCATATAGTGTTAAATAAATCGCCTGGACGATCATAGCCAGTAAAATACGTAGATCCATATATTTCAAGTTCAATCCTACTTTTGTCACAATATCTGGCAAAGTTGCTGCCAGTGCGGATCTTAGACCAGACATCCCATTTTGTGCTGTCTTATCTTGATTAACAATGTCCGCAAAACCAACTAAAGCCAGTTTCAACGCTTTAAAGGTTACCATTGTTAGTGATTAACTAAATTACCATAATTGTTAACTCTTTACCACACAGTCCCGAGTTTTAACGACCCTGAGAAAGAAGCCTTCTGAAAACATTGTGAGAAAAGGAGAAAATGCTGGTAACCAGCATTTTCTCCTTTTCCCACAATGTTTCTACCCTATCAAAGACAGAAATTAGCACTTGAGCTATATTTATTGTGTCATCTGCAAATGTTTTTAATTTGGTTGAGTACAGAAAATTGTCATGTGGTAAAGGGTTAAAGGTAATGATCGTGTCATATCTTTTACCAAACAATCCTGAGTTTTCAAGACCCTGATGAAGAAGGTTCCTAAAAAAGCATTGTAGGAAAAGGTAAAATACTGGTGTAGCCGGGTACAGGTATTTGGTGATATATCGTGTGGCCGTATCGACATGTGGCTCGGTAGCTCAGTTGGTTAGAGTGCAGGAACGGTATTCCTGAGGCCCTGGGTTCAAATTCCGGTCGAGCCGCGATATTTTTCATCACCTGTTACATATCGCGCCCACCGTAAACAACCCACGATGTGGATTGCTACTGCTTAGGACCTTGAGAACGTTTCACAATGTTTCTCTGTCTCCAGAATTTGGGACGAATTCTAAATTTGGAGGAGGTAAATGTAGCCGGGTACACCGGGTACAGGTATTTGGTGATATATCGTGCGGCCGTATCGACATATGGTTCGGTAGCTCATTTGGCTAGAGTGCAGGAACGGTATTCCTGAGACCCTGGGTTCGAATCCCGGTATTTTTCACCACCTGGTAACCAGCATTTTCTCCATTTTAGCACAATGTTTGCCGCCCTTCCAAAGACAATTCCTATCATTTGGGCCACAATTAATTTGTCTTCTTCAAATTCTTTCAAAATGGACACATCTAAAGTTTTTGGCGTGTGGTAACTTTAGGGTTAAGTAAAGCTATTACTGCACAGGCTTTTTTAACAGAGCAAAACATAATGCTTTATTTTTCAACTTGAACACATAAGGTCCATCCTTGGTAAACAAAAGTCATATACATGAGTACTGACATGTGAAAAACTGGAAAAATGAAAAAAAAAGAAAAAAAAAAAAAAAAAAGGAAAAGGAAAAAAGAAGATATACATATGTGCGAAAATACATTTATGTGTATATTGGGAAAATTGTAGACTGTACTTACGCAGAGAAAAAAAAAGGAAAAGGCGAAAGTAGAGCTAACATGTTGAAAGGCGGTATTTTTATCTTTTTCCTCTTATCATTAGCTCTTTCATAGAATATTCCAATGCTTTTAGGTATTTTAACATTTGATGATTTCAAAAACTCAATTAATTTGTACATGCTTGGTTTCTTGCAGTAATATTTCTTTAGATTTCTCTGATTTCTTTGTAAACTGTGCAAACCAATATAAACAGTTTGATAAAATACTTCAAAATTCTAACTTTTAGTGATAAAGTGTAGGAGTCGTAACCTGGAGACCCCTGATTCAAGCCTCACTGGTAGCACTGGGTTTTTCGACTTTCCTTGGGTAAGACACTTCCGAGCTCCAGCCTAGTACTGGTGAAACCCATGACATACATGAATATTTGGGCTGTTGCCGTGATATGACTGAAATAACGTTGAAAGCAGCGTAAAACACTATTCAATAAATTCAGTTCAATTCAAATAACCTTGATTTTCATACATACTTTTCTTGTTTTTGTTAATCCGAGATACCTTGTTCCATTGAAACAGGAAAAAGAGGCAATGTTTTTTTATACGTAATTAAAATTCACCCTTTACCAAACAATCCCAAGTTATTATGACCCTGTGAAAGGTGGGTTTTACATACATGGTAGGCAAGGGATAAAAATGCGAGGTGGTGTTTTAACGACCCTGGGGTATAAATCATTTGAGAACAGTTGTGGGAATAGGAGAAAATGCTAGTATACAGCACTTCTATCCTTTTTCTACAACGCTTTCTACCCTTTTAAAGACAACTCTCATCATCTCAGTCACATCTAAGTTCTTTCAAAATAGGCGGGTCTAAAATTTTGCCGTCTTGTTAAGAGGTGAATAAAATTTGATCATAAAATTAGTACAGACTCCAAGAGGTCAGAGAGAGCATATGATCTGATCTTGATTTACACTGTCTGCTAAACAAACATCAAGGCTCTAGAACGATGTTGTTTCAGAGTAGACCTTTTTTTTGCAATACCGAGTTAAACAGACCGTCATGGTAGAAGTGAGGAAGGAAGATTTCAGACCAGAAGATATTTCCCCTACAAATATAATCAACTCAAAAGCCAAAAGTTTGGCATTCCCAACAAAAAAAAAAATCGGTCCGTAGTCATCATTTTGATGATTACTGTAGTACTCCTGAAACTGATTTTCTATTCGGCATTTCAATGCCAATTATGGTACTTTCTGATTTTAAGGAAACATTTTCTTTTTAATTTCAATTTCTATTTTAGCACTGTGACCATATTAGTATAGAAAGCTAAATAATTCGTGCACCGTATTATCATCTAACCTAAGGGTGCTGCACATAAACATTTGAGCCTCACTGACCAAAAGAAATGAGCCATGCTCTGTGAAAACGGGGCTTAATGCATCTGCGAAAAGTATCGACCCCGGCTGACCTGGGCCTCAACTTTTCGCTGTTGGTCAATTTTCTGTATGTCCATGGACCAGTCTACCTATGATAACGTCGTTTGTTAAAAAGGGATATTATGGATCCCTAAGTCTGTGATGCCCTGCTTGGTATAATGCATTACGGAGATGCATTAAGCCCCCTTTCCACAGAGCATGGCTCAAATTTAAGGAGAAGATTTTCTGAAAATCGGTGTTGGTCGATGAACAAGAGTATGCAGATAGGTATCAAGCTGTATACATGTATATGCTCCTAAAATTTAGAAAACTCACCAATTCAAATGATTAAGCCAAGCCTTTAGCGCACAACTCCGAGTTTTGACGACCCTGAAAAAGAGATCAAACTTTTTGCTATTGATCATTTTTCTGTTTGTCAAAGGACCAGTTTACCTCAGGATTAAGCCGTATGGATTTTGTGGATCCATAATTATGTGATGACTTGCTTGGTATAATGAATAATGGAAATGCATTAAACCTCCTTTTGCCAGATGGCGGCTGAATCATGATGTAGATTGGTCCTTTGACATGCACAAAATTGACCAATAGTAAAAGATTTCTATCCAGATCAGCCTGCATAGTCCGCCTGTCACCTGTGAAGTCCGCCCCGGTAGAAACTTTTGGCAGATACATTAAATCCCCTTTTCACAAAGCATGGCTTAAAAACTATTGAGTTATAGCTGTACAGCAATCTGATTGCATTCTAAAAATCATTTAACCCTTTACCAGACGACAAAATTTTAGCCTTGTCCAAATTGAAAGCATTTGCAGACGACAATTTCAATGTGGCTCAAATGGTGCAACTTTTCGTTGATAGGGTAGAAAACATTGTGGGAAAAGAAGAAAATGCTGGTTACCAGCATTTTCCCCTTTTCCCACAATGTTTTAAAAAGGCGTCTTTCCCAGGGGCGTTAAAAGGCGGCATTGTGCGGGAAAGGTTAAACATGGTATCGCTAATGTATATGTTGCACTTTCAAATATGCCGAGGGTATACTGTTTATGAAGGTAACACAATAAAATTAATACCATTGAATAAGTTAAAGAATACAGTTTCATGGCATGCACGTCAAATAATGAAGGCGGCTAGTGGCTTTCAAAACATACATTGATTTACATCAAATGTGCAAAATGGCGTCCATTTTTTTACGTTGCAGGACATGCATTCTCTTCATGAGACTCGCTTTCATCGATTTGCTCATCTGGGTTGCCACCAGTCTCACCTCTGGCTCAATTTGCGCTTAATGCTTATCATCTGTCTGATGCTAGACTTAATGCACCTTGTCTTGGGAAAACCTCACAGAAAAAAGTCCAATAGGCTTTTATCCCTGAGTGAGGTGGTCAAGGTCGCTCTGTTGTCAAGATCACCCTTAGAGCAATCTTGTTCCCCAACCATTTCAGTTTGCTGTTGGCTGTGTGTGGTGTTGTATCATCTTGCTGAAACCGCATTTTCTCTCGTAATGTATACCCTACCCTAGAAGTGCTGGCATAAACTTAAGCTTTAAGGAAAAAGCTGCAAATAGCACTCCCTGTGATCCCAGCGACTTCATTAGTTTCTTCAGAGAAGAAAGGCCCAATTACACCACTCACACTCAAAGCATCCAATACACAGTGCATAAAATACAGCCTCGGACAACAGATGAGCTTAGGGCATCAAACAGCTCTAGAGATGAGAGTGGTCACTACCCAGACGTGCGGATCGAAGAAAGCTAGTTTTATGAAGAGAACGAATGTTCTTCTGCTTAAAAATTGACGTCATTTTGAACATTTGAATTAAATCAATGTATGTTTTGAAAGGCTCTAGCTGCTTTTATTGTATAATGTAACCTCTATTTACTGTGCATGTCATAAAACTGTACTTCCTGAGGTCTACGGCCCCTAACTCTCATATTTCAGGATCTGTATAAACTTTGTCTCCCAGCAACAGTGACTGGTAGAGACACTTTATGGTGGAGTTTAAGACATTTCACCACACGTAACTTGAATTATGAAGAATCTTATAACGGATGCCCAGGTTGGACAAAAATAATAGAGTACTACCTCCTTGAAATTCAATCATATTTTTCAACATACAATGACGAAAAAGGTATCAAACAATCAAGTAAGTACGACTTGATCATAATTAAATGACAAATGGCAAAATCTTTCCAGAAGACAACACTAATTTGACAAAATTCGGATGCAGGTCCTCCGGCTCGACTCATTTTCAAAGAGGATTTGGCGAGTCTGCACTTAATTTTAAAAAAAATCATAAAAAAAAATTCAAACAACTTGCAAACACTGTAGAACTTCTACAAAAATTCCAAACATCATTAACAAAAGCTAGGAAGAAATTTAAAGGAAGATTACCTAAAACTTTCAGCGAAAATCGGACCTAAACATGGTAAGGTAATTTCACAAATTATTTAAACATATTCTCTCATGTAACTCTCTCATGTAACTAAGTAAATGAGTACAATGCAATCCATAGAACACATTTGTGTGTGATGTTTTTTTTCACAAATTTCTGGTTTACTCTATAGATCTTTTCGAATGTAAAAAAAAAATGCCATTTCAAACTAGAGATATCTGAGACCAGCACATTTGACTATTTGTAGCACTTTGTCACAGAACAAGTAGCACAATTAGCCAAAAATTTCCAAGTTAAAATGGGTAATAATTACATTACATATTCACCTAGAGTAATGAAACTTGACAAAGAAGTCGGTCTGTTTATACAAAAGTCTTCTGTGAAATTTCAATTCAATCCATGGTAAAATGATGGAGATACAAACTTACGCGTAAAACTCCATTCAAAATTTCTATTTTGATAAAAGCTTACAATTCAGTCCAAAATCTAAAAAGAGTAACATTGACACAAAAGTACAGTACTGAAACTGGGAATTGCGACACATTTTAAAGGCACTATTTTAGTTTCTATGCATTCAATTCCCAATGAAAAACAATGTAGTAAAAGAAACTATTTGCTTGGACGAGCAAATGCTACTTTTTCCGCATTTTTCTTAATAAGGCTTTTAGACTTAGAACTTACATAAATTGTCGTTTCTGTCCCATATAATTTGAATTATCTCACAATAATAGTGCACTCTATTGGCATTTTCATTCAGGTTAAATGTTGCATTCCCTAGTTTCAAGGCTTGGTATGCAGTTATCATTCAATCAAAGGAGTGGTCACAGTTATTGTGGACATATAAGATCTTTAATAAGTTGCACAAGCAAAACCGATGCTAGGGTAACTGCAATAGCTCTGATTATTTTTCGAAGAGTCAAACTAAAGTGGACCAAACATAATATATTCCTCATACTCGGGGGAAAAGAAACATCACAATGGCTCTGCCTTAATAGTAAAGCCCGCTAAGTCTGTGCAATTAGGCTCACTCAGGTCAATGTTTTCGGCTATCACGAAAATTCTTGATACTGTAAACTGTAAATTTCAAAGATGGCGATATGCCTCTGTGGTCTCTACGGTTCAATTGAGATCCTTTGGGTAATGCAATGGCATATAGAATCAGAATCATTCTAACTTTAAAATGAGAAAGTACTAGTATTATATTGTTGATTTTTAATTCTACAAGACGAACAGTACTAAAACTTGGGAGTGCAACATTTTCAGCTGTTCCATCCCAGTTCTGGTGCATTCAGTTTTCTCAAACTAGTGTGGAAAACATCATGGAAAGAGAAATCCATTGCACATGCAAGTTACGGCATCTTTTTTCATACTGTTTTCCAAGCTTTATACCTTTAAATATCTTTTGGATTTCAGCTTGTTGCATTTTGCGCTAAATTACCTGAGGTTGCAGAGCATTCTGGATGCAGTTCCATTCTGTTTCTAATGTTGCATTGCCTAGTTTCTGTACTGTAAATGGTTTGAAGAAATTTATTTTTATTCAACACCTTTCGAAAACTCTGGCAGTTTTGGAATAACACTTTCTATGTCGCTGGCTTTCCATGTTTTTCATGGTAAACATATTCAGAAGTCTGTTAAGACTTTTAAAATACACATTAATTTGATAAAGTATTTTGATAGAAATGGATGTTAGGCTGTCAAATCCCCTTTTCTGCCAAGCTGTTTCAATGGCTCAAGACATTCTAATGTGCTCTTTACAAGGAAACTTTGTCAACAGCCTTCTCCTTGCCTTGAAACCCTCTGGCGTTCAACAGTCAAGCCAGCACTTTCTTCTCTGAAACATGGATAACACATAAAGTGTCATGAAAGAAACATGAAATAAGATGAGTTACTAATTCAAGTGTGACAGTATTTGCGGATTATTGTGGTTTTCAACATTCAACACAGCCCCGCCAGGAAGTTCAGTGGTTAACATATCCGACTCATGACCTGGTAGTTGCAAGTACGATACCCGGTTAAAGCAATTTTTCTTTCCGGCGATTTTTCGCCTCTCACCTCTGATGCATGTAAGAAAAGTAGTCAGTGACTTGGAAAGAAAGTCGTGTCAGTACTGGTGTGAGAAAGCCGGGAAACACATGCGTAGGTGCACTGACCGCCGTGATATGACCTAAGCTGTTAAAACGGTGATAAACCACTTTAACTTAGCATCAAAATTTGATGAACAAATTCAACACACCTGTACAAAGTTTTGCATTGACAACGAAACAAGGGACAGGAGTCTTTCCTACGTGGTGGGTTTTTCCCACAAGAGACAGTATTTCTGTGGCCAGAGTCAGAATTCTGGCACTGTACATGAAGATAGCAACCGAGTCTTTTCTTTGATTCACCTTTTAACTCTTTACCACACAGCAAAATTTTAGACTTGTCTAAAGTGAGGGCAATTGCAGACAACAAATTCAATATGGCTCAAATGGAGAAAGTTGCGTGAGAAAGGGTAGAAAACATTGTAAGAAAAGAAGAAAATTCTGGTTACCAGCATTTTCTCATTTTCTCACAATGTTTTCAAATGCTTTCTTGGTCAGGGTCGTTAAAATTCGGGATTGTATAGTAAATGGTTAAAGTGGTGCTGGTGTTAGTCTGCAAGCTTCACAAAACTGAAAAGCTTCAAACAACACAGAAAGTTCTACGATGCTTTCTGCCAACCATCACACGAATTATGAAAAGGAATTTCAACCGGACAATCTTTATTTTCAAATCTTTCCCCTTCACAAGTAGATCCGAAAACATAGTCATGTTGAATATAAACAATTTCAATTGACTTACTTGTACGATTCACTTCACTTTTCTTAAGAAGGCCGCGATTGTTCTCTTCGTTTCAGAGCCGAAACAGTTGGGTCAACCATTTTGGAATGCAAGGTTATGAAAAGAGGAAAACTTCGAGTCACGTGACAAAAATCACTTAAAGTAGGACACGGCGGAAGATAGCGAGATGGGTCGAACAGCCTTTTAGGGAACTTCGATATTACACGATATTTGCCGATGAGTTAAGGGTCGTAGACCTTAAATAGTACAAAGTTTATAATATTTCCTCTGACATATTTGAAAGTGAAACATATATTATGAAACATCCTGTCTAAAACAATGGTGTTAAACAAACGATATATAATCATTTCAGGTTAATTTCAAAAACATTATCTGTTATTATCAATATGTCAACAGAATACCAAGTGATTGTTGCATACCTATAGATAGATACAAATAAATGTACTTATTCTTTTGAAACATATATGAGTATTTACCGGATGACGGTATTTTGATCTTTCAACACTCTCTTCTCGTCCAACCATGTTCCCTACCTTATCAAAAGCAAACCCAATCATTTGAGCCATATTTCGTGTGTCGCCTAAAAGTGCCTTCAATACGGATACGTCTTAGAAAATTTTGTCATATGGTAAAGAGTTTAAGATACATCTATACTCGTTTTCAGCCACTTTTTAACCCATTTCAACTTTAATTTATGAAACCATTGTTGGAGAAGTCATCAGACCTCTCCAACAGTGGTGATTTTAAAAGGCAGATTGCCTCAGAAATTTCTGCCTAACTCCATGCTTTTTTGCGAAGTTGTTCTGATACACAGTCTATTTCGTCATGGTTTTATAAATAAACCGAAATCAAAAAACTGAAATAGGTAATAAACGTGGGTTGTTTTTATATGACGGATTTCAAAAAGGATTTGTTATATTGATTTGATTGCAAATTACCTTTCCAGTAATTGTAAATTTTCATTAAACAAATTAAGCTACACACACACAAAAAAGAATTTCGTTAAAAAAGAGAACACCGCGGTAAAAGATCACGCGACTTGAAAACGTGGGAAGAAGGTCACGTGTCTGTCATATAATGCATAAGATGTTTCTCCTTTACACAGCGGCAATCATATAATGCCTTACTTATTTGTTTACATGTACCAAAATATACTGAAATTAAAAGCAATAAAGTATTTGAAAACATTGATGCTGACCTCTCCTGGCTTCTTTTTTAAAGAAGCCAACTTGTCATTCTTCTGTCTTCATGCCAAATGTTGCCCATGAAGGATACAGGTTGCATAGATTAATCGATATAAAATGCATTTTATTTTCTCGAGGCCTTCAAAGAAATCACTGTTGTCGTTTCTGGTTGTAAATAAAGACAAATCCTTTGAGTTTCTCTATCCTTTACAGCATATATATATTGATAATTTATCTATGTTTACACAGCTGACTGAATTCTGGGCCATTCTACACACTATCAAGTTTTAATAGTGTTCTGTTTTTTTGTTTTTTGTTTTTTTTGTTTTTTTAATCTCTCTGGCTGTAAGGATGTATCTTTAAATAATGAGCACAGTTTACTTCTTTTGTAGGTACCGGAGATGAGGATCAGACCACACAAAGTTTGGTGTAAATGAAATATTACAACAGTATGATCGGACCACACAGATATACAGATTGTTGTTATGTTCCTTTTATTATACACACCTTTATTCGGGTAATTGTTAAAAAAACATAAAATAAATTACCCAAATTACTCCGCATATGTTCGTGATTTGACAAAAAGAGCAAACGTGAATACATACGAAGGAATTGTCCTTGAACACTATGACGTTCTGCACAAAATATATAGGTCATACGAAAAACGTATCCTGGTCTATCGTATATGTGTATTCTATAACGTCAGTCTTTTAGTCAGATCATTGATAGATATATAATATACTACTCAAAATTTGATAAGGATCATATCTGACTTGCACTATTTTTCTGAACCACCTTTAAACAGACAAGAAGTGGCGTTAATATTGCATTGTATCAACTTAATGAGCAAGTATTGGGAGACACATTGCATTTAACACAAAATGAGAAGCTACAACTGAAACATTCCTGTTTTCATACAGAAACAAAACTTCCGGCAACACAACAAATACCCGTTCCGGGAAAGAATGGCTTTAAAGTTAATGTCAGTATCGTGTATGACCTCCCCTTGCGTCAATAACAGCTTGGTACCTATGGTGCCTGCTGCCAATGAGTCTCCTGGTGTTTGCTAATGGAATAGCATTCCATTCCTCTCCAAGCTCCTGTAAGAAACCAGGCTGAGGCAAACGTCTGTATATGGCAACCAGAAGCATATTCCATATATGCCCAATACGATTGGGGTAGGGATAACGTGCTGGTCAGTCCATACGCTCAATCGTTTACTGTTCAAGGTACAGTTCTACCACTCTAGCATGATGTAGTCGAGCATTGTCGTCCATAAGAATGAAGTCTGGACCAATCGTACCAGCATAGAGCCTAACATAGACATCAAGGATTTCATCCCTATAGCGGATGCCAGTCATCATGCCACGCTTTAAAAGATGCAGGTCCGTTCGTCCATCACGTCTAATCCAGCCCCAAACCATCACAGAACCACCTCCATATCTGTCGTGTTCAGCGATGTTGAGATCATGAAACCTTTCACCAGTCCGTCTCCACACCTGTTGCCGTCTATCCGTAAAGTCTAAACAAGATCTAGACCCATCTGTGAAAAAAAAACACTAGGGGCCCTTGAGGGCCTGAAATCGCTCTGCTGGCAGTGATTTTGCTTTTTTTTTTACTAGCATACATTATAAATTTATGATGCAAAAAGGTGAAAGACAAACATCCCCCCGCCCCCCAAAAAAAGGAGGTGTTGTTGCAACTGGGCTTGAGCCCACTAAGAAAGCACAAGTAGGCATGTTGAACTGAACAAATAGTGAAAAAAAAAAATAAAGTACAATTTCTCAAAACCAACTGTTTGGAATCCAGCCAAACTTGATAGGGTTTCAGTACTCATTGTATTAAACGATCCCTGCAAATTTCAAAGAAATGTGACTAATAATGTGGACTGTCTTGGGTGACATTAAGTCTTCAAATGGTATGGCTGCTTTTCCTAAACTGATTGCTAGATTTTCTTCATTTTTAATAGAGTTCAATCCCTTGATGACACAAATAATCTTTGCAAGTTTCAAAAGAATTGGATCTAAAATGCGGACTTAATTGCGTAAACAAGAAAATAATGTAAATTTTCAACTTTAAATGGCTCCTTTTTCCATACTGATTGTCGAATGTTTTTCAAAATCAATAGGGTTCAAGCTATTGATAAAATAAAGCAACTGTGCAAGTTTATTGAAAATTCGACCACAAATGCAGACTTAATCGTGTAAACAAGAAATTTAAATGTTGAATTTTAAATGGCTACTTTTCCCACACTGATTATCCTACTTTTTTTTCAAAGTCAATAGGGTACAAGCTATTGGTTAGATAAACAAACTGTGCAAGTTTCACGAAATTCCGACCACAACTGCAGACTTTTTCGCTTAAACAAGAAATTGGAATTTTGAATTTTAAATGGCTGCTTTTCCTACACTGATTGGCAGATTTTTTTTTTTAAATCGATAGAGTTCAAGCTTTTGATGAGATAAACAAACTGTACAAGTTTCACGAAAATCCGACTACAAATGCGGACTTTATCGCGTAAACAAGAAAAAGACTAACAGACGGACAGACGGACGGACAGACAGACGGACGGACGGACGGACGGACGACGGAAACCACAACATGACATAAGCTCTGCTGGTTTACAGCCAGTAGAGCTAAAAAACTGTTCGCCATTGATGGTGTCCCCACTTTACATGTTCACGGGCAAACTCCAAACGGATCCCTCTGTGATATGGAATCAATGGAATTTGCACACATGCCCGTCTAGAGGACAGTCCAGATGCATGTAGGTGGTTACGTACTGTTTGAGTGATTGCGTTCCCACTAGAAGCATCCAGGAGGTCGTTACGTTGCGTAGCCTGGAGCACTATAAAATGGTCTTGGGGTGCTGTTGTGCACCTTTGACGACCTCCACCATGATGACGTGCTGAGGAACAAAAGTTTTGGCGTCGATTCCTTGCTCTGCTGATCACACTTTGTCTGATGCATCGGCAACATTACGTTGCGTGGAGGCATTTTGAAGCATTCTAATGCAAATGCCTAATTGTTCTTGGTTTAACCCTTTACTACACGATCCCGACTTCTAACTACCCTGAACGAAAAGCCTTTAGAAAACATTGTGGGAAAAGGAGAAAATGCTGGTAACCGGCATTTCCGTCTTTTCCCACAATGTTTTCTACCCTTCCCAAATCAATTTGAATTCTTAAGCCATATTTGATTTGTCGTCTGCAGATGCTTTCAATTTGAACCAGTCTAAAATTTTGTCGTTTGGTAAAGAGTTGAACGACGTCTTACATGCCGTTGAGGCATTTTGACTCAATATTGGTAAGAAAACAGTCAGAATGCAAGATGTCAAATGAGGAGAATGTGAGTTGTAATGTGTACATGATATTGTGAGACATCAGGTGGAACGCAGTACTGATGTCAGGAAATGCACATGCAAATGTGTCAGTTACAACAATTTGATTATTATTAAACAACATTTACTTACTGACACATTTGGTGAATCCCAGAGCGAAAATTATCACAGAAATATATATGGTCCTTTGCAAATTTTGATTAGTATATATTGTTTCAACTCTAATTATATAGAGTTTTTGTCTTTTTTGCGGAGGGAAGGGATGGCTGGGAAGCATAGTACGAGTAATAACGCTGAGTGTTTCGTTTAAGAATTGTTTTAGAATGTTAAGTCCCTTAATTATGGTTTGTTTGTCTCTTTGTGTGTGTGTGTGTGTGTGTGTGTTTTTATTTGTTTGTTTGTTTGTATGGTCTTCAGCAACGTTTTCTACACTATTTTACCTGTACTGTGGCGGCCAGTGCACGTATCCATACTTTCCTAGAGTTTCTTTACAAGTACCTCGCAAAATATTTTTCCCAAGCCACTGGCTGCTTTCCCACATAACCATCGTCGAAACAATGATCAGCGGTGTGAGAGAAATGATTCATGTCGCAATGAGTATTATCAATCCTCGAAAAGAGATTGGCCGAGCTGAGGATTCGAATAAGCGACCCCTGGTTACAAGTCCTGTGCGCTACTGACTGCGCTACCGGGCTCTGCCCTTAATCATGCCTATGGTTTGCAAGGCAGTGATTCGGAGGAAAAAAAGCTCTGCAAAAACTGTACACTGATGTTTGTCACGAATCACTGAAATAGTTGTAGCGTAATAGTAAATTGGTTGACCGATTCAGTTCCCCCTTTTTCTTTCTTTCGAAACAATAATAAATACTCTGATATCCTAGATACTAAGCCTGTTATCACTTGAAAAGAAGGCCACTCAATCGTTTAGTCTTTTGAGCCATGCTCTATGAAAAGAGGCTTTAATGCATCAGCAAAAAGTATTGAATCAGGTTCAGCCTGCGAAGTCTGCTCAGACTGACCTGGGTCGAAAATTTCTTCTGGATACATTTTCTACATTTCAGCTGGTTGTTCGACAAAATGGATTTTAAGGATCCACAATTATGTGGTGGCTTGCTTGGTATAATACACCACGGAGATGCATTAAACTCACTTTTGCCAGAGCATAGCTCATTTACATTTTATATAAATTTCAGTGTCCGTCATTGCACTTATCAATTTGTAAATTATGTGACGTGTGACGTGTTTGGCAAACTGCCTTGAAGAGCTTCATAAGAACATCTGCGACCGCTCAGAAAGACTGTTCTGGTTTGAAATAGAATATCAACCAAAAGTGGACTGTCCATAAAACTTAAGCCTGCAAGAAAAAAATGGCAAAACCAGAAATGAAATGTTTGTAACACAGAAGCATAGCATATAAAACGTGTTTCTTACACTGAAGCATAGCACACAGACGGCAGAAAACAAGAAGAGACAGCAAAGAAAACACTGTGGTAAGTTGAAAAGAATGTAAAAGCACTTTCATTTTCTGTCATTCCTTTCTGTATAACGGATAACAAAAATCAATCAAAACGTTTTTAGACGAGAGATGAGATTATATCATAAAACCAAGTACCTTCCTTACTGCGACCTTGGCTGTCTCCAGGGTGGTATTTACTGCTCGTTAATCTTCCACCTATAACTTGTTTAAGACAACAAATTTCAAATTGTTTCAATTTGCCTGTTATATCCTCCAAAAGGGACGTGTCTGGTCCCAGACTGTCCCTTGGTACAAGTGGTTCCATATAGGTTGCAATTTTTTCCAGCAAGGTCACAACCTTGAGTTCAAAGACAGTCTGTATAGCATGACTCAGAGTCCTTGAAGTGTTCATGGTTTCTAGACCACTGTTTCTTTTCTTCTTGTACAAGCGGTGACTTTTCGTGGAAGGATTGTAGACCAAAGTGCTTTCCTGTTGGACCTCAGACAGGTTAGATAGTTTTTCAAATATGCCCTGTAAATTATGTTTAGATCTACATGTACAATAATTTTACAGTTTGCATAAACCAGAAGTTTAGTCTAAAAATTGAATGAGAAAGACCATTCCCATCTAAATGAAAAAAGTTTTATCACATAACCTCAATTGTTTTCAATGTAATGTACCCATTAAGAATTTTCTTATCTTATACACATTTGATATCACAATTGTGTGACGTCATTTTCTATGTCAATTTGTACGCATTTCACAGAAATGTATGGGTTTTCAAGGACATTACCGTGCGTGCATCTATAGATGGTTTTGCATCTTCTGATCTATAATTTGTCAAATATCCTTATGTAATAAAAAAAATCTAATATTCTTTGGCTTTTGAGATAAAATTTTATTAAACACTCGTTTTATAAAATTATATCTCAAACGCCAACTCATGTAAGATCCACTATATCTGAACAAAGAGATGCAAGGTCTTGAGCTACACTGTCAAAAGAAGGATTTTTACCCGAAAAAAAAAATTATAAACTGGTCAATACCAAAACCATTTGAGCCATGTTCTGTGCAACGGGGGTTTAATGCATCAGGAAAAAGTATCGACTCGGGTCAGCCTATGCCATGGTACCCGTCATATAATTTAGTCAACTCGTTTAATAAAAATGACAATACATAAACACTCAGGTAAGATCACCTATTTATCACATGACATTCCTTGTTTTCAATGTTATACACCCATTGCGAATTTTCTTGTCTTACACACCTTTGAGGTACGCATAGTGTGACGTCATTTATGCCGTCATTTCATAGGTCTTCCAGAGAAAAGAATCGGATTTTATCCATGGAAATTACCACGTGTGCATGTCTCGTTTTGCAAATTCTGGCCGATACTTTGTGAAAAATTGTGATAAAAAGAATTTGGCATTTGTTGGTTTTTTAGAGAGAGACAGGGAGAGAGAGAGAGTGAGAGAAAGAGAGATTTTTTACCCGTCCACAAAAATGTTATCGAGCTCGCCACAGTTAAATTTTATCTCCAGTGTCAGCCTACATGCATGTTTGATGCAATATATAAGTCCATAAAATAAATAGAGGATATTTGTTTTTTTCGGTGAAAGATCGAAATTTATTTCATCGAGTGAACATCATCGGTAATATTTTCACGAGTGGCGCAGCCACGAGTGAAAATATTACCGATGATGTTCACGAGATGAAATAAATTTCGATTTTTCACCGAAAAAAAAACAAATATTCTATTTATTTCATGCTTCTAACGCCTTTTTTTGTCGAGACTTCCATAAAAATTAGTACAACGGTATTCTCACTGGTCGCACCCGTGTAATATCGAAAAATATTTTCACCGTTATTTCTCGATATCCTACCGGAAAACATGAAATAAAAGATCAATATCTAGATAGCAACCAAAGGTTCTATTCACACTTACAAAAGTATAAAACAGTTTTCCTTCATGACTTACCTTGTCCGTGTCTCTGGCAATAATCACTAGCACTCTCGAATCAAAATCACTGCTCCCATTCCTTTCATTGACCAAATCATTCCAAGTCAGGACACTGGCAGAGAGTTTGTCACACTCGAACGGTTTAAATGTTGTGACCAAATATTTTTGAAGATCCAAAATTGAAGATTTTCTGTTTGAAAATACAGTCACTGTCGGCTTCTCCAAGCGCTTTTCTGCTGCCTTGATTTCCTCCAGACCATCATAACCATCACACACACACTCCTGCAAACCATTTGTTTCTAGAAGAGAAAAGACATTACATGTACTTTTTTTTAATGATCCGGTGAATTTGAAATCCTCATGAAAAACGCTTTACAAAAATATTGATGAAAGCCAGCATTTTACTCTATTTTCAACGCTGCTTTCTGTTCTAAGATACGAGGAGTGTTCAAATATAAATGCATCTAGGCACTTAAAATTTGATTCTTCATAGGTCTCACTGAAATGTTTATTTTGTTCCCTCAAAGTATTTACCTCCAACACATACACAAAGTTTCACTCTCTGGACCCGATCTTTGAAGGCATTTTCATAGTCTTTTTTGGTATACTATGAAGACACTGGAATATTGCTGAACCGAGGTGTTTGCGCTGAACAAATTTTCGATCTGAAAGGTATTTTTTCAGCTTTGGAAACAAAAAGAAGTCACAACGGGCAAGGTCAGGTGAATACGGAGGGTAGGGGAGCACAACAACTTTTTCCTGCTTCAGAAAGTCTTGTACCTCGTACAAAAGACAATGACTGAAACTGATGGTTTACACACGTTGAAATAGACTTGACAGAAAACGTTTCGACCATTGTGATCCTGTGTGGACTGTGCAACACTTTCTCCTTTTCCCAAGTTTTCGAAGGCCTTCTCCGCGGGGGTTGTGAAAATACGGGACCGTTTGGCGAAAGGTAAATTGAATAGAGGACTTTTTTTTTCGGTGAAAGATCGAAATATATTTCATCGAGTGAACATCATCGGTAATATTTTCACGAATGGCGCAGCTACGAGTGAAAATATTACCGATGATGGTCACGAGATGAAATAAATTCCGATCTTTTACAGAAAAAAAAAATTCTATTTATTTCATGCTTCTAACCTCTATTTTGTTGGAACTTTCATCAAAATCCAGTACAATTGTTTTCGGTAATTGCCCGTGGCGTACCCCCCTCACAGTACAACGCGTTACAATATTACGTGAAGCACGAGAAATATAGCCCAAATTACGTCATATAGGGTTGGGAACAACTGTTTCCGCCTTCAATTGAAGAATTAGAAAATATAAAATCGGTATTTTCACTGGTCGAAACCATAAAATATCAAACCATAAGCCACCAGTATTTCTCGATAACCTGCCGAAAAGCATGAAATAAAAACTACATAACCAACAGTTTGGGATTAATACAAACAGTAATAAAATCGGTAGCTGCTTTCACAAACGATACTAATGATGCTACCTCTGAATTTCAGGACTAACAATCTGACCGGCTAAGACAGAATGTCTCTGTCAATCCGACAACTCGATCTTCGAATTTCGCACAGGAAACATCGAGCACGTGTGTGTAGTCGGTTGTTTACAGGGCTTTAAACAAGAGAGTCGCTGGTTCAAATCCCGAGCTCGGCCAGTTTCTTTCCAAGTATTGATGAAAATCATTGCTACAGAATTAATTCCTCTCTCATCGCTGATCAATTTTTCGACGATGGTTTTGTTGGGAAGCCGCCAGTGGTTTGTGAAGAATATTGTGTGAATTGTTGCTAAAAGAAACTCCAGGGAAATCTGGATAGGTGCACTGTTTACTATGATATAAATGAAATTATGTTGAAAACGGTTTAAACACCATACAAATAAACAAATCGTATTTTAAGAATATTTAGAGTGGTTGGTTAATACTGGCCAAGTTTCAAGTTTACTTGAGCCATGTTCTGGCAAAAGGGAGTTTAATGCATCTCCTTGATCCATTATACCAAGCAAGACATCACATTTAGGTCCATAAAATCCAACATGTCTAACAACCGGCTGAATTCTGGGGTAGAATGGTCCTTGGATTTACCGACAACAAAAAGATTTGACCGGGTCAGCCTACGCAGTCCGCTGACCTGTGTCGAAAGTTTTTAACAGATGAATTAAAGCTCCTTTTCCCAGAACATGGCTTACCTATTTTCTGCCTAAACCTTGGAACGAGTCTTGCTGTCCATGATTGCAGGTAACTGTAACGTGGATAGACATCAAAAGGGAATATGTATCTCACACCAAAAATCTTCCCTGTAGGTTGTTTGTTTTCAGCGCCCACCTCAACCTTCTCATGAGAATGTTCTGAAGCCATGATTTTAAGCAAACTTAGATGATTTCACTCTGTAAAATGCTGAGTTTTAGGTTTCCCTTCCAAAATTTTGGTATTCTCCTGACTACTGGATGCTGTAAGTATACGCTTTCACTATGGTCAGTCTACCTGTATGAGAAAGTATTGTTTCTTAATTCTTTAACACAAAACAAAATCGTTTTCTTCTTTTACCACAATGTTTTCTTCCTTTTCAAAGACAAATTCCTTCGCTTTAACCACATTTAATTTGTCTTCTGCGACTGTCTTCAATAGGAGAGTCTAAGATTTTGTGGTTTGGCGAAGGGTTAAAAAATGAAATAACGGGTATAGTAGGCTACACAGGGCCAGATATCTAAGTCTAGAAAGCATTTGAGCCATGCTCTGGCAAAAGGGGGCTTAAGGCATCTCCGTGATGCTTCATACCAAGCAAGACATCACATAGTTAGGGATCCATAAAATCCATTATGTCCAACAACCAACTGTATCATAAGGTAGACTAGTCCTTTGACATGTAGAAATTTGACCGATAGCAAAAAGTTTCGGCTCAGCTCAGCCTGCACGGACTGCGCAGGCTGACCTGGGGCAATTCTTTTTCGCAGATGTATTAAGCCCCTTTTTACAGAGCATGGCTAATTTGTAGATGTCAAATAAAAATGTGTGTCATATAATGGATTTTTTCTCTGAAAGGGTAGAAAGGGAAGGAAATAATGCAAACTAGCATTGTTTTTCCCACAATGCTTTTCAAAACCTGTCCTTGCTCATTAGAGCTGCCTTTCACTAACGAAAGTTGCCTACGCAGTTTAGGTAAGAAAGCACGAAGTCTGAAAACAAGTTTCAGTAATCTGCATAATTTTCCGATTTGAGTAAATGTTTGCATAGCCTTACGCGAGCACATACCTTTGGTTAAAGCAAGGATCGTGTGTGTGTACATTGTATATACAGTCCCGAATGATTTGTGTAAATCTATGCAGTTTATTGAAATGCAGCCAAGGACATTTAGAAGAAAGATATGTTTCAAAAAGAGATAGATGGGAAAAAACATATCTACGAAAGCCTATAAGGGTCAATATGAACAATGAGAAAAAAAATATATAACACGTGCGACTTTTTTTGCGTTATAACGTGTTTTAAATTCACGTTATAACGTGTTTTTAAAAAACATTTTACCTTCATTTTGACACTTGTAGGGTTTCGTACATATCAGGCCCAGTGCTTATAAAGAAATGTTGAGAACGATCTCATGCTCAGCACAAAACCGTACTCAACGGCTTGAGTTTTGCTCACGGGAGTTTTAAACTCAGACGATGCTTATAAACGTGGCTTGAGAACGTTCTCAGCTGAGCACAGTACGCACTTAAAACTTCGTGAACGTAAGCGACCAAACTACTAAAAATAGCCGATACCAACAGATTCGGCCCGAAGAAGATTCGACCCATGGCCCATGGCCGACCACGTTTTTAGAGAATATCCGGCCCAGATATTCTCAAAATTCGGCCCGGAAATGAGAAGATTCGTTGCAGTTACGTTGCCCAAGTGTGATTATGCATAACTTGTCCAGATTTATGGCATATATAGGTCCGGGAAGTGGCACGTTTGGTGTGAAAAATATATATGTGACGCCGGCAAGAGAAAGGGGTCTTACGGCTCCGACGTCAATTTCGAGAAAACATGTTTTAAAGTTTGCGCGTCATATTTTTATACGACTACCACCATATTTTTGGCTTTAAACACATATTGTTGTTTGTATATAGTCTCCTAAGTCTGTCTACACGTACTTCGGTCACAAATCGATAAAATTAAGGCCGCCGAAGTCATTCAGTCCGTACCGAGTGTATCACTTCCTCCATGAAAACAGCGATGGCCTCATTTAGATACGATGACATAAAAATCAGTTTTAAAGGTAACTACGGTGACTACTTACAAGAATATGCCTTAGGTAAGATTTGTGTATTTTTACATTTTGCGATAAGAATTTCTATCTCAATATTTCTTGGCGAAAATAAAAATTTTCGACACTTTCAAAGACCCGGAAGTTGTGTCATCGGTAACTAACTAGTACAAGTTTTGTTTGTAGCAACGGTTTTGTTATACATTGTCCGCCAAAATTTTAAAAGTAACTGAACAAACAAGTCCGCAAACTTACTCTCCCACTGTCAGTACGATTTTACATAAAATAATCATGTATCAGGACAACATTTTTGTTGAATAATTGAGAACAACATATCGGTTGTCACGGTTGAAAAAAACTACCCAACTTTTGAAAACAAACTTGATGAAGAATCCAGTGTTTTAAATGTAGACATATGATCCACAGTGAATCCGATAATTATTCAGGCAATGCCAACAGTGTTATATTTGAAACCGAAAACTAAGAATCTTTATGTTTGTGTGTGTTGGCCTTTATTTATTACGTTTATGGTTATTCAGTACAAAGGCAGACATTGAAGTGGAACTGTGTGTTTTGCATCTCTTGTTAAGTTAACTAAAACTTGAATGGAAATGAAACATGGTGAATATGTTAGATTCTGAAACTTATCATCATTTACCTATGTATTATCCGACTTCAGTTTGGCTTGTATTTATATCATTTCATAAATAAACTGAAGGTGGGAGCTCAATGGTAAACAGTCAGGCATATAGAAAGCAACAATGATTCTTAAGCAATTTGACAGAGGATCAGACCATTGGTTGGTTTCAGATTATCGGATGGTAATTGGAAATTCTAAAACCTGTATTGCAGATATTCTTTCTTTATTCCACTAAGTACCCACAACACAGGTTTCATGTCATTTAAGTTATTTTCAGTATGTATATTTTCAGTATGTATATTAGTTTTATTCTTGTCAGTGCAAAACTTTCATTACTTTCATTCTCATCCCAGGTAAATAGACACATTTGACTGATGGTGAAGTGGTTAGTGAAGGAACAGACAGTGTAGTTAGCATGGCACAGCATTATTTCTGATCTTCAAGACCTGGAGGTCGCATTCATAGAAAATGACAGGTATGTCTTGTTCAACAATCTAGCTTACAGAATGTTACTTTTAACTCTTTTGCTGCCAAAATAAATGAATTCAGCTTATTTCAAAGTCTGAAAGTAGATTAAAAATAAACATCCAAAGGCAGCTGTTTCTCTCACATTCAACATGCAAAGATGACTTTATCTGTCACATTTGTGTTCTATGATTATATTCAATCTTGCATTTTTTTTTTTTTTTTTTTTTCACCAAATTATGAGTATGATAGACATACCAATGTTTTACAGACTTAAAGCAATTTTTCAGTTATAAATACAAAATAAACTGCTACCTTACTGAAACTGACATATTTACATACATGTGCACCAAAAATACATAGCCTGTGAAGCAATTACCAGTCATACATCAATGGTTATAGGAACATATTATGAAATCTTCTTCAGATCCACTTTGGTAAATAGATCTACTATCAACAAGAAAATATTGTTGTAAATCTTCATTGTGGAGAGTTTTAACAGGTTTGTGTATTTTCTTGTCAAAGATAGTTTCTTTGTAGTAATGAAAAGGTGAAAACTTTAATAAGAAAAAAAGGTTGTTGTTGCTTTCATTTCCAGTAGGTGTCAGACTTAGTAAACATTAAAAGTTACATAACACTAAAACTATAAAAATCCGAAAGAGTCAAACGTATATACATCATTTTAATTAGTCTGGTATTGCTAATTAAGTTCACAGTGAGGACAAAGGAATGTACCCTGCCACCTTACCACACGCTCGGGGGTACAAAAACTCAGGTGAACCCAGTGATTGCACACATCACACTGACCCCAAGACACAATCTTTAAATATTGACATTTCTTGAGGTCAGATGGGCTAAATGAACCACACACACAGCATTTCTCTTCGTCAGTTATGTCCTGGTCTGGGTCACTATCAGGTCCACTGTCATTATCCATATTAATTTGCATTCCACTTGTTGATGGTTTTGGACTTCCTATTACATTTTGTTTTTCCTTACTTGTATTTGTGCAGATTTGTTTTTTGGTAAGTTTACATTTATCGTTTGTTGTTTTATGATAAATATAGCTTGTAAGTTGTGAAATAAATGCATCATTTGTAATCACTTTTCCAGATGGATTTGGTGGTTTTACATTTTCCTTTTCGTTTTCTTTTTTAGTGTCTTTTTCTGGTATATGTATCTTTATGTTTCCTTCTTTTTGTTTCAGGAACTTTTCAACAGCTTCAGGTCCAGCTTTAAGAGCTCGTACCTTTTCAAAAGGCATTGTTTCTCGGAAACTTTCACATGGAAAAAGTTTTTCTGCTGCTACAATGTCCATGTCTAATGGGAATATTCCTGTCTTTTTGAATCCAGCTTGAATATTGATAGGAGTGAATGACTTCAGATATGCACTGGATGCTAGAGAACATATGTCATGCCTTGTGATATTCATACCCATATGACCTGCTAAGTATTTGGTACACTCACTGTAATAATGCCTTTTGAAAGGGCCAAAAACAGCAACATCTAATGGCTGTAGCAAGTGAGAGCTGTGAGCAGGTAATACAAACAATATTATCCCCTTTTCTCTGGCCCAACGGATGGTCTCGTATGTCTTGTATGAGGCATGTCCATCACATATGAGTAGAATTGGGTCATCAATTGATGGAGATCCGACAAATAGTAGCAAGTGTTCTTCAAGTAACTTTCTGAAAATCTCTCCATTGGACCATCCAGTTTCAGACATCATACCCTTTGCTCCAAAACATGCACCTTTCATCAATTCAGGATTCCACCTCTTGCCCTTAAAAATGAAAAAAAGGTGGTAGAGAATGACCTAACGCATTCACACAAGCAATGACTGTGGTAGTTGTGCTACGAGGTGAAGTAATGGCTTGGACTTTGGTGTATGGGTTTCCAATTACATTTGGAGGTTTATACTCAGGTTGCAAGCCAGTTTCATCAATATTGAAAATTCTGTGGGGCTTGTCTAATAAATGATTTTCTTCAAGGACAGTTTTTAACTGCCTAAAGTAGTTATTGAATGCTTCAGGTGTTGAATATTTAGCCCTAGCACTGTCAAGTTGACGAGACTTTAGTGTTTTTATGCTGGACTCCCACCTTTTAAGAAATGAATAAAGCCAATTATTACTCAGTGGTGTGATATTTTTTCTCTTTTTTATTTCATATGCCATTTCTCCAGCAAGACGCTGTTACTAGCATTGGACAACCCATAGCCCAATTCTGCTCTCAGTTGAATATGTTCAACTAATTTCCTCTCCTCTTCCACAGAAAAATTTGTCTCTCTCCCATAATCTTCTGGGTCAACCCTCCCTGCCACTCGATCCCGTAAGGTACTGTTGGGCACACCAAAAAGTCTTGCAGCCTTCTTTACAGGGTTTCCTTTCTCCTTTACTAGTTTAAAGGCTGCCTTGAGGGACTCCTCTCCGTACCTTCTATACCTCCGTTGATTTTGCTGTGGTCGAACCTTTAAAAAAAAGGGGGGGGGGGGGATTAGATATGCATGTAAAAGAATGAAAATGATTACATAAACAGGGTCAATTAAACAGCATGCTCTGTGATTTAACAGGTGCCCCTACCGAATATATGGAACATGATTTATGAACAGTACTGTAGAATATTGTGTTACTGAGTAGCTTCCCTTATTAAAGTGCTTCCATGACAGAGTTTTAGAAAGTGTCTGCACAACGAAAAGTGACAAAAAATAGCCGATTTCAGTAATTTTTGGGGGTTATTTGTAGTATTTTTGTGACTTTTGCCAGCGTTTTCAATTAATTTTCAAAAAAGAAATGTCTTTTTTGCAATATTTACCTGTTTTTTCCTCATAATTCGGCGATTTTGAGCAATGTTGTTGACTAATCTCATCAAGTGCACGAATGTCCGGTCGTTCTAAAATACGTCGCGTGATAAAATTCGAAATTCGCCGAGGGATCGAATAGATGGGAAGGTGCGAATAGATGAGAAACAGGGATAAATTACCAGCATTAACTGGAAGAACTCATGTTTTGTCTTTCCAGCTTCGATTTCGATGGGGAAAACGATAAATCTGTTGGCAAAACATTTAAACCAACATCTCTTTTCTTTGTATACACTGTTCTGCCATCGTTCTACCTATAGGCCTATTCAAACTGTCCTCGACACGAATCATGAATTGAACCGGTCGCTAAATTCCTCTGAGCAATCCAACTCGAAGAAGGGTTGATACATGTTACTAACATTGTTAGGAGGGACATATTTTTCTTTATAAATCGCAGGTGCGCCAGTTTTGAGCAAGCCAATGATAAAACTATGCCGTCCCTATTCTAAACCGATATCGTTCAAATTCTGTACCGTCACGTGTACGAAACCCCAAAGGGGTAACTTCGATCTTCGAAATAGCGCGGTTTTTGCCTCCTTTCACACCGAATCTGTCTTCCACCGAGGCGAATGTATGCGGCGGCATTCATTATCAAGACAGGGCAAACTCTCTTGAGTCTGGTTCAGACCATACTCAGCAGAGTTTGAGTTTCATGCTCAGATAAGTACGATCTCAACCTCAGGATTCTTTATAAGCACAAAATTCTGAGTCGGACTCAGGGCTGAGCAAGAAACCGCTCCTTGAGCATGAGATTGTGCTCAAGAAAGTTTTATAAGCACGGGGCCTGGTCGATATTTTTCGCAGATGCATTTAGTCCCCTCTTTACAGAGCATGGCTGAAATAACTGTGACATGTCATAAAATAAAAGTTATAACATTCACCGGTGAAAAATAACATTCACCGCTGAATTCACTGTTAGATTTATACAAACTACTGAAAAGCATAAACGAAAAAAGATCTACAAAAGAGATTTTTATTTCATAATCTGGCCCCGTGCTTATAAAACTTTCTTGAGCACAATCTCATGCTCAAGGAGCGGTTTCTTGCTCAACTCTGAGTCCGACTCAGAATTTTGTGCTTATAAAGAATCCTGAGCTTGAGATCGTACTCACCTGAGCATGAAACTCAAATTCTGCTGAGTATGGTCTGAACCAGACTCAAGAGAGTTTGCCCTGTCTTGTATTCCGTGATAATGAATGCCGCCGCATACCTTCGCCTCTTTAGAAGACAGGTTCGGTGTGAAAGGGGGCAAACACCGCGCTGTTTTGAAGATCGAAGTTACCCGTTTGGAGTTTCGTACTCGTGACGGTACAGAATTTGAACGATATCGGTTTGGAACAGGGACGGCATAGTTTTATCATTGGATTGCTCAAAACTGGCGCACCTGCGATTTATAAAGAAAAATTTGTCCCTCCTAAAATGTTCAACCCTTCTAGTTGGATTGCTCAAACGAATTTAGCGACCGGTGCAATTCATGATTCGTGTCAAGGACAGTTTGAAGAGGCCTATTTTGGTAGAACGACGGCAGATCAATGTATGTACAAAGAAAAGAGGTGTTGGTTTAAATGTTTTGCCACCATATTTATATCGTTTTCCCCATCGAAATCGAAGCTGGACAGACAAAACAGGAGTTTTTCCAGTTAATGCTGGTAATTTAGTTGGAATTTTGAAAACAAAAGCTCGAAGGAAATCTATTTTTAAACGAAAGTTGATTGGTTGACATATAATCAATATTATTAAGGCTGGTTGCTACTTCTGTTATCGATACATTTTAAGGTGGGTGTCTTCTTATCTTAGAAAGTACCACCGAAGTTAGTGTATGCAGTGATTTAGTTAAAACTGCTAAAATCTTCCATGGTTTTTCCCCCAAAATCACTTTTTTTTGCTCAGGGCTAGAATTCATTTTTTTGTGTGTGTGCAGGCTCCGGCAAACTAGCTGGATCGGCATAAGCATCAGCTGTCGACACATCCGATTAGAACATGCTATTTTTGTGTGCAGGACGACTGTCTAAAATCCACGTGTTTTTTTTTTTACGAAAAGCAGAACCAATTCCTTAAAATATCTCCTCTTTGAAATAGGCTTTCTGTCCTTTTTAAGGAATTCCATAAAGTAATTACGTCACGAAGATGGTGACTTAGTTTGAGTTTCTTAAAGTCATCCACCCACGCGTTCGTTTTGATAGTTGGGTGACTTCAAAAAAAGGCGGATTCATGCAGGTCCCGTTCTCGAACCAATAAAAGGTTTAGTATAAATGAAAACAATTATAGAACTGATGTCTGTTGACAGATGAATTAATAAACAACACGATTATAACAATTTTAACTACTTTTAGACAAAAAAAAACCAAATGAGAAAATAAGAAGATTTTAAGTTGTCCGAGTTTCCCCCACTATTTTTCAGATTTGGTATAAATTCGGACTGGCAGCAATCAACGTATAAACTGGCATAAACCGATAGCTAATGCTAAGGTTTATTCTGATCGGTCCCTCCAAAAAACCATATTGCTGTAAATATAACAAAACTCATTGTCTGGAAAAGGGCTGATAAAGGTTCATCATAGTTTTGTTAAGTTGTTAAAGAAAATCCTCGGAATAACAAACAAGTGGATTTAGTAACAATCATCTTAATCGATACATTCTATGTCCATGATCAACTGATTAGAAAATAATAATACGCAGATTAATGAATCTCATCTCCAAAAATCTATAATTGATGATTTAGATTTTTAAACAAAAGTTCAAGCTGTCCGAATTTTACCCTGCGATAACTAACTTGTCCGGGTTTCCTCTCTTTTGAATCCATATTTTTCCTATCGGGTCCGAATTTACGCGTTTTGCAATATGTTGAAGAAACGATCTTTCTTAACATCTTGCCTCATATTTCACTAGACACTTTGCGAATAAAATGCAAGTAAAATGATAGCCCGAATGAGTAAGGGTGGACCTGCGTCTGAGTTTCACCACTATACCGCATAATTGAACCTCCGCAAAGATACTGCAAAAAGCGTCCGAATTTTACCCGGCTTTCCCCTACATGTACGTACATATACTTACATGTAATTATTTAGGCCTGTCTGGATTGACTGTTTATAAAACGATTACGTTTGAAATATAAACAAAAGGTATAATCTATATTATGTACCTATGCGTGTTTTTGTTCATATTTGATCCTTGACAAAAAGCAGAAGTGACAATGCTTCAGCATGCCACAACATCTGCTTATGGTAGAATCGGAAATATTGTTCAAAACACACTTCAGTTCAAGCCTTTCTCAATTTTAAGAATATTAAATGCCCAAAGAAATACTTGAATGAGTGACTGCAACTACGGTTCATATCAAGAGGGACAGGTTTTTGATAAATAACAACGAAGTTCGGTAAGAAGGATATCTATGGATAGTTAATTGATTTAAATTGTAGAAAATGGATAGCGATACTGCAGAACGGCGTTTGTCACATCTTTACCTGGCTTTCATCACCAACACCTGTCACCAATAACGGAAAAAAACTTAATCAATGACAACTTCTTAAAAGGTGTGCGGGGGGCGGGGGAGGGGGGTCGGGGGCGGGTCTTGGAAACATTCAAAAAATGAAATAGTAGAAATAATGATAATGAAGTACTTAAAGTATGCTTAACTTCTATTGTTATGTAATTTATTGTTTCACGGAAACCTCAAATCATTTACTATATGTGTCAGTGACTGCAGAAAGGGGTATCATGGCCAAAAAATCACTTTTTAAGTTTTTCCCATATTTGGATGCACCTACATGTCTAGAACACAATCTGTGAATATGGAATGAAAATTCCTAAAAAAAAAAAAAAAGGAAGTTATAAGCTTTTCACCAAAGGGAGACAATGGTAAAAGATCTAGGACGTGGTGCACATGACGTCATTAGTCTACAGGAGGTGAACGTTTTGCTTCAATGCTTTAATTCATTGGTAAATAGATTGAATAATTGACTAAGAGGATTATATTTCAATGATATCTTTAATTCATCTCCTATACCTTTGTCTGTCTTCCACAGACCAATCAAACCTACACTTTCACCCTTTACTTTACCAGCTATCTTAGACTGTCCAAAGCCCATTACAAATTACATACATGTATCTAGAACACACAGATTTACTTATAACAGAGGAAACTACTTTTTTCAGCAGCATCAAAAACATAATAAGATGATATTCAATCAACTTTTGCACGCAATTTCTCCTTTTAAAGCTTTCAGCTTCAGATACATAAAAAGTTGTTGTAAGTCCAGTTAGAGAGGGATGTCAATACAAGCCTGAATGTGGGACAGTGACAGAAAACAGTGTTACTACTCTAAGTTATTTATTTCTGTAGCATACCACGACTATTGATTATATACACGTAACATTTGTAATAAACTAAGCAAATATCCAAATTTGTCAAAAATATATGTACTGAAATATACAAATTAGTTTAACTCCTACCATACAATTTAACCGCTTACCACACAATCCAGAGTTTAACGGCCCCCATCCCCAGAAAAAGAAGTCCTCTTGGAAACATTATTGGAAAAAGGGAAAATGTCAGTAACCAGCATTTTCTTGTTTTCCCCTAATGTTTTCTATCCCATCAAAAAGAGAAATTATCATCATCATTTTATCAACAGTTACTTGTCCTTGCAAATGCTTTCAGTTTGGTCCAGGCTAGAATTTTGTCATTTGGTAAGGTGTTAAATGGACTTTTTCCAGTCTAAGAAAAAAGGGCAATAGTAATATAATTACACAAGTGTCTGCCATAAGTATTGTCAACACGAAAGATACAGATCAAAGATCAGACTGCACACTTTTTGCAGTCTGATCTTGATCTACATTGTAAAAGAAGTCTGATCTTGAACTAATTGTCAGGAAGAAAAGGAATATCTAACTGACTGGACATTTGTAACTTACATGGTTCAAATAGCTTTGGTTTTAAAAAGGAAAAGATTGATTGCACAAGTGACATATTCAAGTATCCTTTACTAACTGTGGCACTCTGTGGACACTTATACACTAGAGTTCAACTGATTTAATGTAAATTATGCAATAGCTCTCCATGTGAGCCTCTCATAATACCAAAGCACCCGTCTGGAGAAAAAATGGAATGGTATTGTCCAGGCACCATCATACTGCACTGAATGTCTTTGTCTTTACCTATTTAATGTAGAAATGCATTTTTTTGAGGAGAGAGAATTAATTGTGTTAACCCTTATTCTGGTTTAGTATCCATAGGAAGGACTTTGTTAACAGTGAGAAACGGGGAAATGCTGGTAATTGACATTTTCTCCGCTAGCCACAATGTTTTATACCTTTTAAGACTGTTTCATCAATTGAGCCGCACTTTAATTTGTTGTCCGAAAATGAAACCAGTCCTTAACTTTTCAATTTGGTTTAGAGTTAAGTGATAGATGTCATCTCTGAATGACAGTTGCAAAGACCTACCCAGTTCACTTTTGTAACTTTGATGCTATATATATCATGAGTGAAATTTTTCCTTTGTACACCAAAATCACCTTATATGCTCATGCAGTCTAGCTACAAACAGTCAAATTTTAGTCTCATCCTTTCACTCCTTCTTTGAGAAATTTATCACCAGAAAGTCTACTGAAAATGATTGACTGAACATGATATAGTAAACTGTACAGATTTGGCAGTTGAGGTTAAGGATAATGTTCTGAAATTAGTATTATGACTGTCACAGATATTTGTTGACCATGCTATATGTTCCTCGATTGTTTTTTATGAATTTCGAAACGCAGAACTTATGAACATAACTGTAGAAAGTTGAATTTTATCCTTCATCCAATCAGGGTGCGAATAGATGAGAAAGCGCTTTCATGATCATGACTGATGACCTAGATACCGAAAAGTAAGTTTATTTTTAGATTTTCTTTTGACATTGCCTTCAATTTAACGTTGATCCTTTGCATTAAACCACAAACAATATTTTAAGATCGGCGAAAACAATGCACGACAAGGTTCCTTTGCGCATGCGCAAATTTTACTGCTAAGGGGATCGAATAGACGGAAATATAGGCTAGTTGGAATTTTCAAAACAAAAACGCGACAGAATTCTATTTTTAAACGGAAGTTGATTGGTTGTCATGTAATCAATACTATTAAGGCGGTATGACTAGATACCGAAAATAGCCTATTTTCGCGAAAATAACTTTCCCTCTACGAAAATAGCTTCCGTTAATTGATATATGGATACATGTTTGAATATTTTGCTTTTATTTGTCATTTTTATGTACTGTCTTTCTCAATATATATTGATAACGTGTTGTAAAAAGGTGAATTTTAAGTAATCGATCTTAATAAAGTTTTTACACGATGGGACCATGCATGTATAGCTTATTTTCGCGAAAATAGCTTTTTTTCTACGAAAAAAGCTTTTCGTGTGGGATGGGCCGTGTATCGACGACCATTTTCGATGCATTTTTGTTGCATAGAATACTATAACATTAAAAATATTATTCTTATTTCTAGGCAGGATTAAACTGATTTAAGCAATTTATATATTTCTTTTTCTGTTTAACTGCGAAAATAAATTGACAGTATGAAAATACCATTACATCGATGTTATTGTTTTCTTTCTCTCTTGTTCGAGGTAATAACATTATTTTTCTTTTATTTAGTTTTGTAAATCATCGATATGGAACAAAGAATGGTAGAAGTGGGTATAATTACCGTCTCCGAAAATAGCTTTCTTCCTACGAAAATACATGGTGATTGCTGCAATGGAAATATTTCTTAACTCAAAAAATATTTTCCTCACTGCAAAATTAAATAATAGTAATAATAATAATAGCTAATATAGTAAAAGTAAATTTCCGCTTCTCGCTAGGATTCTTTATACGAAAATAGCTTGTGCATGTATCCTGTTTTCACGAAAATAGCTTGAACCCAACTACGAAAATAGTTTTACCACCTGGTAATACGAAAATAACATTTGTATATTTATTCAAATGTTTATTTCGGTGCAAAAATATCATTCTGTGTCCGTATCCAGTTTTCACGAAAATAGTTTTCTCATCTGACTGTACGAAAATAGCTTGAAACCAAGAAAATATTTTTATCACCTGACAAATCGAAAATAGCCTATGATCACCTGGCACATCGAAAGTAGCCTTTGATTATTTATTTCGTATATACTTCTTGATCCGAGTTATTTCTTATAAATTACAGATTTTTTAAAATACATACTTGTATGTTGCCATTATTCATTTGTTAATCCATGACTGATCACATTTTTGGTAGGGGCCAATCCCGGTAACTACAACAACAACAACAACAACATATACTTTATTTTCACTAAGGTACAAAGTTTTGTACAACATTAGCAAAGAAAACTAAATGGAAAGATGTGAGAAAAGATCGACCTCAAAATCTGGATTCTTCAATAGTACTTATACATGTATGTAATAAAAAAAACAGGTTCTGTTCGTAATTATTGATCATTAACCCTTTCCCAAACGACAAATTTTGGACTGGTCCAAACTGAAAGAGCCCGCAGACAACAACCCCAAATTTGACGAAAATGGCAGAAAGTTGTCAAAAAGGGCAGAAAACAGGGTAGAAAACACTGTAGGAAAAGGAGAAATTGCTCGTTACGAGCAATTTCTCCCTCTCCCACATTGTCCTCAAAAGACTTGTGATGCAGACACGTGAAAACCAGAGCTTGTTTGGGAAAGGGCCAAAGATTGGTAAATATACGTATGTATGTGCCGGGAAAATCCCAGGTCCAAGAGTGATTTTTGACGAAGTTGATGTTTTGCGAAGTTGATGTCAGCGGGGTAACTCACATCCCCTAAAGGCTATGTATTGTCCCGCTGATATCGCCCACTGTGTTAGAGATCTCAGTATACGGAAATATATATATACAGCATGTACAGATCCCAGTCAAAGTCGAAGCTATGGTGCATAGTTCACTTTACACGGACTAGGAAAGGCTCGTCAGCCATCGTGACTTTGGTATATTATCACTATAATTTACAGTAACAAGAACAATTCATTATCCATGTATACAAAAAATAGATATATCCAAGAAAAACAAGAGAATCCATATCAAAGACTGACTTACTTTCGTCATAGAATTAAGTCATTTTCCTACTATTTACAAGCATTCCAAGTTTACAATATATCATTGTATTGTATACACACACTTATGTACATACTTATGGGGCATGATCAAATCCCAATTTTGCCCTTATGGACAAAATTAGGCGTTGTTCGTCCACCTTATCTACTGAACTCAGGTGGAATACAAGTAACGAACTGGATAGTAATTCAAATTGAAAACATTTTCTCGCCAAATTCTGGCACGGAATCTTTAAGGTAGAGATACATTTTGGTTTCATACAATTTTGTCCGACAAAAAATAGTCACAATCGTAATATGAAAGAAAAACATCGATGGAAAAGGAGAGTGGCTCTGGTGGAACAGACTTGGTGAACATGCTAGTTAATTCGGTTCGATTTACTGACCTTGCTATCACGTGACTAGTCGTGGACTTTGCATATAGCCAATCAGAGTTACCAGATGACAACATATACTCGTGCAGCTTGTAAAAACATAGACAATGAATGAAATACTTGTCTAATTGGATATAAACAAATAGTAAGTTTGTACTATTTTCTATTTATTTTTAGGCTTTGTTTACGTTTTGATATTAACATACTTCTTTGATTATCTGCGATACGAATTTACTAGTGTTTGTTAAGCTCTCGTTGTCTTTAGCAGTCAGAATTCTCTTGAAGTCAAACGTGTTATTGCAGATCGGTATTTTTAGAAATTTCTGTCTTGACGGCGAAAAATATGTGCATCCAAGCAAATAGTGCATCTCGTCACCAATACAATTTGCGTTACATTTTGTACATTTTCTTTCAGACTGAGGAATTCCTTGCCACCTGCCAGTTTCAACGGGGAGTTTATGATTTGATGTTCGAAATCGAAACAAATTAATGGCCAAATGTATTGGAAGTTCTGTAAGGTAGGTTTCAAATTTTAGTTCTGTTTTAAAGATGCTATAGTTTCTACCCTTTTGAGACTGCATTAGTAAGTTTGACCATTCTTGTTGAAACTGGTCTACAAGAGTATGTTTGATTAATTGATTAATACCTTTAACTTTATTGTGATTTTGGGTTTGCCAAATAATACCATTTCCTGTATTTGAGAATATAAGTTTAATGTAATCCAGCCATTTATAGTGATTGTTTGTATCATATAATATGTAGTTGTAAATAAGTTTAGAAATTTTATTATCATGACTACTGATGATTCTATTCCAGAAATTAATCATTCTAGTTTTAATTTTTATGCTTAGAGGGTATCTGCCCAGTTCCCCATATAACGTATATCTAGGGGTTGACTTTTTTGATTTAGTGATTCTCCTCAAAAATTCTATATGTATTTTTTCTAGGGGTTCATGGGACTCATACCCCCATATCTCAGCGGCATACAGAAGGATTGGGACAACTGTGTGATCAAACAATTTCAATTGGAGATCAATGGGAAGTTTAAGAGACCTTGACTGGACAAGAACAGTGTGCATAGCTTTTTTAGCTTGAGTAACTAAGTGCTTCCTTGCTGTTAGAAAAGATCCATTACTAGTAAAAATCAGTCCAAGGTATTTATACTCTTTTGTGATTTCAATTTTTTCATTTCCAAACGTAAAATTGTAATGTGCTGTATTGCGACTTCCAAAGATTATGATACTAGTTTTACTTAAGTTTACTTTCAATTTCCATTGATTACAATATTCTTCAAAAGAGTTTAGCATATTCTGAAGGTCACTGGCAGATTCAGCTAATAAAATTGTATCATCTGCATATAACAGTACTAGAAGTTTTAACCAGTACAATTCATCGATGTCTGAGTTAAGGGTAATTCCTTGGCCACCTTGAATGAGTAAATGGGATTCCAAATCATTAAGGAAAAGGGAGAAAAGTATTGGTGACAGGTTTTCTCCTTGACGTACACCATTTTCACATGAGAAGAGAGATGAGTTTTGACCATTTATATCCACAAATGATTTGATATTTTGATACATGTTATGAATGACCTTAAAAACTTTACCATTTATTCCACTTTGTAAAAGTTTGGACCATAACCCTACCCTCCATACTTTGTCAAAAGCTTGTGAGAAGTCCACGAAGCAGCAAAATAGTTTTTGTTTCTTATTTTTTAATATGGTTATCAGTGTATTAAGGGTAAAAATATGATCAAAACATGAAAATCTTTTTCTAAAGCCAGCCTGATTCTCATTAATGATATCATTTTCTTCCAAAAATTTAGTGATACGAGTGTTCAGGACTGCAGTGAAGAGTTTACCAAGGCAGGAGAGAATGGTGATTGGTCGGTAATTCCCAGGGTCACTGGGTGACCCTTTACCCTTGTATATTGGTTTTACTGCACCTATCAACCAAGATTCAGGCATATAGCCTGTATCCAGAATGGCATTAAAAAGGAAGATGTAAATAGGTAAAAGTTTATCTCTAGTACTCTTAATATATTCGTTTAAAATATTATCCGATGTACTAGGTGCTTTTGAGTTCTTGAGATTTGAAATACACTTGAGGATTTCAGAGCCTGTGATAGGTGAATTAAGCTCTGTGTTGTCTAAATTTGTAAAGTCAAAATCATTATTTTCAAAAGAGTCTTCTTTTTCATTATTCATGTTAATATTTTTGAAATAATTATAAAATTCATCTATACTTGGTTGATTAGAGACATCACTTTTCTTTTTTTTACCTTTTTTTAATATTTTCCAATACTTTTTTGGATTCTTAGTTTCCATGTTTCTTAGTTTTTTTACATTCTCAAAGTTGTATTTATTTATATAGAAGTTCATAGTCTTTTTATAATTGCTACTGGCCATATTAAGTCTTTGTTTATTTTGTATGTTCCTATGTTTATTATAATTTGACTTTGCTTTGTGATATACTTTCCTAGCCTTTTTACACTTTGTTCCAAACCATGGTTGACCTTGACCATTCATATTTTTTTTATTAGTGTTTGGAGTTTTTAGGGTAACATGAGCACTTTTGTTGAGTATGTCTGTTATTTTTTTTGTTATTGACTCTATGTTCTCAGGGGATGGTCTGATTTCCTTTATTTCCTCAATAATAGATAAAAGTTCATTCTCATTTATATTTTGTACAAAATGTTCACTATGCTTTTCATCCCATCTTAATTTTGTACTACATGTATTCGGCTCAGTTTCAGGGTTTGATGCAGTAATTGATGGTGATTGACTGTAAATCAGCTTTGATGCGAATAAGCACACGTACAAATTACACTAATCGTATAATTAGATTATAACACCTCCACTAATTAATTTCGCACGTTTATTAAACATGCGGCAGTCCTTTGCGATATATATCTCTTTTCGGAGATGTTGTTGTTGTTGTTGCTGTTGTTGGGACAGAAACATTGTGAATATCAGCATTTTCTTACCATGTTTTGAAAGCATTATGTTTATGTCTGTGTCATTAAATTTTGGAATTATGTGATAAAGGCTGAACCTTTATTAATCTAAATCTAATTTCTAGACAAAAATCCAATGACATAAATATCGGAAAGGGCAGGATGAGTTATAGCATGCAGTTTCTTTACCGAAATTTATATTTTCAAGCGAAAGATACATGTGTAATGTTCAGTCTGATCTTGATCTGTACCATCCACTTGTCCTTTTTTTTTTTTTTTTTTTTGCCCCCCCGTAGAATAGGAGCCTTTTATATTTTGTGCTGAAAAATGAAGAGTAGCAACTATCCTCGGAAAGAAATTGTCCAATCTGGGGATTCGAACCAGCGACCCCATGTTTTACAGTCTTGTGCGCTATGGACGGCTCTACCTGGGTTGGTCCCTCTGTCCCCTCGGATACGAAAATAGAAACCTTACTAGTACCAAAATAGATTGTGTTAACCCTTAGGCTGCTAAACGCAACTCAAAGATCTATTTGCGGAGAGCGTAGACTAAGATTAAGCTGTACAAATACGTGCAGTCTCACATTTGGCCTACACTGTCCGATAAAAGTTATTATCCCGGACCCCGCCCCCAACAAATAACTTTGAAATAGCAATATTTGGACTTTTATCATTTGCTGGAAAATTTCGTTCAATTTATTTAGCAGTTTAAGGGTTAACAGTAAGTCACAACGAAAATAGTTTTGTCATAGGAATATATGAAAATAGCTTGTGAAGGTAAACAAACATCTGATCGGATTATACTACCTCCGAATATATCATTCTCACTCTTTTCATGAATTTGCGACAATCGATTTTGGTTGTAATATATAATTCTGACCGTCAGTGCACTATGTATCAACCATTTTCATCTTAATATTCACATATTAATAACAGAATAAAGAATAAAATAAAACAGACATATTTTAATCAAAAGAAAACAAGTACTAGGGCTATTTTCGTTCCTGTAATGTGCTGTTTTCTGTGGTAAACATATTGCTATTATTTAACGCTTTCATCGCCAAAGGCGGAAACAGGGGCTTTTTAAGTTAGCGTGGATCAAGATTAGACCGTACATAACGTCCAGCCTTATCTTGGACAGTTCTGTTCTTTTAGTTACCGTCCGCTTGTGCGTTTTCATAGTTGGAAATGTAACAGTTATCCATGTGTAACCATGAATGATCATACTTTTTGCACATAATTTTACAAAATTTTTTTTTTTTTTTTAAGCAAATTAAACCGAGAAAGGAAAGGAGAACTCAATACATTTGCGCAAAGTATATACTTCGGTCAGACTGCACAGGCTATACAGGTCGATCGGTTCAATACTTTTGGTGAAAACAATGTTTTCTGTAAATAACTGTGCATGTTGACCCGTGTCAGACTGCACATGAAGTGTTTGCACCGTTTGCATTTTTTTTTTTTTTTTTTGCAGATTCTGTGCAGTATGATCTTAATCTACACTGTCCACTCAAGGTTATTGAGCGTCGCTCAGAAGCCTAAGTGTTAAGATCGATTTGAGTTGGACAAGTCTGACATTGTTTTCGGCACCCAGTCAAAAGTTCCCTTACGAGTAAAATATCTGAGAGGTCGTCTGCAAATGCATGTACATGTAGTTACTGTATCTACTAGCAGTATTATAGATTAAGATGCATACCTAGGCTGGTCAGAGCAAAGACGATTGAACACCATTTCAAACTTTCTTATAGTGGTCCCTCCTGGAACTCCATAAAATTTGCATTGATGTTTAAATCCAAGATTACCATGAGTGAACTTTTCAAATCTAGAAATGTAACTCCCACCCAAAATAGTGAAAGACATTGTGCAACAGTTCATGCAGTCATGTCAGTGCGACTTGGGCCGCTTTTGATCATTACATATACTGTATACATGTATATCGAATTAGATAGACGTGTGTTATTCATCGCTAGCAAATCAGAAGCCATTAATTGCTGATTAATAGAATAATTACATACTCAAGTAATACACAAAGAATCACGCATCCTGTCTGTCTGTCTGTCCGTTTGTTGCTAACGCTATGCAACTTTCGGAAGAAAGGGTACAAAACATTGTGTGGAAAGGCCAAAATGCTGGTTACCGACATTTTCTTCTTTTCCCCAGGATGTTTTCTACCGGACTTAGCCCCTCAAAAAATATAATCGCGTGTGATTGCGGCCTCTTTCCGCATTTCTTTCCTCTGAGATTTTTTCCGACTACGAATATAACCTGTCTCATTCGATACAAAAATAGCAACCTAACGAAAATAGGTTGCGCTAACAGTTTAAGTCACCAAGAAAACGGTTTTGTCACATGAATGTACGAAAATAGCTTGATCGGATTATAACACCTCTGATAATGACGTGTTATCAATGTTGCACTTGCGATAATCGTTTTCGGTTTTCTATTTTGTGCTTTAGTGCAGCCCAATAGATTATAATTATGTCCATCATTGTACTATGTAAATGACAATTATCATGTAAATATTGATATATAAATAGACAAATAAACAAATAAATAAATAAGGTAGAATAATATTTATGTTTATCAAACGAAACTTGCAGCTGGGCTATTTTCGTAATTGTAGTGTGCTATTTTCGTCGCAGATGTTTTGCATTTGTAATGCTTTGTAATTAGCATTTTCCTGTTTATTTTCTATATTGTTGTTCAATCGCACAAATACAAAGAAATCACGCAGTTTTAACACGTTTTCAGTATATAATGAAAGTTAGTACTTGACATATAAATCAATTAATGCAGCCTATTTTCGTAGTGGGAAAGCTATTTTCGCGAAAATAGGCTATATGCATGCATGGTCCGGTCGTATAAAAACTTTATTCCGAACGATTAATTACAATTCACCCTTTTTTAACACGTTATCAGTATACATTGAGTAAGATAATACATAAAAATGACAAAAGCAATCTATTCAAACATGTATCCATATATCAATAAATGGAAGCTATTTTCGTAGAGGGAAAGCTATTTTCGCGAAAATAGGCTATTTTCGGTATCTAGTCATACCCCTATTAAGGTTGTTGGCTACTTCTGTTATCAATACATTTAAGGTGGGTGGCTTCTTATCTTAGAAAGTACCACCGAAGTTAGTGTATGCAGTGATTTAGTTAAAACTGCTAAATTCTTCCATAATTTTCCTCCCAAAATCACCTTTTTGCTCAGGGCTAGAATTCATTCTTTTTTCTTGCAGGATCCGGCAAACTAGCTGGATCGGTATAAGCATCAGCTGTCAACAGCATCCGATTAGAACATGTTATTTTTTGTGTGCCGGACGATTCGACTCAATGCAAACAGTGGAGAAGATTTCGAGATACTGTCTTAGCCTACTTTTGCCCATTTACGTACCTTTCCTTGTTTGTTTCTATATAATTCGGATATTTTCCTATTTCCATTCAAATATTATGATACTACACGTAGGGGAAATCCAGGTAAATTCGGAGAAACGTATGAATCCGGACGGTTGTCTAAATTCCACGTTTTTTTACGAAAAGCAGAACCAATTCCTTAAACTATCACCTCTTTGAAATGGGCTTTCTGTCCTTTTTAAGGAATTCCATAAAGTAATTACGTCACGAAAATGGTGACTTAGTTCGAGTTTCTTAAAGTCATCCACCCACGCGTTCGTTTTGATACTTCGGCGACTTCAAAACACGGCGGATTCATGCAGGTCCCGTTCTCGAACCAATAAAAGGTATAGTATGAATGAAAACAATTATAGAACTGATGTTTGTTGACAGATGAATTAATAAACAACACGATTATAACAATTTTAACTACTTTTAGAGAGGAAAAAAATGAGAAAATAAGGAGATTTTAAGTTGTCCGAGTTTCCCCCACTATTTTTCAGATGTGGTATAAATTCAGACTGGCAGCAATCAACGTATAAACAGGTATAAACCGATAGCTAATGCTAAGGTTTATTCCGATCGGTCCCTCCAAAAAACCATATTGCTGTAAATATAACAAAAATCATTGTCTGGAAAAGGGTTGATAAAGGTTCATTATAGTTTTGTTAAGTTGTTAAAGAAAATCCTCGGAATAACAAACAAGTGGATTTAGTAACAATCATCCTTATCAATACATTCTATGTCAGTGATCAACTGATTAGCAGAGAATATTACGCAGATTGACGAATCTCATCTCCGAAAATCTGTAACTGATGATTTAGATTTCTAAACAAAAGTTCAAGCTGTCCGAATTTTACCCTGCGATAACTAACTTGTCCGGGTTTCCCCTCTTTTGTGTCCGTATTTTTCCTATCGCGTCCGAATTTAACCGTTTTGCAATAGGTTGAAAAAACGATCTTTCTTAACATCTTGCCTCATATTTCACTAGACATTTTGCAAATAAAATGCAAGTAAAATGATAGCCCGAATGAGTAACGGTGGACTTGCGACCGAGTTTCACCACTATACCGCATAATTGAACCTCCGCAAAGGTGCTGCAAAAACCGTCCGAATTTACCCGACTTTCCCTACATGTACGTACATATACGTACATGTAATTATTTAGGCCTGTCTGGATTGACTGTTTATAAAACGATTATGTTTGAAATATAAACTAAAGGTATAATCTATATTATGTACCTATGCGTGTTTTTGTTCATAATTGATCTTGGACAGTGTCCAAGTTTTGTTGCTTAAAAAAAAAAAACAGCAGTGACAATGCGTCAGCATGCCACGACATCTGCTTATGCAGAATCGGAAATGCTGTTCAAAACACACTTCAGTTCAAGCCTTTCTCAATTTTAAGTCTATTAAATGCCCAAAGAAATACTTAAGTGAGTGACTGCAACTAAGGTTCATAACAAGGGGGAACAGGGTTTTGATAAATAACAACGAAGTTCGGTAAGAAGGATATCTATGGAAGGTTAATTGATTTAAATTGTAGAAAATGGATAGAAATACTGCAGAACGGCGTTTATTACATCTTTACCTGGCTTTCATCACCAACACCTGTCTCCAATCACGGAACAAAACCTAATCAATGACAACTTCTTAAAAAGTGTGCGGAGGGGGGGAGGGGGTTCTTGGAAACATTTAAAAAATGAAATAGTATAAATAATGATAATGAAGTACTTCAAGTATGCTTAACTTCTATTGTTATGTAATTTTTTGGGTTTTTTTTTTTTTTTTTTTGTTTTTGTTTTTTTTTTTTTTGTTTTTTTGTTTTTTTTTTTGTTTTTTTTTGTTTTTTTTTTTGTCTTACAGAAACCTCAAATCATTTACTATATATATTATTTACACCAAACGTGCCTCTTCCCGAACCTACATGTATATGTGTCATAAATCTTGACAAGTAATGCATAATCATACTTCGGGCAACGTAACTGCACCGAATCTTCTCATTTTCTGGCCGAATTTTCAGAATATCTGGGCCATGGGTCGAATCTTCTTGAGGCCGAATCTGCTGGTATCGGCTATTTTTAGTAGTTTGGCCGCTTACGTTCACGAAGTTTTAAGTGCGTACTGTGCTCAGGTGAGAACGTTCTCAAGCGACGTTTATAGCAACGTCCGAGTTCAAAACTCCCGTGAGCAAAACTCAAACCGTTGAGTACGGTTTTGTGCTGAGCATGAGATCGTTCTCAACATTTCTTTATAAGCACGGGGCCAGGTCAGCCTTTCCAGCCCGCACAGGCTGACCTGGGCCGAAACTTTTCGCTATAGGTCAATTTTCTGTATGTCAAAGGACCAGTCTAACTCATGAATTAGTTCGTTGTTTAAAAAAAAATGGCTTTTATGGATCCATAATTATGTGATGGCTTGACTGGTGTCATGCATTACGGAGATGCATTAAGCCCCCTTTTGCCAAAGCATGGCTCATTTATAGAGCATAAATGAATTTTTAGCGGGTGAACATCACATCCTATGACGTGTCAACATCAGTCATGACGTCATTATTACAGCTTGCCCATATCCGACTTCATTATATAGGCTATTTCGTTTATATTTTTCACAATGAGCAAAAACTTAGACGTGAAAAGAAGGGTTAAAGTGAAGAGCTGAAAGAAATAGAATAATTGTTTGTTTAAGTGTACGTTTGGTCGAAATTTCTTTCATCGAGTGAAAAGCAAAGGCTATATTTTCACGAGTGGCGAAGCCACTCGTGAAAATATAGCCTTTGCTTTTCACTCGATGAAAGAAGGTTTGATCATACACCGAGGCAGACAATTACCCTCTATATGATAGAAATAGCATCTCCAGCAGTTGCCTCATTTTACCTAATACTTTGCATTTGCTGAAAGTGAATTTTACAATTAGATATGAGCCATGCTCTGGCAAAAGGTATTTAACCTTATCCTGCTAAAAAGAATATGAAACTTTCAAACCGATAGTAAAAACTCAAATTTTCCAATTTCAAAGGTATTTTTTGAGGAAATATATCTCATCCCTGTAGATCCAAGATCAGACTGCACATTCTGTGCCGTCTGATCTTGCTTTACTCTGTCTGCAAAAGGTCAATGAGTCGCGCTTATCAGCCTAGGGGTTAATACATCTTCTTGATGCATTATACCAAGCCAGTCATCATATAATGTATTTTGTGTAATTACCGATTGAATCATAAGATAGAATGGTCCTTTGACATGCAGAAAATTTACAGGCTGAAATTTGTCGATAACTTTTGCAGATGCAGTAAACTCCTTTTTCACATAGCATGACTGTCAGGTTTCTTTTAGTATGTAGTTTATCCCTACTTCATAACCACGAGATGTATTCAAATTAGCAATTTATTTCATGGCGTTTTACGAAACAACGTATGTACCGGTCACAAAGCACATAGATACATGTCAGAAAGCACATAGATACATGTCACAAAGCACATACATACATGTCACAAAGCACATATGTACATTTCACAAAGCACACAAAGCACACACAGCGCACACAGACCAAAGATCAATTTCCTCAATGAGCTAATGAAAAGTGAAAACCCGTTAGGAAGTCCAGGATTAAAAAATGACCTCTGGTGTTTCTCCTCCCAAATAACCTTTGTAGGATTTCTATTCTTGATTAAATTTGAGAGAGGTAATGCAATTTCTGCAAAATGAGAACCAATTTCCGATAAAATTCCACCATTCCTAAGAATAATATTACCTGCTTTTGGTCTCTGGTCTAGCTGCCTGCTCAATATCACTTACCTTATCTGAATTTAGTGTCAGCATCCCCTCTCCAACTGAATGTCCCAAGAAATCTATAGACGGAAATCCTATCATACATTTACTTGGACGTGCAGTCAAACATACCTGGCTAAGTCTGAGCAAATACTTCCCTTAATACAATCATGTGGGTTTTCCAGTCAACTGTATGCTTAAGAATACCATCTATGAAGTTATCTATGTAATTTAACCCTTTCAACAGTATTCTCATCATTCTGCTAAAATTAGCCGGTGCAGTAACCAGTCCAAATGGAAGTTTTCTAAATTGAAACAAACCATCTGGAGTACAAAATGCGGTTTTCTCTTTGCTGCTTTCTGTCATTTGAATTTGCCAGTATCCCTTGCTAAGATCCACCTTTGTGAATAATTACATATTGGCAGCTTTGCAAATACTTCTTCTGGATTTGGGATAGGTTCAGTATTAAACACTGTCAACTTATTCAAATTTCTGAAAACATTGCAAAATCTTATAGTTTAATCAGGCTTTTTCACCAAAACTACTGGAGATTATAGCGATTTGGGTGGTTCAATGATACCCATTTCTAACATTTTCTTTGTCTCATCCCAGATACCTTCTGTTATTGAAAATGGCAAAGGGTACTGTCTAGTTCTAACAGGGTGATCAGATGCTAATTAAATTTCATGCTGCTCCACTAGATGTGTCTCACCTTGTATGTCAGTGAGAACTCGCTTAAAATTTCTCTTACCTCGCTTTTCTTAGCCTATGACAAATGAGGATAAATCCCAACATCCTGTATTGTATCTTGCTCTTTAAACCCAGATAACTCAACAATTTGATCAACATTTACTGGACCATTTTCTTCCTCATTTTCCTCTATTTTGTCACTTTTGCTATCTATGCAATTATCAATGACGCCAGTACAAGCTATCTTCATTACCCCTTGTGCTGAACCTTCTTTAGCTGTTTTTTTTTTTTTTTTTTTTTTTCATTTACTGAATTTTGCAGATCTTAAGGCCTGGTTATACACTTTTTCAGTAAGTTCAAACTTTGTATCAAAGGTGAAGGTTGCGTGATTAAAGAAATTGAAATGTGTGTTTCTAAATATAGAAAGGTATACAACTCCACACAACGAACTACCTGAATTCAGTCAATTTACATGACAAAACCAGCACAAAACATATAAAAATCCTATAACTATGCTTTTTATCAATGATACATATATTTTTCTTTAAAACCCGCATACATACACAAGCACAATTACGCTAAGATGACTTAAATACATCTTAAAACTTTAAGAACAGTAAGGTCGTCGAGATCTGACCGACATACATGTACACAATCACCAACAAATTACAATGAAAATGCACCAAATCACATGCCAATTGTTTGAAATATGCATGTAATCAATAGAAATAGCTTTACGTTCTTAAAAGTTATAAAGTTTTTAAAAGCCATCGACAGTTTTACTAATCTTTGCAAGTTTAACATGACTTTGGAAAGCGCATAAATACAATCTTTCAATCCTCTAAGACAAATAGGATAAGAAATACCTAAGTGACAAGACGAAATTACTTACAGAAAAAGCCTAAGGCTAATTAAATGACAAGAAACAATTACTTACAGAAAGAATGCAACAGCTTCCAAACATGCACGTATGTAAGATACTAACCAACATAAACCCACCTTCTCTTAGATAGGTATTTAACATGAATGTGTACTCTTTTACAAACAACTTACTCACAATCACTATATGTTCCACTTCAATACACGTTTTTAAGATTCCAATATCAAAGCGCTGAGTGCATTGTTTAACTCGGAAGCCTAATTTTCATAATAGTACCTGACAATGACTCATATAGTTTTAAAGATTAGGATAACACTCAAACTAATCGTTGGAAAGGGAGCATCTGTTGCTAAAACAGTGTCTCTTGAAATACATGTACAGTGTACAGTAGAGGATAACTCGTAAAGAATATTGAATTACCAATGAATATAGGAAAAGAATTACCCCTACCAAAATCCATTGGCTAAGGTGTGCGGGGTAGTGATTATTGGTAGCAACCCATGTGTCTTGGTATTGTAAGTGTAAACTAGTCCCCGTTGTATATATACAGATATACTCTTTGTTTATCGTAAATGGACCTAAAAATGTCCTCAGATTTCAGCAGAATACACACCTCCGCATTTTGTACCAATTGCAATTACTATTCATTCAAGACTTATGCCAAGTAGAAGGTCAAAAGCCAGCTTACATATCTACGTCGAAAAACCTGAGGGTCATTTAGTGAAGAGTAAAAGGCGTGACACAAGTTTTGGTAAAATGTTGGTGCAAGGACCGACATTGTATATTGACTAGAGGTTTCCTCAAAAACGTTGTCTAACAGTTTCCACGAAAACGTTATCTAACAGTACAGAGGTGTCCACGGAAACGTTATCTATCTGGAAAGAGGTTTCCACAAAAAGGTTGTCTAACAGTATAGATATCAACAAAAACGTTATCAAACAGTGTAGAGCCTTCTATAGAAACATTATCTAACAGTATAGAGGTTTCAACAAAATCGTTATCTTACAGTACAGGAGTTTCCACAAAACCAGCCGAGCACCGGTATTGCAGTCAGTAGTGTACAGGACTTGAGAACGCGGGAGGTCGCTGGTTCCATCCCCGGCTACGCCGATTTTTTTTCGAGGACTGATGATAGTCATTGCGACAGGATTCATTCCTCTCTAACCACTGATCATTGTTTCGACGATGGTTATGTGGGAAAGCAGCCAATGGCTTAAAAGGAATATCGTGCGGAGTACTGGTAAAGAAAACTCAAGTAAAGCATAGACAGGTGCACTGACCGCTGCGATATAACTGAAATAATGTTGAAAACGACGTTAAACACTATACAATCAATCAACGTAAGCGTTTTCTAACAGTATAGAGGTTTCCACGAAAACGTTATCTAACAGTTCAGAGATGTCCACGGAAAACGAGTTGACTTAATTAAATTGTATGACGCAAGCATTTTAGTTAACGACTTTGATAAAAATGATAATATATGAATACGAATGTAAGATTCTATTTATTACATAAAACGAATAGCAGACAAACAATTCTTCTGCGTCATCACCATTTAAAAGCTAATATATACTGTACTCGGGACCATGTTTACAGGACGCAGTTCGGCTTGAATCGTGTGCATGTACAAGTATGTATACACAAGAAGATAGCTCTGTGACATTTTCACCGAAAATAGAATAAAACAGTTTCTAGATGGAGTAAGTCGATTTATTTGCGCAATTTTGTTGATTTTAAATAACTTTTGCAGCTTTTCTTGTTTTTTATTAAAAAATATATATATAACTTTTCACGTGTATCCGTTTAACAGAAATTACGCCATTTTCCTGTGAAATGACGAAGTAGTATAATTCCGGCACGTGTTGTGGTTGGTTTCGTCGGCCTCACGCGCTCTTGATAAAATTAACCAGAACCGGGACCCCAACAACGATAAGACACTAGTGTATTATCAAAACAAGATCACTGGTTTAGTACACTGCCGAAGGAGAATTTATGTGATGAAAAATCGTTGCCTAACAGTACAGAGGTTTCCACACACTCACGAAAAATACGTTACAAAGCAGTATAGAGGTTTCCCCAAAACTCATACTAGCAGTAAACGTATAGCAATGCCTTTAATTCATTATGCCTACCTTTGACTATCATTCGCAAGATTTTTCGAATACCGTAACAAAATCCTACGCGTAAAATTATCGTTTAGCTCAAAACTAGCTTGAAAGAATATTGAGTTAAGCATAGAAAAAAATAATAAGAGGATAGATTTGCTATATGCTACTTACAGCTTAATTGCCGCACAATTACTTGTTAACTATTACCTCCAAAGAGTCTAAATATTATTTAAGTTTCGTCAAACCTTTATCACACACTTCCCTGTTAACAAACTTGAAGGAAAAAAAGCTTTTGAAAATATGGAAGGAAATGGAGAAAATACTGGAAACCAGCATTTTCTGCTATTCTCACAATGTTTTCTATCCGTTAAAAGACAAATCTTAACATTTGAATCAAACTTAATATCATCTACAATTGCTTTCAGTTTTGACAATACTAAAATTTTGCCGTCTAGTAGAGAGTTAAGGTACCTTATATTAGATTACCTTGTCTGAATAACAAGACCTATATTTTGTATATCAATCAGTCATATGAGACACCAAAGTTCAGTTATTATGTTTGGTATACTTAAACGGCGGTCCCGAGTCACTTGTATACAAACGAAAGTCGAAAACAAAACCACGGAAGGGGTAACTCAGGTATATTTATTTCATCATTTGGAACCGCTTAACTCTTTACCAAATGAAAAAAATTAAGACTGGTCCAGATTGAAAGCATTTGCATACGATAAATCAAATGTGTCTCGTTTTACAAAATTTGAAACAGAAAGGGTAGAAAAAATTGTAGGAAAAGGAGAAAATGCTGGGTTATCAGCATTTTCTCCATTTCCCACAATGTTTTCAAAAGCATTCTTCTTCGGGGTCGTTAAACTCGGGACTGCGTCTTCGTACAGAGATAAATTACTATCGGAGCGTGGTTTATACCTGTTCTACCTAAAGTTCTAATGGTTTAACTTTAACCAGGGTGACACTGTGTCGACGATTAAACTACATGTATATGGATCTATTATTCCCGGTGTTTATTTAGTCCAATATAAATACGAGGCCTACTCACACTTTGATAGGGATCATTTAGATATTTCAATACGGTAATTTGCTACAAAAATACAGTTTTGCTTAAAAAAACATACATCTTCTATGATGGCTTATTTCATCAGAGTGGCAATGTTACAGATTGAAAAGCCATACCTGAGGCATGCCACACATACATATCAGCTGAATCTAAGATGGCGATACCTAGCAAATTTTAAGTAGTATATATCTTAAAGACTTTTTTACAATGACCGGTGTCACCACCATAGCCTGTGATCTTATTTCTTGCATTTTTGGACGATAAAAAGTGACCAGCTGCTGACTCGATCTCGGGATCTCTTTCAACGATCGTCCTATCCATTCGACCATTCGGTTAAAGATACATCCCTCCAGCCAGAGGGAAGAAACGCTGTTAACCCTTATTCTGCTAAATAAGTGAAATGAAATTTTCAAGCCTATTGTAAAAAGCCAAATTTGCAGTTTCAAAGGCAATTTTGGAGGAAAGATACGCGTACCTTCTTATCGGACAATGTAGATAAAAGATCAGACTGCACGTTCTGTGCAGTCTGATCTTGATCTACACTATCCGCAAAAGGTCGGTGAGACGCGCTTAGCAGCCTAAGGTTTAATATTTGATAGATATTCCAATGGTTAGTCAGCTGTGTAAACATAGATAAATTACTGATAAATATGATGTAAGGGATAAATCTTTACATATGCGCTATGCTCTATGAGATGGGGTCTCAGTTTGTTAAAAGAATCGACCCAGGTCAGCCTGTGCAGTCCGCGCAGGCTGACTTGGGCCAAAACCTTTTGCTATTTGTCAATTTTCTGCAGCTCAAAGGACCAGTGTACGTCATGATTCAGTCGGCTGTTATGTACACAATGGATTTTATGGATCCATAATAGTGTGGCGACATGCTTGGTATTACGCATCACTGAGATGCATAAAAAAAAGCTACATACAAAAAGTTAATACGCAAGAAAAAACGCTTATACTTTCTTCGCCAATCAGAGCATTTGACAAATTTAAAGAATAAAAAACCGAAAGAATTTTGGAAATTTTTCAAGCAAAAAAAGACCGATGATTTTAATTTTGATAATTCAGTCCAAGATTTTGAGACACATTTCGAAGGTATTTTCAGAGAAACCACGTCAGTCAGTATTCCAGATGTTGAAGATTTTATCAATCATAGTGATTTTAATATAAATGACCCTACATTCCCTGAATTAAACGAGCCTATTACCGTTTCAGAGGTAGTAAAAGCAATAAAACGTTTAAAGCGAAATAAAGCCCCTGGCCCGTGTGACAATATTTTAAGCGAATATTTGATTGAAAGCGCTGATATATTATCTGGGCACATAACCGACATGTTTAATATAATATTTGATTCGGGATATTTCCCTGATAGTTGGTCCGAAGGTTATATTGTCCCCATATATAAAAAGGGAGATAAGAAAGACCCCAACAATTATCGTGGGATAACTCTTTTAAGTTGTTTAGGGAAACTTTTTACTAGTGTACTAAATGAACGTGTAAATTGTTGGTGTAACAAATACTCGAAATTATCTGATTCTCAGTTCGGGTTCAAAAAAGGACACAGCACAGTGGATGCCATATTTGTACTTTCCAATCTTATCGATCATGTCCTAAATAAAAATAGTCGTCTATACTGGGCTTTTGTTGATTTTCAAAAAGCATTCGATTCTGTTTACCGTAATGCGTTATGGTATAAATTGTTTCAACAAGGTCTTGATGGAAAAATTTTACGCATTTTTCGTTCTATGTATAATATTGTAAAATCATGTGTTAAGTGCGGTAGCATTTATTCTAGGTTTTTCGACATTTCAGTCGGTCTACGCCAAGGTCAAATAAATTCACCGGTCATGTACGCTCTCTTCATAGAGGACATAGAATTATTTCTACAAGACAGACCAAACTGTGGTCTGAATTTTTATGATATATGTCTCATCCTTCTTTTATTTGCAGACGACATGGTCTTAATCGGTGAGTCCATTAGTGATTTACAGGCTAGTCTAAACAGTTTATATGATTACTGCAGTAAATGGGGAATGAACGTTAATATAGAAAAGACAAACATAGTGGTATTCAGAAAAAGGGGTGGGGTAAAGAATGGTGAAAAGTGGTTTTACGATGGTAAAGAGTTAAAGATAGTTAATAATTTCAATTATTTGGGGGTTGTTTTTAGTCATTCGGGATCTTTTGAAATGAATAATCAATATTTGATAGGCAAAGCCTCAAAAGCGATGTATACTCTTTTACGTAATATCTTTAAATTTGAGGTTAATCCTTCTACTTCTCTACAGTTGTTTGATGCTTTTGTGGAGTCGATCCTTGGATACGGAAGCCCTGTACGGGGATTTACCAAATCTAAGGATATAGAACGTTTGCAAATGAAATTTTGCAAATCCATTCTTGGTGTTAAAACTAGCACTAGTAATGCAGCAGTGTATGGTGAGTTAGGTAGACTCCCTCTGTATATAAATAGGTACGTTTCTATTGTAAAATACTGGTTAAAGGTTATATCATCAGATAATATTCTATTGCAAACGGCTTATAACGTTTCATTAATTGATGCTATAAATGGAAAAAATAATTGGGTCTCTCGATTGAAACAATTATTGATTGATTATGGGTTTGCAGATGTGTGGGAAAGCCCTTCTCTATACGATAGTAATATTTTTATCAATACATTTAAACAAAGAATTATTGACACTTTTTTACAAAATTGGTACAGTGACATAGAAATTAGTAGTGTTTTGTCAGTGTTATATAAATACATTAAGCCCGAGTTCTGTTACAGTTCTTACTTAGAGAAGTGTATTCCCCGAAATTTGCGAGTAAATTTGACTAGATTAAGACTTTCCTCACATAGCTTGCGGGTAGAAACTGGGAGGTATGGAAGTAATAGAATTTCAAGATCCGAACGTAAATGTCTATATTGTAATTCGGGGCAAATTGAAGATGAGTTTCATTTTGTGTTAGAATGCGAAGCATTTAAAGACCTAAGAAAACAGTTTCTAAAACCTTACTTTTACAGAAATCCGAGTATGTTTAAACTTATACATTTACTTAATAGCCCACAGAGATCCACATTAGTACGTTTATGCAAATTTATAAGCAAAGCCATAAAACATAGAAACACGATTTTAGCAATATGATTTATGCATCTTTTATTTCATGTCATAATGAATTTGATCTATATATCCTACCCTTAGAGCGACAAATGAACCTTACCAGTATTTCTAGACTAGAGGTGATGCCAAAGTAGGAGCAGTTTCAGGATTATCCTTGTCTGGAACGTTTCAACAGGATTGTAAATGTGGATTCTGATCGGACTACACATTTTACGCGGTCTGATCATGATCTACAGTGGCCGCAAAGGCATCTTAAGCTGTGAAAGGCGTCTTACTTTTTAAAAACATAAAATTGTCTCTGCTGTTAGAAGTTGGGATTTGTTGTATCGTAGTTTTTGAGCAACGGGTATTGTATTCTTTCCCTTTCTTTGAACACAAAGAACCAGTATAACTGTGAATTTTATTATCGTTAATTATTGTAAATATTTACACAATGTGCAGTAAAGTACTTTGCACATGAAAAATGTTTGTAGAATATGGGATTATTTTATAAATTTAATTAATAACGCTAAAGTCTTTTGCTGCTTAGCCGGGCTCGATGAATTTTTGGACAGTGTGGATTTGGATCAGACTGCACATAAAGTGCGCCTGGATCTATGATCAGCACTGCCTGATGGAGGAAATGTTCAGGACGATGAGAAACTGAAACTGAAACATTTGGTTTTTTTTACTATTGGATGAAAACTCTTTTATTTTCTCACTCTCTTTCTTTCTAGCAGTTTAGGAGACAATAATAATATTCATATTCACTCTCTACAGTTCAAAATTATACGAAAAAGACAAAGGAAAATATATCTATAAAAGTTGATTGAAAACATTGAGACGAAATATCACATTAAAAAGATTATACGATATTAACCGCTTCACATAGAAAGTAGATTCTTCATGTTTTGTAATCTATACACGTAACAGTTATTGCCCTTGGTTTACTATCGGTTGTTTATGTTTATCATTGCTTGCTATTGTATATGACGAGATACATGTATTTGTATAAGTCAATAAAATCTATCTATCTATCATAAAGCCTCCTTTAGCCGGAGTATGTTGCCACGGATATATATACACCAATATATCTAAACTACACAGTCGTGTATTAGTTTTCTCAATCCGGAAGATATATACCCTGCGTTTATGCAGTCAATTATAACCTGAACACGATAAATTTGACATCAACCTGTTGATTGATTGATTGATTGGTGTTTTACGCCGCTTTCAACAATATTTCAATCATATCACGGCGACAGCTCACATATTCATGTATTTCCTGGCTTTCACCAGTACTAGGCTAGGGCTCTGAGGTGTCTTGCCCAAAGACACTCCCACGAAAAAACCCAGTGGATCCAGTGAGGATTGGCTGGCAATGTATAACAATAACTATGTTCACAGTTTCTGACTTGTGTTTATGTTTTCATTGAGCCCGTATAGGTGAATAAGAACCAGAAATATCGCGTTCGCATTATACTTACAACTCGATAAATTTGACATACATCTGGATCAATCGATATTCAAAGAGCGCTAGTACAGGTGAATTATCTGATTAAATGTAAAAAAATGCCAGCGATGTTGGTAACAACTTAATATGACCTGAATTTATGTTTCAATTCCATAAAATGAGCCTGTAATAGCAAACAAATACCGCAACTGTCGTGTTCGCGTTATGCGCCACGTGAGTTGTTTTGAACAAAATATCTTTTCCCTGTTAAACCTTTGCCAGACGACAAAATTTACACTAGTCCATAATTGATGAAAGCATTTGCAGGGAAAAAACTTTAATTCTGGCGTAAATGATGAGTTTTGATAGGAAACATTGTTGGTTAATTTAAAGCAACGTTTAAAGTTAATGTACACAGGTAAATATCTGAAACTGAATTGTCTTCTCAATCTCATAAAATATCCTGATGTCTCTATTTTTTGCATCGTTCTTGGTACTTTAATGGTGGGCTATATTTACAAATACAATACGATTGTATAACATTGAGTGCCCTTTATCCTTTCCTTTTTTTACATACAGAAAATTTACCAAAAGCAAAAAAAAAAAAAAAAAAATGACCCATATTAGCCTGCGCGGACTTCGCAGGCTAAGATGGGTCGATCGTTTTTGCAGATGCACTAAACTGCCTCTTCACAGACTATGACTCATATCTTAATGAAAGGTTGGCAACCACGTAATCCCTATCCACGCCGGCAAAAAGAATCCCTTCGACACTTGATGAGGTTGCCGCTCTGTTTCTCAATTTAACTAATAATTGCAGGCAAGAAACACATAGTTTCTTTCGCCTTTAGTCTCTTACAATATGGGTAAGACCACATTGCAACCCCTTTGCTGTCAAATGTTGATATACACTGTCCAATAAAACGAATTTTATTCTTTTTCTTAAAATCGTCTTTGCTGCCTGGACGATTTGCTAGTATCTTGAATTATTTTTAAATTTTTCGATAATTAAAAAAAATGAACCGTGCTCTAGCAAAAGAGGGCTTAATGTATATCCGTGATGCATCGTACCAAGACGGTCATCACAGTATTATACATCCCTAAAATCCGTGTTTTTATAACAGCCAACTGAATCAAGTCAAGTCAAACAAATTTAAAAGAATATGAAAAAGGCATCCTCGTTAACCCAGTTCCGATGTATTTCGTAAACTACATCCATCGCCCCTGGGTTATCTCGCGTATGTTTTCTCGTTTTCATGAATTATTCATGAGGCATTTTGATTGGTAATCTCAGTTTTTCAGTGACAAAATTTAATCTATTTTTATCAACAACATGCCATCATTTCTATTTTTACCTCGTCTACAACCAATCAAATCGATGAATGTAGTTTACGAAGTACATCGGAACTGGGTCAACGAGGATGACGTCACCCCTGCTACATATAGTACCCGTAAGGACTGCAGCAGCACGCTGTATTTCTGAATAATTGCCTTTATATACAAGGATTTATAATGTCTGCCCTGGATTGTCGTAAGGCAAATGCCACAGAAGGGAAGGCCCACCGGCGGCTGCCATATTCGTTGATAATGATGTGGGTTTTACCCGGTTTATTGATATTAATGGAAGAAATGTGATTATTCTCCACTACAAGAGAGTATCGTTATGTTATCGACAAATTCGATTGGCTATTGGGTGTAATTCGCAATCTTATGAATATTCATAGAAACGACGGTTTCGCAATTGAATGTCCCAGGGGTGATGAATGGTAATACTTCACACCTGGGTTAACGAGGGTGGAAAAAGGAGACCTGGTTCAAATACTTCAGTTACAAATGCGGTGCATTTACATGAAGCATGTTGAGAGCTCGAGGTACCACATCACATGAACATGTTATTTTGGAGAAGTGTATTACAGAAATAATATTTCTAATACTAGTATGTGTCTAATTGTTTGTATAGAAGGGGTCCTTAGAGCGATGCAAAGGTTGTGGTTCCCTTTATTAAGAAGAAAGAAAGAAAGAGGCGCTCCCCAGGTTCATAAATTTCTTGGTTTCACTCAACATTCACATACATCTTCAACAATTACTATAGCTTCCTATCTGTTTTCTTTGCGTACTTCAAGTATCGATCAGTTTACAAAATTGTGATGCTTGATTCATAAACAACGGTTTGTTTAAACCCTTCGGACGCCAAGTACAACTTAGATTGATTTTACTGATAGCCTACATTCAGAAGGAAATGCACAGAGCCTCTAGCCTTTAAAACGGTGTTTTATTGTGATTCGTGTGGACTACTTAGTATATCAGGTATCCATTCTGTTGAAGAAAAGTGTTTTGTTAATCGTCGGCTTATTAGTAATATCTGCTCTATATTACATATGTATTTCTCACCTGTCTGACGATTGTTATCTTGTTTGGAAGTTTATCATGTCTTCCATTATGTATACATGAATTTTTGGTAGTATACATTATATATACATTTTTATGTATGGATATAAATATATTCACATCTTATCTGTATTCATGCTAATTATAGATTCGACAGGAAGCAGTCGTTATAACTGCTTATTTTCTGGTAAACTCTGGGTTGCCAGTCGAATTTTAAATTTTGTCATAAAGTGAGCTTGTCCGGGCCATGGTTTCTACTTATTTAATATATCCAGTTACTCTAAAAATGTTTTAGGGGATTCGGAATGATGTAGATGTCGAGTGATTTGATGATCTCTTCTCCCATTGTGTCAGGGCAAGCTCGGCACAGTAGTAGATATCAATATGCTCGATCTGGCACATTACCCTTATGCAACGCAATATGCCTTACACAATACGATATAGGTTAACAAATAAAACCATATGTTAAGTGGTGCTGGGGTGCTTATACAAATCCAATCACGCTTATGTTTAATGACCCAGTTTAACCAATCCAATCACGCTTATGTTTAATGACCCAGTTTAACCAATCCAATCACGCTTATGTTTAATGACCCAGTTTAACCAATCCAATCACGCTTATGTTTAATGACCCTCTTTAACCAATCCAATCACGCTTAAACACACACACTCCCTTTATCAATTTCAGGTAACATTAAGCAATGCTCATAAAATTATCAAAACTGACTAACCTCTTTCTTAATCGTTTTGACTTAAATTCAAATTACTAAAAAAATTAAAAAAATTTTGATTAAGAAAAAAACCAACGCATCAGCTAACCGGTTAACAAGGTGCATCAGCTAACCAATACAATAACCCCATCAACCAACGCACCAGATAACCAGCTAACACATCAGCCAAACAATTGCTTAACCTTTTTTCCACCCCCATCAACCAACGCATGACACAATAGCTAACCGGTTTATGAGTTAGTGGGTGGATTGGGATATTGATGAAAAAAAAATTTTTTTTTAAATTTTATTTTTTATTTGTTGCTTAAGTGTAACAAATAAAAATTTTTTAAAACCCTTGCTATTCATAAAAAAATCGAATTTAACTTAAAGCATTTGTATAACATATATACATAATGTGTGAGTTAATAAAAGATATCAACCGTTATCCTTATGTTATACCTGAGTCACTAAGAAAAATTGTCTTAACCATAAAAAGTAAACATATAGATACCTTCTATAATAAACATGTAGATGGCTTAAGAGAAGTGTATTTTTTCTATACAGACAATATCATACCTTTTGAAGGTGTCTACACTAACTCAAATATTTACTATGAATATAGTAGAATGAAATATGAAAACCCTAACATGAAAACATACTTAAACTTAAACGTATTGTTTCATGAAGGAGAAATACCAGGACAAGAAGGTGAATTTCTTAACCCTCAACGTCTTAATCTAACAAAAATACTTTTAGACTTTAACGAAAATGAAACAACTTTTTTATCTATGTTACAGGAAACATTTAATAAAATAGGTGATGAAGCAGATAGAATTTACTGCCAGTTTGATGTAAACAAAGAAACAACTCTTTTTATCTACTTTGAAGAAGAAGGTGAAATAAACTATCCTCCTTTTATAGAGTTATGTGAACTACCACAAAGAGAAATGTCTGTCGAAGAAGAAAGAGTAGCTCATTTTAGAAGGGAACATCAACAATCATTAGAAACAGTAGAAGAAATCAATCAACGTTCAGCCTTTGAATTTACAGAAAGTGATTTTGAAAGGTTCTGGAAAGAAAATAAAGAAAACTTTTTAGATGGAACTTATAACATATGGATGGTTAGGTATAGAAAAGATAGAGAGGGTAACCGAGGAACAAACAACTACAAAAATAAATAACTATAAAACATTTAAATCAGAAACATGTGTGCTATGTTTAGATGAAAAAGCAAAGGTTAATGTTTTATTTGCTAACTGTGGTCATCTATGTTGTTGTGCTACATGTTTTGCATTATATACAAAAAATGCTTGCCCCATATGTAAAACAGAAAATTCTATAATTAGAGAAATATAACTAAATTAAAAAATTTGAATCCAAGGTAAAAGTTTCCAGCATACTAATATACAAGCATGAGTGAAACAAATACGTCTAATACATATCAACCCCAAACAAAAGAAGAAAAGTCCTTTTATGAAAAATATAAATTGGAAAGACAGATAAGCAAAGAAGCACGTGAAGACAATGAAGAAGATGTTATATATACTGAAGAGGAAAAAAGAGAAATAGAAATAGATGCAATAAACAATCGAATGATGGAAAAATTTCAATCTGAAGCATGGGATATAAAAAATAATATTATAAAGACAGTAATAAGAATTTTAGAACATGATGCGGAAGATGACCTAAACATATGGTTAGAGGATGTTATGAAAGATGAGGACTTAGAAGATAAACCATTATGGAAAGTAGAATATGAAAAAATAGCCGCAACAGAAGGTTATATAGAAAGCCTTAAAGAATACTTACCGGAACTGATAAAAGAAAGATTAGATTTAGAAAAAAAAAAAAATGAAAAATTGTTTCTTAACTAATATAGTATGTAGTAAAAATGAGTGTATTAAACAAAATTACACAAAAAGAGATTAATGATTTAAAATCTACCTTAGAAAAAAAGCATATAACTTATTTACCTGAAAAGCTTAATAGCAAAAGTTATATATTTCCAAACGTATCACAAAAAGAAAAATATTATAACAATCTTAGTGTTGGTATTGCTGCATACTACTATCTTTTTTCTAAAAGATTACTAACCAATAACTCATCTCTATGGTTAGGGTTAGCAAATGAACACCGTAGAAGAACCGGTTATTTTTGGTCTAGCATTAGTCCAGATGAAACCACATCAATAGTTGTGCGTTTACAAAAAGAAATTCATAATTCTCTTGATGATGGTGTATATCAACCAGGATGCGTGTTGTTGTGGTATAATAATAAATTTTATCCATTTATAGAATTTGCATCATATGGTGATGATTTAACCCAAGATTTACCATTAGAACAAAGTGAATATAAATTTATTTAAATATTTAACCCTTTTACTGGGTTAAATATTTTTTTACAAGTCTAACTCTATCAGTAATGTCAAATATGCATTTTTAGCATTAGGGTTATTTGACCTTGTTATAAAGTTTATAACATCACATTGGTCTATTACTAAAGGTTGTGGAAAAACTACACAACTACAACCTTCTCCTTTCTTTTTTACTATGGAGTAGTCAACCTGTTCAACTCCATTTACGACTATATTAACTTTTGCCTCTTCTTTTAGAATACCGGTCCCCTTAACAACCATTAAAGTCCCTCTTATAATTCTACCAGGAGCAGACATACAATAACCCCCCATCCCATGGCTTACTCCGGTGCTTCCATTACCAAAAGAAAACTCATAATTACCATCTAATAAAGCACCTTGTTCCTCGGCACACACGCTTATAATTGTTTTAGGAAGCGATACCCTTCCATCCACATAGGATTTTGTTACTAAATCTCCCTCATCTACAGGTATCGCAGCGTTTTTTATAGAAAAACCTTGAAAATCTACATCAGATATTGCTGTAAAGCTTCCATTCGGATTTTTTACAATAGCACCACCATTATCAACATAATTTTTATTAGCAGCGGCGTTAAGATTTATTGGATTTGGTAAACCAGTAATTGAGTTACCACCCATATCTATTTTACCAGCCATTGAAAAAGACCCATCTTGGTTTTTTGTTAAAGCCTTTTCACCTGCGGTAGCCATCTTAAAAACACTATCTACGTAAAGCTTATTCGCTGCATGGCTATTTTCAATTGGAGAAGCAACAAAATGAATTCGCCGGTTACCCATAGATATTTCCCCTATTGCAGTATAAAAGTTATCAACGGGGTTATACAAAAATGGCGAGGATTGACTATCAACATACCCCTTTGTTGCTACATCATCAGGTTCAGCCGGTGACAGGACATTAATTAACCCATAATTCCTCATATCTATATTTCCTGTAGCAACAAATCTTCCATCATTACGTTTAACAATGACACTTTCTCTACTAACCTTATCCACATAACTTCTTGTAGCAGCATCATGCGGTTCTTCAGGGTCATGTAGATTATGTATTTTTTTAAAACTCATATTGAATGGAGCAGTAGCAATAAAATTTCCATTTTCTTTTAATAGTGGTGATTCATGGCTTCCCCCTGCTGTATTATCAACATAATCCTTTGTCGCAACATCTTGAGGATTTACTGGATTACTAACCCTCGTAAATGTGTTGCCATTCATATTTATAGAACCAGTAACAGTGGTTGTTCCATCTTTACGTAAAAAGTTGTTAGTTATGTAAGCAAGTGATACACCATCACCGCTTGTTTTAACATCATCCATTCTTCCAAATTTATCAACAGGCATCGTTTTTTAATATTACTAAAAAAGTTTATTTAAAACATCTTGAAATTTATTATCATTACATAACTCTTTAAAAATGAACAAACATAAATGACCACAAAATACTTCCCCCGCATGTTGTAATTGGTCAGTATTGTAGTATATATGTTGTTTTAAATAATCTATAATTTCATTAGGTGGTTGAATACCATAACTATCAAAATGAATTTTTCTTTTTCCATCTTTAAACCATGCAACCCAATGAGTACCAGGACCACCAGAGTCATCAAGGTTTAATATACCACATTCTTTATTTTTTACTTTTTTAGGTAGGACATCTCTTAAAAATGTTCCTCTAAAATTTTCTAACTCTCCTTTTCTTAAATTTTCTTTTTACAGGTTTATGTAATTCTTCTGCTAATGTTATATTTTCTAAATTTTTTTTTTTAATTCCCATACCAAATCTTTTCTTTGTACCAATTAATGAAGAAACTAATCCTCTTTCCATTCTTTCCTTAATAGTAGGATTATAGATACCCTTTAACTCTTTAAGCATATTAGCATCACACAGATCATTACGTGTTTTAGTATCATCATGTTTAAGATAACATATGTCATGATGATATGCTGCCTTGTCAACACGATTTACAGGTTTTGACCATTCTTTAGGTGTTAAATCAGGATTTAATCTTTTCTTTAACTTAGTACCAGGACCAGTAAAATTATGACCAGGTAAATGCATTTCAACAGTTAAGTTATTGATTGCTTTGTTTAACAATGATCCACCTTTTTGTTGTTTAATAAATTGTGTTTTAGTTGTACCACAATTAACACATTTTCCTCGCATCATATTTTTACCATTTTTACTTACATAACATTCTATATCAGTAGTATCAGTTTTCTTTTTACATTTAACGCAATACATTTTTTTATATTAAAATAAAATTTTTAATATAAAATGGACATTGTTAATTTATCATGGAATGAAGCTTTAGCTAAAAGATTTAATCACCCCCTTTTACCTAGGAGCATCAGGGGTTTAATAGTAGGTAAATCAGGATGTGGTAAAACTACACTTTTACTTAACCTTTTGTTAAGACCTGATTGGTTAGATTATGACAACTTATGTGTTTTTGGTAAAAGTTTGTTTCAACCAGAATATCGTATACTTAAAAAAGCCTTTGAAGAAAAAATACCAAAAGAATACATATTAAGGTTGTTTTCACTTAAAAATGATGTACAAAACTATGATGTTTCTCCTGTAGCATTAGTTGAAGAATGGAGCAAAACAATTAAAGAAAAATCTGATATCAATTGTGAATTTTTTGAAAATGCTTGTGATGTACCTGACCCAAGAGATTTAAATGGACAAAACAAAAACTTAATGATATTTGATGATTTACTTTTAGAAAGACAAAACAAATGTGAAAGCTATTACGTAAGAGGTAGACATAGTAATGCAGATTGTTTTTATCTATCACAAAATTATTTTAGACTACCACGTCAAACTATTAGAGAGAATGCAAATTTTATTTGTTTGTTTAGGCAAGACTTAAAAAATCTTAATCACATTTATAGTGATCATGTAGGTGATGATATGACAAAAACAGAGTTTGTTAATTTTTGTAAAAATTGTTGGGAAAGGCCTCATGGTTTTGTTATCATAGATTTAACCAACAACAAAAACAATGGTAAGTATAGAAATGGATTTGACAACTTTTACATACCACAAAACTATTACAACTACTATTAAAAAATATAACTTAAGCAAAAAGATATATTTTTACAATATAACATCCTTTTCAAGTAATATAAAAATGGAAGAATTACTTGAAAAGATAGTAAAAAATACTAACCATAAGTCGTCATTTCAGTTGATAGTAAGTGACAACAAAACAGAGTTTAAAACAAGATTTAACCCACCACTTAAATTAGACCAAGATAAAGAATATGAAGTGGCGTTGGTTAACCTTGAAACTTACTAGTCATTTCCTAATATTGATAAACGCAATGGAACTTTTGTTTATTCACCTGACAATGGTGCAACATGGGTAAAACTAAAATTACCAGAGGGATCTTATGATTTAGTTGATATTAATGATACATTACAACAAGAAATGAGGAAAAGGGGTCATTATGGCCCAGTTAATGAAGAATATTTTATTAATATCTCTGCAAACACTAATACTTTAAAATCTATTCTTTATGTTGAAAATGGTTATCAGGTAGATTTTAACCAAGGCAGAAGTATTGGGAAAGTATTAGGATTTAATAAAGCGAAATATTTACAAGGATTTCATGAATCTGAAAATGTTGTAAATATTCTTAGTATTAATAGCTTGTTAGTTAATATTGACTTAATTTCAGGTAGTTATGTTAACGGCTCACAAAGAAATACGATTTACAGTTTTTTCCCTAATGTATCACCAGGGTATAAAATAATAGAAAACCCAGTAAATTTAGTTTATCTTCCCCTAACATTAAATGAAATACATGATTTAAATGTGTCAATTACTGACCAAGATGGAACATTACTAAATCTAAGAGGTGAAAATATAACAATCAGATTTCATATAAGAGAGGCAAGATAGATATAAAAATGACAAACTACATTAACGCTAAAATAAATATTTCAGAAGGGCAAAAGGAAAAAAATTTACATGCTTTTAAAAACAAAAGCCCAGCAAGTATTCGTTTAAAGCATGAAGATATACATGGTAATGATGTAATAGCATTAACCAAATCACAAGTAAATAAACTTACAAAAGCTTATAAAGGTGGAAAGGGAGCAACGTTTAGAATGTCACCTAGACAACTTAAACACAATATGAAAGTAGAAGGTGGATTTTTACCTTTGTTAGCTTCATCAGTTTTACCTACATTAGCAAGAACCGTTTTACCTGCAATAGGTGTTGGTGCTCTATCTGGTCTTGCTTCTTCAGGTGTTCAAAAAGCAATGGGTAATGGTCTTTACCTTAAAAAAGGTGGTTGTGTATGTCAAGTAGAAACTGATGGAGAAGGTTTATATCTTGGTCCAGCAAAAGGTAAAGGATTGTGTTCCGTTGGTGATGGATTGTATTTAAAACAAGGGTCAAAAATTTATGATGGAAAAGGTCTTTTTTTAGGACCTAATAGTCCATTTGCTAATATTCCTATATTAGGAGCAATATTATAAATTAAAAAACATGAATGTACATAAATTTGGAAATGGAAATGGAAAACATAAAATGTTTCAACCAAAAACTATTTTTTGGAAACCTGTTGAAGGTAAGTATTCAGCTAAAAAAGTTAATCCTGTTTCATGGGATAATTTTACTCAACAACCGTTAGTATTAGAAGGAGGACAAACAAGAACGATAGCTTTAGGTATGGGTTTTAATATGAGTAAAGGTTTTGTTTTAGTTTCTCTATCTTATAATCTAAAACTTAATCAAATATCTATAACAAATGAAGTTTCATTAGAAGAAGTGGATGACATGGTTACAACAATTACAAACAACTCAAAAAAGTTAGTAAAAATTAATGAAAATGAATTTTTGTGTCGTCTTTACTATTCAATTTAAAAAAAAAATTATAATTAATAAAATGGAGCGAAAAGAAAAAGTTTATCCAGACTTACCAGAAGAACGTAATATACCAAATGCACCAATAATATCAATAGGAGATGGTGGTCAATCATTTAGACTTAAGAAGATATCAGAGATTCAGGATTTTCTTGAAAATGAAGTAAGAATTAGAGAACAGTTAAGTAAAAAGTATTTAAAGATTAGTAAGACTGTGGATAATGTAGAAGCAGCCTTAACAGTTGGAGCACTAGGAGCTGGAGCTGGGGGAATCGCTTTACTTTCTACTGTGGTAGCAATACCTGCTACGATAGTTTTAGAAAGTTGTGCTTTAGCTATTGGATTAGCAGCATTAGTAGGTAAGTTTTTGGTTAGAAGAACCAGAACAAAATCAGAAAAACATCTTCAGATTAAAATGTTAGCAGATTCAAAGTTAAATACACTACTTACACATATATCAAAAGCAATATCAGACAATAAAATAGAACATGAAGAATTTAGTTTAATTATGGAAGAATTGGAAAAATATAAACAAATGAAGGAAGAAATTAGAAGTAAGTCGAAGAAAAAAGCAAGCTAGAGGAACAAGAGAGTTTAATAGAGAAGGGGAGAATAGAAGCACGGGAGGAATTCAGGAGACTAGTAGAAAGACACAATGGAAGCCATTAAGATTAAAACTAAAACCACCCAAGTTTAAGTGTTTTTGTGCATGTGAGATAGATAATACTAATTAAAAAAATTAATTACTTAAAAAAATATGTCGTTTTTAAAGATAAAAGACCCTTTAAAAAGGGATCAAACAGTAAAAGAATTTATTGCACTGAAGAAAAGAATACGAGATAGTAACCTTGCAGAGAAAACAGGAGACATTGAATTGCAAACAGATCTTTCGAAGTTTTTTAGACCTATTACAGAAACACAAAAGGAAGCAACAAAGGAGATTACAGAAGGACTAAAACCAATTAAAGAGGGGATTAAACAATTGCCACAGGCTATTACGTTTCCAGCCTTTCCTTCTATAGAAACTTATGAAAAACCGGAAATAAGTGATGAAGAACTTGAAGAAATACTTAGATTTGCTGAAGAGGATAAAGCTAAAGAATCATTATTGCTTATAGGACCACTTGCAACACAGCAGTTAAGAAGATTTACTAATAAGGATGAAGCTGATACAACGTATGGGTTATATGACAAAAAAGGTAAATTTTATATAGGCAATGTTGAAGTTGAAATTTTAGGAGATGATCTTTTAATTGAAAATAAAATCTACGAAGGCACACCTGGTCTGTGGGAGTTAATTATAGCTAAAAAACCGGACAAAGATAAATATACTGATAGTGATTTTGAAAATTACAAGGAGATAATGATAAAATCTGGCACTCTTCATCGAAATCATGACAGAAAAAGTCATTTACCAAAAAGCAGTAAAGCAATCAAATGGAGAAAAATACTTAAGGATATTTGGCTTGATAGACCCATCGGAGAAGGAATTACCATTATCCCATATGACCCTAACGCACTATTAGAAAGATTAGACCTCTTAATGGCAAGTAAAGAAGCTGGTAATACAGGTGTAAGAAATGAGCTTGTAAGTATTTGTGATGAATTAAAAAGACAACATGTATTAAATTCAAAGAGTTATAAAAAATTAATGTCTATACTATAAAATGATTACATCACAAAAAAGAGGATTTAAAAGAAATTATGCTTATGGAGGAGCAGGAATATTTGATACTTTAGCTAATTTTCTTACAAGACTATTTACGAGTCAAGCAGCTAAACAAATTGCATCTTCAGCAGTTGATGTTGGTAAGAGTGTAGCTAAGGAAGGAGCAAAGAAAGCGTTAGAGGTTGGAAAGAGTGCCGCGGCTGATGCAGGTAAAAAGTTAGTTCAAAAGGCTTTAACACCAAAATCTAAAAAGATTATAGAAAAATATACTCAAAAGCCTACTACAACAACACAACGTGCAATGCAAGATATTAGCAAGTTAATGGATGGTGGCGCTATTGCCATACAAGATTTAGTTAAGAAATTAAATAGTGGTTCTGGAATTAAAGTATTATGAAAAAATTAATTCAAGTTAAGTAAAATAAAAACATTAAATAAAAAAGAATGTCAAAGCTAAAATTTAATTTAACACATTATGAAAAATACAACACAAAAAGGGTTAATATCCTTTATGGAAATCTAAAACTTAATGATGATTGTAAAGCATTAGATAGTAGTAATACAAAATATGACTATAATAAAGCTGTTTTAAAATTGACACCTGAAAAGGCTGATATCATTAAGGAATTTGAAGAAGATGTAAATCAATATCTAGAAAAAAATGGTATGCTTAAGGTAACCATTCTTTATGGAAATAAAATTTACTCTAAAATGAAAAAATACCATTCAATAGAAAAACTTAAAAATATTAAACTTAAGGGTGTGTATGTAAATGATGAAAACAAGTCATTCCCTCAACTATGGGTAGAATATTAAAACAATTATAATTTGACTTAAAAATTATAATTGTATATAATAAAATGGATATTTTAAATATTAAATCACCGATTTTAAAAAATGATAGTATTGATGAATATGAATATTATGAATATCTACCTATTACAGGAACTAATCTAAACAACCCTGGAGGAAATATTAGGATTGATATTGAAACTCAAGATATTTTTTATCATCCTTCAGAGTCTTATTTACAAATTATAGGTGAATTAGTAAAAGAAGATGGTACACGTTATGGTGCGGCTAATGAAGTTACCATAACAAATAATGGTTTGATGTATCTGTTTAAAAATATAAGATATCAACTTAGTGGACAAGAGATAGAATCAATTAATTATCCTGGTCAGACTACAACAATGCTAGGGTTGTTAAAATACCCTGATGACTTTTCTAAATCACAGGGACAAAACCAACTGTGGTTAAAAGATAACAGTCTCACCGCAGATAGTGCTACTAATAGTGGCTTTTCAGTAAGAAAACAGTTTATTTTTAGTTCAAATCCACTTGGAAAATTTAGTTTTAGGATACCCTTAAAACATATATTTGGTTTTTGTGAAGATTATAACAAAGTTATATATGGTATGAAGCAAACTTTAACCTTAACAAGAAATAATGATAATGATGCAATTTATAGAAGAGGGGACATTTTAGCCCCGGATGGTACCGTGGCAACTCCAGCAGTTGATGTTGGTAAAGTTGTATTAAGTAAAGTATCTTGGTTTATACCACATGTATCACCAGAAGATGGTAATAAGATGGAACTTTTTAAATTTATTGAGAAGAAAGAAAAATTCCCAGTTGGGTATAGAATGATACAAAGTGACAGTATTGCGGTTCCACAAGCAACAGGTTTTACTTGGAGGTTATCATCTAAATCATCTCCTGAGGTGCCACGTTTCTTAATTGTAGGTTTTCAAACAGGTAAAAGTAATAACCAAGAACAAAACGCAGCTATATTTGACAGCATAAATATTAAAAATATTTATGTAATGTTAGGTTCAAAAAAATATCCACTATATGATCATGATATAAATTTTACTACTAATCAATTTAGTAGAATATATGGTGAAGCTGCTTCATTTAGAAAAAAGTTTTTTAGCATGGATGAATTAGTATCAAACCCTAGTATTAATCCTTATGAATTTAAATTTCTTTTTCCTTTGTTTGTGTTTGATTTATCAAAACAAAGTGAACGACTTAAGTATTCTGTTACTGATATCCACGTTAAAGCAACATTCAATCTAGCTGTTCCACCAAATACTGAAGCAATTGCTGTTTTACTTAGTGATAGGTTAATTAACTTCCAGAGTGATGGAAATAAAATGAGTGTAGTATATTAAGTAAATTTTTACTTAAATAAAATAATATGAAAAAGGTTGCTGATTTTAAAAAGATATTAACAGATAACAATATTAAGTGGTATTCCTATTGGAACCAGAAAAAGTTTATTGATGTGTTAAAAGAGCATGGATTGTATCCTGAAGAGGAAGAAAAAAAATTTTTTTTAAAAATTCCTAATTATGATAGATTAAAGGATATTGCTAAAAATCCTAAAACGGTTACCTTAAAGGATGTTGAAACTGAAGAGGTGATTGAATTTCCATCAATTTACAAGGCTAGTAAATTTATTGACCGATGCCCACAAACGATTGAAAATTGGAATGGTAGAGTTTGGAAAGGAAAATATAGAATTGTCATTCTTTAATTTTATTATTTTTTTTAAAAAATAATAAAATTTGACTTAATGAAATATTTTTTAAATTTAAAAATCATGAATCGTCAATTTGATAAATACAATGTAGCTGGATTAAGAAATCTAGCAAGGGAAAGGGGATTAAGAAGATACTCAAGGCTTAGACGTAATGAATTAATAACTCTTTTGATTAATACAGGACCTTCTATATTAGATAGAGACCTGGAAACCATTGATGCTCCAATATTACAACCATCAATTGCTACTGCTACTGCTACTCCCTCTACATCAAGACAAAGACCAGTCACTCCACCAACTACTTCAGTTAATGATTTGTTAAGAAGTTTAGAAAATGTAAGAGTGGAACAACCAAGTATATCACCTGAACTTAATGCATTAAAAAGGAAGATAAAAAGTATTTATGATAAAGTGGATAAAATAGAAGTAATAAAAAATAAATCTGCCTTAAAATATTATGCAACTGAACATAAAATAAAGGGAATAGATGTTGATAGACCACAAGAGTTTTTAGAGCTAACACAACCAGCAATTGTAAAACTTTTAAAAAGCATGCATAGTCATAAAGTAAAATTAAATCTTCAATGTTTAATGGAAAGAGGAGAGGGTGTTAATAAACAAATAGTAGAGGCTAATTTTTCTTCTTCTGAAGATGGTTATGAGATTATTTTACAAGGAACAAATGTATTAGAAGTATACTATGAAATGATAAATAGAATTATAGAAAATTTTATTAATTTTGTTTCAAGTGGTAGTGGTTGGGTGTTTAATAGTGTGGTTCATTTAAAGTTACATAGTGTTATTTATGAACCATTAAGAGCAGGTGGATGGTTACCTTTACCTAAGTGGATTGAAAACAAAAAGGCATGTATTAATATGAAAAATAAGGATGATGAATGTTTTAAATGGAGTGTTTTGAGACATGTTAATCCAAAAGATAAAAATCCACAAATAGTAGACAACAATTTAAGATCGAAAGAAAATAGCTTAAATATGAAAGGAATTAAATATCCTGTTTCTTTACTTGATATAGATAAGTTTGAAAGACAAAATCCAACAATTAGCGTTAATGTTTTTGGTATAGTAAAAGGTAAGGAAAAAATCTACCGAATTAGAGCTATGAAAAGTTTAAAAGAAAATCATGTAAATTTGTTATATATTGAAGATGAAGATGGTGAAAAATCTCATTATGTTTTAATAGAAAATATTAATGCTTTACTGAGAACTCAAACAGCCTCTAATCATAATGTTGAGTATTGTATGCTTTGTATGAACCATTTTGGAAGTGAAAAACTTTTAGAAAAGCATATGGAGCGTTGTGAAGATCATGATGGAGTTGATTTAATAATGCCTAAGTTTGATCCTAAAAATCCTGAAAAAATTTTAATAAAGTTTGAAAACTATTGTAGAAAAATTATGGTACCATTTGTTGTTATTGCTGATTTTGAATGTATATTACAAAAAATAGAACCAGATACACAACAAGAAAGTAATACTATTGAAACACAAAAGCATATACCTGTTAGTTAAAACTATTTAATTTGTAGTTATGATGATAATGTTTTAAAACCAGTATTAAGAGGATATGTAGATGAGGACGCTGAAAAACATTTTATAGATACTTTAACTGAGGATAGTAAACAACTTTATAAAGAATTTTATAAAAAACCAGTAAAAATTAAAATAACAGAAGATGAAGTTAGAAAACATAAAAATGAAGTAAAATGTTGGATATGTAGTGGTAACTTTACTCATGAAAATTATAAAGTAAGAGATCATTGTCATTTTACTGGCAAATATAGAGGAGCCGCACATAATGATTGTAATCTTAAAGCAAAAGTTCCAAATTTTATACCTGTTATCTTTCATAATTTATCTGGTTATGATGCACATATTTTTATTAAGTATCTTGGTAAAGCAAATGGTAAAATTGATTGTATTCCTATCAATGAAGAAAAATATATTAGTTTTACAAAACATCTAAAGGTAGGAAATAAAAATATTAATTTAAGATTTCTTGATAGTTTTAAGTTTTTAGCTAGTAGTTTAGAAAAAATTGTAGTAAATTTAAATGATGGCGATTTTAAAAATTTAAAAGATTATTTAGAAAATCATCGCGGTGGATATACAGAAGAAAAATTAAAATTGTTATGTAAAAAGGGTATCTTTTCTTATGAATGGTTAGATAGTTTTGAAAAATTAGAAGAAACACAACTACCGCCTATAGAAGAATTTTATTCAAGCTTAAATGGAGAAGGAATTTCAGAAAAAGATTATAAACATGCTTTAAAGGTGTTTGATTTTTTTAAATGTAAAAATATTAAGGATTATTTACAACTATACAATGAAACAGATGTTGTACTTTTAGCTGATGTTATGGAAAACTTTAGATTTTCTATGCATAAAGAATTTGGTTTAGATCCTGCTTGGTATTATACTTTACCTGGATATGGATGGGATGCTATGCTAAAGATAACCGAAATAAAATTAGAAAAACTTACTGATATTAATATGCTTAACTTTTTTGAAGGATCAAAAAGGGGTGGTGTTTGTATGACTAGTATTAGATATGCAGAGGCAAACAATAAATATATGGGTGATAAGTATGATTCAACAAAACCTAGTAAATATTTGTTTTATATTGATAAAAACAGTCTTTATCCTTGGGCTATGAGTAAGCCTTTACCTGTAGGTGGTTTTAATTGGATGACAAGAGAAGAATTAGATAACTGGGAAAAATATCCATGTACTCTGGAGGTTGATTTGGAGTATCCTAAAGATTTACATGATTTGCATAATGAAATGCCTTTAGCAGAAGAAAAATTAAAAGTTAGTAAAGTAGAAAAGTTAATACCAAACTTAAATGATAAGGAAAAATATATACTTCATCATGAAGCTTTAAAGACTTACCAAAGATTAGGATTAAAAATTAAAAAAATACATTCTGGAATCAAATATCAAGAGAGTACCGCTATTAAAACATATGTTGATATGTGTGTAAATTTAAGAACACAAGCAAAGAAGGATAAAAATAAATTTTTAGATCAGTTACGGAAGTTAGCAATGAATTCTGTTTTTGGTAAAACCATGGAAAACATAAGAAATAGAGTAAATTTAGAATTAGTTAATGGTGAAAATAGTGAACGATTTAAAAAGTTAACTGCAAAACATAACTTTCATAATCATACTATATTTGATGAAAATTTGGTTGCGGTACATATGAAAAAAACATGGATTAAATATGATAAACCAATTTATTTAGGAGTAAGCATACTTGATATTAGCAAAACAACAATGCTAGAAGATTATTATAACTATTTTAAAAATAAATTTGGTGAAGATAAAGTATTTATGTGCTATACTGATACTGATAGTTTTGTTTTAACAATAGAAACTGAAGACTTGTATAAAGATTTAAAAGAGGATGCAGATGCAATGTTTGATTTTAGTAATTATCCACCTAATCATCCATTGTATAGTGAAGAAAATAGAAATGTACTAGGTTTTTGTAAGGATGAAATGGAGGGGGATCTTTTAACTAATTTTGTAAGTCCTGGAGCAAAAAACTTACGCTATGAAAAAATTAATTTTAAGAAAAGATGAAAAAGGTAACGCACTAACCAATGAAGATGGTAGATTTATTTATGATGAGACTGTTAAAAAAGATGAAAATGGTAGAATGATATATGATGAGAAAGCAGAAACTAAAAAATGTAAAGGGGTTAAAAAGTCTGTGATTAAAACTGACCTAAAATTTAAAACTTATAAAGATTGTTTAGATACAGGAAAAGATTTTTGTGTACATATGGGAGGAATAAAAAGTAGACTTCATGAATTATCCACTATAAAAATAAATAAAATAGCATTAAGCTTTGAGGATGATAAAAAGGGTTTGATACTCTTGGATGGTAGTTATAGAACATTATCACGTGGACATTATAGGCTGACTGATGAAACAAAGTAAAATATTTAATCTAGTAAAAAGATTAAATATTTATCTAATTGGAAAAGAAATGTTTTTTACATTTTTTGTAGGTCATCTATTAATAAATCTTCTATAACAAATAGGAAGTCAATTGTTTTTAATATTTCTCTTCTTAATAAAATTCTTCGTTTTGCTGTTTTATATCTCTGTACTTTTTTATCAACTTGCTCGTGTAATGTTTCAGCATGAGCATTAATTATTAGCTTCATTTTCTCATTTTTGTTTTCAGCTTTAACTTTCCTTTCACCTATGAAATTAAGAACTCCGTCTAGAATACTGTTACTCACATAATCATCATTAAGTTTTTTAGTTATCTTTTCAAGAAGACATTTAGAAAGATCGGATAAATAAATTCTGTTTCTATTTGTCTTACCATGATGTTATCCCTATGAAAACTTATTTGTGCTCTTTTATTATCTCCAAGTGCTTTTCCTCTATTCATCTTTCTTCTATAATGCTTCTACTAATATTTAAAAGTTAAATTAATTTTTTAATATGTAATAGAATAATTAAAAAGATAAATTAAAAAAAAAAATTTTTTTTTTTTTTTTTTTTTTTTTTTTTCATCAATATCCCAATCCACCCACTAACTCATAAACCGGTTAGCTATTGTGTCATGCGTTGGTTGATGGGGGTGGAAAAAAGGTTAAGCAATTGTTTGGCTGATGTGTTAGCTGGTTATCTGGTGCGTTGGTTGATGGGGTTATTGTATTGGTTAGCTGATGCACCTTGTTAACCGGTTAGCTGATGCGTTGGTTTTTTTCTTAATCAAAAGTTTTTTTATTTTTTTTAGTAATTTGAATTTAAGTCAAAACGATTAAGAAAGAGGTTAGTCAGTTTTGATAATTTTATGAGCATTGCTTAATGTTACATGAAATTGATAAAGGGAGTGTGTGTGTTTAAGCGTGATTGGATTGGTTAAAGAGGGTCATTAAACATAAGCGTGATTGGATTGGTTAAACTGGGTCATTAAACATAAGCGTGATTGGATTGGTTAAACTGGGTCATTAAACATAAGCGTGATTGGATTGGTTAAACTGGGTCATTAAACATAAGCGTGATTGGATTGGTTAAACTGGGTCATTAAACATAAGCGTGATTGGATTGGTTAAACTGGGTCATTAAACATAAGCGTGATTGGATTGGTTAAACTGGGTCATTTAACATAAGCGTGATTGGATTGGTTAAACTGGGTCATTAAACATAAGCGTGATTGGATTTGTATAAGCACCCCAGCACCACTTAACATATGGTTTTATTTGTTAACCTATATCGTATTGTGTAAGGCATATTGCGTTGCATAAGGGTAATGTGCCAGATCGAGCATATTGATATCTACTCACAGTACCCTTCGATAATCTCATCATTGGTGACATTAGGATCACTTACGACTAGACAACTTCAGGCTTTAAGAAGTCTGCTGTTTTGGTTCCAAGTCCACGCGGACGAGCCACCGACTTTGGACCTATTGCCATAACATAGCGTAGCAAAATATACCAATCAGCAAAATACGTCGGAAAAAAAAACCCACCTAACTAAAACATTAGGTACGCTCAACACACCGATGCATTCGACATTTCAAGAAAAAGATTCAGTCCCAACTGCAGTTCTACATCCTAATATTCCAACATTTTGAAGCCGTCAGATCTCATTTTACACCTAACTTCTAAAATCATTTGAACCGGTCATTATCATCTCATTTAGAAGTTATACATGTGCACGAGTATAGTAAGATTTCTTATCCTTATTGTCCACGGCTTTACCTTCATTTACGTCGAGCAGCGTGAGAAAAATTGTGCAGTTCTTGACATTTTATTCGTAAATTGGTAAACAAAATAAACAATGGTGTAGTAGCTAGTAATGTCATTTTTATGAATGGCGGATAAATATCATACCGTAAATTTGTACCAATCAAATTGCAAATTAAGACCTATGCTTTCTGTGCGTGAGTTACGTCATCAAGACCATATTTGGAACCGTATTTCACCGTGTCTAGATACGGAATTTTGTTTTGTCGTGTGTTATTTTATCCGCATGCGACGCATGTATTTGAGCCAGAAAAAATTCAGGTATATTAAAGATCTATATTGGGATTTACAGTGCACAAAGTCCAATATAGGCCTCTCCGTTTCAGGGGATTTTACCGCTTTTGTGATCAGTCCTCAGCATGATCACTATAGCAAGGTGTATAATGTTTAATTTATCTTTCCTTCGTACTCGTTAGTCAATTCGCCCAGGATCTGATTCGGATCGATAATTTTTTTTTTTTTTTTCTATAAATATTTAGCAACACAGGGGCTTCTACTATTTCGGCCCTAAGTTTCTATTGTCATACCCTCATGGGCTGGTATTCATTCGTAGTGTTCATTCTTTTCTGTTTAATGGTGAGCCTTACCTGTTTAGGGATCTGCCATGGAAGGGCAGTAGGGAGAGAACTAGCACCTCAGTAGTTTCGGTTTAGTGCCTTTACTGTAAGATGTCATCCTGATCGCCCCGCACATTATGCAAGACTGACAGCTGCCGCTATTATTTCTGTTGTACATTGTTCCCCGTCCTCTTTTTTTAATAGAACTCTCTGAAAAGTCGGTCTAATCGCACGACATTTTTCCTGCAATTAGATACGAGCCGTGCTCTGTGAAAAGAGGGCTTAATGCATCTATGTGATGTATTATACCAATCAAGCCATCACATAATTATGGATCCATAAAAGCCACTTTTTTCAACAACCGAGGTAAACTGATCCTTAGACATACAGAAAACTGACCAATATCGAAAAGTTTCGGCCCTGATCAGCCTGTGCGTACTGCGCAGGCTGACCTGAGCCGAACCATTTCGCAGATGCATTAAGCCCCTTTTCACACAGCATGGCTCATATACAGAAGTCCCTACTTTCTAGAAAAGCAACGTTAAAGTATTTTTGCAGACAGCATCGTATGTATTCGGTAAATGGTCAAAGTAAAGAGGAATCCAAACACAACATATATAGAAAGACATACCACGGTTCCTGTATATATGTAAACATTCTATTCCCAATCTTGTTTAACACGTGGTCTTGAAAGGGTCGGATTTTTCCCCACAGGCTACCGTTAGAGCTTCACTTTCATGAATTGTTTTTGAGACCCTTATCCGTGACGTGCTGCTGAGTTTTACCTTTTATGATTTTTTTTAAATCCCCTTATAATCCCTGATGTGCTTCTGAGCTTTACAGAGAAAAAAAAGTATAATAGATACTGATGGCAAACCAATGGGTGGTCCCTGACAAATATTCGTCATAAAGTTTTTACTTCTCTATTTACAGGTAAAGATGGGCAGCCACGGACCGATCACGGCTATCTTACGTTTTGTGCAATGTAAAAGGCATTCCTGTTGCACATTCTTGCTGCTTACCTCATTCGTTTGCTCGGTTATTTACAGCAAAACTATGTACGTTGAATAAAACACTTCTCTTGCGGCGAATGAAAATAAGTAGACTGAAATTATTTTTTGATTTTCGCATACTAGTAGTATGTGCAGTGTCTGATCTTGATCTTGTTTTACATGAACTCTGATGAACTCTGTAATTTTTTTCACATTATTTCACGAGATCTAGGATTTAATCCTCTCTAACTGCATATTGACACGTTTATGTCTATGAGGAAGAGCAGTCAGTGGCTTGGAACGAGTAATGTACCAAATACTAGTAATAGAAACCCAAACAAAGCATAGTATATACGTGCATTGGTCGTAAGGATATGAATGAAATGATAACATTTAAAACAGGGATAAAACTGAAGAACGAAAGGAAAGTGCCAAAGCTATCTGAAAAAAAAAAATGTTTTACGCCATCAAACCCGCAGTAATTACACGGAGAGAACTCACTCGGCTATGTCTTTCCAGGGTGTCCCGAGATCTAGGTTTGGGCTCTGTTGTGACTTGGTGACCAGCGTCCTTCGTATTGCAAGCAGATTCCATCTTGTGCAATGCTGAAACACACGCTCTTGTTTCAAGCTGTCTTGGTATTGCATGCAATTTCAGTGTTGTGCTACACTGAAACACTCTACTGTGATAAGTTTCCGTCGTATTATGGAAGGCAATTCAATATTGTGCAATACTTAAACACACCCTTTTTTGTTACAAGCTTCCCTCGTATTGCAAGCAGTTACAGTGCTTTGCGATACTTAAACACACCTTTTTTTGTTACAAGCTTCCCTCGTATTGCAAGCAGTTACAGTGCTTTGCGATACTTAAACACACCCTTTTTTGTTACAAGCTTCCCTCGTATTGCAAGCAGTTACAGTGCTGTGCGATACTTAAACACACCTTTTTTTGTTACAAGCTTCCATCGTATTGCACGCGGTTACAGTGCTGTGCGATACTTAAACACACCTTTTTTTTTGTTACAACTTTCTACTTATTGCAGGCAGTTACAGTGATGTGCGATACTTTTTTTTTTTTTTTTTTGTTACAACTTTCTACTTATTGCAGGCAGTTACAGTGCTGTGCAATACTTAAACACGCCCTTTTTTGTTACAAGCTTCCCTCGTATTGCACGCAGTTACAGTGCTGTGCGATACTTAAACACACCTTTTTTTGTTACAACTTTCTACTTATTGCACGCGGTTTCAGTGCTTTGCGATATTTAAACACACCTTTTTCTGATAGGCTTTCTGCATATTGCAGATAGTTTTAACCCTTGTCCTGTTGTATAACTTGAATGAAACTTTAAAGCCGATAGTAAAAACCCAAATATTGCTGTTACTAACTTATTTGTTTGGAGAAAAATAACTCCTTATCGGACAATGTAGATCCAAGATCAGACTGCACGTTCTGTGCAGTCTGATCTTGGATATACACTGTCCGCAATAGGTCAGTGGGTCGCGCTTAGCAACCTAAAGGTTAATACTGAAACACACCTTTGGTGACCAACTTCCTTTGTATTGCAAGCATTTTCAATGTTATGCAACATCGAAGCAAGCTCTTAGATGACAGGCTTCCTTCCAATTCCAGGCAGTTTCAAACACCAGTTAATATCTACCGGAGAATGAACAAAACCTGTAAGGGTTCGTTAGAGTTGCCGGACGAGGAGATCACTAAGAAAATATCTTCATACGTGTTTCCCAGTACAGACAAGTACATACGAGGTGAGTACGTTTGTCTGTCTCTCTCTGTGATGCAGGTGGGATTAAAACCCCTAAATGTCTACTGGTCAAGAAACAAAATATGTAAGGGCACGTTAAAGCCGGCAGAGGAGGAGATCCTTTGACAATATCTTCCCATAACTCTACCAACCGCAACTGTGGCTTTATTTGATCTGCTTGAAGGTGCACGAGTCTACTGCATGGTTGGTTTGTGCATGCTTTCTGGCCTTGGGGGGGGGGGGGGGGAGATTTACTGCAGCGTACTGACGTCTGGTTCTTCTTGCAATTACCTTAGCCCTTTACCACATAATCCAGATTTTTAATGACCCTGAAAGAGAGGGCTTTTAAAAACATCTTGGGAAAGAGGTAAAATGCTGGTAACCAGCATTTTCTCCTTGTCCCACAATGTTTTCTACCCTTTAAAAGAGGGAAATCGTGATCATAGCAACAATTCATTTATTTTCTGCAAATGCTTTCAAATAGGTAGAGTCCTAAGTTTTATCGTTTGGTAAAGAGTTGAAAGCAAACCCGGCCTTATAAAGACCGATATTCTGCAACTTGACGGCATCTGATATTCTGGCCACCGCATTTTGGTTTTTCGATTTACAATAGTTCAGTTTGTCAGCAGAAGCGATCTGGATCACATGGCAATACAGCAAATTGAAAATACCTGTATCGTGAAGTGTGATTTGGCTATTGTAATAACTTAACTTTCTTAAATGCAAATGAGAATGGCTAGGCAAAGTGTTATGGTGCTTGTATAGGATATATCTGACTGAGCCAAGTATTGTGGTGCTTGTTTAGAATATATATGGCTGAGCCAGGTATTGCAATGCTTGGGTAGGATATATCTGGCTTATCCAAGTATGTGGTGCTTGTGTGGAATATATCTGGTTGAGCCAAGTATTGTGGTGCTTGTGCGGGATATATCTGGCTGAGCCAGGTATTGCGGTGCTTGTGTAGGATATATCTGGCTGAGCCAGGTATTGCGGTGCTTGTGTAGGATATATCTGGCTGAGCCAGGTATTGCGGTGCTTGTGTAGGATATATCTGGCTGAGCCAGGTATTGCGGTGCTTGTGTAGGATATATCTGGCTGAGCCGAGTATTGCGGTGCTTGTGTGGGATAAATGTGGCTGTGTCATGTATTGTGATGCTTGTGTATTGTCGTGCTTATGTAGGATATATCTGGATGAGCCAAGTATTGTGGTGCTTTGTAGGATATATGGCTGAGCCAGGAATTATGGTGCTTGTGTAGGGTGTGTTTGGCGGAGCCAAGTATTGCAGTGCTTGTGTAGAATATATCTGGCTGAGCCAAGTATTGCTGTGCTTGTGTAGGATATATATGCTTGAGCCAAGTGCTGCAGTGCTTGTGTAGGATATATCTGGTCGTGTCAAGTGTTGTGATGCTTGTGTATGATATATCTGGCTGAGCCAAGTATTGCGGTGCTTGTGAAGGATTTATCTGGCTGGGCCGCGTTTTTCAGTGCTTGTGTAAGATATATCTGGCCGAGCCGGGTAGTGCAATGCTTTGTAGGATATATCTGGCTAAGCCAAGTATTGCGGTGCTTGTGTATGATATATCTGGCTGAGCCAAGTATTGTGGTGCTTGTGTGGGTTATATGTGGATGGGCCGGATATTGCGATGCTTGTGTAAGATATACTTGGCTGAGCCTCGTAATTCGGTGCTTTTGTAGGATATATCTGGCTGAGCCAAGTATTGTGGTACTTGTGTATGATATATCTGGCTGAGCCAAGTTTACTAGCTGAGCAAAGCATCGCAGTGCTTTTGTAGGATAGATCTGTCTGGGTCAAGTATTGCGGTGCTATTGTAGGATATATCCAGCTGAGCCAAATATTGCGGTGCTTGTGTGGGATATATCTGCCTGAACCAGGTATTGAGGTTTTTGGGTAGAATATATCTGGCTGAGCCAAGTATTGCTGTGCTTGTTTTGGCTGAGCCAGGAATTGCGGTGTTTCTGCAGGATATATCTGCCTGAACCAGGTATTATCGTGCTTGTGTAGGATATATCTGGCCGATTCAAGTATTGTGGTGCTTGTTTAGGAAATATCTGGCTGAGCCAAGTATTGGGGTACTTGTGTAGGATAGATCTTTCTGAGTCAAGTATTGCGGTGCTAGAGTAGGATATATCCAGCTGAGCAAAATATTGCTGTGCTTGTGCAGGATATATCTGGCTGAGCCAAGTATTACGGTGCTTGTGTAAGGCATATCTGGCCGAATCGATTATTGCCGTGCCTGTGTAGGATATATCTGGCTGAGCCAAGTACTGCAGTCCTTGTATTGCAATACCTGTGTAGGATATATCTGGCTGAGCCAAGTATTGCTGTGCTTGTTTTGGCTGAGCCAGGTATTGCGGTGTTTGTGTGGGGTATATCTGCTTGAACCAGGTTTTATCGTCCTTGTGTAGGATATATCTGGCTGAGCCAGATATTGTTGTGCTTGTATTTCTAATGAATTGATGGGTATCCCTATCTGTTATTTTGCATCAAGTTCACCTGCTAGGCACCTTCGCGGCATTTGTCTAGCTTGTTTCATGTGCTCTTTGTTGCCCCTTGGTAATTGTAATTCAGTGCAAAATGTGGATTGATTCATTGATTCCGTGGTGTTTAACGTCGTTTTCATTATTATTTAGTTATATCGTGGCGGCCAGTGCACCTATCCATGCTTTCCTGGACTTTCTTTTACCAGTACTACGCACAATATTTTTCCAAGCCTCTGGCTGTTTCCCAAATAACCATTATCTAGACAATGGTCAGCGGTGAGAAAGGAATGAATCCTGTCGCAATGATTATCATCAATCCTTGGGAAAGAAATTGGCCAAGCCGGGGATCGAACCAGCGACCTCCTGTTCTCAAGTCCTGTAGGCTACCGACCGAGCTACCGGGGCTCAGCAAGTCAAAATGTACATGCTCCTACCGTTTTAACTCTTTACCTCACGGTCTTGTGTTTTAATGACCCTGACAAAGAAGCGTCTAGAATACAATATGGAAAAATGAGAAAATGCTGGTAACCAGCATTTTCTCCTTTCCCGAAATGTTTTGTATCCTTTCAAATACATTTTCCACCGTTTAAGAGGCATTTATTGTGTTGTGTGAAATTGCTTTGAATTTAAAAAGTCCAAAATACATGTATAATTGTCGTTTGGTAGAGGGCTAACGATCTTGACAAACCAAAGCTTGGTGAGCAAGGACTTTCTTTTTTTTTTTTTTTTTTTTAAAGCGGGGGTTGCCATAGCCTAGCACTGGTGAAAACCAGGACATACATGATTGTGAGCTATCGCCGTTATATAACTGAAATAATGTTGAAGCGGCGTAAGACGTCATTCAACCAGTCAATTCAAATTGTCTTTTTGGTCTTTTTTTGAGGAATTCTCGAATTTGTGACGAGAGTCATTCCTCTCATAGCGCTGATCATTGTTACGATGATATTCACGATGGACTGTTTTAATTAGGGTGGAAAGTGTGACCACGAAACACTGGTTAAAAAAAAAAAACTGAAAATGCATGAATAGATGCACTGGCCACCAAATTTTGACTAAAGTGGTGTTCAAAACGGCGACAAAAAATAGAGCCATTCTTTTTTTTAGCTGTTGGTCAATTTCTAAAGGTCAAAGGGCCGGTGTACCTCGTGGGTTGTTATACAAAACGGATTCTGGGGATGTGTATCACTGTGATGACCTATTTGGTTTCATGCATCGGGGATGGGGTGCGTTAAACCCCCTTTTCACAGAGCATGGCGCATTTGTTTCTTTAAATTTCAAAACTGTTGTATACAATTACATACGAATTGTAGATTTGTTCCCGACGTTCGATGTACCCGATACAATGCCCGATTTCCCGCACTTTGTGACGGCTCTGTCTTCTAGCCACTACCAAGAAGGACTGCGAATGATTTATTCTCTATATGCGATGTTGGGAGAGAGATATCCGTATCTAAAATTGTATGTTTACGACATTGGACTATCTAAAAAGGAACAGATGAAAGTAAGTGATTGGTTGTCCTGTTTTGGACAGGGAAAGTTGAAGCGTGAAAAATAAAGGGGGCCAAATAGCGTTCTTTTTTTCTTTGCACTCAGAGTTCATATTCACCAAGCATGCTGAGTCTAATTGTATATTTAGAAAGGAACCCAATGTCTAATTGGCTAAATTATGTGTCACTTTCAAATTTACGGTCAAATGTAGAAACTTCTTGAGAATTAGACTAAGAATGTTATTACGAATGGTTAGTTAATAAGTGCCCTGGGTTCTTATTCGCCAATCATCCTTAAGAACGTGCGTAGTTTTATTCTCTAGGATTTTCTAAATTTGAAAGTACATGTAATACAAATTCTGATTGGCTCAACCATTTGGTGTAGCCAATCAGAAATTTTGTTACTTTCAAATTTATAAAAAGATTTAGAACAAGAAAAAGAACGTTCTTACGAATGGTTGGTGAATACGGATCCAGATCTTGATTAGCGCTGTCCACAAATGCACACAGTGTCGTCTTTATCTTTTTTTTTACGGAGAAGTACATAGCAGAGAGATACAAAACCATTTTTGAAACTTAAGTAAAATTGTTTCACTATATAGTCCTTTAAAGAGACAGTAGTTTCTATACTAAGCAAAAGGTTAGGAAAAACTAATTTTCTCGCGACCTTATAGTTCATGTGGTATTTAGGGTTTGCAAGGTATACATATTTACTTTGAGAAATCATAAAGATGTTCTCCCCTCGCTCAGGCCCTTGATCATTCGTTATGTTTTACCAAGGAATTTCGATAGTCCAATCACTGCTGATTGAACGACTCTACCAGCTCCCCTCAATCCGTATTTGAACTGTCAGGACCAGTATTCATGGACAGCAGTTTCTATACTCAGCAACAGGTTAGGAAAAACTCATCTTCTCGTGGCTTTATAATTAATGTAGTATTTAGAGTCTGCAAGGTATATTTACTTTAAGAAATCATAAAGATTTTTCTCCCCTCGCTTAGGGCCTTGATTATGCGTTATGTTTTACCAAGGAATTTCGATGGTCCATTCTGGTTGAACGACTCTACCAGCTCCCCTCAATCAGTATTTGAACTATCAGGACCAGTATTCACTGACCATACTAAATTGCATTCATAGTCTTATTTTAGATTTAGAACGTAAGCCAAACTATTTGGTTAGCCTATCAGAATTTCATTACTTTTAAATATAGAAAATAATTGAGAATGACATTGAGAAACTTACCAAGAATGGCTGTTGAAAACCACCCTTGGTGTCTTTATCTACTTGTTTATAGATTCGAGAAGTTTGTAACTGTACATTTCGGATATTTCCGTTCGACCAGTATCCGGAACACGTGAGGATTCTTCTAGGTTATGCATGGAAGCCATTGATAATACAGGTACTTTGATTTTCTCTGTTCAAAGTTTATAAAAATAGCATACAAATGAGCCATGCTCTGGCAAAAGGGGGGCTTAATGCACCTCCATGACTCATGATACTAATCAAGTCATCATATAATTATGGATGCATTATAGACACATTTCTTTTAAGAGTCGACTTAATCAGGAGCGAGACTGGTCCTTATACATACAGAAAATTGACCAACAGCGAAAAGTTTCGACCCAGGTCAGCCTGCGCGGATTGCGCAGGCTGACCTTGGTCGATACTTTTCGCAGATGTATTAAGCCCCCTTTTCACAGAACACGGCTCATATAAATTTTGATTGTTATGCAGAGGTCCGCAAAATAAAGGGTAGTCTATTGGAATCACGAACAAACATGCTTTCTGATACAAAACCAATGTTTTGGGTACTCATCCAGTTCATTCAGAATATCAACAATATAGGGTAAAACCAGTAAAAAGTGGAAACGCTTTTCCCTTTAGATTCCCTAAGTATACTAACTGGAGCTCAGTTATGAAAATAACTGTCGCTGAAACAACACGGCAGCTTCTGGATAGAATTAAACGTGTATGTCATGTTTCGACCGTTTACCAGTCGAAGGAAGCTTTCCTTTAAGGTAGAGGGGTCTGGTAAAGTCTGGGACTCGTAACCTGAAGGCCTCGTGTTCGAGCCGCACTGGAAGCTCTCGGTATTTCGTGGGAGTGTCCTTGGGCAAAAATACCTCAGAGCAAACCAAAGATTTCATTACACAGACAAATGGCACGGAAAAAGAGTAAAATCTATTTTATTGTTTCGAGGACTACATTTGTAGAACTTTGAAACGAAACGCTGTGTGATAATTGAGATGAAATAATTTAGAAAAAAAAAAAGTCTGATTTTCCAACAAAGTCTTAACTATCAGCAGATTTGTAAGATGGAAACGTGTCTACATTACTCAAAGAGGTATATTACATGATAATGGTTATTTACAATTTACTCTTCACCCACTTATCCAAATGGAAAGCATTTGCAGACAATAAAATAAATGCAGCTCAAGTGATGAAATTTACCATGGAAGGGTAGAAAATACTGTGTGAAAAGGAGAAAATGCTCGTTAGCAGTATTTCCCCTTTTCCCACAATATTTTCAATTTTCAAAAGCTTCTTCCATGTGGGATGGGGGCGTGGAAATACAGGATTGACGGGTAAAGGGTCGAACGCTATTCGAACAAACTTCCCTATTAAAACTCAAGAAACAAAATCTTCCTTCCAGCTCATGATCAGGGAACACCCATTTGTAGTATGGTTGGACGCTTCCATCCGGTTTACAACAACAAACATCGACCCCCTTCTGAACAAAGCAAAGAGGCTAAAGGTTCTGTCATCCCTGTCGAAAGCAAAAGTGGCCTCAAGAACTGTAAAAGAAACGTTCGAATACCTAAAGGAGGAACCCTGCTTATTCAAAGACGTACATATTTTTGAAGCATGTGTCATTATACTGCATCCATCAGCCTATGAGATAAACTACCTTTTAAAACCATGGATCTCTTGTGCATTGGTTCCTGGATGCATGGTGACCTCTGATGACCCCAAGATGCTTCTTTCTTGCACTTCCAGGGAGTACTTTGGTTGTCATCGCTTTGATCAATCTGTTTGGAGTATTTTAATAAATAGAATTTATCATAAACATGCAAGGGAGCATGTTATAGCTTTTCCGTTAACCGACTTTGTGAAAAGGTGTTCACGTTGTCACATAACTCCAAGAAAAAAGATTAACAGCTCATAGCCAAAAATTAAGTAGATCTATTGTAGTCACGCTCTGGCCAAAGGGAACTTGATGCACCTCCGTGATCCATGATACCAATCAAGCCGTCACATAATTATGGATCTATAATAGCCACTTTTTTAAGAACCGACTTTATTATAAGGTAGACTGATCTATGGACATACAGAAAATTGAACAATAGCGATACTTTTCGCAGATGCATTAAGCCCCCATTTCTCTGAAAATGGCTCATTTGTTTATTACTGTGACAGTGAAAGGGCCAGTAAATTTCTGGCTATTGAGTGTCCTGATTTTTGAGTCGCCTGGTTGCGTAGCAGCCAGGCTCTCATTGTTAACATCCTAATCTATAGGTTGACGTAAGCATACATCCGGCCTTGTACTGCTTCCTGTCCCAAGTTCCGGTTTACGAGATGAAACACAGTTTTCTAATAATTCGGTAAACAACCCAGTTTTTCTGTTGTAAATAACCTACAATTGTACCTTTGTGATAATGAAATGTCTATAAAGACTGAGCTATTTAACGGTTCAAACCTTTGAAACAATCATTTCGTCCACAAGGGTCCACGATAGCCTATGGCTTACACAGACATCATCTCTAATAGCGCATTATGTATGTATCTAGAAATAGCCGTCGTGAACTAAACATGTTTGCGGACACGCTGAAAAATACTGCTCGACTACAAGCGTCTTTAATACGGCAAGCTTCTATTTGTGGACAATTCTCAGTGAAAATTGTTTGATAATTACTCATTAGAAGTACACTCTAAATCTTAAATCTTAATTGTAAGTCTTATTTTACTTCAACACTCAACCAATGATCGGAAAGAGAAAGGCGATACCGAGTAAACATGGAAGCTTTTAATAGGCTATCTTTTAACAAATTTATAACGACTTGGAATGGTTGGGTTGCCTTCTTACACATTCTTACACATTGCTTCTTCACAGCTTTTTATTCTAGACTTTGCACACCCAGATTCTAGATGCACAAGCAGAGATCGTACATAGCGTATGTAATGTGCACAGTTCTGGGCTGTACCAAGTCATCGCTTAAGAGGTGCTTTCTGGAATGTGGCTGTACGACAAATACGTATATATCTTATAACCACGTGACGTTTAACGTCATTTGCACGACGGAATGCTTTATAAATTTACATATTTATGAATCAGTCGCTGAACCGGCCTTTATTTTCAGCATGCACCGACCTAGCACTTCACCATGCAATCCATGCAGAGAGTGTTTTAAAGTTAACTGTGTTCAATTTGTTGTTCTTCGTTTTTAAGGAGAAGAATTTGTAAAGACTGCTGTTGATTTTGTCAATGTGCGATTTACCAATGACACTTTATTAGTTTATATGACAATTTATTAGTGCGGCGTCAGAACGCAAGGTGCTTTCGTAACTGCCAAAATCTTAATTCACACGGGAATTCGACTTGAAACTACGCAGTTCTTACTACCAGCAATCTGAGAACTTGACTTTTTACTCTATTTCAAATATAATAGAACAGATCAATGTTAACCCACTCGAAGAACAAGTTCTTTATTGGGCTGTTTGTAATCTTGTAAAGGGTCATTGTAAAGGGTAATAGAGCGAATCGCAAACATTTAGTTTACAACAAATCAATATACATGTAGATCTCTACAATTTTCAATTGGTGTGGAAGCAGTACTAATTCCTGGTACGTTATAAAACGCAGACAAAGTTAAAAGGCTGATGATCATGCTATTGGGTTATATTGTTTGTCTTGAGCTGTAGCAGCCACATTCTTAGAGTCCATTGTGGACAAAACTTGGACCCGGACAACAACAAAAATTATTTCCAAAGGAAAGGTAGATTACTGAGTCAAATATTTGTGTGCGCTCCAGAGGCTACTTTTCAATCCAATGATCATGAATGGTCCGGCTGTTTGTCTCAATAATATTTTTGACAAAACTGAATGTAGGTCACCTGGGGTTAAAGGAAAACGGTTGTCACTGGGTCAAATCAGACGAAATCGTAATAGTGCTGTAGAATCCATTTATGTTCAGTCCAGTAATCATGAAACTTTGTCAGACTGCTTAGATTAGATATGGGTGAGTTGCAAAAGGGCATTTTTGGTCAAAAAGTATGTCACTAGATCCTATACCAGAAGGCAAAGTTCAGTTGAGTTCCATACTAATGTTGCCTAAATGGTCCTCTTGTAAAATTGTTCAAGTGGTTCTGCTCTGTTTCTATAAACTTCACAGAAGCTTCAGAACTGAGTAGTAACATTTCAAAATCCCCGCCTCTGAACTGTATAAGCAATTTTACCCAGATTTCATACCCAGCATCCTGTTGTTTGAAAGGACAATTTTTTAAGTTAACCGATATATGTATAACCATATGGTCCAGTTATAGAAAATTTGTGTTATACAAATTCAACATGTTCTAAATCTGGAGAGAAAATGTTTGCCCTATTCTACTGAAATTATTGAGAATGTTTGTTTTCGCAATATGTGTAAGAATTAAGATATATATATGTAAGTTAAGTCACCCAGATTCTGCGCTAGAAAAACATTTTTATCAACATGGAAGCGTGATTTTTGTCCACATTCTTTACAGGCATATTATTAAGCTAGGGAAGAACTATGTTGATGGAACTTCGACAGTATTATGCCCCGCCGAATTTCGGAGTGGGGGGGGGGCGGAGATATAGTTTTCATGTTGTCTGTCCAGACCAATATATTCTAAAATCGTTGACGAAAGTTAATGAAACTTCATACATGTGTTCCTCATGATAGTCCGCCGATATACTTTTATTAATGTAATGTCATGGAAAAAGAAGGCTCGATGTCTTCCGGTCTGCTTGTTTTATTTTGTTTTTTTTGTTTTTAATGCGGTGTCATGGAAAAAGGCGGCTTGATGTATATTTCCACTGTGGAGCAATATCTCTTTAACTACTGGACAAAATTTTATGAAACTTCATATCTATATTGTTTATCATAAGCCACAGACAATCAGTATTTGTTTTTATTTAATGAAATGCCTTATCAAGGAAAAAGGGGGCTTAATGTGCATTTTCACCGATAACAAAAAGACCATTTACATGCAAAACACAATACCTCTTATAATTATGTTGCTGTAAAAAAAAAGTTTTTTTTTTTCGACGGTGGATATCATTTCAACGAAATGACTTGTTTAATATTGATTGTACCTTAAGATAACCATTTTAAATGAAGTCACCCGGGGAAAGAGACTTTGAACTTTTTAAAGCTGTTCCTGATGCCTAAATTTTAATTCTCACACACACACACACACACACACACACACGCGCGCGCGCGCGCGTGTGTTTGTGTGTGTGTGTGTGTGTGTGTGTGTGTGTAAATATAAATATTAATGTTTGTAATTTTAGGATGACAACTCAGAAATATGCTTGCATATAATACTGTCTTATGGTTAAGTTATTTCGTATCTTGAATCCTTTTAATAGATTTGAACAAAAAAGGTTGAAAACTTCTAACCCATTACCCTCCAGACTCTCAGGACTATCAGTCCTTTGATTTATGCTAGGATTAAACTGGTGCACACTGTATCTTCTGTAATCGTCCGACAAATAACAGAAATAGACAAGGCCCACCCTCGTTAACCCAGGTGTGAAGTATTACCATTCATCACCCCTGGGACATTCAATTTCGAAACGGTCGTTTCTATGAATATTCATAAGATTGCGAATTACACCCGATAGCCAATCGAATTTGTCGATAACATAACGATATTCTCTTGTAGTGGAGAATAATCACATTTCTTCCATTAATATCAATAAACCGGTAAAACCCACATCATTATCAACGAATACGGCGGCCGCCGGTGGGCCTTCCTTCTGTGGCATTTGCCTTACGACAATCCAGGGCAGACATTATAAATCCCTGTATATAAAGGCAAATATTCAGAAATACAGGGTGCTGCTGCAGTCCTTAGGGGTATGTAGCAGGGGTGACGTCATCCTCGTTGACCCAGTTCCGATGTACTCCGTAAACTACATTTATCGATTTGATTGGTTGTAAACGAGGTAAAAATAGAAATGATGGCATGTTGTTGATAAAAATAGATTAAATTTTGTCACTGAAAAACTGAGATTACCAATCAAAATGCCTCATGAATAATTCATGAAAACGAGAAAACATATGCGAGATAACCCATGGGCGATGGATGTAGTTTACGGAATACATCGAACTGGGTTAACGAGGATGGACAAGACCCAGTTTATCGAAGACAGCTACTGGCTTTAATACGCACCTATCATGCAAGGCGCATAACACAGTGCCTTACCCCTTGAGCTGCTAAGCGCGACTCACCGACCCTTTGCGGACAGTGTAGATCAAGATCAGACTGTACAGAACGTGCAGTCTGATCTTTGATCTACACTCTCCGATACGATATTTTCTTTCTCGTGAAATCAACTTTGAAAATGCAATATTTGGGTTTTTCCTATTAAGTGGAAAATTTAATTTCATCTATTTAGTAGTTTTAAGATTTAGACTCTGATTAAACGTTGCATTAGAAAACAGTTTTTTTTTTCCTTGTAAAAAAATCTTATCTAAGACTGATATATCTTTTTCGCGAGCTTAATCTTTGCTGAAACAGAAAATAGACTAAAAAAATGTATAGAAACCATGAGTTTTGTTTGTATTTTTTCTGTAAAAGTTCCTATCCTGTTTGACACAGGGGAGCTATTATTGCGTAACAATAGGCAAATGCATTTGTCCAAAGTTTCGATTCAGGTCAGCCTGTGCAGTCCGCGCAGTCGAAACTTTTTTTTTTTTTCTATTGGCCAGTTATCTGCATGTGAAAGGACCAGTGTAGCTCATGATTCAGTCAGCTGTCATACAAAATGAATTTTATCGATTGATTCATAGTAATGCAATGTCTTGCTTGCTATAATACATCACGGAGATGCATTAAACCACCTTTTGCCAGGGCATGCCTCATTTTGAACTGCAAGGATAACTCGGATGTGTGGATTTCCAAAGCATTGGCAGACGACAAATTGAAAATATGAATTAAGTGATAGAATTTGTTGGCACTGCTTTTTTTCCTCCAACAGTTATTGGAAAACACTTCTCCCTCAGTCTAAGAAATATCCAAGACTGAAATTTGTGAGCAAGGAAATTGTTCTATTACGGGCATCATTTATTCTTATCGACAGTTTTCTATATTAAACTCGGCTTTCCAAGCTTTCTAAATTTTCTGCACTTTTCCAAAACATTTATAAGCCATGCTCTGTGTAAAGGGGGAGCCTAACGAATTAGCAAAAAGCATCGACCCAGGTCAGCCTGCGCAGTCCGCGCACGCTGACCTGGCCGAAACCTTTTGCTATTGGTCAATTTTCTGCGTGTCAAAGGACCAGTCTACCTCACAATTCAGTCGGTTGTTAGACAAAATGGATTTTGTAGAACCAAGATTATGTGATGACTTACTCAGTATTATACATCACGGAGATGCATTTAGTCCCCTTTTGTCAGAGCATGGCTCTTTTGTCCATGTCGTGCCCATCGGTATAATCGGTATCGTTCAAAAAAGGATTATAAAAAAAATCTAATGCGAAATCAATGCGAAATCGGTGAATCTCCCATTAACAGACCTAACACAGCCGGACAGCCAGAGTAAGTAGATTTTTTTTTTCAAAATCTACTTTTTTGGGGGGGGGGGATATCCCCTTATCGGACCGTGTAAATCCAAGATCAGACTGCACGTTCTGTGCAGTCTGATCTTGATCTACGCTGTCCGCAAAATGTGTTTGAGTCACGCTTAAAGCAGCCAAATGGTTACCATAAATCTAAATCTAGCCACGTGAGAAAAAAGAAATATCTTCAAAAAAGATAGGCGGCGTAAATTTGCCAACAAGTAGGCAGGGGCCCTTAAAATAAACATGTCTACATTTTACCAAAAGGTATGTCAAGAGCCAGCGCATTCAGTTACGCCAAAAAGTACGTAAAACGTCGTTGACGATATGTACTTGACGTGTAACAAAATCTATTCATGAAAAGAATAGAATGGAATAGAATTTAATTTAATGCACAACTATACCCTTTCAGGGTTAAAGGCATATAGAGTTACAAACATCACACACATAAATACATTCATAAAAAAAAATTAAATAATACAAACAACAACAACAGAAAGGGCACACTGGTCTTGACACAAGGGTCATGCTATGAAACGCAACACATGTTGATAAATGATCCAATAGACTTTAGAACCCTATCATCTTTACACTTCATTAAACTGATGAAAATGTTTTTACTTGAACCAGAAAAATCAAAGGTCGAGCAATTTTTAAACAATTTAGAGCGTTGTGATAGATATTTAGTACAATCACACAATAAATGAATTTCATCTTCAACTACATTGCACTCAATAGACAATCTTTCTTCCAATCTTTGACCCGAGTATCTACCACGTTCAATTTGCAGTTTATGGGCACTTACTCTAAAAGCTGTTAAACATCTCCGCTGCTTACGATCAGTTATAACTTTTAAATATTTTTCCATACCAAATAATATCTTAATGAACTTATAATTTCTTAATTTGTCCTTTTCTGCAACTGAATTAATCTTTTTTGTCCAAAAATAAATAAACCTCTCCTTCAACTTGTTTTTTAAACTTGAAACTAATGCATTTCCACTAAATGTTGATTGATTTTCCCAAACATGAGAGAAACCTAACTCTGTTAAAACATTTTCCACAAAATTTAGCCACATCCTCCCAGAATGTTCCATTGCTCCCAATAAGCCTTTGAAATTAGTGATTCATTACTAGATTGGACAGCATGGACCCAAAAATTTACACAACTTGTTATCAGAGAAATTACCAATGGAAACTGACCAAGTTCACTCAAGACACCAAAGTTTGAAGCTTTTGAGTGCACTCCTAATGCGTATTTCAAAAACCTAATGTACACTTTGTCAAATTCATTTAAGGATTTAAAAGACAATTCAAACATTTCATCAATGGACTTCTTCTGAAAACATGGCTTTACCCTAACCATATCTCACTGTTATAAGTAGCTATTGGCTTAATAAGTGAACCAAAAATTCGAAGCATTGCACAGGGCATGATCCTATTATCAAAATTACTTTGTTTTACAGAAAAAAGTGCTCTACTAGCTTTCAAACTCAGAATCTTTTCCGCCCTCATAAACTTACCATTTGAGGTAATGTTAATTCCAAGATATTTGTATTCTGATACTAATTCTAACTTTTTCTGCCCAATTCTAAATTCTATGTTAGACCTTTCTTTTCCATTTTTAGAAAACACCATTACTTTGGATTTATCCGCGTTAATTGAAAGACCCCACTTGTTGCAAAATCCATAGACCATATCAATATTATGTTGTAATCCATTGTTTGAGGTCGACAACAATACTAAATCATCTGCATAAAGTAAATGGCTAATTCTATAACTGTGCAGAGTTGGAGCATCATCATCACTTAATTCATCCCCTAAATCATTTACAAAAATATTAAACAGCAATGGGCTTAAAACATTTCCTTGATGTACTCCCTTTGTTATTCCAATCTTATCAGACATTGTGCTTTTACATTTAACCATTGAGTGTGCATTAAAATACATTGATTTTATTACATGGTATATCTTGCCATTAATTCCAGCTCTCTGTAGTTTCAGAAACAATGCATCATGCCATACCGTATCAAAGGCCTTTCTGAGATCAATGAAACATGCAAATAGTTTACAACCGTTCTTGGAATTCATGACATATTTATCAATAATTGTTCGTAAAACAAAGATATGGTCAGATGTTCGAAAGTTTTTACGAAATCCTGCTTGTTCCTTTTTCAAGAAAGATGTATTCTCAAGATACGAAGAAATTCTATTATTAATAATATGACAAAATAGTTTGCCAACACAACTGCCAATGGTAATTCCTCTATAGTTATTTGGGTCAAATTTATTACCCTGTTGATGGATAGGAATAATAATACCTTTTTTTCCAATATTCAACAATATTCAGTTACATGTATAGTAAAATGGTACCCTGCATCAAGACGTTGCATTTTTTTTTTTTTTTTTAACAATGGCTGTAAGGTTGTATCTTTAAATTGAACTCCTCTGAGCACTAATTCAAGTTTTGTCAACAAGGGCTCGGTTTCGCGTGTAAAAACTTGAGTCTCTTGTGGACTCGGTTTCCGACTTATGTTGAGCTCATTACTTGAAACGTATTTCACTAACATTAACAGGCTTAATCCTTAACCACACAATCCCCACTTTTAACGACCATGAGGAAGAAAGCTTTTAAAAACACTGTGGGGAAAAGGAGAAAATGCTGCTAACCAGCATTTTCTCCTTTTTCACAATGTTTTCAAATCCTCCTGGAACAAATTTCAATTTTTGATTCGCATTTAGTTTGTCGTCCGCAAATACTTTGCATTTCGACAACTCTACAATTTTGTCGTTTCGTACAGGGTTAAGTAATCTTCTCAAATTATGAGTTCACACAATGCTTCTGACTCCGCTCGGCAAATAAACGAAGTCACCAGACTTAAATCTATTATTTTCCCGAGTTAAGTCTGAAACGTTGTATCAGCTATGGATTTGAGAGTCTTACTAAAGTCTGTTACCCTTCATCCTGCTAGATAAGTTAACTCTTTGCCAAACGTCAAATTTTAGGCTGGTCAAAATTCAAAGCATTTGCAGAATACAAAATAAAAGTGATAGGAAAATTGAAATTTGTTTTGGGAAGGGTAGAAAACATTGTGGGAAAAGGAGAAAATGCTGGTTACCAGCATTTCCTTCTTTTCCCATTAATGTTTTCGAAAAGCTTCTTTCTCAGGGTTGTTAAAGGTCGGGATTATGTTGTGAAGGGTTAAATGAAACTTCAAACCGATAATATAAATCCAAATAATTGCTAAATTTCAAACTTATGTCGTGGACAAAAATATCTCCTTATCGGACAGTGTAGATCTAAGATCAGACTGCACGTTTTTTACACTTTGATCTTGATCAACACTTAGCAGCCTAAGAGTTAATGTAAGTGAAACGTATCGCAAATAACCAACGCATCTTATGTCAGAAAATGAGTCTGTCAGCAGATTTGAGTAAAATAAGAGACTTAAAGGCCCATTAACTGCCAAAAGTAAATCGTGGGGTGGTAAAATGCATTTAAATTTAAAGCATACCATTTGAACATGTGAAAATTATTGTGAAGATGACAATCTGTTATTATACGGTCGGTCTAGGTGGGAGAAAAATTAATGTTCAATTAAAGTAAAAAGTAAACAAAAATAAAGCGACCTGGCAACTCTTTAGCTAGTTTTAGATTTCATTTTTCTGTCAGCGACTAACAAATAGACCGACTGTACGATAACAGGCTGTCATCTTCACAATAATTTCTATACTTTGAAATGGTTTGATTTAATATTCGCACGTTTACTTTTGGCTGCTATAGGGCCTTTAAGTTTTTGTTCGTGAAACAGGGCCTTAGCCCGTGATCTTGGATCCACACCGACCGGATGTTTTGTGATAGACGTTGTCTGCGCATGTCATATTCTTTGAAGATTATGTGTTTGAAAAACGCCACCCAGCGGAAGATAATGCTTACAAAAAGCGCCACGAAATCACAAACGTCTGAGTTTGTCTGACTTGAACCTTTGTGTTTATTTTTCACTTCAAATATGACATTGTACAAATGAGTCAAAATCCCTTAACCCCTTGCCCTCTACCAGACCACAAAATTCAGACCTGTCTAAGGTGAAAGCACTTGTAGATGAATTAAATGCGGCTAAAAATGATGGTATTTGTCTTAGATAGGGTGGAAAATATTGTTGGAAAAAGAGAAAATGCTGGTTACCAGCATTTTCTCTTTTTCCATCAGTGTTTTTCAGAAGCCTTTTTGTACATGATCGTTAAAAGGCGAGACTGTTGAGTGATGGGTTAAACCGCTGAAATAATAAAGTGATAATTTCCAGCCAGTGGAAAAGGAAAACAATTATATCGACTTCAAAGTTTCTTTTTTACTAAAAAAAAATCTCACGAAATTGAACAATGTACATTCAAGATTAGACTGCACATTCTGTGCAGTCTGATCTTAATCTACAAAAGTGTTGCGCCAAGTAGCCTAAGTGTAAACCCTTTGCCGGCAAAATTAGCATAATGGACATTTCAAGTCTCTGAAAAAAGCTCGATATTTGCAAAGTAAAAGCGAATATGTTACTTGAATGTCTCAGCACAGCAGACAGTGTAAGTCTAGAATCAGACTGCATGTTTTATACAGTCTGATCTTATCCTACACCATTTCCAAAGGCTCTAAACGTTGTGATAGCCACTGTAAAGGGTTAACCATTAGGCTGTTAAGCGCGACTCACTGACCTTTAGCGGTCAGTGTAGATCGAGATCAGACTGCACAGAACGTGCCGTCTGATCTTGGATCTACACTGTCCGATAACGAGAACCTCTTCCCCCAAAAATACATTTGAAATAGTAAAACTTGGGTTTTTACTATCGACTTGAAAGTTTCATTTCATTTATTTAGCGGGATAAGGGTTAATACCCATGGTCAACTGAAATCGATAATCGGGTATTTGAGGGTTATTTTTTTATATGCTGTCGAATGAATGCTGGGGTAATATTGGCTTGTGTCGCTATTTCATAAAAGAACACCTGAAGGTAAGCATTTACTTTTCATATCACCCCTCCCCCCGTTTTTTTTTTCTTCAAGTTTTCGTCTTTCCACCTGCACCCCTGGGCCATTCGTGCCTATCTGATTAATATTTAACCTGCTAAATGAGTGAAATTAAACTTTCAAGTAGATAATAAAAATATAAATGTTGCTATTTCAAAGCTGTTTTTTTTTTGGGGGGGGGGGGTTAAAAATATCTCTTTATCGGACTGTGTAGATCCAATATCAGACTGCACGTTCTGTGCAGTCTGATTCTGATCTACACTGTCCGCAAAAAGGTCCCCAAGTAGCGCTTAGCAGCCTACGAGTTAACTTTTTTGAAAAGCAATCCCATTTTTCCACGACCACAATGAAGAAGGCTTTGGAAAATATTTTGGGAAAATGAGAAAATGGAAATATCTAGATTAATAACTTTAAACTACATATTTTGTGTTGGAATCATCATCATCATCATCATCATCATTATGATTATTATTATTATTATTATTATGGATGCTGATCTGTATGCGATCAGAAAACAAGTGGCTGTGGTCGAACATTGTTTACCACACAAAACAAAAAATGTTAGATACAGTAGTATTTTTTCGTCGCAAGACAAGGAGAATGTATAAGCCTTGATGTTTATTTAGATGAGATCAGATATTAGCTATGATATCTGTTTAGATGAGATCAAAATTTAATAGGAGCTATGGTGTCTATTTAAATGTGGTCAAATATGAGCTATATTGTCTATTTAAATGAAATCAGTTATGAGCTATCATATCTATTTAGATGAAATCAAATACGAGCTATGATGTCTATTTAGATGAAATTAAATACGAGCTTTGATGTCTATTTAGATGAAAACAACTATGAGCTATGATGTCTGTTTAGATGAGATCTAATATGAGCTATGATGTTTATTTAGATGAGATCAAATATGACCTTGTCGAACTAATTGGATACTATGCTTCGTGTTAGTGATCAGGTAGCCTGGGTTCACGTGGTAATAATTTTAATTACTCCGTATCATGCTCTCCGTAGAATCGTGGTCTGCTATCGATCTTTGGCAGCTATCTGTTCATCGTTTTCGTTATTATTACCGTTACGTTTTTGACAAAGTAACGTCATAATGACAGAAAATGAAAAGAATGACCAGACTGGAACCCAGGCTAATGATCAGGTGGCATTCCGCAAACTTTGCGAAGTTCCTATACGAAATCTAAAATATACATACCATCAGAGGCTACGTAGCCTGGTAAGGAAATACCAAAGAGCTTTTTTTCTTATATTTGAGCTATGGCCTGTAAAAAGGGGATTGAATGTACCTGCGAAAAGTATCGACCCGGGTCAGCCTGCGAAGTCCGCGCAGGCTGACCTGGGCCGAAACCTTTCGCTACAGGTCAATTTTCTGTATGTAAAAGGACCAGTCTACCTGATAATTAAGTCGGTTATCTAAAAAAAAAAAGAGGCTATTATGGATCCATAATTATGTGATAGCCTGACTGGTATCATGCATCAACGAAATGCATTAAGCCCCCTTCTGCCAGAGCATGGCTGAACGGTCTTTTTTCGTTACTGATGGCTTTTAAGCGATCGCATTACTTAATTAAATGATTAATCTTTTTTTTTTTGTAAAGTTCTATAGATTATAAAAATGTGAAGAGTAAATTTCGAGTGGTCAATAAATACCACGTTGTCAAGCGATCCAGGCTATCAACAAACAATCAAAACCGTAACAACTTTCTTCTTACACATGTACTTTGACAATAGCGTAGTTATTTATCTCGGTCAATGAGAAAAATGAGCCATGCTCCGTGAAAAGGAGGCTTAATGCATCTGCGAAAAGTATCGTCCCAGGTCAGCCTGCGCAGTCCGTGCAGACTGACCTGGGTCGAAACTTTTCGCTATAGGCCAGTTTTCTGTATGTCCAAGGACCATCGGTTGTTAAAAAAAAAGTGGCTATATAGGGATTCATAATTATGTGATTGCTTGATATGTATAATGCATCAAGGAGATGCATTTAGCCCCCTTTTGCCAGAGTGTGGCTCAAATGTTTAACTCTTCACCAAACGACAAAATTTTGAACTGGTCCAAATTGAAAGCATAACTCTAATGTTACAGACGACAAATTAAATGTGGTTCAAATGCCGAGATTTGTCTCCTAAATGATGGAAAACATTGTGGGAAAGGGACAAAATACTGGTTTTTGTGAGGTAAAGGGTTGAGACTTTATCTGACAAATACCAGTTTTACGCCCCTACATGAGAGACCACTTTCTCTGAAAACATTGTGGGAAAAGGAGTAAATGCTTGTTACAGGAGGCTGTTCATTTTTAGCCGAACCACGGTAGATCAGTCGGTAGCCTACAGGACTTGAGAACAGGAGGTCGCTGGTTCGATTCCCGGCTCGGCCAATTTCTTTCCGAGGATTGATGATAGTCCTTGCGACAGGATTCGTTCCTCTCTTACCCCTGACCATCGTTCGACGATGTTTATGTAGGAAAGCAGCCAGTGGCTTGGAAATAAAATCGTGCGTGGTACTGGTAAAAGAAACTCCAGGAAAGCGTGGATAGGTGCAATGGCCGCCGCAATATACCTGAAAAAATGTTGAGAATGGCGTTAAACACCATACAATCAATCAATCAATTAATATTAGTAAAGGTAATCGGAAATATCTGCAGGTACTTACGAGGAATGTTCAAATATGAATGCATCTAAGCACCTAAAATGTGATTCTTCATAGGTTTCACTGAATTTTGTTGTTGTTGTTGTTCCCTCAAAGTATCCACATCCAACAGGTATATGAAGTTTCAGTCTCCGGATCCAATCTCTGAAGGCATTTTTATAGTCTTTTTTAGGTATACTGAAACTTTGAATATCTGCATCTGGTGCTTAAAGAGACGAATAGGAAACTAGACGTATGGACTCAGTACGATTCGTCCTCTTTGTGATAGGTATTCGCCTCGATAGACTGAAAAAAATATCGACCATACAGATCTGGATTCAATATTGTTTGAGGTCAGGGAGAGGTTTTTCAATACTTAGTGATCAGGAGGGGGGGGGTGAAATCAATTTTTTTTTTATTATTATTATTGTGCTGCGACCCTATCGATTTCATTTACATTCAAGAAACTTGATTTGGGCCTACTTTACTGATCGATGCATTTTATCGCCCTAGATCTCTTGTATGTACAACTTGATTGCTGAAAATGTAGTGTTGACGCATCTAAAATAAATTCCAACGAGTGCTGTAAACTTGAAGCTACTTAAGTTAAAAAGATATTTAAAAAAAAAAAAAGATTGCGCTTCCATTCTGATTTTTGAGGTAGCAGCCATCACACAGAGTCTCCAAGTGATGCTCCTCATTTCATTTTTGTTTTACTATATCCTTGAGCAAGACACTTCAGAGCCCTAGCCTAGTACTGGTGGAAAGCAGGAAATACATGAACATGTGATCTGTCGTCGTGATATGACTGAAATAAGGTTGAAAGCGGCGGAAAACACCATTCAATCAGTCAATCAATCGTTTTTTACTAAAAGCCCAATTGCGGCAAAAAGTAAAGAATGTGGTTATCCAAATGCAATTAAATTTAAAGCATATCATTTAAAACTATACAATTTATTGTGATGATGACAATCTTTTATCGAATGGTCGGTCCAAATGTTAATCGCTGGCAAAAAAAATGAATTGTAAAACTAGGTCAATAGTTGCCAAGTCGCACTTTCTTTTTGTTTACTTTTGACCTGATTTTAAAGTTCATTTTTCTGCCAGCTATTAACACTTGGACCCACCGTACAATAACAGATCAACTGGTCATCTTCTCAATATTTCCAATAGTTTAAATGGTATGATTTTAATCTAAATGCATTTAAGCACCTGTATTGTTTACTTTTGACCGCAACTGGGGCTTTGAATTTCAGTTCTATAGGTATAGTTAAATACTTAACAAATATCCCATTACAGCATTTACAAGATTATTACAAGATAAAACCTGACCTTTAATTTTTGTTTGTCTTTTATTTTCAGTTGAAGAACAACGTGCTATCATGAAAGTATTGGTAACAGGTGGCGCTGGTTATCTTGGTTCAACCATGATCCCACTTTTACTCGAGAAAGGTCATGACGTCACCATCTACGACATCTTTAACTGGGGAGTTGGTTCCCTGCTTCCGTTTGCACAACATCCGAATCTTCACATTGTACGTGGTGACGTCAGAGATAAAGAATCCCTCGCAGTGGAAATGCATGATAAAGACGCAATAGTGCACCTAGCAGCGATTGTTGGATACCCAGCTTGCGACAAAGATCCAGAGCTTGCTATCAATACAAACATCATCGGGACCAAAAACGTTGCCGATCTGAAAAGACCGGACCAGGTTTTAGTCTATGCCAGCACTGGTTCCTGCTACGGTGCAGTTGACGGTATATGCACTGAAGAAACAGATATCAGTCCGCTTACTTTATATGGGAGCAGCAAAGCGGAAGGTGAAATAGCAGTTATCGATGTTGACGGAATTGCGCTTCGACTAGCAACTGTTTTCGGTTTATCGCCAAGGTTGCGTCTCGACCTACTTATAAACGATCTCACTTTCAAAGGACTTACTGAAAAAGAATTTGATCTCTACGAAGGAAGTTTTCGTAGAACTTTCTTGCACGTTAAAGACGCTGCATCTGCCTTCATCTTTGCGTTAGAGAATGCTGGCGAGATGAAAGGTCAGGCTTACAATGTCGGAGATGAGAAAATGAACATGACAAAGTCCCAGGTTGCTCAGACCATTCAAAGTCTTGTTGATGGATGCATTATTACGGAATCCGACTCTGGTGTAGATCGGGATAAGCGGGATTACGAAGTGTCCTACGCTAAAATAAGGAAACTAGGATACAAATCAACCATCACAGTGGAGGAAGGGATCCGAGACATGCTTAAAGTCCTGCCGCACATTAGTCCGTTAGAACTAGGCAGATATAAAAATGTGTAGTTCTTCACTACACAGAAAAAGTTTACACTTAAATGAAAGTATATTCAGATCTTTGTCAAATTAGATGATGCTCAGATCAAATGATGTGTACGTAAAAGGGTAAGAAAACATTGTGGCAAAAAGAGAAAATGCTGGATTCCAGCATTTTCTCTTTTTGCCACTATGTTTTCAAAAGCCATTTCAATCAGGGTCGTTAAAACTCGGGATCGTGTTAACTCTTTGTTATACGACAAAACTTTACTTTTCTTCATTTCCAAAGCAGTTACATAATGTGCATGATAAACAGTAAAGGAAAAGTATTCTCAGAACAAACTTTTTGAAGGGTCCTCCATGACCTGATAGTTTTAAGACGGAAGAAGTTAAGCCATTACCACACGATCCCCAGGAAGAAATCTTTTGAAAACACTGGTCCTTTGACATGCAGAAGATTGACCAATAGCAACAGTTTCGGCTCAGGTCAGTCTGCGCGGACAGCGTAGGCTGACCTGTGTCGATACTTCTTGCAGATGCATTAAGCCTCCTTTTCCCAGAGCATTGCTAAAATACATTTACGGCAGCATCCGACAGGTGCATAATTTCTAGAAGGGTATTTTGATTTTTATTGCTCAGCTATCTTTTACAGTCTGTTTTACGTGTTGTGTTTTTATTTTTAATTTTTGGGATAATTTTTACATTTAATAAAAAAAAAAAAACTTTATTGCTCAGTATTTCGGCCATTGCCTTGTTCAAGAGTTTAGAAAAACTTTATCACTCTTTGAACATTGTTAAGCCTGCCTTACTCCAACCACAATTTTTTACAAGTATGAAGTATTTGTATTTTAATTTTTGTATACTCGTTCTTTAGTTGCTTAAATACGCTCTGTGAAAAAGGGGCTTAACGCATTTGCAAAAAGTATCAACCCAGATCAGTCTGCGCAGTCCGCACAGGCTGACCTGGGCCGAAACTTTTCGCTATTGGCCAATTTTCTACGTTTCAAAGGACCACTGTACCTCAAGATTCATTTGGTTTTTAAACAAAGGTGGCTATTATGGATTCATGGTCCTTTATGTGATGGCTTCCTTAGTGTCATGCATCACGGAGATGCATTAGGCCCCGCTTTCACAGAACACGGTGCACATGATTTAATTCTTTCCGCACCAAATATATACTGAAGTCCACAAAAAAAGCCTCATCGAAAAAGTGCAATAACTTTATACATAGCCATTATATTTTTGTCATTTTTGTCCTCCGTATTATGTTCACTTATTTAACGTATCAAAGCATAAAATGTGAGACGTCCTATGACGTCGTTTGCGTCAACGCAATCCACAGCCGCAAAGTGTCGATGAATTGACAAATGCTCCCCATGAAGAGTGGGCTCGAATTCCACACTATCTGTTTCGTAATTTGTGTGGATCCCTGGGGCGATGTCTTCAGGCAGTGATAACAAGCCAGGGTGGTCATACGCGGTACTGATGACATTATGTTGGGGAGTTTGTTTAAACGTCTGTTTCAGCTGAATGTCGGGCACTTAAGCTGAGGTATCAGGTGAAAAATGTCGAAATAGAGGTGAAAAATGTCGAAATATTCCTATAGTTTATTTCTAAAGTCCAGGAATCGTGAAATATATGTTAAGTTTATAAATATGGATGTGCAAAGGCAGGTGAAGCGTGTTTTATGGACGTCAGTATATAAACACTAATTTTTCGACGGCTTAAATACAATTACTTCCTACTTGTAAAACAGTGCCACTCATTTCTTATAATTCAATGCATATGAGCCAAGCTCTGGCAAAAGGGGGCTTAATGCATCTCCGTCGGAGATGCATGATACACATTACACTATTTTGGGTCCTTTATATCCATTTTTTTCTAACGAATGATTGAATCCTGAGGTAGAATGGTCCTTGGACATGAAGAAAAACGACCAAAAGCAAAAAGTTTCGGCCTTGGTCAGCCTGTGCAGACTGCATAGGCTGTCCTGGGCCCATACGTTTCGCAGATGCATTAAGCACCCTTTTCATAGAGCATGGCTCATATGTATTTATTTACGTTTATTTTCTATTTAATCGATTTGACATGTTCTCTTTTTTTTTTTTTTTTTTTATGATGATGATGATTTCGGAGGTTTACACTATTGAGCAAAAGACAGTTTTAATTGATTGCATGGTGTTTAACGCCATTTACAACATTATTTAAGTTATATTGCGGTGGTCAGTGCACCTATCCATGCTTTCCTGGAGTTTCTGTTACCAGTACTTTGCACGATATTCTCAAGCCAATGGCTGCTTTCCCACTGTGGCCACATATAACCATCGTCCAAAAAATGTTTAGCGGTGATAGGGGAACGATAACTATCATCAGATATCCATGGAAAGAAACTGGCCGAGCTGGGGATTCGAACCAGCGACCCCCTGTTCTCAAGTCCTGTACGCTACCGACTGCGCTACCGAGGCTCAGCTGCAAAAAAAAAAAAAGGCTTACACGTACGAACGGTACATGTATAATCAAATAGGTGACAGCACTGGGATCGTGAACAGTCCGCATAGCTCAGGTGGTACAGCGTAGGACTTGTAAACATTCACTCTTGGGTCACTTGAGGGTGTGGATTTGAACTACACGGCTGACCATCTAAAATTACTAATAATCTTTCGGATGATACGTTAAACCTAGGTCCCATGTGACGGTGCTGTACAGAAAGCACGTTAAAGAGCCAAGCGTAACTTAGGATGGGTGTCGTCCTATATATACGGAATTTTATGTTGTAGTGTGTTTCCTGGGGCTTGTATTTACTTCGAGCTGCGTGGGAAAATTTGATATCGCGCGAGACTGAAGGTCGAGCGCGATATCAAAATTTTCCCACGCAGCGAGAAGTAAATACAAGCCCCAGGAAACACACTACAACATAATATTCCATTCATTATATATCTAAACTACCAAAAACCAAAATATATGCATTTAGTGACAATTTTATTCGAAAACGCAGCATAGTTATAAGAAAAATTGATTTAGTAGGCGTTAACATCTTTTTTTCATGAATGGCGGATGAATTTTATTTAGTATTATTTCCACCACGCCCATTGTGTTAATATATAAAACAATCAAAATGGCTGCCGTGTTCACGTGGATACAGTGTGACGTCATCATACCATATTTGGAACCGTATTCCACTGAGTGGAATACGGATTTTTTTTTTTTTTCCGTCGTGTGTGATTTTAGCCGCGTGCGACGCATGTATTTAACCTGGAAAACTTACAGGTATATAATAATTTGCATTCATGAATGCATATATTTTGGTTTTTGGTAGTTTAGGTATATAATAAATGGAAGATTTTGTTGTAGTGTGTTTCCTGGGGCTTGTATTTACTTCTCGCTGCGTGGGAAAATTTTGATATCGCGCTCGACCTTCGGTCTCGCGCGATATCAAATTTTCCCACCCAGCTCGAAGTAAATACAAGCCCCAGGAAACACACTACAACATAATATTCCGTATATATCCCCCGTAACAAAACTAACAGTCCTCAGGGGGCGTCACCCATGTGGGCAAGCGGTGGCGACAATAAATAAAGGCAAATTCCATCAATCAATCACTGGAATCGAGTGTACATATTTGAGAGCGTTTACTGGCAAAAGAAACCACAGGAAAGCATGGATAAGCTGCTTTTTGAAGGTTATGCAGAAACTAGATCGACTGTATCTTTATGCAGTCAGTTCTCAACTCGCATCTATCGTATTTAAGAGTAAGAGTTTATCATGTCTCCTTTAACGACTATGAAATTAATCAAGCAGGTGTCATTATAATATTTGCATTGTTTTGCGCTGCGTGTAACCGGTTGTTCTCACACCTTGGCCAGGTCTATTGATGGCACGATCACCTACCACTATTGATAATTTCATCAATGACTTTCGGTACTGTTGATGATGCCAAACATTAAAATCACAGATAAGGACAGAAGAACAATCGGCAGAAAAGACGAGAAAAAAGGAGCACGGCCGATAGCATAATTGGCTAAAAAAGTGGTCCGGCCTTGCCTAACGTCTCCTCCCGACTACACTTAACACAGTTATCTGCCATTGCAGAACAATAAAACAATGAACCACTGCCTTCACAAAGTCCCGTTTATTTACAAAACTTCTATAATAAAGAAACACAAGACATATCAACGAATATAACGATACTTTTTATCTTTTGATACTCAATTACATTAAAGACATTTCGTTAACAAACTACAATATTCAAGCAAAACAGCTATGAGGGGTATAATTTGTGAAAAACGATCAACACATTCAATTAAATCAAGCAAAGCAATTAATCCAATTTAACCAACAGCTTGTTTCATAATTATCATTTATGAAAGCAACATGAAAGAACATAAAAGTAGATATGGATATTTGATTATTACTAACAAATAACCCATTATCTGTCTTCTGCTTTTAACAACCTCCTCAGTTAGAATTCCACCGATGTATCAATCAAGATAGCTGCCCATCTGCAATGAAATAACAAAAGTAGTAAACACAAAGTTCGGAAAAGATGCGACTTTCCCTATATATACCGCAAAAATACACCACAATTTTAAAATCAGTGCATCTTACAACATATGTATAAACTGTGGACAGAACATAAATTTTAGAGTGAATAGACTTAACCCTACAGCAAATTTGGTTAATGAGACTATGTATATGGGTCAACCATGTCGATCCATGAATTCAAACCAGCCGCAAAGACCATATGGAGCTACAGACAATCTTCAAACCTGGACAACAACGCATGATTTTGCTCCCCAAAAGGAATCGACATCTGCTGATACACGCACAACTAGGAATTTCTTAATTCCACAGCAACCAGAACTTTTTCAGTTACCTACTATCCATGAATCTGTGTCTTACACTGACAATTATCAGTTGTCCGAGAACAGACAGCTATTTCCGCAAATGACAAAACCAACACAGAAAAGTTCTTCTCACAATATACAAAATCTATGTTACAATAATACGATAGCAAATGTTAAAAATTCAGCTCCAAATACAAATGTTGAACAGACTAAAAATCCTAGACAAAGTTCCAACACCAATGAAAGAAGACAAAATGGACATTCACAAAGTGTTGCTCCTAAAAGTAACAGGAAAAGAAACCGACCGTTCTGGAACTCAAAAAATGTACCTCTAAGATTTATTAAGAGAACGAATGGAGATTCGTCAAATACTAACAGAACATATAGTAGTATCCATAGAAACCGAGACATGCATTCAACCCCAAAGAAAGTACGTTTTGAACCAATATCTGATATAAGTAATATTGATATTTCCTCCCAATTATATATTGGACCATCAAAGCCAATGCAATAAACAAAAGATTCCGTCTTATAACATACCAACTGACAAGGAGCAGTCTATCCAAAGGCCTCCAGAGCAGCCTTTTTTGACCAAGGGCAGGGCATCAGAAAGACAGGACCGGCATTAGGACACAAACAATTTGGCCTCAAGCTCTCAACACTGAACGTTAAAAATATTAAGACAAATCAGTTGTATGTTCAAGAACTCCTTAATAAATGCGACATATGTTGTATCCAAGAAAATTGGCTATTTACATTTCAACTTAAGTATCTAGATGAAATACATCTTGACTTTTTCTGTCATGCAAAAGCAGTTGATCAGCATGACCCAATATGTCCCTTACAAATACCAAGTGGGTATGCTGGTACGCGTATCCTGCTTAAGATGGGCTCCAATTTAAAAGTTAATTTACTACCAGATGGATGCGACAGACTTGTTACCATGGAATTGGAAACAACATCCAAAATCTGCATCATCAGTCTTTATCTACCTTGCCGCGGTAATACATCTAAACAGTATTTCATTACTATCATTCAAGAATTAGAAGAATTACTGCAGAGATACTCCAGCAATGATGCTGTTTTCATATGTGGAGATTTCAATGCAAGCCTGTCTAGACAACCTCCAAATGAAAGAGATCAATTACTGAAAGATTTTGTAAGAAATCATGATCTTGTAAACCAGCAACAAGGAGAGTCAACCTTCATTCACCCAAATGGAGAATACACATATGAAATTGACTATATCTTGAAAAATAGACAAGCAGCAGAGCTGTCATCAGATGTATAGATAGAAGACGCCGACCATCAAAACACCTATGACCATCTGGCCGTATCTACAGTTATTTACATCAAGGAACAACCCTATTTTAAGCAAGATCTAGCCACATACCTAAAAAGACCAAATTGGAAAAAATGCAATAAGACAATTTACAAAGAAAATGTTGAAAACATACTCGCCTCCTTGGAAAATGGAACACCTGAAAATGTTGAAAACCTAGTTTATACTGTGACGGATGCCTTAATCTTGGCAGTGGAAAAAAGTATTCCCGGCTTCAAAAAAGGACACTTTCCTAAGAGAAAGCGCACAAAACAACTTCCAAAAGGATAAGAGATAATGATAGCATCAAAAAATAGCAAACACTGCTGGTGGAAATGGGAATTGGAAGGCTCTCCATCTGACCCAGAACACCCATTAAGACTAGCTATGAAAGAAGCCAAACAACAACTAAGAAAGGCCCTAAAACAAGCAGTAGCAGAAAAAAGACATAGTGAACTAGAAGATATTATGCAAGCCAGAGGCAGTGATAATAATATATTTTATCAGTTAATTGAAAAACAGAGGACCAAGAAAGCTAATGCTACAAATGTTCTACATGTGGATGGAAACAAGCTGACTTCACCTCAAGAAATCTTACAAGGTTGGGCCACGCATTTTGAATCACTTGGAACACCAAAACAAAATAGTAATTTTGATGACAGTTTTCTTCAACAAGCAACAACAGAAGTTTGCTCAATTTCTGAAAATGCAGTAAGCTATGTATGAAATAAGCAAGTCTAGAAGAGATCCAAAATGCAATAAAGGACTTAAATAATAAGAAAGCTCTTGACCATCTGGGACTAACAGCTGAACATCTTAAATATGGTGGAAAGAATCTGCTTTTCATTTTACAAGGTATAGTTAATCAAGTATTTCATCAACAAAAAATCCCAGCTGTACTTAAACAAGGTATCATTACCCGTTTTCAAGAAGGGAGATCCACAAAATCCTGACAACTATAGAGGAATTACAGTAACACCAGTGATACTCAAAGTAATAGAGCACATACTTAAAGCTAGACATAATCAAATGCTACTCTCAACCCAGTCTAAACTACAATCCGGCTTCACAAAAGGAACCTCTTCCTTAACTTCTGCTCTTATTGTTAGTGAATGCCAACTTGAAGCAAAAGCTAAGAAGCAACAAATGATACTTATTACTCTGAACACAAGAAAGGCATTTGATGTTGTAAATCATAGCATTCTCCTGCGTAATTTAAACCATGATAAAGTACCACAGGGTGAATGGAAGCTTTTAGAAGATCTATATGCAGAAATGAACTCATGCGTAAAATGGCAAGGACATAATTCTGCAACTTTTGCCATCAATTAGGGTGTCCGTCAAGGTGGAGTCCTCTCCACAGACCACTACAAGAGATACAATAATCCCCTATTATTTGACCTTGAACATATTTACCAAGGAGCCAAGATTGGTAATATCAGGATCCCACACACAACTTGTGCAGACGATCTAGCTTTACTCTCCCACTCGGACCAAGAAATTCAAATGATGTTGGATCTTATAGGAAACTTTAGTTCTCAACACAGATACGAAATCAATCCCACTAAAAGTTCATGTATTGTCCATAACAGTAATGCACCTCATACAAAAAATTACTTTCTGAATGGAGAATGTATACCAACAGAAAAAACAGCTATACATCTGGGAATACACAGGAATAACAAAGGAACTTTAGACACAGAAGAGATGATTAATCTTGGACGTAGAACAGCTTATTCTCTCCTTGGTGCGGGCTTCCATGGAAGGAAGGGTCTCAAACAAACCATCAAGAGCCATATTTGGTCAATTTATGTTATACCAAGAATGATTTATGGAGTAGAAAGTATCCCATATAATCAAAAAGATCTTAAAGCCTTTGATGACTTCCAAATTAAGTCACTTAGACAGATTCAACATCTTCCAGATAGAACAGCAAAAGTAGCGTCAGAAGCACTTTTAGGTATTTTGCCTGTAACAGCACAAATACATAAAGCCACTCTAAACTTGTTTTACAATATAATGGGAAGAACTGGAAGTATAGAACTTGAAATTGCAAGAAGACAAATGGCGGCCAAGACCTTAACTGACTCCAGCTTCTTCTCTAGAGCACGCCGACTACTTTTTTTTTTTTTTTTTTTGTATGGATTACCCAACGCTTACTACATATGGGAAAACAGACCAAGTAAAACAGAATGGAAAAAGTTGGTAAATCAAGCTGTAAATGATATGGTAGAGACAAAATGGAAATCAGAACTCCAAGAAAAATCATTACTTAAATGTATAAATACAGATTCTATTACAGCTGGTAAATCCCATCACATCTACAGTACTGTTCGATCTAACCTGCATGATATACATAGATCAGAGATTAATGCTAAAATTCTTACTGGGACATATACTCTACAATCCAATAGATCTGTATTCAACCAATATGCAATCAACCCAACACGCGTACTCTGTGAGGAAGAAGCAGAAACAAGAGAGCATTTTATAGCTAAATGTCAATCATACAAAGACATCCGCAAAAAAATTAAAGATAAATTGAACCAGGCTCTTGAAAATTCAAAATCCTTACAACCCAAATCTATTTTTGAAAATACAGGAAAATTCACACAACTAGTTCTGGACTGTACACATGTAACCATCATAAAAGAGAAACCTCTCAGAGAAGAAATTGAAAAGGTAGAGCGACTGTCCCGAGAATATCTGGAAAAAATTCATTATAGAAGATGCAGATTGCTTGAACTGAAAGAAGCTTAACATCGAATAATATATAAGTTTAACATCAGTTATTTGTAAAGTCATGGAAAAGATAATTAGGGACAAATTAATGTCATACATAGAGGGAAACGGTCTCTATTCAGATCATCAACACGGATTCAGACATGGAAAATCATGTATCACACAGCTCATAGAAGTAATGGATGATTGGACTGATAGCTTAGATCAGAACAATAATATTGACATTATCTACTTAGATTTTCAGAAGGCATTTGATACAGTCCCCCACATTAGGCTATGCAAAAAGCTCATAGGATATGGAATCGATGGGAATCTGCTTGGTTGGATTCGAGACTTCTTGACAGACAGGAAACAAAGGGTTGTGTTAAATGGAGTTCATTCAGACCTAGCAAGCGTCACGAGTGGAATCCCGCAAGGCAGTGTCCTCGGACCGATCCTCTTTACTATCTACATCAATGATTTGCCTGATTGTACTGAAAATAGAACGAAGCTTTTTGCTGACGACACTAAAATATACTCTTCTGTAAACAACTTGACAGACCAAGAGAACCTGCAAAATGATATAAACAACCTAGAAGCATGGTCCAAATTGTGGCTTCTTAAATTCAATAAAGATAAATGCAAACATCTCCACCTAGGTAGAGCCAGTGGTACAAAATACAATCTTAGTGGCAAGGAAATAAAAAGAGATATATCAGAAAAAGATTTAGGCATACACATAGATAATAAGCTAACCTTTAGAGAACATGTTGACAATAAAATTAATACTGCCAATAAGATGCTTGGACTAATAAAAAGATCTTTCTGTTTCTTGGATAAATCTATGTTCTTAACACTCTATAAAAGTCTTATTCGTCCGCATCTAGAATACGGGTCAAACGTGTGGTCAGCAACCTTCAAGATAGATCAAGCTAAACTGAAGAATGTTCAACGTAGAGCCACAAAAATTCTACCATATCTAAAGGACAAAAATTACCATGAACGACTGAAGGAACTAGGGCTTCCAAGTCTGGAATACAGAAGGCAAAGATCTGACTTAATCCAACTGTTCAAAATAATGAATGATATTGATAAAGTAGACAAAAATAAGCTTTTCCCAATTTTACAATCACAACCAAACACCCGGGGACATAAATTTAAGATTCATAAAAAGTACTGTAGGTCCATAGTAAGGAAGAGCAATTTTACTCAACGAGTAATTAATTTATGGAATAATTTGCCGGAGGATGTTGTACATAGTGAAAGTGTAAATAGTTTTAAAAATGCACTCAATAAATACTGGAAACACAACCCAGTGAAGTTCTCTCCTGAATGTTATGGGCCGGAAGCGGGCAGCAGAGGACAACGTCTTGAAATGGACCAGAGAGGCACAAGCCTATTTAAGGTCTCGACGCACAGGTAACAGGTAAGGCTTAATAATTACACCGCTCGGTCTGTATTAGTCGTGCGTAAATATGTCATATATGATAGATGCGTAAATACATACTCTGTGCGAAGCGTAAATAAAATTTAAATTAATCAGTACTATACGATATATCAGTGTACACAATTTTGCTTTAAGTTTCAAGTTATTCAATACCAAGGATTCTAGGGTTCTTCGAAAAGTCAACGGAGGAATTTCAACAACAACAAGAACTGCGCAAAAAATTACCTTTTTTTTTTCATAATTTTCGAGGAGGGGGAGAATCAACTTGTGTCGAAACGACCACTTTTTGCAAAAATTTTCTTTTGAGTCTCGAAATTACCAAAATTGGGGTCGAAACGACCAAAAAGTGTCGGAATGACCGGGTGTCGAAATGACTGGATACCTATTTAATCAAGTGCAGCTCTACAACTAGCCAACCAAACACACAGGAAGTTGAATGTTTGGTAACGACTCCGAAAAATGGACAAACTCTTATTTTGCAAAAATTGCGCACAAGGCAAGTAAATGGCAAAGCCATGCAACATCAGTTTTAAATTTCTCTTTGCAACCAATCAAGCTTTAGGAAAGATAACGTTCGTTGGATTTTTGTCGCAATTCAAGTTCGTCATCCATTTCCGCGTTTGTATTAAATGTCCTTCAGATGTGTGTTCATAGCTCGATGTTATGGAACTGTATCTTGCGGTATTTACAGTTTGATAAAGATGGACAATAATGTATCAGCTAATGTTTGTACAAAATGATAAGATTGTTTTTAACTTTCATTTTAAACTTGGTAGTGTGTTTCAGTCGGGAAAATCAGTTCTCATTTAAAGTGAAAAGAACACGATTTGCAAATCATTTCAGTTGTTGCAGTTGACATGGGTAGACTCACGACCAGTTACCCAACATGGAATTCAAACCCACGACCCCAGAAACATTAGTGCCATGGCTCTACCAATTGTGCTAGCTGGACAACTGGTTGTGAGTCTTATCCAATGCCAACTACAACACAGTACTTAGTGATTACTGTTTTTAGCTGGCTGTTTTGACTGTTTTCAATGCTGAAGAAAACTTTCAGGTATTGTTGTAGCCATAATTTTGTGTTTTGTTATTGTTGTCATCTTGAGAAAACTTGGACATTTTCTCATAGTTCAGTTGTTATTGAAGAATTTTTTTTACAAACATGGACTAGTTTTTAACTATCAAATGGGAACCTGTAGCTAAAGTGCAGGTAACCCCAAAACAGTAATGCCCCTTTTTCAACTTGGAATCTTCAGTGAAAAGGCTATGAAGCAGAGTGTTGGCATTCTTGTTGGTTGTTCATTGAATTTATATTCATTAATTTTACTCTTTTAGCTTTATCAGTGAAATTTCCGGTCAGAAGCTCCATATACAATACAAGTCAAAGATACATTGGTACAACACAGATTTTGTTTAAAAGGCAACAAAGAAAATATCAGCCCCCAGTGCGTCCATTTTGGGAGTATGGGGCTACACACCGATTTTTGTAAGTTGTCACTGTAGATTTAGTTATTAGCACTTCACCAAGAAAACATGTTTTAATTCTTTCCCTAACAATCCTGAGTTTTAATGGCCTTCTGCTGGAAAGCATTTGAAAACATTTTGGGGAAATGAGAAAATACTGGTATCTGTTTAACCCTTTACCACACAATTCCAAGTTTTAACAACTCTTACAAAGGCTTTTGAAAACATTGTTGGAAAAGGAGAAAATGCTGGTACCCAGCATCTTCTCCTTTTCCCACAATGTTTTCTAGCCTATCAAAGATGGGTGTCTTCATTTAAGCCATGATTATTTTGTTTATCTGCAAATGCTTTCAATTTGTCAAGACAAAAATTTTGTCATTTGGTAAAGAGTTAATCCTTTAACCACACAATCAAAAGTTTTAACAATCCCTACAGGGAAGGCTTTTGAAGATGGTTATGTGGGAAAGCAGCCAGTGGCTTGGAAAGAATATTGTTCATAGAAGTGGTATCAGAAACACCAGGAAAACATGGATAGGTGTACTGGCGGCTGCAATATATCAGAAATAATGCTAAAAACAGCATTAAACATCAAACAATCAATCAATGAACAAGTCCTCAGCAAATGCTTTCCATATAGACGACTCTAAAATTTTTATCACCAGATAAAGGGTTATTTCTTCACTTTGCAGACGTGGACTTGATGTTGAAGGCAAGAGATATGGACCTCTTGTAGACAGGCCTGATTATACATTCTTAGGTTAGTGATGTTGTATCATGAATGTGAATACAGTAAAACCTTGATATTTCCAGTCTCAAACATTTGAGAACCCCGCATTATTCAAGGAATTTCCATAGTCTGGGCAAAAACTCCACTATATTCCACAAAAAGCAGATTGGTAATTTCGAGTCTCGATAATCTGAAAATTCGAACATGTATGTTGGTCCCTGTCATCATTTTGCTTCCTTAAATTGATTGTTAATTCGAACACAATACATTCTCACTTCTCGAGTAATTGTTCTCACACCTATTCTGCTCAAAGGATTTGGCGAGTTGGCCCGTGTATGGTATGGGGTAAGTGTTACAATCCATGAGAATTACAGCAGGGTATTCACACTACCCAATAATTTGGGAAGAAATTGACATTGATTTGATGATGAGAGGTTAATGATGAGAAGTTGTGATGACCCCCCCATCTCATTTATGTTGTCTGATATTTCATCTTATAAAATTCACGAAAGTATTTTATTCCAGATTAAACAGGTGATTTTATCTCCCGACTACAATTTTCTGTAGTATGTTCATACATCAACTGTTCAAAGTCATTATAGGCACAAAAAAGACAGTTTGAAATATTTGTGATCGGACGATGTTTATTTTCTTACCCGTTTTCGTGTCTGTCTATTTATAGCATCAGGGTTTTCCCAAGTTGCTTCGTCACAAAGAAAAAAAGTCTGATCACGTTTTTTCCCCATCTTGTTACAGTGACATTATGTTCAAAGTTTGTGTGAATACCATTGGTTTATTTACATGTCATAGAAATTTTCCTGACTTTGACACTGACCGGTTAATGTTACTTTTCAAGGGTGTGTAGATATCATGGTGTCTTCTTCTTTCATGGACACTGAAAAGCACAGTAGAACACAAAACCACTTGTAAACGTTTACATGTATTGACACCAAAATAACCTTTCCGTACATTCCTGAGTTTTAGTGAGAAGTAAATCGCACGTTCTCTCTTTTTTTTTTTAAACTTTTTATAACTTGCCCTCTTTCACTCTTCAATTGTTTTCAACTCTTTTCTAGTTGCATGTCGACGTATTCAAGTACATGTATATTTCAGGGAAACACCAGTGTTGGGGGAAGTTATAAGTGTAAATTTTCCAATTTTTATTTTTTTCTGGAATACTGTAAGCACCATATCAATATTACCTTCTGCTGTTTTCTCAGTAAATAAATAAAAGTTTGCATACTTTCCTGTGGGGTGACAGTTATTTGTGGGGGGAATGCAAAAGGCGAAATTTTATGATTTCATAAAAACTACAGTACTGACCTTCCTGGAAAAAAGGAGACTTGGAGTGATTAATTTCCAAGAACTCATATAATCAAAACACTTGAATTTACAAAAAATAACCCACTCCATGTGATATTCTTTGAACGTTATGAAAAAAAAAGAACAAAAATTTGGTTGTATTGCTCGGGGAAGTATACTTTGATTGCCGATCTTAAACGGAATGCAACTTTGTTTTCACTGATATTTTGGATAATTGGAGAACTGCGTTTTGCTTGTCCCCGTGGGACTTCGAATTATTGAAGTTTTACTGTATTATAACAGTATGTTAGTTTCACAAAATCAAGAGTCAGTGTCAAGCTGTAGTTGTTGTAATGCACAAGGCTAATAATCCAGGGGTTCTGGGTGCAAATCCAGATGAGGCCAATTTTTAGCTCACCTGAGCACAAAGTGCCCAAGGTGAGCTTTTGTGATAGCCCAATGTCCGTCGTCCATCGTCCACAATTTCTTTAAACATCTTCTCTTCCTAAACCACTGGGCCAATCTTGATGAAACTTGGCAGGGATGTTCCTCAGGTGAAGCTCTACCAAAGTTGTTCAAGAGATTGAATTCCACCCATAACTGTGGTTGCCATGGCAACCAAAAGGAAAAAAATAGCAAAATCTTTAAAAATCTTCTTCTCTGAAACTAGAAGGCGTAGAGCTTTGATATTTGGTATGTAGCATCTTCTAGTGGACCTCTACCAAGTTTGTTCATATGATGTCCCCAGGGTCAAAACTGGCCCCGCCCCGGGGGTCACAAGTTCAAACATAGGAACAAAGAAGGAAAACTTTAAAATTCTTCTTCTCTGAAACTGGAAGGCGTGGAGCTTTGATTTTTGGCATGTAGCATCTCCTAGTGGACCTCTACCAAGTTTGTTCATATGACGCCCCTGGGGTCAAAACTGCCCCCCCCCCCCCCCCGGGGTCACAAGTTTCAAACATAAGAACAAAGAAGGAAAACTTTAAAATTCTTCTTCTCTGAAACTGGAAGGCGTGGAGCTTTGATATTTGGCATGTAGCATCTCCTAGTGGACCTCTACCAAGTTTGTTCATATGATGCCCCTGGGGTCAAAACTGGCCCCGCCCCGGGGGTCACAAGTTTCAAATATAGGAACAAAGAATGAAAACTTTAAAATTCTTCTTCTCTGAAACTGGAAGGCGTAGAGCTTTGATATTTAGTATGTAGCATCTCCTAGTGGACCTCTACCAAGTTTGTTTATATGATGTCCCTGGGGTCAAAACTGGCCCCGCCCCAGGGGTCACAAGTTCAAACATAGGAACAAAGAATGGAAACTTTAAAATTCTTCTTCTCTGAAACTGGAAGGCGTTGAGCTTTGATACTTGGCATGTAGCATCTCCTAGCGGACCTGTACCAAGTTTGTTTATATGATGTCCCTGGGGTCAAAACTGGCCCCGCCCCAGGGGTCACAGGTTTCAAACATAGGAACAAAGAATGAAAACTTTAAAATTCTTCTTCTCTGAAACTGGAATGTGTGGAGCTTTGATATTTGGCATGTAGCATCTCCTAGTGGACCTCTACCAAGTTTGTTCATATGATGTCCCTGGGGTCAAAACTGGCCCCGTCCCGGGGGTCACAAGTTTCAAACATAGGAACAAAGAAGGAAAACTTTAAAATTCTTCTTCTCTGAAACTGGAAGGCGTGGAGCTTTAATATTTGGCATGTAGCATCTCCTAGTGGACCTCTACCAAGTTTGTTCATATGATGTCCCTGGGGTGAAAACTGGCCCCGCCCCAGGGGTCACAAGTTTCAAACATAGGAACAAAGAAGGAAAACTTTAAAATTCTTCTTCTCTGAAACTGGAAGGCATGGAGCTTTGATATTTGGCATGTAGCATCTCCTAGTAGACTTCTACCAAGTTTGTTCATATGACGCCCCTGGGGTCAAAACTGGCCCCACCCCGGGGGTCACAAGTTTCAAACATAGGAACAAAGAATGAAAACTTTAAAATTCTTCTTCTCTGAAACTGGAAGGTGTAGAGCTTTGATATGTAGTATGTAGCATCTCCTAGTGGACATCTACCAAGTTTGTTCATATGATGTCCCTGGGGTCAAAACTGGCCCTGACCCGGGGTTCACAAGTTCAAACATAGGAACAAAGAAGGAAAACTTTAAAATTCTTCTTCTCTGAAACTGGAAGGCGTGGAGCTTTGATATTTGGCATACATAGGAACAAAGAAGGAAAACTTTAAAATTCTTCTTCTCTGAAACTGGAAGGCGTGGAGCTTTGATATTTGGTATGTAGCATCTCATGCACAAGGCTAATAATCCAGGGGTTCTGGGTGCAAATCCAGATGAGGCCAATTTTTAGCTCTACTGGCTGAAAGCCAGCAGAGCTCATGTCATGGCGGGGTTTCCGTCGTCCGTCCGTCTGTCTGTCCGTCTGTCCGTCCGTCTGTCCATCCGTTAGTCTTTTTCTTGTTTACGCGATAAAGTCTGCATTTGTTGCCGGATTTTCATGAAACTTGCACAGTTTGTTTATCTCATCAATAGCTTCAACCCTATTGAATTTGAAAAAAATCCAACAAACAGTATGGGAAAAGTAGCCATTTCAAGTTGAAAATTTCCAGTTCTTGTTTACGCGATAAAGTCTGCAAATAACTTCAGATTTTCGTGAAACTTGCACAGTTTGTTTATTTCATCAATAGCTTCAACCCTATCGACTTTGAAAAAAATCCAACAAATAGTATGGGAAAAGTAGCCATTTAAAGTTGAAAATTTAAATTTTCTGTTCTTGTTTACGCAATAAAGTCTGTATTTCTGGTCAGATTTTCATGAAAATCACACAGTTTGTTTATCTCATCAGTAGCTTCAACCCTATTGATTTTGAAAAAAAAATCGAAGAAACAATGTGGGAAAAGTAGCCATTTCATGTTGAAAATTTCCAATTCTTTTTTACATGATAAAGTCTGCATTCCCTGCCAGTAGAGCATATTCAGGCCCTTCAGGGCCTTCTAGTTTAATGTTTTAATGACCCTGAGTAAGAATCCTTTTGAAACAATGTGGGAAAGGAAAAAATACTGGGTACCAGCAATTTCTCCCTTTCCCATGTTGTAGCTCAACTGTTTCGGAAGAAAATATTGAGTTAATGTTGTAGCCCTGGCGGCTTCTGCGTAGTCGTTGTTGTGCTACCTGTTTCCCATCCCAAAAAAATCCGAATTTTCTTGCAAATATGTTAAGTGAATGACGCCACCGTTTTATGTGAACCGCTGATTTGAATGTAAACAACAGTGTCACTGCTATTAATTTACAAACTGTGATAAAAACAAGGAAATAAACATGCTACTATCACAGGAAAGATCATTTTAACTGACAAATTTCTTACTAGATCTAATTACCTTTTTCTGATCAATATACTGCTGTTCATTGTGTTTCCAGTAGTCCTGTCACCAACCAAGCATAGAATAACTTCGTCACAAAACAAAAAATCAAATTCATTTCCATGACTAAATTTTCTGTTTAAACAGTGCACTTAATTTAAGTCAGTGACCTGGGTTTCATAGAAATTGGCCACTGACATATCAAATGATGTAACTGATGACGACGGCCATTAAAATTCTTGACTCACTATTGGCATGGTGTATTTTGTGTTTAGGGGTACAAATAAAGATAACAAACATTTTTGTTCAGCTTTATTCATTTTTTTTCCAAGTTTTTCAAGCAAAAGAAAAAAAATTATCCGTATTGGCCCAGAGTCAGCAATGGAAATCTTAAACTAGCACATAAGGAGCTTGCATGAAATCTAAAATTAGACAAAACACAACAGCTTTGAAAAGAGGAAAATAGTCACATTGTGTTCCTGAAAAAATAATATGGATTTTTTCGTCATCACATGACACGATTTTGACCTATCAAAAAACGATTTGTATAATGCAGAGTGCCCAATCATGTACTGCAGTATTTGATTCACTTATAAATTGTAGTCCGCGTGTACAATTTTTTTGTGCTTACATGCATGCACGCACTGTCAAAAGTATGCACATACAAAAAGCAAAGTAATTACGTACACATATAAATTAGATATCCTTTCGTATCGCATGCCAAACAAACAAAACGAAGGTAATTGCCTTTGTAAGTGGGTACCACGCTTTGTCCTCAACATAAAGCGGGTCACCAAATATTTTCACAGTATATATTTTGCAGCTCCTTCGTCTGTCTGAATAATTTTCGCTGCGATTTTTTTAAGGTGTCAAAATCTGCCATGAGTACAAGAAATCTGGTAATTAATATTAATTGGAAAATTAAAATCAGTAGTAATATTATGATGCGCAGTTATTGTTAAAAACTCCTTTTCTTGACATATGAAAGCTGAAAAATCGAGCCACAAATTAAATGTGTTATTTTTGTATACATGTATGGCGTCTGCTGCCGAAAAAATGTCATCACAACAAAAGCTGTTAAATGTTTTACAGCATCAAGATCTGAGAAAGGTAGGTTGACACAAGTGATTCTACCATTACACATTTTGTTTTATTTTTCCCTAACATGGCATGGTCTTTATTTGACAGAGTTTGAGCTTACAATGAGATGATCGGCCTGCTGCGCTGTGATTTTTAAAATAGCCAGATCTACGAGCATCGTCTTGGACAATGAGCTTCAGTCAGTCTACGTTTCCTTTTCAAAGCAGTCCTAATGTACTTCCCAACTTTGAGAAAGGAATAAAGCTAAAAATTCTTCCGTAAAGGTGGTCGATTATCAAAAATCATGGCCATGTTCGGTTTTTAAACCCTGACCGCCGTTGCGATTATATCTAAGTATATGCATGCCCTTGAGACATATGATGCATCTATTTAATCACCAAATGCACAATTTGATAATTTAATTAAGATCCCATTCATTATGGTAAACAAGCTAGGGTGTTAAAATCATTAATACAACTGAAACAGACCAAAGTTACACTGTACCCCCAATTCAAAACCTAGGGGGTACAGTGTACCCCCATTTTTTTGCTTTGCACCCCCAATTCAATACCTGGAGTGTGCATGTACCCCCAAATTGAAAACCCAGTGGGCATGCTGTAATGAGTACAATTATTGTCTGAGAAAAGAGTTAAGTGATTGTGACTGGGTTCATAATTCATTTCCAAGAAGCTGAGATAGAAATACTTCATTTCAAACCTAAAATCAGAGTCTTTATTCACCAACCATTCTTAAGAATGTTCTTGGTCTTATTCTCCAGAATTTTCTAACTTTGAAAGTAACACAACTTCTGATTGGCTAAACTGTTTGGCCAAAATGGTTTGGCAAATTAAAAGTTGTTTACTTTCAAATTTAGAAAATCCTAGAGAATAGGACTAAGAATGTTCTTAAGAATGATTGGTGAATACAGACCCAGAACAACTCAAAGCTTTACAATGCTCATTAGTTTTGACATTTGAATTGCTAGGGGTCTGATTTCACTATAGTCGTTTACCTTTCCTCAAAACTGTTAACCCTATACCACATGAAATAAGTTTCTACTAGTTCAGATTGAAAGCATTTGCAGGTGGCAAAATAAATGTGACTGAATAATTGAAATTTGTTTTGGAAAGGATAGACGACAATGTGGGAAAAGGAGAAAATGCTGGTTACCAGCATATTCTCTTTTTCCTACAATGTTTTCAAAATGCTTCTTTCTCAAGGCCATTAAAAGTCGAGATTGTGTGGTAAATGGTTAATGGACTCACTGTCAGACTTAAGTTGAGTGCACTATTTGAGATGAATTTCACTAACATTAAAAGACCTAAGTTACATTCTCAAAATCCTGGGTTGATACAACTCGGCAAAATAAGCAGACTTAACTTGATTAACAGACTTCAGTTCATTGTTTCGCTGATTGTCAACTCAGGATTTGAAAACATAACCTACCAATGTTGATGAAATTTGTCTCGAGAGACCTAAGGCTTTTAAAAATAGTGTAAGAAATGGAAAAAATGCTGGGAACCAGCATTGTCTCCTTTTCTCACAGTGTTTTCTTCTGTTCCAAAGACAGAAAGCATCTTTTGAAATACATGTAATTTGTTGCCTGTAGATACTTTCAATTTGGTAAAATCTGAATTTTTATAGCTAATTACTTGAAATGTGCTTTTCTTTGATTTGGTGTTCTACAGATGAACTTTTTTCTGTTGTTTAGATGGCCGTCCTACACCTCTCACCCCGGAGCAAGCAGCAGAAAAGTCAAAACGAATTCATATAGCTGTAAGTACCAGGGCTTCATTTCAAGAAAAAGCTTTGAGTCTCTTATTTTACTCAATTCTGCTGTCAGACTCACTTTCTGACTTAAGTTGACTTTGATATTTGAAACACATTTCACTGACATTAACATACTGTAGTAATGTTTTCATATCTTGAGTTAACACAACGTTTCAGACTCAATTCAGCAAAATAAATGGACTTAAATCAGTTAGCACGCTATAGTTCAACATTTCGCTGAACTTAGCCTGAAACGTTGTATCAACTTGGAATTTGAATATGTTACTCAAGTCCGATGATGTTGGTGAAGTGCATAGCAAATAACCAGCACTCCTAGTCAGAATATGATTCTGTTAGCATATTTGAGTTAAATAAGAGACTGAAGTTTTTTCATGAAAATGGGACTAGAAGTTTTATGTACGTTTGGGTCTGTATTCACTAAATTCGATGCTTAATTCCGAGACATACAGGTAATGTCTCAGTTAATCAAATGGCAGGCCTTGGAATTAAGAATAAGCACATTTCAGATGTTTTTATGACCATAGACCAAGTTGACTTGTTGCTCATATGCATAAATTTGGCTTTTAACCCTTTGCCACACAATCCTGTGTTTTAACGACCCTGAAAAAGAGGCCTTTTGAAAATATTGTTGGAAAAGGAGAAAATACTGGTTACTAGCATTTTCTCCTTTTCCCATAATGTTTTCTGTCCTTTTACAAACAAATCTCACCGTATGAAGCATATCTAATTTGTTGTCTGCAAATGCTTTTTGGACATGTGTAAAATTTTGTTGTGTGGTAAAGGGTTTAAGGGTAGAAAGTACCGTGAGAAAGTAGATAATTGATAGCTTTTTTGTCCTTTTCTGATAATGTTTTCAAAAGCCTTCTTCCTTGTGTCATATTTGGTTATGGATAAAGTAAGAGTATTCCAAATGTTGTCAGGTGATGTCATCAAACTAGCACGTTGCGGTGATTGAAATTAAACTTTATCTTTTGCACATCCAAAATTGAAAGTGTTTGCAGAGGACTAATTAAATGTGACACAGGTAACAAGATTTTTCTTTCAAATGGTAGAAAACATTGTGGGAAAGGGAGAAAATTCTGGTTGCCAGCATTTTCTCTTTTTTTCCCACAATGTTTTCATGTCATCTTCATCATTAAAACTCATTGAAACTGGGGATTGTTTGGTAAAGGGTTAAGGAGTGCTAAAAACATGTTGTGTTGTCTGTTGCCTTTATGGACTGTCAGATTTGTGGGATACCGGAATGTCCTTTGTAGCCACTCCCCCTCTAAGTAACACCCCCCCCCCCCCAGCTTTCTGAAAATGGACTTACCAGATGGCCAGTCCACAGATAAAGTTGAAATAAATCAGCTAGAGCATACTTAGGGCATCAACTTGATCCTAATTACTTCACAAATCGATGTCACTAACACCTGACTATCCAAATATACGTACACATCCGATAATATTTCAAACTTCCAAAAACACAAAATTTGTCAAGTAGCTTGGAAAGGCTTGAAGAAGGTGAATACCCTTGTCACATATTAATCTTGAGTGCAATTTAAATTCCAAATGAATGTCATTTTTACCTCTATTAATCGTGCCCCATTTCGAAAATGTAAGGCCTTTGAAGGGGGGGGGCATAAAGGGGACAATATGGTAGTCTTGTCAAAATCGCCCAGTATGGCAGTAATTGTTTTTTTCTTCTCAGACTGAAAATATTTACTTCATGTGCATGCATTTGTTACTCTATTACTTGGACTGTTTTCTTTTAATCTTTTCCATTACAGAAAACAGTTATGAAAGGTGTGAATAAAATGAACGATATTAAAAGGTATACTCAAGAAAGGTTTGCAGAGATTGAAGTGGAGAAAAAGAACTACAAGTTTCCTTTGAAGCCCAAAAGTTGATTCTGTTGTGTGGAATATAGTAAAGAGAGAAACTATACACATATTTTAGGTTTTTTTAATAACTTTAGTGTTGCATAGGACCATTGACTGATTGTTAAAGTTGTTTTTACCCTTTACCACACAATCCCGTGTTTTAACGACCATGAAGAAGTTTTTTGTAACCAGCATTTTCTCCTTTTCCTACAATGTTTTCTACTCTGTTGAAGGCAAGTCCCATCATTTGAGCCAAATTTGAATTATTGTCTGCAAATGCTTTCAATTTGGACAAGTCTGAAACTGTGCTGTATGGAAAAGGGTTTACCCTATACCACACAATCCCAACTTTTAACAACCCTGAGGGAGTAACTTTTGGTAAACATTATTGGAAAAGGAGGAAATACTGGTGACCAGCATATTCTCAGTTTTTCACTGTAATTATTTTCTTGCCTTCCAAAAAACAAAATTCAGATTTTTAGTCACATTTATTTTGTTGTCTGCAAACGCTTTCAATTTGGATTGGCCTAAAATTTTGTCGTTTGGGAAAGACTACCAGTTGTTCACCAATGAAATATTCTACTGGGAAGGGTCTTTTTTTGTTCACTTACAGTTTCACCTGTCTGTGGATGATGCCAAAAGAGCTTTCTTTAACCCTTTTCCACACAATCCAGAGTTTTAATGACTCTGAAGATGAAGGCTTTTGAAAACATTGTGGGAAAATGAAAAAAATGCTGACTTAAAAGCATTTTCTGGTTTTTCCACAATGTTTGCTACCCTATTTAAGATAAAAGTTATCGTTTGAGCTACATTGAATTCGTCGTCAGCAAATGCTTTCAATCTAGCCAAGTCCAAAATTTTACCTTTAAAATTTAGCTATGTTGACTTTATGATTAAAGAAATGAACAAAGAAAATATTTCATGGACGAATGCTTACAGCAGTTTATAGACATAAATATGAGGGGTGTTCATTAAATATGCGATAAGTGCTCTCATTCTCTCAAATATTGTTTAAATGCAGCACAATTGATATACGTTTTAGACAAATTAATTCTGTATTGACAGAATAAATTTCATGTCAATATCTCAACTACTTATAAAGATATGGTTGTTATAGCAAAGTCATCGCTCAAAAACGGGCCCAACATCATCCAGCATCAATTTTATGTCGCTTTATTTGCATTACTTATTTATCGTTTCTTTCACATACCTAGATGAGATAAATGTCTAAAGAATTTCATCTTTTCAAATGCTCTCCTCGAAATGTAGTACACTTTCTGCATCGTTTCACCCATGAATAGAAGCTTTTCCTGTCTGCACCAGACTCAAAAGAAGCAATCCCTGACTGCACTGCACTCCTTACATGGTGTTATCGATGTCGACCATCCACTTCTCTGGTCAACTGTCACACTTTCATGAATGTCTTTCATAACGTGCATACTATTTGTGTAAAGCCATTTTCTTCATTGCTGAATTGCTGTATGCCTTGATTAACATTTCCATTTTTCTTTTCTGGATTTTCCATTTAAAACACAAAATTTAGCGCAGTTCTCTGGTCGATACTCATTTTGACGCATGTGAATAAACAATATTGCCGCCAAACCTTCAAATGACGTCAAACGTAAATGTGACTTCATGAACGTCATACCAAGAGTTGGTGCCAAATCATGACAAATTTTGTGAAGATATCTGATCAGACACAAAAGAGACACGTCGTTTTCCAAATGGCAAATGCTTTTGTTTATTTGCATTTTTGGCTGGGTTTTGGAACACAGCGTTGCCATAACTACCATATCTTTATAAGATGTTGAAATAATAACTTGAAATTTCTTCTTTAAGTAAAGTATTAATTTGTCTACAATATGTATCGATTTCACTGTATTCAAGCAATATTTGAGAGAATTATTGTACTTTTCCGCGTATTTTTTAACAGCCCTCGTAAACATTAAAATCACATTCAACAAAGTGTGTGTGTGTGTGCCATGCTCTGGCCAATGGGGGCTTGATGCATCTCCGTGATGCATTGACACCAATTAAGCCATCACATAATTATGGATCCATAATAGCCTCTTTTTTAACAGTCGTCTAAATTATAAAGTAGACTGGTCCTTGTTCATTCAGAAAATAGACCAATAGCGAAAAGTTTCGGCCCAGGTCAGCCTGCATGAACTTGGCAGGCTGACCTGGGTCGATGCCTTTCGCAGATGTATTAAGCCCCCTTTTCACAGAGCATGGCTCATGTACAATGTCCTCATGCCATTGTAGGAAAGACAATGTGTTGCTTGAGGACAAGCCAAAGATACACATCCTGCAGCTGGCAACTTTGAAAAATATTGAGGGGAAAAAAAAGCATGTGCTTCTTACAAGCAATTGCCCCTTCTCTAACAATGCCCTCCACACTACCCAAAAAGAACAACATGGCAAATGGCTATTGACTGATCCTAGAATAGGCAGTATCAATCAGATACTAGTTACTATAGGGATATTAGTGATTTTTTCTGCTTTGACCTGTTCTGTTTTGTACATAGTGATATCTTGTAGATGACTTTCTTTGACCTGCAGCGGACCATTTTTTGCAAGTTTATTTTAGGGTTTTTGAGTACAAATTGGAAGCATGTGCAGATAACAAAATAGATCTTTAAATGATGATTTCTGTCTTTGATAGGGTAGAAAACATTTGTTGGACATTGTCTTTTCATACAATCCAAAAAGAACAATATAGCAAATGGCTATTGACTGATCCTAGAATAAGCTTTTTCATATACTGGGTATTAATTGGAATACCAGTGATCTTTTTTCTGCTTTTTCCTGTTCTATACTGATAATACTGTACACAGTGACATCTTGTAGATGACTTTCTTTGCCCTGTAGCAGACCATTTTTTTTTTTTTTAAGTTTAGGGTTTATTGGCACACCAATTACCGAATGGCCAGTATAACTTTTTACCAAAAGACAAAATTTTAGACTGCTTCAAATTGAAAGTGTTTGCAGACGACAATCTAAATTTGGCTCAGATGATAGAATTCGTTTTGGATTAGATAGAAAACATAGTGGGAAAAAGGAGAGAATGCTGATTACCAGCATTTTCTCCTTTTCCCACTATGTTTTCAAAAGCCTTGTTTGTTAGGGTCTTTGAAACTTAGGACTGTTTGATAAAGAGTTAAATCTTTACCAAACAACAATTTTTTGTATGCGACCAAATTGAAAGCATGTGCAAATAACAAAACAAATCTCTAAATGATGATTTCTGTGTTTGACATGGTAGAAAACATTGTCAGGCATTGTCTTTTCCTACAATTTTTTTCTAAAGCTTTCTTGCTCAGGGTTGTTAAAACATGGGATCATTTGGTAAAAGGCTAAATTACAAAGTCTTACAGCTCACTAATAAAAAGAAAAACAAAAATAATGATAAAAATAAACACAAATTCTTGTAATGTGAAATGTCATATATCTCATTACTGTTGGAAAAGTACCAATTACAGGGTATGGAGGAAGTAACGGTTAAAACAGTTGCGATATAAATCTTTGCTCAGGTAGATTGAATGACATGTTTAGTCTACATTCAACTTTCTGAAAGATTCTGTTGGTAAATTGTCAGGTTTCAGTTTTGTATCGGCACCATACAGACCGTTTGATATATTATGCACATGGTTCTTGACAGTGTCGCTTGTCAGTTCTTTTAACATATACTCTGAAAGAAATGGAGTCAATTGTGAAATTAATTAACTCTACCAAATAACAATAAGACTTGTCCAAATTCAAAGCATTTGCAGACGACAACTTATATGTTCTTAAAATAATGAGATTTGTCTCTGAAAGGATAGAAAATATAGAAATACAGAAAATTCCAGAAATTTTTTTTTTGACCAGCATTTTTTCCTTTTCCAAGAATGTTTTCAAAAGCATTCTTCCTCAGGGTCGTTAGAACTTATGATTGTGTGTTACAGGTTTAACAAATTACCATATGTTGATTTATTTTGATACAGCCTTTAGGAATAAGGCTTTAATTTAATTGCTGGAAAAACTACAAAATACCATTATCCATCATTTTTCCTTTTCCCACCATGTTTTCTATCCTTTCAAGAACATATCTCATGAGATCTTTGCCAAATTTGATTTTTCATTTTCAAATGCTCTCATGATGGACAAGTCCAAAATTTTGTGGTGTGATATGGAGTTTTATCCGGTACCACTTTATCCACACTTTTAACGACCCTCATGAAACAGGCTCTTGAAAACACTGTTGGAAAAGGAGAAAATGCTGGTAACCAGCATTATCATCTGTTTACAAAATATTTTTTATCCTTTCAAAGATACATCACATTGTTTGAGTCAAATCTAATTTGTCTTATCACCTTAATCCAGCGTGTTAATTACAATGTCATCCATTGCTCCGGACGAAGATGATCATTGGAAAGTAAACTAATCTGAATTTGTCTCAGTTCAATATTGCCACATACCCGATAAGATATAGTTAAGTATCTCTTCCCGCATAGGATATATAGAGGATATTTGCTTTTTTCGGTGAAAGACCGAAATTTATTTCATCAAGTGAATATTGGTAATATTTTCACGAGTGGTGCAGCCATTTGTGAAAATATTACCGATGATGTTCACGAGATGAAATAAATTTCAATCTTTCATGGAATAAAAAGAAAATATTCTATTTATTTCATGCTTCTAACCTCTATTTTGTTGGAACTTTAACCAAAATCCAGAACAGGTGTTTTCAGTAATTCCCCGTGGCATAACTCGCTCACATAACAATGCATTACAATGTTACATAGAGCGCGAGAAATACTGCGTTAATTACCTCATATTTCCCTTCATTTGAATGACACGCGCTCATTACCTAGGTAACTAGTGCACAGGAATTACTGTTTCCGCCGTCAATTGAACAGTTAGAAAATATAAAATCTGTATTTTCACTGCTTGTAACCATAAAATATCAAACCATCACTATTTCGCGATAAACTACCGAAAAGCATGAAATAAAGTTAAGTATTTTTTGATACTCTGTCCTGATAGGGCATAGATTTAACTCTGTACCAAACTACAAAATGTTAAACTTGTCCAAATTCATAGAATTCGCAGACTAAGAATTCAACCTGACTAAAAAATTGGAATTTGTTTTTTGAAGGGTAGAAAAAGGAGAAGATGCTGGTTACAAGCATTTTCTCCTTTTTATACGCCCGTCGAAGACGGGACGTATTATGGGATCACCCGTGGCGGGCGGGCGGCGTCCAGTTCTTTGTCCGGAGCATATCTCCAAAACTATACTACCTAAGGTTATGAAATTTCATGCGTGGATAGATCTCATCAAGGGGGAGTGCAGTGCACAGGAATCAGAACTCTTGCTTCCTTAATTTTTGAGTTATTGCCCTTTCTTGTTTTTCATACTTGAATTTTGTCCGGTGAATATCTCCAATACTATACTACCTAGGGTTATGAAATTTCATGAGTGGATAGATCTCATCAAGGGGGAGTGCAGTGCACAGGAATCATAACTCTTGCTTCCTTAATTTTTGACTTATTGCCCTTTGTTGTTTTTCATACTTGAATTTTGTCCGGAGCATATCTCCAAAACTATACTACCTACGGTTATGAAATTTCATGCATGGATAGATCTCATCAAGGGGGAGTGCAGTGCACAGGAATCATAACTCTTGCTTCCTTAATTTTTCAGTTATTGCCCTTTCTTGTTTTTCATACTTGAATTTTGTCCGGTGAGTATCTCCAATACTATACTACCTACGGTTATGAAATTTCATGTCTGCATACATCTCATTAAGGGGGAGTGCAGTGCACAGGAATCATAACTCTTGCTTCCTCAATTTTTCAGTTATTGCCCTTTCTTCTTTTTCATACTTGCATTTTCTCCGGTGAATATCTCCAAAACTATACTACCTAGGGTTATGAAATTTCATGCCTGCATACATCTCATTAAGGGGGAGTGCAGTGCACAGGAATCATAACTCTTCCTTCCTTAATTTTTGACTTATTTTCATACTTGAATTTTGTCTCGAGCATATCTCCAAAACTATACTACCTATGGCTATGAAATTTCATGCGTAGATAGATCTCATCAACTGGGAGTGCAGTGCACATGAACCATAACTCTTGCTTAATTTTTGACTTATTGCTCTTTCTTTATTTTGAAACTTTAATTTTGTCCAGTGCATATCTTCAGAACTATACTAGCTAAGGATATGAAATTTCATGCGTGGATACATTCCATCAACGGGAAGTGCTGTGCATATAAATTTCAACTCTTGCTTGCTTAATTTTTCAGTTATTGCCCTTTCTTGTTTTTTTTTCGAACTTGAATTTTGTATGATGCATATCTCTCAAACTATACTACCTCGGGTTATGAAATTTTAGGGCTGGATACATCTCATCAAGGGGTAGTGGAGTGCACATGAAATATAAATTGCTTATTTTTTATGCACCCTTTCAAGACAGGATGTAGACACTGGATCTTTGTTAGACTTAATTTACACAAACCTTACCACTGTGCAGACTGGTGTTCTTGAAGTGTATTACTCAGACCATAAGGCTGTGTGGATAGCCTTGTAGAAACAACAGGAAATCTAGATCATGTTATTACAGAAAGTCTTATTACAGAAAGTAAGCTACTGGTTGACCTAAATTCACTAAGTGACGTGTAGGAACCCTCTCTGGAGCCTCATGCAAAGTTCCAAGTCTCTGTCAGTTATAGTTGCTAAGAAAAATTTGACAAAAATTTAGTACCGTACTATTATCTGTCGTAATATTGACGAACTTGTATAACAGGAAGTAGATGACTTGTAGACCTGAATCGAATAAGCAGCATGTAGGAACCATATATACCTAAACTATTATAGCAAGTTTCAAGTCAGTGTTATAGTTGCTGTGAACAGTGTTATGATAATTTAGTACCATACCATAATCTGTCTAAAATGGACTAAGCTGTAAAATAGGAACAGGAATTTGTGAAGCAATATTTAAGAACCATACCCAAGCATCAACTTTTAAGTCAAATTGAGTTACAGTTGCTCAGAAATATATGACACAAGATGGGCCCATGGGTTACAGACAAGCAGGTAGGTGGACAGATTGGAGCAGGGGATAACAGCAGAGATGATTTGATGCCATATATTAACCCATTACCACACAATCCCTACTTTTGATGACCCTGAGAAATATGCCTTTAGAAAACATTGTGGGAAAAGCAGAAAATGCTGGTAACCAGCATTTTCTCCTTTTCCCACAATGTTTTCTACCCTTTCCAAACCAAATTTCAATTTTTGAGTTACATTTAGTTTGTCAACTGCAAATGATTTCAATTTGGACTAGTCCAAACTTTTGCTGTGTGGTAAAGAGTTAATAGTAATACAATAATAAACAAGAGTTCCGTCAAAACAAATACACTGCCATTATCTTCAATCAACAGTAAAAAAAATATTCTGCACTACTATTTTTCTATACCTCCCCTTTATCATTATTATGCCCCAACTTTACAACTTGGGGTAAGACGGGCGTATCTTGCGACAATTTGCCGCTCTTGTTCTACAGTGTTTTCTAACATCTTTAAACTGGATTGTATGGAAAAGAGTTAATTATGAATTAGAGGAATAGATCGGTTTCTAGAAGAAAGAGAGACGGAGTGAAAGAGGAAGTGAAACGAGACTGCTTCCCACCTTTAATATGCTCTATGGATCCACTGCTGGGCCCAGTATAATCGTCTGGCAAATATTCTTCTGGTAAAACACTGATATCCATTTCTTCATAAACTGGTGCTAGATTGTTACCAAATGCTTTTATCTATACATGAAACATAATGCACAGGTGAAAATTCAACAAATGAGCCATACCCTGACAAAAGGTGGTTTACTGTATTTCCGTGATGCATCATATCATTCAAGCCATCACATAATTATGGATCCAAAATAGCCGCTTTCTTTAACCCTTTACAACACAATCCCGACTTTTAACGTTCCTAAAAAAGGAAGCCTTCTGAGAGCATTGTGGGAAAAGGAGAAAATGCTGGTAACTAGAATTTTTTTCTACCCATCCCAAAACAAATTTCAACTTTTGAGTCACATTTATTTTGTCGCCTGCGAATGCTTTCAGTTTGGACCAGTCTAAAATTTTGTCGTTTGGTAAAGGGTTAAAGGACGACTTAATTAGGTAGACTGGTTCTCGGATATACAGACAATTGACCAATAGCAAAATGTTCCGACCCAAGATCAGCCTGCATCGATACTTTTCGCAGATGCCCTTTGTTCACAGAGCATGGCTCAAATATACCTGCTCTGTGAAAAGGGGGTTTAATGCATCTGCAAAAATGGTCAAAACATTTTGCTTTTGGTCTATTTTCTGCATTTTAACCCTTTACCAAACGACAAAATTTTAGCTTTGTCCAAATTGAAAGCATTTGCAGACGACAATTTCAGTGTGGCTCAAATGGTGCAATTTTCTCTTGATAGGGTAGAAAACATTGTGGGAAAAGGAGAAAATGCTGGTTACCAGCATTTTCTCTTTTTCCCACAATGTTTTCAAAAGGCATCTTTCCCAGGGGCGTTAAAAGGCGGCATTGTGCGGTAAAGGGTTAGAACACCATTCTACCTTGTGATACAGTTAGTTGTAAGACAGCAAAGCCCCGATGGTTCAGTTAGTAGTGTACAGGACTTGAGAACAGGAGGTCGTTGGTTCGATCCCCAACTCGACCAATCTCTTCATTGCGTCAGGATTCATTCCTCTCTCACCGCTTACCATAGTTTTGACAAAAGTTAGGTTGGAAAGCAGCCAGTGGCTTGGAAAGAATATTGTGCGGAGTACTGGCAAGAGAAACTCTAGGAAAGCATGGATAGGCGCACTGGCTGCTGTGATATTGAAATAATATTGAAAACAGTGTTAAACACTATAAAATCAATCAGTAGTTGTAAGACAAAATAGATCTTATGGATCCATAATCATAATGACTTGCTTTGTATAAGGCATCACAAAGATGCATATAAGCCCCTTTTGCCACAACATTGCTCATTGTTGCTTATCTGTTGCCAAAAGGTTTTATGTATACAAGAAATATTATGCACACTTCAGAACTAAACAAGTACTGTATATCAAATTACAACATTTTTGACTTGCCAAACTCAAAGCATTTGCAGACAACAAATTTGATGTGGCACAAGTTATGGGATTTGTCTTTGAAAGGGAAAAAAAAAACATTGTTGGAAAATGAGAAAATGCTGGTTACCAGCATTTTTTTCCCTTTTTCCATAATATTTTCAAAAGCTTGCTTTGTTAGGGTAGCTAAAATATGGGATTGTTTTACACGGGGTGAAAGTAGTATTGGTATTTGAGTACATTTGACTTAACGATAAGGGCCCAAGCCCCGGTTTCACGAAAAAACTTAAGTCTCTTACTTTACTCAAATCTGCAAACAGACTTATTTTTCGACTTAAATTGAGTTTCTTATTCTAGTGCATTTCACTAACATTAATTTACCCTTTACCAAACAACAAAAGATTGTACTCAACGAAATTGAAAGTATTTGCAGACGACAAATTAAAGGTACATGTATATTAAATAATGATTTCCTGCTCTGATAGTGTAGAAAACATTGTGGGAAAAGGAGAAAATGCTGGCAACTTTCTCCTTTTCCCACAATGTTTTCATAAGTCTTCTTCTCCAGGGTCGTTAAAACTCGGGATTGTGTGGTAAAGGGATAATATACTTATGTAACGTTCTCAAGCCCTGTGTTGACACAACGTTTCAGACTCAACTCAACAAAGTAATGGACTTAAGTCTGTAAATTGACTTATGTCCATTTACTCGTATTTCGCTTATTATCAACTCGGGATTTATGAATGTTACTACCGGGACAGTCTGTTAATGTTGTTGAAATCCCCCCCTCCCCCACCCCCGCAAAAAAAAAAAAAAAAAAACTCGACCTAAGTCAAAACTTGGGACCGTTAGTAGATTTGAGTAAAATAAGGGACATAAGTTTTTTCGTGAAACGGGTCAAAGGTATACTTACTCTTTTCCTTATTTTTTCACTTGATAAAGCTATAGCAGTTTTCACAAGGACTTCTACGACCGGCGGCGTGTTGTAGATAAGAACTTTCTTGACGCGGGCTGGATAAACACCCTGGAATAAAATTTGAGAAAAAGTTATGTTCAATCTTTTCACCAAGAGAATTCTTTTTTCAGAAGTTCAATACTTGTGGCTGAGATGTGACACAAATCACAGAGAAAGCAAAAATTGCTGTCACTTAACCCTTTATCACACGATCCAGATTTTTACCCACCTTGAGAAAGAAGACTTCTGAAAACTTTGTGGGAAAAGAAGAAAATGCTGGTAACCAGCATTTTCCCCTTTCCTTTCTACCCTTTCCAAAACAAATTTAAATTTTTTAGTCTCATTCATTTTGTCGTCTGCAAATGCGTTCAATTTGTACAGGTCTAAAATACTGTCGTTTGGTAAAGAGTTAAAGTACATGTAACAATAGTTGCCAAAAGTAAACAAAGGGGGTGTTAAACTGCATTTAAATTTAAATACCATTTAGAAATATGGAAATTATGACAATATATTATTGTACGGTCGGTTTGTCAACTTCAAAATATTTTCCATGCCTTTAAATGATATGATCTAAATTCAGATGCATTTTAACACCTGTATTGTTATTTTAGCCGCTATTGGGCCTGTAAGCAATATACCTGAACCATTTCCAAAAATTTCCTCATATTACCCGGTGTAAAGACTGATGTGTTGTGTTTTATGGACGTGCCGCCCATATCTACAACCCAGCACAATCCATTCACTTGGATACGCTCGTCCATCATCAGCCAATCAAGGATGAGAGCGTAGGTTTTAAACATGGTTTCCACGCCCAGCTCCTTTACCAGCCGGTCAACATTTAGGGCACCTGTAACCAAAAATCTAGCATCATTATAGAATGAACCTTAATCTGCTAAGCGCGACTCACTGACCTTTTGCAGACAGTGTGGATCAAGATTAGACTGCACAGAACGTACAGTCTGATCTTGCATCTACACTGATAAGGAGATATTTTTCTCCATAGAAGAAGTTTGAAGTAGCATTATTCAGGTCACTTTTTACTAGCGGCATGAAAGCTTCATTTAACTTATTTAGCAGGATAAGGGTTAAATGCCTTCAACAACCCTCAGGAAGATGACTTTTTCAAAACATTGTAAACAAAGTAATATCTCTCTAGGTTTTTAATCCATGAATGCATGTTAAAAATTCGTAGCAAAGGAAGGAAATACATTTTAAATACAATTTATCCTTTCGTCACAATTCAAAAGGTGTCTGTTACACCGCCTGCGATCAGTTTTCTTTAATTTTAGCATTATTTAAAAAAAGAAATGAAGTGTTCGGCGCAAATGAAGAAATATATGATGACGGAGGTGACTGTGATTTTCTAGTTTTAAGGCTACATCCTTACAGCCAGAGAGAGAGAAAAAAAAAAAACCTGTTAAAACTTGATAGTGTGTATAATGGCTCAGCATTTAGTCAGCTGTGTAAATATAGATAAATTACCAATATATAAGGTGTAAGGGAGAGAGAAACTCAAGGAATTTGTCATTTATAACCGGAAACGACAACAGTGATTTCTTTGAAGACCTCCAGCAAATGAAATGTATTTTCTATCCGTCATAATCTGTGCAACCGTCTGGGAAAACAATTGGCATGAAGATACAAGAATAATTATAATTTGATAAAATAAAGATGAAATGGGTTAAAAACTGGCTGAAAACCAGTATATATGTATCTTTAAATAATTTCCTGACTTTGGCATGCTCGTAAAGATCAATACCATAGGCTTACCCGGTCTGTCGACAAGCCATATTTGACCATCTTTGTCTGCATTTGGTAAACGGAGTAGGAATCTGCAGTAAACAAGTAAGATAACACATTCAGCTCCAGATGTACAAATTCGACCTCCTTTAGCACTAGAAATGTGCCATGCTCTGACAGAAGGGGTCTTAATGCATTTCCGTGATGCGTGTTACCTATCAAGCCATCACATAGTTATGGATCCATAATAGCGACTTTTTTTTTAACAACCAACTGAATCATGAGGTAGAATGGCCCTTTGACATATAGAAAATTGACCAATAGCGAAAAGTTTCGATCCAGGTCAGCCTGCGCAGAGTGACCTGGGCCGATACTTTTCGCAGATGCATTAAGCCCCCTTTTTACCGAGCATGACGCAAACATTTTGGGATCCATACCAAATATGCCTTGACTACGGAGGGAACTCATAAAACTACAAATCAATCAATCAATCAATTGATCGACGGGAAATACAAACCCACCGACACTCAGAAAGTTTCTTAACTTATAGACTAGACAAAACAAGCGTACGGTATTACTTCAAGATCAACCTGCACGTTCTGTGCAGCTTGATCTTGAATTAATATAGTCTGCATTGACCATGAGGTCAACAGGTACCCCTTTACAGCTCATGTTTTAATCACAAGACTGGTTTATTGATGTATACTTCGTGCAGCTTCCGATTCTCATTCCGTTATTATTCTAATCACGCCAGAAACATCATACAATGAAGAAAAGACAGGGAGTGCAGCACGTTTTGCCCAAAGGCATCATACCCTGAATAAAGACGAGGGGTGCAACACTTTTTTTTAACAAAAATATCATATCCTGAAGAAAGGGGGTGCAACATTTCTTTTTTTTTTTTTTACCAAAAGCATCATACCCTGAAGAAAAGACATGGGGTGCAGCACGTTTTTGACCGAAAGCATCATACCCTGAGGAAAAGACTGGGGGTGCAACATTTTTTTTTTTGACCAAAAACATCATACCCTGAAGAAAAGACAGGAGGTGCAACATTTTTTGGACCATTTGTATGATATACATATACGTAGATCTATGTCATTCAGAAGAAGATGTTATTACACAAAGAACCAGTATAAGTTTTAACTTCGTACCGTTTTCGAATGACATTGTCATTAATTGCTTCATTTTGTTGTTTTTTAAAGTTAGTAGGTATATAATAGAGGCAATATATATATGTTTTTTTTTTAGGTGAAAGATCAACATTTATTTCATTTCGTGAACGTCATCGTGGCTGCGCCAATCGTGAAAATATTACCGATGATGATCACGAGATGAAATAAATATCGATCTTTTACCGAAAAAAAAAATCACTTATTTCATGCTTCTAACCCCTTTTTCGTTGCGACTTTCACTAAAATCCAGTACAGTTGTTTTCGGTAATTTTTCGTGGCTACTCCCCTCACATAACAACGCATTACAAAATTAAGGAGAAATAAAGGGTAAATGCGCGTAAATTATGTCATATTTCCCTCTGGTTGAATGGCACGCGCTGATTACCTAGGTAACTAGTGCGCGGGAACTACTGTTTCCGCCTTCAATTGAAGAGTTAGAAAAAATAAAATCGGTATTTTTCACCGGTCGTAACCATGAAATATCAAACCTTAATTCACCATTATTTCTCGATAAACTACCGAAAAGCATGAAATAAATAGAGGATTTTTTTTTTTCGGTGGAAGTTCGAAATTTATTTCATCGAGTGAACATCATCGGTAATATTATACGAGTGGCGCATGTAGCTTACCTTGTGCTTGTTCTTTCCTTCTCGCTTCATAGGGAAAATTTGACATCTCGCACGTTCTTCGGTCTCGGGAGATATCGAATTTTCCAATGCAGCTTGAAGCAAATACAAGCACCAGCGTAATTTTCCGTATGTATGGACAATTACAATAGTTTGTATTTTGGTATGTTTACAACTGTAAAGTTATGTTTGTTTACCCAGTTTTCAGAATTTCCAACACTTTGGGGTCTGTGATATACTTGTCACAGAACCATGCCGAGTTTTGCAACCTTTTCTTCCAGAAGTTTTCTAATGTTTTTCTCGCCTCTAACTGACTAAACTTCTTGGTACGAAGAAATCTTAGCAGGAACGAATAATCTAAAAAGAAATATACAAAATGATTGTCAGAGACTGTTTCGACCAAAATCAACATACATTCTAAAATCAACGTACATTCTAGGTCATTCTTAATGTTCTGTGCAGTCTGATCTTAATCTGCACTGTCCTTAAAGGTAGCTAGGATTATTTATAGCATTTTAAGGGATAGGTATAAATGATTAGTTGTTACGGTAACAGAGTTATGTAAAGCTCTGAATTTTAACCTTTATTCCGGTGAGTTTAAATAACAATCAACACCAAAGTTCGTTCAAAAACACCTTTTCGAATTAAAAAGGTTTTATACTGAGGCAAAGCTTTAACCCTTTCCCAGACGAAAAAGTTTAGACCCTTCCAAACTGAAAGAGTTTGCAGACGAATATTTTAAATTTCATGAAAATGGCGGAAAGTTCTCCAAAAGGGTAGAAAACACTGTGGGAAAAGGAGAAATTGCTCGTTACGAGCAATTTCTCCTTTTCCCACAGTATTTTCAAAAGATTTGTACTGCAGACCCGTAAAAACCAGGGCTTGTTTGGGAAAGGGTTAAATAATTACTTGGTAGAGAGAATGGTAGACTAGATCAGCACACGCTTGTTTGTGCACTTTCATCTTTGTCTATACTCTCATCCAAGAATGAAGAATCTCACGATACGTTTTAACCCTTTCCCAAACGACAAATTTTGGACTGGTCCAAATTGAAAGAGTTTGCAGACGACAATTTTAAATTTGATGAAAATTTCAGAAAGTTATCAAAAAGGGTAGAAAACACTGTGGGAAAAGGAGAAATTGCTCGTTACGAGCAATTTCTCCTTTTCCCACAGTGTTTTCAAAAGACTTGTACTGCAGACACGTGAAAACCAGGGCTTGTTTGGTAAAGGGTTAAGTTAAGGGTTAAGACTCAGGCTAACATTACAAGGATCACGAGTGACTTCACCAAGAACAAAAAAAAAAAAACTGAGGCATGTTCTGGCAAAATGGGATTATTCAGCCAACAGTAAAACCTTTAAATGTTTCATTGCAATGGTCAACTATGATAGCTTTGCGACTGTATAGATTAAGATCAGACGGCGTAAAAGATCAATTAATCAACCAACCAACCATTCAGTCAGTCAGTCAATCAGTCAATGGTTTTAGACCTAAAAAATTCTAAATCAGTTTGTTGAAAGCGAAAGAGTTTATTATCCGATTTTTTTTTTTTGTATGGAGAAGCTAATCTTATCGGACAAGGTCGACCCAAGGTCTGATTGACAGCAAATACTGTGCATTCTGATCTTAATCTACACCGCTCACAAGAATTGTCTTAGTCGATAGACTGGCGGTGAACTTCCAAGAGTGAAAAAACCTAATATTCAAATTTCAAAATTATTCTAGCACGAAAAATCTCACATTATCGAACAATGTAGATCCACGATCGGACGTTCTGTGCAGTCATAGTCTTGATTTACCAGAACCAAAAACCTATAACGTTCAAAGTTCAAAGCTGGGCCCCGGTAGCTCAGTCGGTTGAGGACTTGAGAACAAGGAATCGCTGGTTTGATCGCCTGCTCGGCCAATTTCTTTCCGAGGATTGATAATAGTCATTGCGACAGGATTCATTCCTCTCTCACCGCTGTCCATTGTTTCGGCGATGGTTATGTGGGGAAGCAACCAATTGCTTGGAAAAAATATAGTGCGTAGTACTGGTGAAAGAATCTCCAGGAAAGCATGGATAGGTGCACTGACCGCCGCGATATAACTGAAATAATGTTGAAAATGGCGTTTAATACTATGAATCAATCAGTCAGATTTAAAGATCTTATAGAATCTAATCTTATCGCACAGTGTTGATTCATGATCGAAATGCAAATAACGGAGTGCACAGATCTATACTGTCCGCAAAGCACGTTGAGTCTCGCTTAGCAGCCTAATGTCTGAAAATTGATCAACAAGAAATAAACTCAATCAAGACGGTCACCTGTTGGCGATTTCAACCATTTTTGTTGGTTCACCCACACTCTTAAGGTCTCAACGGCCCCATCTCTATTCTTTTCGTCCTCGTTTAGTTCTTTTTTCGCTTTCGCAAGCGAGGCAGCGTCCAGCGTGCAGATATATCGATCTGAAATCAGAGCAGGTTTCTCATTCAGCCCAGTGCAGAAAAATTGCAAATTGTCTGAAACCACAAAACAATCGGAACACAGATGTCTTTCTTTGTTTTTTAGCATTACTGTAAGCTGGCTTTTGACCAACTTCCTGGTATTAAAGTGGTAACAGTAGCTGCCAAAAGTAAATAAAGCTGGTCTTAAAATGCATTTAAATTTAAATCATACCATTTAACTCTTTACCAAACGACAAAATATTGGCCTTGTCTAAATTCAAAGCAATTGTAGACGACAAATTAAATGTAACGTAATTTAATGAATGAAATTTATCTTTAATAGGCCAGAAAACAACGTGGGAAAAGGAGAAAATGCTGGTTACCAGCATTTTCTCCTTTCCCCACGATGCTTTCAAAACGCTTTTTCCTCAGGGTCGTTAAAAGTCGGGATTGTGTGGTAAAGAGTTAAAAGTATGGAAATTTTGTGAAAATGACAATCTGTTAGGCTATTGTACGGTCGGTTCAGGTGTTAGTCTTAGTAGAACCTGCTCCTTTCCCAACGATGAATTGCATTAACCCTTATACTGCTAGATAAGAAGAATGAAACTTTCAAGTTCATAGTAAAAACCCAAATTACATATATATCTTACATAATATATTGGGGGGGGGGGGGGGGAGGGAGAGATATCTCCTTATCGGACAGTGTAGATCCAAGATCATACTCCACGTTCTGTGAAGTCTGATCCGCAAAAGGTCCTTGAGTCGCGCTTAGTATCCTAAGGGTTAAGGGTCCAATGGGCTTTGAGGTTTTCGAGGTTATCCTTTCGGCGCTGTGGGCGAAAGCAGGGGCTTCTTGGGGACGGCATACATCAAGATCGGACTGCATAAAAGTACAGTCTATTCTTGGATCTATAGCGCTGGTTGTTTAAGAAAATCTATATGATAAAAATCCTGGAAATTAGTGGATTATGTTTTCAGCCGTCGAAAGAGGTGGAGATTAGTCCTATACATGTATATCTGAACAATCGTAGGAACAATACAGACATGTATACAGGTACTTGTGTAAATCATACGCTGTTGTAATTCTTACGATGCACGGTGTCCCTTATCAACATGTAAACTGGCAATCTCCGAGCAGAGTTGTCGTTCGTTACCTCACATACATCTCTGCGATGGGCTAAATGACAAGAATCTTGTCAAACCGAGGAAAACATGTTTTGTTACTGTTTAACTGTTTCATGTGTAACATGATAAAGTAGACAAAGCAAATATGATTCCAGATGCATTATAGGTGCATTTAAATTGATGAATTTACCTGTATACAATGGAACTATTTTTTCGAGTTTCTTCACTGATCAGATTCCTACGCCAATTGTAAACCGAATGGCTGCGCCCACGAATGAAGACAAGTTAAACAAAATTATACAGTCCTGTGACAGTTTCGACAAACCGATGGATCTAAGTCTGTAACATCAAAGAAGAGATTGTCGTCCTTTAAAACACATTTTAGCTTTTCAGAAAACCCCTCTTTTCCACATTTTCTCCCACTAAGTTTGATTGGCCGTATGCTGTTTGAACAGCAAACAAAACAATCGATACATCTTTCTTTCACCGGCGTTTGTGTCGCCATTTGGGGTTATGGTCATGTGACGGAAAATCTCGCGAGAGGACGGACTACTTTCTGAGCCCACTACAGAGGTGAATGTGAATGAACCGGAGTGCAAGAGAGTGGTAAACTGGCAGCCTGTTATCGATCTTCGTATCAACAGTTTTCTATCGGACGGTTACGGGAGATACAACGGGTACCAGTTTACATGGAAAGCCGATCCCAGTTCGTTGATCCGAAAATACGGTTCATCCGGAAACGTTCATAGGAAACAGAGGTGTCCGGATAAACGGGGCTCGAGTGTATATTTGGCGCTGAAAGAGTTGACAGTCTTTCAATCACAGTGCCTTGCCCATGAACACTCCAATGTGACTATTTGCGCCTAAGCGGGTCGAACCAGGATCTCCTGGTACGTAATATACAACACCTAAAACCACTAAACCACGAACGATGCCTCCGGCCACATCTCTAAATGAATTGTGTGTAAAATCTGACTAGTTTAACTTTAGTAATTTCCGTGGGAAAAAAACAAAAACATCTCAACAACAGAAATCAACATAAAGATTGAATCTTGTTTTACATCGCTTTCAACATTATTTCAGCCATATCACGGTGGCAGTTCACATATTCATATATTTCCTGGGTTCCACCAGTACTAGGCCAGGGCTCTGAAGTGTCTTGCCAAAGGCCACTCCCACGAAAAACCCAGTGGACCCAGTGAGGCTCGAACACTGGGCCCCCAGGTCACGAGTCCTACACTTTTCCACTGGGCCACACACGACCCCTATCGACAAAAAGACAGCCCTGACAAAATTTGAGTAGGCGAAAGACAAGACTAAGAATGATTGCCTACGGAGAAATTAGCAAATAGTATTTTTGTCTCCCTTCGTCACGATTTTCTAGATCGTACCGATCGTACGTCGAGGCGCGTAGGTCTATATAATCAACCCTTATCCTGCTGAAAGAGTAAAATGAAACTTTCAAGCCCACAGTAAAAACTAAAAACCCAAATTCTGCTATTTCAAAAGTATTTTTTAGGGAAAAATATCTCCTTATCGGACGGTGTAGATTCAAGATCAGACTGCACGTTCTGTAAAAAGTCCTTGACTCGCGCTTAGCAGCCTGTGGGTTAAGGAAATAGATCCGTGTTTATAGAGCCATGCTGTGTAAAAAGGGGATTTAATGCATCTGCTAAAAAAAGTATTGTAGTGCGCGCAGGCTGACCTGTGTAGAAACTTTTTGCTTGTGTTAATTTTTCTGTATGTCCAAGGACCATTCTACCTCATGATTCAGTCAGTTGTTAGACAACCAGAATTTCATGGATCCATAATCATGTGATGACTTGTTGGTATAATGCATTGTGGAGATGCACTAACCCTTAGGCTGCTCAGCGCGACACGAGGACCTTTTGCGGACATTGTAGATCAAGATCAGACTGCACAGAACGTGCAGTCTGATCTTTGATCTACAATGTCCGATGAGGTGATATTTTTCTCACAAAAATGAATTTGAAACAGCGATATTTGGGTTTTTACTATCGGCTGAAAAATTTCTTTTCACTTATTTAGCATGTTACGGGTTATAAGGCCCTTCTGCCAATAAACGGTTCATATGATTATGTGAATTGAAGTCAACATTCATACTGCAGAATCGTCTAGGTTTACTTTGTCCAGAGTTGGTGAGGCAAAACTTAAACGATTAGTTCGATATTCTATCGATTTTACTTGTAAAAAAGTGCATTGAAGTGCAGTCTGATCTTTGTCTATTTTCGTTTCGTATACGACATTCGAGTCATCGGACGAAATGTTGGTATATGTTTTGAGGCTGAAAGCGCTAAATACTTCAATCAGAGAAAATGGACCAAAGTGTTGCAATTTCAAGGTCGGTTTGTCAAAAAGTGGGTTTTTTTTTAAACTCTTTACCAAAACGACAAAATTTTTCACTCAACCAGAATAAGAAGATTTGCAGACGACAAATTACATGTAACTCAACCGATGACTTTTGTCTTTGATAGCGTAGAAAACATTGTGGGTAAAGGAGAAAATGCTGGTTACCAGCATTTTCTCCTTTTCCTACAATGTTTTCAAAAGCAATCTTTTTCAGGGTCGTTAAAACTCGGGATGGTTTGGTAAAGGGTTAAATGGCGGAAAATGTAGATCTGAACTCACACTGGACGTTTTGTGCAGTCTGATTGTAGATCAGCTGGTCTGTCTGCAAAAAGGCAATCCGATTTTAGTCTATATTTTCTATATACAAAACCAACGAAAGTCGCGTTTGTTGCTGTTAGGGTTATTTTATTGAACGCATGCGTCAAGTTTACTAGCAAAAAATACATTACTTGCATAAAGATTAGGGCCATAAATTTATTTCATGTTTGAATGAACATAATGAACCAAATACGTCATCTAACGCACGATCCTCATTTTGTTTCCCCACCTACCTCTCTCTCTCTCTCTCTCTCTCTCTCTCTCTGTATCTGTCTGTCTGTCTGTCTGTCTGTCTCTCTCTCTCTCTCTCTGTTTTCTCTGTCTCTGACTCTCTCCGTCTCTCTCTCTCTCTCTCTTTCCCTCTCTACCTCCTTCCATCTCTCTCTCTCTCTCTCTCTCTCTCTCTGTCTGTCTGTCTGTTTGTCTGTCTGTGTGTGTGTGTGTCTCTCTCTCTCTGTGTCTCTCTCTCTGTCTCTCTTATTAATGTAGGCTTGTGGCAGTGGCTTATACAAAAAAGAAAAACATTAAATATGAAATTGAGACATTTGTCCTTTTATTGTATAATGATACCTGTTTACACGTTTTACTGTACATAGTTATTTCCTTTTAGTTTTACAAACTAGGCCAGTCATAAAGAACGACTTACTAATTAGTACTGTTAACCCTTAACCTGCTAAATAAATGAAATGAAACTTTCAAGCCAATAGCAAAAGCCCAAATTTTGCTCTTTTAAAGGTATTTTTGGAGGAAATATATCTCCTAATTTGACTGTGTAGATCTAAGATCAGACTGCACGTTCTGTGCAGTCTGATCTTGATCTACAGTGTCCGCAAAAGGCCAGTTAGTCTCGTTTTGCAGCCTAAGAGTTAGTGTAGAGTGTATTATTGACTATTTGACATTCTAGCCTAAAACCTTCGAAAACCCGATACATGTAACAGATTGCAAAAGCAGCTGATAGTTTATAAATTGCATAGGAAACATTGTGGGAAAAGTTTGATTTATTCTCATAGACAATGGTTATCTTTAGTCTATATGTTTTAAAAATGACCATTCAAAAATTGTCCGAGATGGGAAGTTTGTGCAAAAATTATTTGATATGATTTCAAAAGGGATATACGATAAATCTCTCATGGAAAATATATAAAACAGTATAGTGCTCTAGCAGTTGATAACTACCAAACAACAATATTTTGATTGGAAGAAAGTAAAGATGAGAGACAGACAAATAGAGAAATGGAGAGTGAGAGACTGAAAGAGGAGAGAGATAGAGAGCAAGATTTACAGACAGACAGACAGACGGACGGACGGACGGACAGACAGACAGACATACAGACACAGAGAGAGAGAGGGGAGAGAGATCCAAAACGGTTAAAGGTGGCTCAGTTTGGGAAATGTTGGACTCGTTATACCGCGGTCCTAGGTTCGAGCCTAATCGAGGCGCTAGGTTCTTCTTGTGAGTGTCCATGGGCAAGACACTTTACAGTCCTTGCCTGGCGAAGTCTGGGACACACGAGCTAGTGTGCTGTCACTGTAAAATGACTGAAATATTGTTGAAAGCGACATTTTCCACAATTCAACCAATCAAAGATTTAAAAGAAGCAACGAATTTCCTTTTTTGGACGAATCTTAAAATCTCAAAGAAAAATGGATAACATACAATGTAATATAGATACCTGTTTTTTCAGTCATTTTAATCCCAGTGTTCACGAACTTGTGGTGTGATTTTGTTTTAAATACAATAAACAGAGTTAAAATATATATTACGTGTAAGTTGAACTTGCTCGGTCATCCGCTTCAATACCAGTAATAAATTGATTATACGACCCCCAACATTATGTCAGTTTCCGTGTTAATCCTTATCCTCCTATATAAAGTAAAATGAAACTTTCAAGTTGATAGCAAAAATTCAAATACTGCTTTTTAAAACTTAATTTTTTGGGGGGGAAAATATCTCCTTATCGGACAGAACGTGCAGTCTGATCTTGACCTACTCTGTCCGCAAAACGTTAGTGAATTTCGCTTAGCAGCCTAAGGGTTAATCCTCGACCGAGTGCCAGAAGTTCAGATGTGCTGCATGGGTAGTTGTTTGGTTGATTTTCCGTTTGTTTATCGACGCCACCGGTTGCCCATAATTATGTGCGACAAAATATCAAAAAGTTTCGACTCAGGTCAGTCTGCGCGGACTGCGCAGGCTGACCTGGTCGGTACTTTTTGCAGATGCATTAAACCCTTGTTTGACAGAGCATGAATAATTTATGTCGGTGTAAGAAAGGATCTGACACTGATCGAATACACTGTGAGACACTGTGTCCCATATGTACAACAGAGTGACTAGTATCGGAATCACTCGTCACAACTCGGCTGATTCCGTACCTACATCTAACCTCGTCTGTATAAAGGAGCACTCGTCACAACTCGGCCGATTCCGTACCTACATCTAACCTCGTCTGTATGAGGGAGGCTTCCATTTTGAACTACTAATCACATGATCTTAAATATGGCGGCGCCCCTGTAGATCGCTTAGCAACGACATGAACAACCACTGTGAAGTTATTCACTTCTATCGATCTGTTGATGAAAGCTCCTAACGGAATTGATAAACCACGCTAAAACTTGAATGTACAAACTGTTTGCCGGCTCAAATACTCTTAGAAAGATAACGATGGAAAATTTACTCATGCGTTCTTTCTAAAGAGGAGCCTTACAATTTCAATAACGGTAAAGCGGTGTGCTTCCGGAGATGTGCGAAATGTACCGTGTAAGTGCATATCGACGGGTGAGGGCAGAAAGGTGCCATCTGCACTTTTCATACTTTTGAGAAAATCGCATTTAAAGGTTTGGGGGTGTATATAAAATCAGGAAGTGCTTGTATTTTTTTTTTTTTTTTGTTGATTATATACTTTTGAAGAGTATAAAAGGTTCTATCATTTGATGTATATACGTTTGTGAAATCATTTGTCATCATGGCCATATATGGCGAAATTCAAATGGCCCCTTTATGCATTTTAAAAATTCTAGTTCACAAAGGTGCCATTTGTCACTTGGAAATCTCATCAATATATCCTGTTTTCCAAATTATCATATTTTATCAATGTTTTATAAAGCCAATACACTGGCAAGAGTTTAGAATGTGTTTCCCTTCAACAGGCATTTAATATCATATGAAGACTTTTAAGTTTAGCATATGTTTTGGGTATACAGGAATATGAAATTTGCATATAATCACAGATATTAAAATAACAAAGCAATTATAATTGGAACTGTGGTAACAATGAAAATATCCAGATAATCAGTGTTTTGATTTGTCTGTATATGGTTAAAAATCAAAAATAGAATATCATTTCAGTCACTGTCAGTGTCAATTTCACTTTCGTCCTCATCAGGTACAGGAATTTTGTCCTTCAGGTCCTTGCTAGACGGTAGAGCTTTGTAGTAGGCATGAAACTCTTCAGGTATAAGACCACTGTTACACAGAGAGAGAAGGTCATTCTTTTGCTTTTCTGAAATACACAGCTTGGATTTGTATAAAGACGACAGTTTATTTGGCCACTGTAAGGGCCTTCCATTAGCTCTGGTGGATGACTGAACCCGTATTTCCTCAAAATGGTTCTCTTCAAACGTCTCATTAACAAAGACACTCCTAGGGCTGTCACGTCTGATTTGTATCCATTTCAACTTCAGCCAATTGACCCGTTTCTCATTTTTTGTGAATTTCACATTCGGACAGTGCAGTTTTGCAAATTCTTTAAAATCGTAAATGTCATTGTACTTCACGGGAATCACAATGTATGGCTTGCACCTTCTTGCCAGAGATATAACAGTACTGCACATGCTCGGGACATAAACTGGTGTTAATTTCTTTGCAGTTTCTATTGACGAATGAATACTGTCACTTTCCATCTGTGAATGTTCACGCTCAAAGAACTTATAGTTAATTGTTTGTAGTGTTTCAGATAGATTTAGTGAATAAAGCAAGCTAGCTGCCACAAACTGGTTCCTGTTCTTTCCACCACAAGTATCAGAAAAATATGTGATTTCCTTTATTTGAGGACCTTTTGTAACTGCATTATTATGCATAACCAAACAAGAGGCAATTTCACACGCACCTCGGCTAGCCTGACTTTCATCCCATACATAGCAGGTGCCATTCCAATCTCCGAGTGAGTACATAGACAAATTGAAGCAAGAGAGCTTCCTTTTGTAATAAAAATCCCCTACCATTGCACAGGGGGTCGATAGAACGGCCTGATGATCAAATGTAGCAGCGTAAAATCCTTGCTCCTTCTGGGCCCTGATTTTATCCTTTTCCTTTTCTTGTCTAGCTTTAAATTTTCTTTCCTGGTGTTCTTTAAACTCTTTCTCAACAGAATCATCAACTTCTCCCTGCTTTTTTCTACTTTCATACAGATTACAAATGGAACACTGGTCTTTTTTCGGTTTAAAGAATGACAGGTTATATTCTGTACAAAAAACATCTCAATACTTTTTCATTGTAACTGGCTTGAGTCCTTTGTCTTTGCAACTGTTTCCATATAGTTCAAACATTTTGTTGATACTCAACTCTTGCGACAGATATTCCCTTTTTGATTCTTTTCGGAAGTAATGTGATTCCATACGTGGAAACGACTCAACATGTTTTCTCACCATGTCAAGGCATTCAGAATGGGTTTTGTTTGCAGAGGCACTTCTACCTCTCTCATCTCTTCCTACAAAAACTCCATGTGCCTTCTTCTTTAATGCAAAGTACACAGTCTGTTTTCCGATATCCAGAGTTTTCAAAAAGAATTTTCTACACACTATAACTTTTTCATTGTCTGTTGGCAGTAGGTATGAATATGAAATTGATTTGTGCCCTATAGTTCATTTTGGTGTCGAAGATGATACATGATGACATATAAAGTCTCTCTGTCTCCCATGATCCTGTAAGGCTCAGTATGCATCAAAGATTTTCCTTCGTTGTTCCTGATTTAATTTTTCTACACACTTAAACCTGCACTTCAAACATTCTTGCATCGATCTGGCTTTAATATGCTTCCCCGTTTGCGAAATGTATTCCATGCCAGCATCTCTGTTTTGTTTCCTCACATTTCGCTTCCAGATTGCAGGCGTACATTTTCGCTTACGTTTCTGATCTTTGTTTCTTGGACTGCTGAACCTTGCATCTTTATGTGGTGTTACATCTGGGCAGGTATCCCTTCCTTCATCTTTTGACGGTGTTGACACATTTTCATCATTGTTTCTGTCTATTTCTTTGTTTACCTGGCCCGATTTATCATTGGATCTGTTTGCTATTGACGCGGTTTTTGAAATTAGAATCTTTTTTCTTATTGCATCATAATGTTCCTGTCCTGGAATAGCAATATAAGCCAAGTGAATGTAGCTTTCTGTCGATGCAACTAAATCTGGTCCAATATCATATACCGGAGTTGATATAAGACTGGAAAATACTTTGATAGTAATACTGAATGTATTGGCAACAGCAAGTGTAAGGCAATCTGCTAAACTAGTATTCCACTGCCCAGACTGTTTTAAGCACGATACCATCTGTATATTATAATCATTTTCTTCTCCCTTGAAATTTGTAAAATTAATGTAATGATGCATTTTTTTTCTACCATATGATCGGCGAGTCTTTTTCTGAGGTCACTGGTAGACAAAGTCGGATCTAATTGACTCAAGACTGCTCTAAAGAAGTAGTCCCCATCAGGAGAAACTTGAACTCTTTCCAATCCATTGCTAGCTAGAAGGTTGTCAAGCCTTTGTAAGTAGTATTTTTCAGTAATTCTTCTTACATTTTCCACTCGCTTACTTCTACGTTTCAATTCTAATATGGATAATCCTCCTGAAGGATTTATATTTTTCTTTGGTTTTGCTCTGGCTATCTTTTCTTTCGTTTTTTTTTTTTTTTTTTATGCTTACAGGTTAGCTCTTCCGTTCTTTTTTATACAAAGAGTTTTTCAGGGGATTTACGCTTAACATTCTTCCCCTTTCTTTTCCACGCCTTCTCTCTGGTATTTTTCTGACTTTTTAACTTTTGTTTCTTTTTTCTTTTGTGGGCATGTAGTCCTTGTCATTGTCACTATTGTCGACAAAACTTTCCCGATCACTTTAACTTTGGTCAGCTATTCTCTTAGAAGCCTCAATCATCCTTTTATACCGAGGAAGAGGTATATCATCTTTATTTGAAATTAAACGAGCAAGCGGAATATTATCATCATCTGAACTAGTGACATCTTCCCCATCATTTGCATCATGTAAACCATGTGGAATGCAAGGTTGCTCACTGGAGTTAAGTTCATTTCTCTCTTCTACAATGTGCTCTATAGTGTTTTCTGACCAATCAGAAAATTGGTCTGCGACAAATATACACAAACACACAAGAAAAAAATAACTTACAGAAAACGGTTGGCCATCCATATTCCAATTCACATTAATAAGCATAGATCTATAACCATGGAAAGACTCAGTTTAAATGTTTCATATTGTCCTCATTGTACATTTTTTCTCTCGCGATAACTAATCAGCATTATGCTCAGATTACATTTTGAAAGCAATTTGCCTGATCAGCTTCCTTGTAATATACCTGGCATCTGGTATTTGTCAACTAAAAGATAAACTTCGGGCAGTTAATACCTTTATGCAGTATAATTGTCACCAAATTTGAAAACATAAAGGTGCCATTTGGCAAACAGATCCTTTATGCAGATTGGCATTTCAGATGGCAGGACCAGATTTACATATTTGTACATGGAACCTATATGATGCGGTGGTTTTTGTACTTTATAGTTATTTGATTACAGTGGAACTTTGACACAAGTTGAACACTATTATATGGATTCTGCTAATGGTCAAAACTCAATTTTGACCAAAAGTGCAGATGGCACCTTTCTGCCCTCACCCGTCGATATCAAGCTACGTGATACAGCCGAGGGATTTGATCACCGGATCACCCGAGGTATGCCGAATGTATAAAGGAGGTTTCCATTTTGAACAACCAATCACACGATCTTAAATATGGCGGCGCCCCTGTAGATCGCACTTAACAACGACATGAACAACCACGGTGAAGTTATTCACTTCTATCGATCTGTCGATGAAAGCTCCTAACGGAATTGATAAACCACGCTAAAACTTGAATGTACACACTGTTTGCTGACTGAAATATTCTTAGAAAGATAACGATAGAAAATTTACTTATGTTTTCTTTTTTAAGAGGAGCCTTAAAATTTCAATAACGGTAGAGCGGTGTGCTTCCGGAGATGTGCGAAATGTACCGTGTAGGTGCATATCAAGCTACGTGATACAGCCGAGGGATTTGAACACCGGATCACCCGAGGTATGCCGAATGGTATCGGAATATACCGACTGCTGAGCAGGCGGCGGAAAGGACAAAATGTTAACAAAATGTTAACAGAATAAGAGGGAAGGAGAACGTTTTTGAACGAAGTGAATACTTTCTTTCTCATAATATTCCCCAAATCTGTCCACCAAAGGACAGAGTGAAAAAGTTTTCGTGGTTTTAGTAAAAGGTTAGATTTCACTTGACAGAAGCTACCTACAGCGGTTTTTCCTTTTCATTCATAGGTTACTTAACAAATGGCTGGTAACGCGATTCAATAACCTTTTTGCGGAGAGTGTAGATCAAGATCAGACTGCACAGAACGTGCAGTCTGATCTTGGATCTACACTTTCCGATAAGGAGATATTTTTTCTCAAAAAAGTTTCAATGAACTTATTTAGCAGGATAAGAGCTAAAATATCGATCTTTTCTTTTGTTCATACTTGTAGTTGGAGTTTTGTAAGAAATTCACACGATACAAATGAATGCAGTTCAGTATATTCAATACTCGTTCTCAGTACTTGTTTTAAAAATTTTTTACATTTCGAATGCTGAATAACTTTTTTATGCTATCTTCAATATAAACTTAAGTTTTCACAGAGCTTAGCTCAAATATTAATTCCATTTTTATGTCCACCCTAGACAACACTCGAATTAAGTGATAGTTTTGAGGTTTCGAAGTTCGAAGTATCGATACTTCACTGTTTGTTTGTTCGTTCGTTCGTTCGTTCGTTCGTTCGCTCGCTCGCTCGTTCGTTCGTTCGTTCGTTCGCGTTCGTTCGTTCGTTCGCGTTCGTTCGTTCGCTCGTACGTTTGTGCGTTCGTTCGTTCCTTCGTTCGTTTGTTTTTTTTTGTTTGTTTTTGTATGTGTTTCGCACGGTTTTTAACATTATTTCAGTCAGGTATATGTCGCGGAAACCAGATCACCTTTCCTAGGTTTATTTTAAACACACATCGCATAATAATCTTCCGAAGTCGCCAAGCCCCAGTGACGCGATCGGTTGCGTACAGAACTTGAGAACAGGGGTTTCGAATACTCAGCTCGGCCATTTTCTTTTCGAGGACTGATGATAGTCATTGCGACAGCATTCATTCCTCTCTCTCACCGCTGATCATTGTTTCGACAATGGTTAGGTGGGAAAGCAGCCAATGACTTGGGAAGAACACTATGTGTGGACTTGTAAAAGCAATCCCAGGAAAGCATGAATAGGTTACTAGTCGCCGCGATATAATTGAAATATTATTGAAAACGCTCCAAGACACTAGCTGCTTTCCCACATAGGCTAACCAATAGTCTAAGTGATGATCATTTTTCTTTTTTAATTTCAAATAGCTGGCCTGTCATGGAATTTTAATGCTCCGTGAAAAGGGGGCTTAATGCATTTGCAAAGCGTATCGACCCAGGCCAGACAACGCAGTCCTGCGCAGGCTGACCTAGGCCGAAACTTGTTGCTATCGGTCAGTTTTCCGCATGTCATAGGACAAGTTTACCACCTGATCCAGTCGGTTGTTAGATTCCATGTGATTATTTGCTCGGTATTACCAGTATGCATTCACGGAGATGCATTAAGCCCCCTTTTGCCAAGGCATGGCTCAAATTAATATAATGCATCGTGAGTTTATCCAGATACCCGGCCATCTGAAGGAGTCGACAGGTAATCTACTATGTTCAACGCAACATGAAAATTAATGAGTTTACCTACAGTGCAGATCAAGATCAGATTGGCAATTCTGATCTTGTATCCCCAATGTCCAATGTTTAAATGAGGAAGAAGAGTCCTGATTTTATAAAGTTCGATCTTTCTCTGCCCTGCTAACGGTAAATATTCTGCGGTTCAAAAATCGATTCTACTGTAGCGACAGTGTTTAAGGCACATATATGAACATTTATGTTTACCTGGTTTTATGTTCGGTAAACTTTTCACCCTTTCAGCAACATAGGCGAAATTATATGGGCTTTTGCAGAAGGCATAGATTAAGATCAGAGTGCACAGAACGTGCAGTCTGATCCTGGATCTATACTGTCCGCTTGTTTAGTCAGATAAAATTATTTCTCATTTTAAATAGATTGTATTTTCGGCAGTCGAAAGAGGTCAGGCTATAGATCTATTTGAAGCAGAAAGTGTTCGTTCTTTTCGATACACTTACGGTCAGATATAGATTTTTTTTTTGTTAGCAATGTGCATGGCCCGCAGAGAAAGAAAACTATTTTAAAATACATTTGATACATTTGTAAAAGAAGCCATTTTTCGTTCCTGAGCAAAAAGTCCTCTTTCCAAAACGTTCCCCACCCCCTCTGAAAATACTATATAAATAACAAACAAACCAAAAAGTAAAATTCGAAATAATTTTGAATTTTGACGATATTGATTTTCTATCCAGCATTGATAAGTGTTACGCTGAAAAGAATTTTGAAAACGTGTACTGAAAACGTAACTAAAATTTGTATAGAACTGGTAATGTTGGATTATATTTACTTATAATTTTCAGTATAGGAAGATTGACTCATCAGTTGCACTTAAATATAGATATATAGCCTAGGCTTGAAGGATTTAATCTTGAACATTTCAAAGTATGTGTCATGATGTTAAAGTTGTCTGGAGACCTGGATTTACTGATTATACTTTATGGATACGACATTTTAAAAGTGGTGTGTGCTTTCAAAACGGTTCAATTGCTTAACTTTATCCTGCTAAGTAAGTAAAATGAAACTTACAAGCCGAAAATAAAAACCCATTTTTTGCTGTTTCAAAGGTATTTTTGGGGAAAGGTATCTCCATATCGGACAGTGTAGATCAAAGATCAGAATGCACGTCCTGTGCAGTCTGATCTTGATCTACACAGTCCGCATAAGATCCTTGACTCGCGCTTAGCAGCTGAGGGTTAACAATTCAGCGGATATCTCCGGCCAAAGCAAAATATTACGATTCCGACGTCTTTATCGCCGGAAAAATCTCACTGTATCGGATAATTCTGGGCCGTCTGATCTCGATCCACACTCAAGTGGTTTGTGTCGCACTTAGAAACCTACGGGTAAAACTTTATACGTGCAATTCTGAATTTATGGAAAATAGCTGAACAATACATCGTTTAAATAAAAAAAAAACGTTCTGATTTTAAAGTGGCACAGAGAGGCCATGTTTCACAATTATTTAGGTATCGAAGACAGCAAAATATAAAATGAGACTGCAGACATTGCCCGATTAATTACAGCATAGATAGCCAACTGTGATGACTTTAAGCCTTAAGCTGCTGAGCATGAGTCACTGACCTTTTGCGGACAGTGCAGATCAAGACCAAACTGCACAGAATATGCAGTCAAATCTTGAACGTACAGTGTCCGATAAGAAGATATTTTTCTCCAGAATTAAATTTGAAATAACATTATTGGTGTTTTTTACTATCGGCTTGGAGGTTCTTTTTAACTTATATAGTAGGATAAGGTTTAATTTTATTTGCGTCGACATTATTTTATTAGTTCGTCAATCCGTGTTTAAAGGAGACGGGCTTGTTAGTGCAAGAAGTAAGTCATGTTATGCCACGTGACGAGATATACCGCTCCTGATTAGTATCGTATTGAAATAGAAGCGGTCAAGTAAAAAAAAAAGATAACACTTTAATCTTAAAAGAAAATCGTATGAAGGAAAATAGTAGTGCGCGTATAAAATGGCGGAAAGAGTCATAAGAAACGTAGAAAATGACTATTTAATGTGTGCGATTTGTCTTGGGCGTTATACGGATCCTCGACTTCTGCCTTGCGGCCACACATTCTGCAAACAATGCCTAGATGACCATATTAAACAGACAGTAACAGACAGGGCAGCAGTGTTCTTCAAATGCCCAAACGACAGAACTCAAATTCAGAGACCCTCTCTGTCTCTCCCGCCAAAAGACTGGGCAAATGTATTTCCGGTCGACACCTTTCTTGCCAGTCTGTTGAATGCGGTCATGACGCACGGTTCTCAAACATCAGACGAATCCTTGTTAAAATGTGATGCTCATAAAGGGAGAACTAAGGAGTTTTACTGTTTACGTTGTTCATTACCAGTGTGTGCTTATTGTGTTGTTAAACAACATAAGGGAAACAACTGCGAGTGTGTTAGCATTGAAGAAGCTGTCGAAAAATTTCAACCCAAAATAGATCTTTTGAGAAATAAACTTAAAAACCAAATGAAAACGACAAAGAAAATCATCAACGGAGATTCTCCAGAAAATAACATTTTGAAAGCTAGCAAGGAAAAAGCGATGACAGAACTTACAGATCTAGAAACAAAAATGACATTTTTCTATCAAACAGCTGTACGCCAACTAGCAGAAATGAAAACCACTATAAGAGATACTGGAACGAGACAACTTACAGAAAATCAGCAAGCTTCCGTTGTTTTGGGTAAAATTAACGATACGGCAGAAAAATTGGAAGAGATATGTAACCATGGAAACGGTTTCCAAATTCTGAATACAATATCTCACGTTGAGAGTCAGGTACACGATTACGATGGCGCCTTACAGTCTCTTGGCAACCAACCGTCCAGTATGGAGGTACACTTTGTAGTCAATCGCGAGCTAGAACGGGTATTCGAGAATATGCCAGCACTGGGCTCTGTGGTTGTGCAAAGTCAATCAAGAGGCAACAGAGCCAGAGTAAGACCTTCTTTCAATCCGATAATGAATGAAATTCCTCCTTTAGTGACATCTCCGAGAAATCCGCCATTGTCCGCCAGAACGTTTGGAGGAATGACGCCACGTGAATCGATGGCATCAAGCTTGAATTGGTCGCAGAATTTCAATACTCCAAATGTTACACCACGAAGCACTGTTGGAACCAGTGCCTCAACTGAAAGAACGGGAAGAAGGAGATCCGTACCAACACGAGCTAAAGTCACGTTCAGTGTACAAACACCGGAAATTTTGACGTCCTGTTGGCAACTGACAGGCATCATAACAATTGGAAACTACATGATTCTAACAGATGCTCACAATGGAATGGTGCTAAAATGCGAGTTCTCGTCTGCGACACCGTTCTATGGTGCACTTGCCCTTGAATGTCCTGTTTGCGTTGCTGGGATACCAGATTCGTCTATTGCTGTGGTGACCTTGCCAGAGAAGTCAGAACTAGCAATAATAGAAACAGAGTCTGCTCTGACTTTCAAAGAAACAGTTGTAACATGCAAGCCGTACGAGGGCATAGCATGTCTGCCGGATGAAAAGTGCGTGGTCTCTTGTTGTGTTATAGGCAAACAGTGTGTTGACGTCATCAATATGGGTGGGGAGATCCTAATATCCATTTCAAACGACACTTCCGGTGAGCAATTGTTTAGTTGGCCAAGATTCCTTGACGTAACTCTAAGTGGTGATATACTTGTGTCTGACCGAGATAACAGGACACTGACGTGTGTGGATCAATCAGGGACGGTAAAGTGGACCTATAAGACACCAGCCTCACCTTGGGGAGTCTCCAGTCACGAGAATGGTTCAGTATATCTATGTTTGGATAATAATGTGATACAGGTGTTGTCAGACGGCGGTAGATTACTACAGAATAAATTTATCTCCTCTAGAGACGGGGTTCGAATCCCATATGCAGTCTGTGCGTGTGGTGACCAAGTGGTTGTTACAGAGTGGGGTCCAAGTCTCTTTTCACCTAACAGTCCTTTAGTGAATATATTCTCAATCTAGATCACTCTCAATCTCTATAAAAGTTTAACCCTTTACAAAACAACAAGTTTACACTTCCCCAAATTTAAAGCATTTTTAGACGAAATAATAAATTTGAATCAAAAATTGAATTTTGTTTTTGAAAGGGTAGACATGTTGTAGGAATAGGAGAAAATGCTGGTGACCATCAATTTCTCCTTTTTCCGCATTTTTTTTTTTTTTTTTTTTTTTTCAAAAGCCCTCTTTTTCAGGGTCATTAAAACTCAGGATTGTGAGGTAAAGGGTTAATTTGCAATTTTGGGTGATAATGAGCTGTTTGATTGTACTTAGACATTAATTAGAATTAATTTTGAATCTGCCAGAAAAGGTGGAATCTACAGTGCAACCGGACTTTTTCTAAAATTTGGCCCAGTGACCTACGTTTTGACCCGCCGTGACTCAATATCAAGATTGTTCGAAATATCATCCAGAGAAACATTCTGACCAAGTTTCATGAGTATTAGACTGAAAAATGTGGCCTTAAGAATGCACGTAAGGATTGTCTAAGATTTGGCCCAGTGACCTACTTTTTGACTCGACATGACCAAATTTTTAAGTTGTCTGAGATACCATGAAGACAAACATTCTGACCAAGTTTCACGAGTATCAGGCTAAATTGTGGCCTCTAAAGTGCACACAAGGTTTTTCTAAGATTTGGCCCAGTTACCTATTTTTCAACCTAACGTGACCCAATTTCGAACTTATCAGAGTTATTATCCAGACAAACATTCTAACTATGTTTCATATTGATCAGGCTAAAAATTTTGCCTTTAGAAAGCACACAAAGTTATTTTAAGATTTAGCTCAGTGACCTACGTTTTGACCCAACGTGACCCAAGTTCAAACTTGTCCAATATTTCATCGAGACAAACATTCTGGCCAAGTTTCAATAAGATCCGGCTGAAAATGTGGCCCCTAAAGTGCACACAAGGTTTTTCTAAGATTTAGCCCAGTGACCTATTTTTTGACCCGACGTGACCCAATTTCGAACTTGTCCGAGATTCATCCAGAGAAACATCCTGACAAAGTTTCATGAGTATCAGGCTGAAAATACGGCCTTTAGAGTGCACACACGGTTTTTCTAAGAATTGCCCCAGTGACCTACTTTTTGACCTGACGTCACTATATTTTGAACTTGTCCAAGAATTTATAAGACAAACACTCTGATTAATTTTCGTGAGTATCAGGCTGAAAACATTACTTCTAGAGTGCACACGAGGTTTTTCTAAGATTTGGCCCAGTGTCTACTTCTTGACCTAACATGACCCAATTTCGAACATGTCCAAGATTTCATCCAGAGAAACATTCTGATCACGTTTCATGATGATCTGACTGAAAATGTGGTCTCTAGAGTGCACACAAGGTTATTCTAAGATTTGGCACAGTAACCTACTTTTTGACCTGATATGACCCAATTTCGAACTTGTCCGAAATTTCACTCAGAAATACATTCTAACCAAGTTTCATGAGTATCAGGCTGATAATGTGGCCTCTAGAGTGCACGCAAGGTAAACGTTGACAACCGGACGACGGACAATCACAAAAGCTCGCCTTGAGCACTTTGTACTCAGTTGAGTTAAAAACACTGTTAAAACTTAAATTACCAATCAATATATACGGTGTAAGGGATAGCGAAACTTGAGGGATTTGTCCCCATTTGAAAACCGGAAACGACGTAAGTGATTTCTTTGAAGGGTGACAAAAATAAAATGCATTTTCTATCTGTCGTAAACATGTGCAGCCTTACAGCCGTCAGATGCAATATCTGGCATGAAGATACAAGATTGATTATAGTTTCATAAAATAAAAGATGAAATAAGTTAAAAACTGATCTTTCAGCTGCTATGAAGTCTTCACTTTACTTCAAAAGTTTCGACTTGTCCATATTGAAAGCATTTTCAGAGAACAAATATGTCTCAAAAATGGGATTTACCTTTTCAGAGGTCAAATACGGCTCAAATGATTTTATTTGCGCTTGACAGAGAAGAAAGCATTATGAGAAACGCAGAAAATGCCGGTGGCCCCTGCCCAGCATTTTCTTTTTTTTCCATAATACATGTATTTTCAAAAGCCTTACGTCTCGGTCAGACACTCATGTAGTTGTTTGATGCAGACTTAACATGCACAGATGGACAGACAACGGGCATCCACCCATAACATAAGCTCTCTGGCCTTTGGCGCCAAAAAACATGTGATGAACTCAGACATAACATTTTTACTAATTCACCAGTTTATTTCCTTTACTGTGAGTTCAAAAAACATTTTTTTGTTTCGAGGCACAACAACAGAATGAAACAAAAACTGAATTAAAATCTGGCTGCATTAAGATTTCATTCACACCTCACGAAAGTAACTAATTGAACATGGAAGGCATTTTATTTTCAAAATATGCCACAACAAGGCAGGTTTTGCAAGCTTGGAAAAAATAGTCATGAACAAAAGAACACAATAGCCTTTATTTCTGTAATGGTGTTTGAAATGTTCATTCAATTCAAGAAATATTTTCTTTTTCCATGTGAATAATACATTATTACATATCTAATATCTACATCAAAAAGAAAAGACACACAAATTCATGACAAATAGAAAAACAAGACAGACTGCAATAAAATACTGTACATGAAAGGGTGTTAAAAATTCAGCAGGTATTCAACCCTCTAAAATTGAAAGTTTTATTAAAATAAAATTCAGTACAAGAATTTGAATTTCCTTGTAATATTTGTAATAACTGGGTCCATATAATCATTCACCAACCATTCTTAATCCTTCGAGAGCCTTTCGCAACTATACTTGCTTTTGAGGCCAATGTAGATCAAGATCAGACTGCACAAAATGTGCAGTCTGATCTTTGATCTACACTGTCTGCTTTGTTGAGACTTTGTAGACAAAATCAACCTTGATATTGCATTAATCTTGGTCTTATTTTTGGATTAAAAATGTCTGTCTGGTTTATTCCATGCTGAGGGTTCAAAACATTCTAAGCCTTTGATCTACACTGTCAGCTTTGCCGTGACTTTCTAGACAAAATCAATCTTGATATTGAATTTATTGGGTCTTATTTGTAGATTTGAAAATGTCTGTTGGGTTTATTCCGCACTTTGACGGTTCAGAAAATTCTAAGCTTAAACCTCAAGAACGTTCTAAATTTGAAAGTAACAACACTTCTGATTGGCCAAACAAAAAGGTTAGGCCAATCAGAAGCTGTGTTACTTTCTAAATCTAGAATTAAAGACTTATAAAGAAATTAAGAATGGTAAGTAAACACAGATCCTGGTGTACAATTAAACCCATTACCAAACAGTCCTGATGACAATGCTTTTGAAAAACTTTACGGTAAAGGAAGAAAATGCTTGTAACAAGCATTTTCCTCTTTTCCCACAATGCTTGCTACCCTTTCATAGACAAATGTCATCCGGTGGAACACACTGAATTTGTCATCTGCAAATACTTTCCATTTGGACAACTTAACCCTTTCTCAAACAAGCCCTGGTTTTCACGTGTCTGCAGTACAAGTCTTTTGAGAACACTGTGGGAAAAGGAGAAATTGCTCGTAACGAGCAATTTCTCCTTTTCCCACAGTGTTTTTTACCCTTTGGGAGAACTTTGTCATTTTCATCGAATCTAAAATTGTCGTCTACAAACTCTTTCAATTTGGACCAGTCTAAAATTCATCATTTGGGAAAGGGTTAAAACATTGTTGAATGATATAGGGTATGTAGCAATGTCTGTACAGTACTTCTTATTCACCTGTGAAATGCTAAAAGCATACCTTTAAAATACATAGAATCAAAAATATGGGAACCCTTGTATTTCATCTTGAGGTATTTCTTTATTTTACCTCAAAAATATCAGAGATAAGGAATCCAAGTCAAATGCAGGAACACCTGCGCGATACCTGACAGGCATACTGAAGATGATACGGCGTAGCGGTGCTCTTGGAATCTGCTGAAATATTGAGAGGTAAAGTCATCCTGTCATATAATGTAGAGGAAACAAGTGACAGGGTTCCCTAACTTTTGAGGCTATGTATATGTATATATATATATATATATATTCAGGTAAATGTGGAGAAATGAAAAACATGATGACCTCAAATGTTAATATTCTCTGTTTGTAATCCTTTACCACAAAAATCCCTGTTTTCCCATGTTTTAACACACACCCCCCCCCAATGAAACAGGCTTTTGAAAACATTGTGAGCAAAGAAGAAAATGCCTGTAACCAGTATTTTTCTCCTTTTTCCATGTTTTCTACCCTTTCAAAGACAAAGTTCATAGTATGTTCAACTTTAATTTGTCGCCTGCAAATGTTTTCAATTTAGACCAGTCTAAAATTAATTATGTGATAAAAGAGGTACAGAGCTGTCTTAACTCTTTACCACACAGTTACAACTTTTAATGACCCTGAGGAAGAAACATCATTGGAAAAGGAGAAAATGCTGGAAACCAGCATTTTCTCCTTTTCCAACAATGTTTTCTAACATATCAAAGGCAAAATTTTCATTTGAGTCATGTTTAAACTGTCGTCTGCAAATGCTCTCAATTTGGACTGGTCTACATTTTCCTCGTGTGGTAAAGAGTTAAACCTAAGTCCAGGTTAAAATATCAATAATGTTTGACAGCTTAGTGAATTCATAGCAGCAAGAGCAGATATGTTTGAGAGAAAAAAAGTTTCAGTATGCAGCAACATGAATGAACATACTCATACAACTAACTGCCAAGCTGCCAAGGTGGTGACCGACTCATTCATAGCGAGTGGTTTTGTAAAAATTGGTAGAAAAAAACATGGCTGTGTTGTTTTGCAATGCAATGGTTTACATTTTCACGATCCGTTTTTATGGATCAATGAAAAACAAAGTCTCCTCACAAATAATTCAAAACAAGGACATTTTTTGGTGTAGATTCATGGATTTTTAACCTAATGTGGTTAGCATGTCTTGGTTGTTTTTAAAATCATTGCAGAATCCACTTTCCTATTATTTTCAGAGCAAATTCTTGACCTTACCATCATCAAAGAAAGTAAAAAAGAGGGCTAAAAATAAATTAACTATGAAAATTGCCATCTCCTGAAAAATTTTACAAAGCTAGCTCATTTATTTGTAGAGTTAATGCAGATTTCCTTTATTCTATAGTAAGCCATAGTGACCTAGGCTAGATTCATTTTCTAGAGTAAAAGCAATGATAGAAGTTGCGTAATCTGCCTATCATCAGCTATGCAGGACCCTATGGTTCTATCTTTAGTAACAGTTACCTTGACCTTAGCCTTAAAATGAAAATTACTTGTACCATGCACCATCATTGACATTTACATTGACATTGACATTTAATAAAGATATTTTTCAAATGACCTCAGGATCCATAATATCTTCAATAACCATAGAGATATAATAAATGTTAAAGTTTTTAAAAATTCTAAGTCGAAACGGGACATACCTGAGTAAAAAATATTTTGATGGTTACCTGCCCCTTTTGTAATAGGTGCCCCTTTTGATAATCAACAATTAGTCCAAGTTTGAAGTAAATACCTCCAGTAATGACAGATATACTATGAAACAACCAAGTTTTTGCACAACAACACAGACATCAACAATGCCAGGGCTATGATAAACAGTTCACTGTTTGTTTGAAAACAGCCACACTAAAACTGAAGATAATCATAGGCAACTGATAAAGAACATTCTATGTCCATGTCAAAAGTTACATAAGAAAAGTATAACAGAATTATTTGATTTCGGAAAGAAAATGTATGGCTTTTATTAATCATTTGCCATAAATTCAAAATCATGTTTCAAAGATACAGATAAAACTAAACCATAATGGGGGAGGGGGGGGGTCATTCCTGTAAGTCAAATTATCTCCCTTGCTAGCTAAAGACTAAAGGTACAGTAGCAAACAAGTTGGCTTCTTTAAAAAAGAAGCCAGGAGAGGTCGGCATCGATGTTTTCAAATAGTTTATTGGCTTTTGATTTCAATATATTTTGGTAGAAGTAAACAAACAAGTTAGGCATTAAATGAATGAGAAAAAAACATTTTTTTTTTTCCAATCTTGCTGGTGTAAAGGCACAAAACAGTACATGTTCCACATTGTTATAATATTCAAGGAATTGGAGACCATATGCTATTAACATGCTCAGAAATGCATATTTTTTTTCAAAATTAAAGGACACAAAACCGAAGATGATTATCCAATTTAGCTCATTTTCAAAAGGAACAACCCTCAAATGAATGTTTGTAATGTGTGCTCAGATAAGCCATTTTTTTTTTTTTTGGAAAGGAGAAATCGTTCAATTAAAATTTGATACAATATGCTAATTCCACTGAGGAGGCAAGAATCTTACCTGATAACAACAAATAAAGGTGGCCCATACATAATACTAGTACCAGACATGTTAAAAATAAATGTAACATTTTTTAATCTTTTAACAAACAACAATTTTTTGACTGTCCCAAACAGAAAAAGCATGCAGACGACAATTTAAACTTTGATAATTAATGTGGAAGATGGTGCTTTGATGTGACGGAAACCATTGTGACAAAAGGAGAAACTGCAGTGGCTAACAGCTTCTCCTTTTTCCACAATATTTTGAAAAGGTGTCTGCTGCAGACATGTAAAATGAAGAGGTTGTTTGTCTAAACGTTAAAGATTTAAGAAAGTAGATAAATGTGCCATGCTCTGAGAAAAGGCCCTTAATGCATCTGCAAAAAGTATCGACCCATGTCAGCCTGCGCAATCCCCCAAAACCAAAGGACCACTGACTCTTTTGAGGTGTGCGGTACGTAGGGCGAAGAGGCACGACTTTCTTTCACGCTCATAAGTTGATTTTCGCAGGATTCTCGAAATCCCACATAATAGAAGCAGCTCTGTGTGTTATTTCATCAAATCTATATCATTAGAAATCCATAGAATTTTTTAATAAAACAGAAAAATGCTAGAATCTAGTCAGTTTTGAAAAACAGAACTTGAAAACATACTGATCAACCTATTTCTATCTATTTGTGGGGTACGAGTTCTCCAGAGAACACGTGCTCTCGAGATTAGGGTACGAGTTCTCCAAGGTACGAATTCTCCAGATTGTATCAAGTCATGTGATCTTTTCCCGCGGTGTTCTTTCTCTTTTTTTTTTTAACATTTTTTTTTTCTCGCTGCTTAATTTGTTTAATGAAAAATTGCAATTATTGGAGAGATTATTTACTATCAATATAGTATAATAAATCTTTTTGGAAAGCCGTCATATAAAAGAAAACGTTTATTTCCTATTTCAGTTTTTTGATTTCGGTTTGTTTATAAAACCATGACGAAATAGACTGTGTATCAGAACAATTTCGCAAAAACAAATGGATTTAGACAGCGATTTCTGTGGCAGTCTGCCTTTTAAACTCACCACTGTTGGAGAGGTCTGATGACCTCTCCAATAACAGATTGGTCCTTTTACCAGTATTCCTTTGTTTTTATCCTTGAATCCCTTGGGGATGTTGCAATAAACATAATTTGATTTATGATTATGTGTAAGGTTCCTTTGTGGTTTTAAAGCAAGTTCTCAATCATCTAAGAAATGTGTATGTTATCAATTTGTAAAACAATCTGAAAATCAACAATAAAAACCAAGCAAATCCCTTATCAGGACCAATGTAGTACAGGAGAGGAATCGTGGGAAATAACTGAAGAATGATTCTCATTGGACGAAATATTATCCATCCTCCACAGATCCATAAACAAGCAGTTCAGTTGATTCTTTATCAGACAACAAAATTTTAGACTCATCCAATATAAAAGTGTTTGCAGACAACAGATAAAATGTGGGTCGAATGATTGGACTTGTTTTGGAAAGAGCAGAAAAACATTGTGGAAAAAGGAGAAAATGCTGGGTACCAGCATTTTCTACTTTTCCATCAATGTTTTCAAAAGCCTTTTTCCTCAAGGTTGTTTTAAATCGGATTTGTTTGGTAAAAGAACAGCCTATCATCTCCAGCCTAAAATTCCAATGATTGGATTTGTTTTGGAAAGGGTAGAAAAACATTGTGGAAAAAGGAGAAAATGATAGGTACCAGCATTTCTCCATTTCCATCAATGTTTTCAAAAAGCCTTCTTCCTCAAGGTTGTTCTGACTCGTAATTTGTTCGTACAGGAATGACCCATCACCTCGAGCCTAACCTTGTTTCATCCTCAGCTTACTTCTATATTTGTCTTTTGCAACAATGTTTATAGCATGTATGACCCCTTAATTCTTTACTACTCAACAAAATTTTAGATTTGTAAAAATTGGAAGCTTTTGCAGACAATAAAATAGTTGTGAGTCAAAAATAGAAATTTCATACATTTCTAGGAGGGAAGAAAACATTGCAGGAAAAGGAGAAAATGCTGGTTACCAGCATTTTCTCCTATTCCCACATTGTTTTCAAAAGCTTTCCCCAGGGTTGTTAAAAAGCCGACTGTGTGGTAAAGGGTTAAAGTATGTATGTATTGCCCCTTAACACTTCACCAGACTGCAAAATTTTAGACGGTCCAAATTGAAAGCACTTGCAGACGAAAATATAAATGTGGCTCAAATGATGGAATTTGTGTTTGAAAGATAGAATACGTTGTGGGAAAGGAGAAAATGCTGGTTACCAGCATTTTCTCATTTTCCTGCAATGTTTTCAAAAGTCTTCTTCCTTTGGGTCGTTAAAACTTGGGTTCATGTGGTAAAGGGATAATTCCTGTTGACTATTCATACAAGGATATTTTTGAAAGTCCTGTACTGCAATTCTGTTTCAAGTAGTAATTACTAAACTTTACTAACTCTTTACCGGATGACAGAATTTCAGACTTCTCTATGCCAAAAGCATTTGCAGACAACAAACTAGCTGGAGCTCAAATTATGGGATTTGTCGGTGAGCGGGAAGAAAACGGTGAACAGCATTTTCTCCTTTTCCCACATTCCTTTCTTACCCTTGAAAGCTATATCCCATCATCTGAACCACAAACATTTCATCATCTAGAAAAGTCTGAAAAAGACTACTGTATACGTAGATATATTCACATGTCGAAAAATTCACAAATTACCGATTACCGACACTTTGCATATGGAAATGTTAGCAAATTGAAGACATTTGCTATTTGTTGGTATACTTATGGTGAAATATGTGATCAGAAAAGTTTGCAAATTTCTCAAATTCAGGAAATTGCAAAAATTTCCACATCGCAAAAATTTTCACTTATACAGTACTTGCGGGTTTGTTAAAACACAGGATTGTTCTGTAAAGGGGTTAAGAAATATCAATTTGAGGTGGTATGCGTTTCTACACGTTAGGAGTGAACCCTCGTCAGTGTAGATAGTCGTCCAATGATGCGAAGGCACTTGACGCAATGCCAGCTTTAGACATTAGGTTCATGCACTCAGTTGTCTGAAATATCACATATTCGAGGGGTGGTTTGTTGGGTAGGCCATGTGACTCTGAAACGAAACAAAATAAGTTTGTTTATTTCACCCTTTACGACACAATACCGACTTTTAATGACCCTGAGAAGTCTTCTGAAAACATCATGGTAAAACAAGAAAATACTGGTAACCGGCATTTTCTCCTTTTGCCACAATGTTTTCTATCCTTCCCAAAACAAATTTCAGTTTTTGAGTCACATTTGTTTTGTCTGCCAAAGGTCCTTGAGTCACACTTAGTAGCCCAAGGGTTAACTTTTTAACACACAAAAAAAATCTAAGACTTGTCCCACTTGAAAGCTTCTGCAGATGACAAAATAAATGTGACTCAAAAATCGAAATTTGTGTTGGGAAGGGTAGGAAACATTGTATGAAAAGGAGAAAATGCTGTTTACCATTTCTTTCTCAGGGTCAATGAAAGTCCGGATTGTGTGGTGAAGGGTTAACCTGCTGAGTAAGTGAAATGAAACTTTCAAGCCGATAGCAGAACCCTTAATTTTGCTATTTCAATGGTATTTTTTGGTATAAAAAATATCTCCTTATCAGTGTAGATCCAAGATCAGATTGTATGTTGTGTAAAGCCTGATCTTGATCTATATTGTCTGCTACAGGTCCTTGAGTCACACTTAGCAGCTTAAAGGTTAATGTTTTCACCAGACAAAAAAATTTTAGACCAGTCCAAATCAAAAACATTTGTAGATGACAAATGAAATGTTACATAAATTATGAAACTTGTCATTAAAAGAGTAGAAAACATTGTGGGAAAAGGAGAAAATGCTGATTACCAGCATTTTCTCCTTTATCCACAATGTTTTCGAAAGCTGTTTTCCTTCGGGTCGTTAAAACTCTGGATTGAGAGGTAAAGGGGAGAAGAAAGCGGAAAACACTGGTTATCGGTATTTCCTCCCTTTTCCACAATGTCTTATACCTACAATTTACCCTACAATCCTTACTTTTAATGACCCTTAGGAAGAACCCTGTTTAAAACTTTGTGGGAAAAGGAGAAAATGCTGGTAACCAGCATTTCTCTTTTTCCACAATGTTTTTTACCATATCTTGGACAAATTTCATCATTAAGGCCACCTTCAATTTGTCGTCTGCAAATACTTTTCATTTTGAACCAGTCTAAAATTTGTTGTTTGGTTTAGAGTTAAACTAGAACTGATCTGTGGTTTACCTAAGATAGCACTGTTGAGTGCTGCACACACCGGTTCTCTCATCACAGGATCTAGTTGAGCACCTACTGGACTGTTCCAGGGATCAGAATAGGCTAATAAACTAAATGCATCCTGAAACGATAATGAGTTTACAGAAGAGTGCATTTATTTGTCCTTAAGTCTGTCAATCATAAAATCTGACTTCTCCCTGGATTCATTAAACTTCTCCCTATTTTTCCTAGAGAGTGAATCCACTTAATATCTGTCCTGTACAGGACAGTAATGCGTCACTGCAGACAGATCAAATCTTCAAAGAATACTGACATGTGCAGAAAACGTCTTAAGTTAGTTTGCAAATTTTGTGTTTCTGTAGGTTAATGATGTTATCTGAAGTGTGTGTATATTCAGATAGTCAGGTGTTAATGAAATCAACTCATGAAGTAATTTGGATTATGTTGCTGCTGTTAGTCTATTCCAGCTATTTATTTCAACTTTATTGATGGATTGTCCGTCTGGTAAGCCTATTTTCAGCTAGAAAAAGGCTTGGGGGGGGGGGGGGGGGGGGGGGCGGCGCCATTATTTAGAGGGGTAGCATCAATGAGGGACATTACGGTATTTCATGTTTTTCCACTCTTGTCCCAATCATCCGGCTCCCTTGACTGCAGAAACTATTTGACACAGAAATAAACTTTGAAAGGAGAACATTTCACAGAAAGTTACCTGAAGTGATTTTTTGTTCGTTTCATTTGGCCCAAACTCCTTTCGCAGTCTAACACTCATGGATTGCAACTCACGACCAAACTGTAACATTTTCTCTACTGCCACCTGATTCCCTCCACATAGCTGTCGCTTTTGAGATGGTGGATCTATTTCTGCAAAAAGCAACCGAATTTCAACTTTTTACCAAACCACAATTTTTCAGACTTGTCCAAATTAAAAGGATTTGCAGATGACAAAGTAAACATGGCTTAAACATTGAAATTTCTGTTTGGTAGGGTACAAAACATCGAGGATAAATGAGAAAATGCTGGTTACCAGCATTTTCTCCTTCTCCAATAATGGTTTAAAAAGCTTTCTTTTTCAGGGTCATTAAAAGTGCGGATTGTGTGGTAAAGGGTCAACACAGTATCACCTGCCATACATTCTTTGTATCTTACAGCTGACAGTTTTTTTAGAACATTTTAGAAGGACAAGCTGATAAGCAATTTCTGCTATTGCAACTGCAGTAAAACCTACTTAATAGCTGCTTCTTTTAGGCAAGCAACCTGTATTAAAGACCCAGTGGCAGCCAAAAATAAACAATATGAATCTTGGAACTACGTAAAAAGTTGCAAAGTTAATTTATTGATTGTTCACTTTTTACCTGGCTTTAAAATTCATTTTTCTGCCAACCACTTACATTTGGACCGACCATAAAATAATAGGTTGTCATCTTCACAATAACTTCTATACTTTTAAATGAATTTCAACACATGCTTTGTTAACTTTTGGCCACTACTGGGCCTTTAACCCTTTACCACACAATCCCGAATTTTAACGACCCTGAAAAAGAAGCCTTTTGAAAACATTGTGGGAAAAGGAGAAAATGCTGGTAACCAGCATTTTCTCCTTTTCCCACAACGTTTTCTAACCATCCCACAACAAATTTCACATTTTGACACACATTTATTTTGTCATCTGCAAATGCTTTAACTATCTTAACCCTTTCCCAAACAACAAATTTTAGCCCCTTCCAAATTCAAAGCATCTGCAGACAACAAATTTGAAAGTGGTACAAATGAACTTAAACTTTTTTGACAGAATAGAAAACAGTGTGTGAAAAGGAAAAAATGCTGGTTACCAGCATTTTCTCCTTTTCCCAGAATGTTTTCAAAAGGCCTATTCCTCAGGGACGTGAAAACAAGGGATTGTATGGTAAAGGGTTAAGCAACTGCATTTTGATTTATCTTTTCTTGTGTCTTTTTAACCTTTTACCAAACAACAAAATTTTGGGCTTTACAAAATACAATGTATTTGCAGACAACAAATCATATGAAGATTTAATGATGATTTGATCGGGTGGAAAACAATGCGGGAAATGGAGAAAATGCTGGATACCAGCATTTTCTTCTTTTCCCTAAATGATTTCAAATGTCTTCTCTTTCCAGATTGTTGTAAAATGTTATAAAAGCCCAAATGAAACTTGTGACCCCAGGGTGAGTCCATTTTAGACCTATAATTACAATTTCAAGCTATACTTATGAGCTATAATTACTTAAATCCTGGTAGAGGTCAACAAGATAGAGCCACATACCAAATAATACAGGTCTAGGCCTTATGCTTGTAAACAAGAAGATTTTCAAAGATTTCATCAATAAACCATGAGAGGCCGGACTTATATCAATTCAACAATTGAACAAATTCAGAGGAGATCCACTAGATGAAGATACTTACCTATTTGGTGGCCCTAGATCTTATGGTTAGGAACGAAAAGGTTTTTAAAGTTTTCACTGTACAGGCCCATGTAAAACTTGTAACCCCCGGGAAAGGGCCAATTTTGACCCTTGGCCTATAATTTGAAGACTCTTAAGTAGATCTCCATTGGGTGAAGCTACAAACCAAGGCCGTATGGTTAAGAACCATAAGATTTTTAAAGTTTTCTTTATATAGCCCCATGTAAAACTTGTGACTCCAAGGGCCCCGCTAATTTTGGCCCAAGGACTATAATTTGACAAGCCTCATAGAGGTCCATCAGATGAGGCTACATTCCAATTTTGGTAGCCCTAGGCCTTATGGTTTAGAACAGACGATTTTTTTAAAGTTTTCACTATATAAGCCCATATAAAACTTGTGACCCCCCTGGGCTGGGCCAATTTTGACCCCATGGCTAAAATTTGAAAAAAAAATTTAGTAGAGGTCCATCTGATGAAGCTACATGCCAAATTTGGTAGCCCTAGGCCTTATGGTTTCTGACAAAAAGTTTTTCAAAGATTTCCAAAATTTTTAGTTTTGTTGCCATCGCAACCAGTGTTTTTAAAGGAATCAAATTCTTTCAAGAAACTCTGAAGAGAACAATCATTTCTGTGAAGTTTGGTCACAACTGAATGGGTAGTTTCAAACAAGATGTTTAAAATAAAAGTTAATGTAAGCACAGACAAAGGGCCATGACATTAGCTAGCTGGCCTTTGGCCAGTGAGCTAAAAAATACATGTTCAACTATCAGTATTTGCAGACAACAGTCAGTTCTTGTACATACAATCAATTTTTTACTTGACTGATACACTTTTTATTTACCAATCAATGTCCTTGCTGTGTACAGTAATGGGTTAGCTCTCTAACTCACAAAAAACCTCTGGACTTGTCCATATCGAAAGCAAACAGAGATGAGTAATGATGCAAATTTGTCTTTTAAAGGGTTGAAAACATTGTGGTAAAAGGAGAAAATGTTGGTCACCAGCATTTTCTCCTTTTTCCTTTATTTCAACGCCTTCAATCTCAAGGTCATCAAGATAAGGGATTATTTGGTAAATTGCTAACACTTTCCCACACAGTCCTGAGTTTTAGCAACCCTGAGGAAATAGCCTTTTGAAAACCTTGTGGGGAAAAAGGGGAAATGCTGGCTGCCAGCAATTTCCCCTTTTCCCGCAAGGTTTTCAACACTTTCACAGACAATTACCATCATTTCAGCTGTATTTAATTTGTCATCTGCAAGTGCTTTTGATATGGACAAGTCTAAAATTTTATTGTGTGGTAAAGAGTTCACTTCTTGCCTTTATACAAACAATGCAAATTTAACTCTTTACCAAATGACAAAAATTTAGACATGGCCAAATCAGAAGCATTGGCAGGCAACAAAATGAATGTGACTCAAAAATTAAAATTTGTGTTTAGAACGGAAGAAAACATTGTGGGAAAAGGAGAAAATGCTTGTAACCAGCATTTTCTCCTTTTCCCACAATGTTTTCAAAAGCCATCTTTTTCTAGGCTGTTAAAACTCGGGATTGTGTGGTAAGGGGTTGAGAACATAGGAAGAAAACTAGCAATATAGACTGCACTCCAGACTTTCTGTCTGTCTTTGACTCTTTACCAAATGACAAAATTGTTGACTCAGCTACCTGAAAGCCTTTGCAGACGACAAACTAAATGTTGCACAAGCTAGGAAATTCTTCTTAGAAACAGTAGAAGACATTTTGGTAAAAGGAGAAAATTCTGGTTACCAGAATTTTGTAAGCAGAATTTTACCCATTTATCAAAATGTTTTTCAAAAGTCCTTTTCATTGGGGTCATTAAACCTTGGGCTTGTCTGGTACAGGGTTAAAGACCACTTGTGGCCTTTTTATTCTTTACCGCACAACAAATTTCTAGACATGTCCAAATTGCAAGGATTTACAAATGACAAAGTAAAGACTAACTAGAACTGTCACAAAGCGGACAAATACCCCCCCTCAGCACCTTGTCACTGAAGCAGGACAATACCAACTAGAACTGTCCCAAAGCTGACAAATAACCCCCACCACCACCTTGTCACTGAATCAGACAATCAGAGAATCAGAAATGATTTTCAAACCAAAAATCACCAGTGGCCTTGACCTTTGACCCATGTGACCCAAAACCAGAAGGGCACTTCCTTGGGTCATGAGCAACACCTGTATAGAGTTTCAGGGTCTTAGGTCAAACAGCTATTGAGTTAGAGCATGGAAACAATTTTCAAACAGAGTTCACCTGTGACCTTGACCTTTGACCCGTGTGACCCAAAAGCATTGGAGAACCAGCATTTTCTCTCTGTTCCACAATGTTTTGTTCCATATCAAATTCCATAGCTGCTTTTTATCTGAACTGTTTCATCAAAGCAGACAGTGTAGACCAAAGCTCAGATTGCACATTTTGTGCAGTCTGATCTTGATCTACACTGGCTGCAAAAGTATCTAAAGTCGTGACAGGCGCTCTGTGGGTTAATGGGAGCCACATTTCACCATAGGAACACAGGCTGAACAATTTTGATAGCAGAGAGAATTAGTTACAATAATACTCTTTTTTTTTTTCCTGACACGAAGATTTTTTTGAAGTTTTCTTTTTCATATAATTCTTTTTGAAGTTTTCTTTTTCATATAATTCTTTCAAACACAGTTGCCAAAATGTTTGACCTATCCACAAAATTGTCAAAGGTCAGTAAACTTTCATCATCATTTGAACAGCATGCAGGCCACAGATTACTTTCCTTGGAAAATTAGTTTTTCACCATAATACATGTACTTATTTGGCAAATAGTTTTTTTACTACTAAATGTTATGATCATTAGTTTTTTGAGATTTTTCTCAAATAGTTTTCACATATTTAAATTCAACACAATATTCAGCAGTTTTAAGACTAACAAACACTTCTAGCAGACAATTATTTGCAGAAGGTCATCTTGAAAAGAATAACAATTAACTCTTTACCAAATTTAAACTTGTCCAAACTTAAAGCATTTGCAGATGACAAAATAAAAAGTTGCTCAAAGTTGAAATTTGTTTTCAAAGGGAAGAAAACATTGTGGGAAAAGGAGAAAATGTTGAATACAAGCGTTTTCTCCTCTTCCAACAATGGAACCTGCATTTTCTCCTTATCCCACAATGTTTTCTACCCTATCGAAGAAAACTGGACCTTTTGAGCCAGACTGAAATTGTCATCTACTAGCTTTTAATTTGGACAAGGCTAAAATTTTGTCTTCTGGTAAAGGGTTAACTCTTTCCCTACCAGAGAATACAAGTACCTTTTTCGGACTGTGTAGACTGCACAGAACATGAAGTATTATCTTTGATCTACACCACCTTCTTTATCATTCAAAATTAAGATGAAACTCTCCATCAATTTTCCATTGAATTATAATAGTGGTTGTGAAAAAAGTGTGACTGAGTTATTTTTAGGTAGTTAATATTTTCAATAATTAACTCAATACCACAAAATCACACGTTTTAACAACCCTGTGCAGTACAGCTTTTGAAAACATTGTAGAGAAAAGGAGAAAACGCTGGAAGCCAGCATTTCCTCCTTTTTCCACAATGTTTTCCAGCCTTTCCAGCAGAACATACCCCACCATTTCAACAACATTTCATTTGTCGTCAGCAAATGCTTTGAAAATTTGGACAAGTTCAAAATCTTGTTGTTTGGAAAAGAGTTAACACTTTAGCACATAAAAACAATTTAGACTCATCCATAATGTAAGCATTTGTAGAGGAGAAACTACACATGACTCAAGCAATGAGAATTGTTTTTGACAAAATAGAAAACATTGTGGGAGAAGGAGAAAATGCTGGTTACCAGCATTTTTTCCTTTTCCCACAATATTTTCAAAAGCCTCATTCCTCAGGGCTGTCAAAACTCCAGATTGTGGGGTAAAGGGTTAAGTTGTCCCATTACAAAACTGACTTTCTTCAAATCATTTCACACAAGGTTTCTCCAACACCATATTGCAACCTACCCATATCACTGTCTTTTTCATGATGACAGCTTTCTCCATTCATGTACTGTCCGTTGGAAGAACTATCACCGTTAGTCACAACTGAATTCTCGTCAAGCATACTAACTCCCTCTAACATTTCCACATCCTCTATACATCTCGACTGATTTCCGTTGACACTGACATTATTCACAGATATATTTGAATGAGCAATGTTAGCCGCATTCATTGACTCCTCTGAAATTGTTTTCAAGTCTGACTGCAAGTTTTGAGTGTTGCTATTCCCTATATTGTTGCTGCTAGAAATCTGGTTGGAGTTGGCAGTCTGTGGATACTTTTGAGAGTTTGAGAGAGATTTGCTGACTGACTTTGATCTGTTTGGACTATTATTCCCTGAGAAAGTGGACAGTGGTGTGACTCTGGGGGAGAGTGTGTGGTGAACCGGGCTCCGAGAGGGACTAGATCTGTTACTCCCACCATGCTGAGATCTAGGGCTCCTTAAGGCAGCCCCACGTACTTCACTGTCAGTTCCATTGACCATCTCTATAAACTGTCTACATTTTAACATGAATAACAAATTGGAATTTCTCTCTAGAAGACCTGGATATGACATTTGAGTAGCCTCTATAGCCTCACCCATTCTCCCTTTCAGTACAAGTTGGGATATCCCTGAAACAAAAGGTAAATCAAAATGGGCCATGCTCTGGCAAAAGGGGGGCTTAATGCATTTCCGTGGTCCATGATACCAAGCAAGTCACAGAATAATTGTTGATCCATAAAATCCATTTTGTATAACAACCGACTGATTCATGAGGTACACTAGTCCTTTGACATGCAGAAAATTGACCAATGGCGAAAAGTCTTGGCCCAGGTCAGCCTATGCAGACTTTGCAGGCTGACCTGGGTCGATACTTTTTGCAGATGCATTAAGCCCCCCCTTTCACAGAGCATGGCTCATATCAATATTAGAACTGTTACAAAAGGTGACTGTCCATTAGGCTGCAAGGCATGACTCTTCTGATTTTTGAGGACAGAGTAGTTCATGATCAAAAGGCCCATATTCACCAACCATTCTTAAGAAAATTCTTAAGTTTTATTCTCCAAAATTTTCTCAATTTGAAAGTAACACAACTTCTGATTGGTATAGCCACTCACAAGATGAAGAATGTTCTTAAGAGTGGCTGGTGAATACGTACCCTGAGTACGTGATAAGCAGACTGCACATTCTGTGCAGTCTGATCTTGATCTACATTGTCCACAAGAAGTCCTTCAGTCACGCTCAGGAGCCTAAGGGTTAACAAATTCACATAGTTAAAAATTGCAGGAAGAGCATGTAGCACATACTTTACCTGTATGAATTTCTACACGGTCAAATGGACAGGCTGATTCCATGGAAAATACTGAATTTCATACAAACAAAAGTAAAAGACAGGTTTCAAAGAATTCATTAGTAGCATTCTCTATGATTAAATAATTACTTCAAAAAACAAGAGGGCCACTGGCCCTAAAGCGCTCACCCGAGTAAAGTCATCTACAGTTGATAAAGTTGAAAAGATCCCGATTTTAATGATGTAAAACATATGATTATAAGTGACCTACTTTTGGACCCAACATCACCAAATTTCGAACTTGTCTAAGATATCATTAAGACAAATATTCTGACAATGTTTCATGAGTATCTGACTGAAACTGTGGCCTCAAGAGTGTACACAAGGTTTTTTTAAAATTTGGCCCAGTGACATACTTTTTGACCCAACATTACCCAATTTCAGTTATGCCCAAGATATCGTCAAGACAAACATTCTGACTAAGTTCCATAAATAACCGGCTAAAAATGTGGCCTCTAGAGTGCACACAAGGTTTTTCTAAAATTTAGCCCAGTGACCTACTTTTTTACCCGACATGACCCAATTTCAATCTTGTCTGAGATATCATCAAGACAAATAATCTAATCTACTTTCATCAGTATCAGGTTAAAAATGTGGCCTCCAGAGTGCACACAAGGTTTTTCTACAATTTGGCACAGTGACCTACTTTTGGACCAGACATGACCAATTTTCGAATTTTTCCAAGATATCAAGACAAATAATCTGACATATATTCATGAGTATCAGGCTGAAAATGTGGCCTTTAGAGTGCACACAAGCTTTTTCTAAGATTTAGCCTAGTGACCTAATTTTTGACCTGACATGACCCAACTTCTAACTTGTCCGAGATATTATTAAAGCAAACATTCTGACCAAGTTTCAAGACAAATAATCTCACCTAGTTTCATGAGTATCAGGCTGAAAATGTGGCCTTTAGAGTGCACACAAGCTTTTTCTAAGATTTGGCCCAGTGACTTACTTTTTGACCCAACATGGCCCAATTTTAAAGCTGTCCGAGATATTATTAAGGCAAACATTCTGACCATGTTTCAAAACCATCCAGCTGAAAATGTGGCCTCTAGAGTGCATACAAGGTATTTAGCTCAGTCACCTACTTTTTGACCCAAGGTGACCCTATTTCAAACTTTTCCAAGATTTTATCAAGAAATACTGACAAAGTTTCATGACTGACTGAAAATACGGCCTCTAGAGTGCACAAAAGGTAAATATTGATGACCCGGACGACGCATGAAGGATGACGCATGACAAACAAGAGACACAGCATGACCACAAAAACTCACCTTGAGAACTCCGTGCTAAGGTGAGCTAACAAGAAAACGATACTGAAATCATCCCAGTGAAATAAGGCTAACCAAATAAATTTTAACCCATGAACACATATGCAAACACTGTGGCAAACGACAAAATGCCTATTACAAGTACTATTTCTTCTGACCACAAGGTGTTAAACAGTGATTATGCTCAAATGAGATTCAAGTCATGGGCAGAAGAAATAAGTCTGTAACTTACGTTGTCTATTTCGTATAGAGGAGATTTCTTCTTCCAATGTCTGATTGGTAGATTTGGCAAAAGTTTCAGCTGTCGCGCAATGTCCATAATGAACAAGGTAAGTGTATACAATTCTGTTACAACAAAGAAAATAAAAGTACAACAATGGTTCTACATAAATCATCTGAGTTTTTTTAAAAAATTTGGTTGCATGTGCTATTTATGAAAATTCTAAATCAAAAATAGGGCATAACTTTGTCAAAAATATTTCAATGGTTATCCACCCCTACTGTGTTGGTTCCCCATTTGATAGGTAATAACCAGTCCCAGTTTGAAGTAAACATCTTAAGTAATTATAAAGATATAGTAAAATATCAAAAGTTTTTGAAAATGTCAAAAGATTTTCCATGATGCATATGCCACCGCAGACAACGCCAGGGCTATGACAATACCTCGATGTTTTCTTCAAAAACAGTAGAGCTAATATATTCTGACTATAGGCATTTGGCAGACACCATGCTCATTCCTGCTTTTTCACCATTTACTACACAATCCTCTATTTTGAAGAGCCTGCCAAAAAATCTTTTGAAATCAATGGGTAAAAGAGGAAATGCTGGCAATCATCACCTTTTCCCACAGTTTTTTCTACCCTATTAGAGAGCTTAACCTCTAAAATGCCTTTCACAACTACATTTGCCTTTGCAGTCAGTGTAGCACTTTCTCCTTTACCCACAATGTTTTCTACCCATTTCAAGGACAAATCCTATCACTGCAAATGCTTTAATTTGCACTAGCCCTAATTAGAAACGCCCTTTTTGTAAGAGTGCCACTCAGTTACATGTTAACATCTAATCTTAATAAAATTAACTCTTTGCAAGCAGTCTAGATCATGACCAGACTGCTTAGAAGGGGCAGCCAGATCACTGGATCTACCTGCGGTGTCCATTATTTCACGAGAATCTCTGTCAAAGTAACTCTGAAAGAATTACCTTGTCAAATAGCATTGAGATTGCTACAAACTTACCCACTGAACTTATTTTTCCACATAAATCTTAACCAAATGACAATATTTTAGACTTGTCCAAATTGAAAGCATTTGCAGATGGCAGAATAGATATGGCTCAAGTTATGGGATTCATCACCGAAGTGGTAAAAAACATTGCGGGAAAAGGAGAAAAATGCTGGTTACCAGCATTTTCTCCTTTTCCCACAATGTTTTTTTCCCCTCAATGTTTTCAAAAGCATTCTCCCTCTGGGTTGTTAAACCATGGGGTCATGTGGTTAGGGTTAACTAATGTCTACAAAACTCATTGGTATAAAAGTAAAATTGCTTACTTTTGTAGGGCAGTCTGCCATTCTCCTTTTTTATCACTGACTGGAAATTTTTCAATGGTTAAATTAGTCTTCTTTCTCCACTCCTTAAAAAAACAAGAGCACAACATGTGGGTGCCAATGCTTGGTTGCAGTTGCTTGATGTTCAATAAAAAATCTAAGTCAACAAAGGGGCATTACTTTGTCAAAAATATTTTGATGATTACCTGCCCTTGTTGTATAGGTTCCTCTTTTGATAGTTAACAACTTGTTCAAAGTTTGAAGCAATGTCTTGAGTAATAATAGAGATGTTATAAAATGTCAAAGTTTTTGCATCACGATGCAAACACAACACAGACAACTCTAGGGCTACAACGATACTTCGACGTTTTCTTCAAAAACAGCCAAGCTAAAAACAAAAAAATTCTATGGGCATCAGAAGTAAGCACATAATTACCCTCATATAATCCTCTATATCAAACACAAATGGAGACTGTCCAAAGTTCGCTTCTACAACCTCTCCTGGAGTCTGTAAACCGACAGTGGGGTACAATCCATGCTGTAAATACACACAGGTCAACAAAAATTGGAGGGAATCAAACCACAAAAGCATTTCTTCGTTATCCTTTCACCACAGAATCCCAAGTTTAAATGTTCCTGAGGAAGAGGCAATTTGAAACCAGCATTTTCTCTTTTTTCCACAATGTTTTCTACCCTATCAAAGACAAAGTGCATCATTTGAGTCACAGTTAGTTTGTCTGCAAATGCTTTCAACTTGGACAAATCTAAATTTTTGTTATGTGGTAAAGGGTGCATTAGAACTGTCCACAGTCTGATAAATAAACTCCTCCCCAGCCCTTGTCAGTGAATCGGGTAAAACATTTCAACCCTTTACCACCCAACATCATTTTAGACTGTTCCAAATTGAAAGCATTTGCAGACGACAAATTAAATGTGGTTCAAATGATATTTTTTCTATCAGAACGGGTAGAAAACATTGTGGGAAAAGGAGCAAATGCTGGTTACCAGCATTTTCTCCTTTTCCCACAATGTTTTTTAGAAGGCTTCTACCTCAGGGTCGTTAAAAGTCAGGATTGTGTGGTAAAGAGTTAAAGATCAGTAACTCCTGTTATAGTCAATCAATCACAATATAAATTGCATGTGCACAAATTCCTGTGGCAGGCAGGCTTCCATTGATATTTCAACCAAACTGGTTAACCCCTTTACCACAGAATACCGACTTTTAACGATCCTGAGTAAAAATTCTTTGGAAAACATTGTAGGAAAAGGAGAAATGATGATAATCAACATTTTTTCATTTTCCCACAATGTTTTCTACCCTTCCCAAAACAAATTTCAATTTTTCAGTCTCATTTATTTTGTCATCTGCAACCGTTTTCAGTATGGACTAATTTAAAATTTTGTTGTCAGTAAAGGAATAACAGACTGAGATTTCTGTAAAATATCAAGAAAATTCAATATTCAATACTTGACATGCTTACGTTTTCTCTTTAACTCTCGCATACCACAAAACAGTAACTTCTGATGGCAGCACAGATCAAGATCAGACGAAACAGAACAGCCAAGGACCAATACTTGTGCCATACTAAACATAAATCTATAAAAGCTTTCAAAATGTGCAAGTTCAAAATATTGTCTTCTGCTATAGAATTACTTTACTTAAATTTTTATAGGGGTCCTTCATGGCTCAGAGGTAAAGTGTATGACTCGTGACCTGGAGGCCCTGGGTTCAAGCCTCACTGGATCCACTGGATTTTTCATGGGAATGTCCTCGGGCAAGACACTTCAGAGCCCTAGCCTAGCCTCAGAGCCCTAGTAGTGGTGAAATCCAGGAAATACATATGTGAGCTATTGCCGTGATATAACTGAAATAATGTTGAAAGCAGTTTAAAACACCATTCAATCAATCAATCAATCAATCAAATGACTTTCTAAAATCTAAAACAGTAATACTTACTGGTAAATCTGTAAATGCTATTCCTGCAAAGTGTAAAAAAAAAAGGTAACTTGATATAAACAATAACATGTTTTTCAACAAAAGTATTTCACCCGTCACCACACAATCCCAAGTTTCAACAATCTTGAGGAAAAAACGCCTTTGAAAATATTGTTGAAAAAGGAAAAAATGCTGGTAACCAGCATTTCCTGCTTTTCCCAGATTCTTCTATACCCTATCAAAAAAAGAAAATCAATATTTGAGCTACATTTATTTTGTCGACTGCAAATGCTTTCAATTTGGTCTAATTCAAATTTTGTTGTTTCGTAAAGAGTTAAAGGTGGCTCAATACAACCAAGGAGTCAATAAAAACTACTCCCTCCGAAAATTCAACACATAAGTGAGTAAAAGAGAGAACTTGCCAAACAATTATTGGAATTTTAAATAAGCCTGTTAATGAATTACTTTCTTGACCTTGTGGAAAAAGGAGTAATAGCTGGTAAACAGCATTTTATCCTTTTTAACTCTTTACCACACAATCCTGACTTTAAATGACCCTGACCACGAAACCTTTTGAAAACATTGTGGGAAAAGTTCTACCATAGCAAAGGCAAAATTCCTCATTTGAGTCATATTTGAATTGTCATCTGCAAATGCTTACATTTGGGACAGGTCTACATTTTTCTCATGTGGTAAAGAGTTTAACAATATCTGCAACCATTTCAGAGACTGATTCCAACATTCAAGCAAGAGTTAATTCTCGCCAGGTTTGTACCTACAATTTTTTCCTCTTTGGTAACAAGTTAAAATAACCCTCTTACACAAATTATTCTTTTTCATACTTTAAATGATCTTACTAAAACTATGTTTTGCTTTCAGCTTTACAGATATTAGAGCACAATGTCAAGTCAATTTCAGAGAAAACGAGCTGAGCTAAAATTCACATTAAGACAAACAGAAAGACACTGGACCAAGACATATTTATCTATTAGGCAATGGACTGCCCACATTTGAGTAACAATAGCTGCCAAAATTAGATAAAGCAGGTATTAAAATGCATTTAAATTTGAATCATCCATTCAAAAGTATAGAAATTTCGTGAAGATGACAATCTGTTGTAAGATCTGTCCAAGTGTTAGTTGCTGGCAAAGAAATTAATTTCAAAACATGTAAAAAGTTGCCAGGTCACTGTCTTTTGTTTACTTTTTGCCCGATTTTAAAATTCATTTTTCTGCCAGCTACCAACACTTGGACCAACCACAGAATAACCCATTGTCATCTTCAAAATATTTTCAGTACTTTTAAATGATGTCATTTAGATTTAAATGCATTTTAACACCTCCACTGTTGTTTTGGCTGCTACTGGGCCTTTATGATTACAATAACTTCAGTTCCATAAGAGTGTAACATACCTAAATTGATACCATTTTTGGTATAAAAACATGTGTTCTCTATAAGATTCACACAACAACCTATAACATCTCCAGTTGAAAATGTTGGCCCATAGGGTTCACCTTGACCTGAGGAGCAGAAGGAGTTTCCATCATCACCATGGTAACCAAATGACTGTTTATCCCAACCTGAAAGAAGTTGAAAATCGTTAGAGGAGGGGCAGGGTCTTTGGATATTCAAAAATAGAAAATAATTTCTTGACTAATAACCCTTAACCACACAACAGTATTTTAGACTTTTCCAAATTAAAAGGATCTGAAAACCACTAATTCAATATGGCTCAAAAGATGATTCCTGCCTTTGAAAAGGGAGAAAACGTTGGAAAAGAAGAAAATGCTGGTAACAAGCATTTTCTCCTTTTCACATGATGTTTTCAAACTGGTTTTCTGTCATGGTTATTAAATTGTGGTTTGTGTGGTAAAGGGTTAAAAACCATGAACCAAGGTTTGTTTGCTTTTGCAAAGAGTAGAACAAGGAATGGACTGCAAAGAACATTCAGTCTGATCTTGGATCTACACTATCTGCAACTTACCTGATAGACACTTTAACAAAGATGACCACTTTAACTCTTTACCATATGACAAAATTTTAGACTGGCCCAGATTGAAGGCATTTGCAGAGAGCAGATTAAGGGTGGCCCAAATGACAAAGTTTGTCCTTGATAGATAAGAAAACATTGTGGGAAAAGGAGAAAATGGTGGTAACCAGCATTTTCTCCTTTTTCCACAATGTTTTCAAAAGCCTCTTTCCTCAAGGTCGTTAAAAGTCAGGATTGTGTGGTAAAGGGTTAAGGGTAAGTTTTTTTTTAAAACTGGGACCTTCATAAGCGTACATACTCATTAGAACTGTCTAATTAAGGCAATTCTAATGAGTTTCTAAAACATATGTTTTATTGAAGTTATATAATTCAAGAGTTAGATCACCCTATCTAATCTCGACCTCTGGGTATAAGTGAGCCATGCTCTGGCAAAAGGGGGTTTAATGCATCTCCATGAAGCGTTATACCATGCAAGTCACCACATAATCATGGACCCATAAAATCCATTCAGTCTAACAATCAAGTGAATCTGGAGGTAAAATGGTCCTCTGACATGCTGAAAGTTTTCAAATATATGTAATAGCAAGATTCAACCAATGTCAGCCTGCTGACATAAATTGAAACTTTTTGAAAATGCATTAAGTCCCCTTTTCCTAGAGCATGACTACAATTAATGAATTCATTTTGCTGAATTTTTGTTGCATTCATCATGTTGTTTTTGCAAGGAACAAAACAAGACCTGAATGCCTGAAGGAAACATGGTCACAGCAAGTTGATTGTGGGTATAAGGTAGCTCCGCAAGTGGTGTGAACTGGTAATGCCCTTCCTGTGGATCAAGGGGCTCCCTTTTTTGCAAAACCTGCCTTTCAACCCTTTACCACACAAGCCCGACTTTTAATGACCCTAAGAAAGAAACCTTTTGAAAACATTGTGGGAAAAGGAGAAAATGCTGGTGACCTGCATTTTCTCTTTTTCCCACAATGTTTTCTACCCTCTCAGAGATAGAAATCACCACTTGAGCTACATTTATTTTGGCATCCGCAAATCCTTTCAATTTGGTCCACTCCAAAATTTTGTCATTTGGTAAAGAGCTAACCCCATACCACGCAATCCACAGTTTTAACAACCCTGACAAAGAAAGCACTGGAAAACATTGTGGGGGAAAAAGGAGAAAATGCTTTTCTCCTTTTCCCCAAAACATTTTCTACCCTATCAAAGTCAATGTTTTCTACCCTATCAAAGACAAACTCATTTCAACCACCTTTAATTTGCTGTCTGCAAAAGCTGTCAAATTGGGTACATCTAAAAGTTTTGTCATGTGATAAAGGATTTACTACAATCCAGGCATTGCAGGTTAAAATACCTCTAAAGGAAAGCCCTTAAAAAAAACTGAAGAAGATTATTACCACAGGTATCAGCCTTCTCTTGCCAGTCATTATTTCTACATGTATGTGGGAAAGCAGCCAGCAGCTGCAGACAGCCTTGTGAGAAGTACTGGTAGAACTCATGGATAGATAGGTGTCCTGTGATGTAACTAAACAACTGTTGAAAATAGTGCTTACCACCAATTAAACAAAACAATTACTAAGAGAAGAGACAGAATCATGAGCGGACTTATAATGTGTACCTGGAAGTCGGTTTTGGTTAACACCTTGGGCAGCAAGTCCTATACCCATGTATCTGAAACAGAAACCTTTTAAGTTCATAACTGATACGTATTTGAGCCATGCTCTGTGACAAGGGGGCTTAATGCATCTGCCAAAAAGTATCAACCTAGGTCAGCCTGCACAGTCCGTGCAGGCAGACATGGGTAAAAACTGTTCACTATCGGTCAATTTTCTGAATGTTGAATGACCATTCTACTTCATGATTCAGTCAGTTGTAAGACAAAATGAACTTTCTCGATCCATGATCATGTGATGGCTTGCTTGGTATCATGGAAGCCCCCTTTTGCCAAAGTATGGCTCATTTCCCAATCTTAATCCAGTAAGTTTTCAATGTTGCTCATTAAATTTTGATAAAGGTCCAGGATCTGTCAAAAGTAAACAATATGTGTGTTTTAGAATGCATTTAAATCTTAATCATACCTTCTAAAAGTATGGAAATTATTGTGAAGATGACAATCTGTAATTGTAGGGTCGGTCTCATGTGCTAGTCCCTGGTAGAAAAATGAAATTCAAAACCTGGCAAAAAGTAAACGAAAGATAGAGCAACCTGGCAACTTTTAACCTAGTTTTAAAATCTAACTTTTTAGACACAAATCCTTTGAGCCACATTTAATGTGTTATCTGCAAATGCACTGAATTTGGGGGAGTCTAACATTTTGTCCTCTGGTACAATGTTAAGGTGGTATGCTAAATGAAAATTATTTGGTGTGTATACATAAATTGAGGCTGTATGCAGCATAATACATGACACTTGTGATACTTTACAAGAGTCACACCTGTTAACTACAACAATCAATATAGGTCGGTATAGAGGTCAGCATCAGCTATTAAAAGTTGCATGTCTAAGCATACAACTGCATAGAGCTGCACTGACCCCTTATGACCACTGCCTGTACAGCCATACATGTACATTTACCAAACAATCCCACATTGTTATGACCCTGAGGAAGAAGACTGTGGGAAAAGGAGAAAATGCTGGTGACCAGCATCTCCTTTCCCCCTAAAAGTGGCTAGTCTTTATACCGGAAACTAAAAAACCATCTAGAATACCGTATTTTGCTTAAATTTTGGGACACCCAAAAAATTGGGACACCATCAAAAAACGTGAAAATAATTATTTTTCATGACCCAAAGATTTGGGCCATACTAAAAATTGCAAAATACGACAGTATTTTTTTGTACCAAAGAATTGGGACAGTGAATATCTACTCCGAAAAAAAAAAAAACCTTTAATCCGCTTGTTAACCTTTGTTTACAAGCATTTGGTTCGCGCAGTTTCATTTCTCCACGTAAGCATTGCTTCCAAACCCTCTCGGTATCATCGGGAATCTCCCGCTTCAAGGCAAATAAATCCGATCACCCCGACAGACAATTAAAAAACCCATTTGTAAAAAAAGAACCTAAATAAGTGTAAAAAGGGTGTGATTAACTTGAATCAAAGGGCAAAGGTACATGTCATGTGTATACGTACATCTGAAGTCGACAAGTGTGTATGTGTTTCACGGTCAATCGGGTTCGTTGTATAAAAATAGAAATCAAGATATCCTATATTCTAACTAGAGGTTATCGATCGAAGATTGTCAACCAATCAAATTTGAGAATGGGCCGAGCAGGTACTTTTCAGAACGGAAATCAAATCGTTGTTTACCTCACGTTAACAGGTAAAATACGTTGTAAAAGTTTTTATATAAGCGCAAAACACCAATGCTGATTGCTTTCCCGGGATGCATACAAAAATGACTGAAAACATTTAGTTTATCAGTAACGAAAACAATGAAAAAATACGAAGTTTTAAATTCCTACTACACAAATTGACTACAGGAATTCAGATTTCTCTAAAAATAGACAGACCAGCATGTGATCGTGGTTTTCTAGAAATCGCAGCGCTAATATTGGACGGGTAAGTGGTCAGTGCCAAACAGCTTGACAGCTTGTCTTGTTTGACCCAGGGATCGTATATTACGTGTAATATACGTGTAATATACGATCCCTGTTTGACCATAAGTTTTGGGACACCACGGAAAATAATTATTTTTCGTTAACCTAAATATTAGGACATCTAAAAAATTAATTATTTTTTACTGTCCCAAAACTTACGCAATTTACGGTAGCTGTTGACTTCCAGACCTAGCTGGCTAGTGGTTACCAGCACTGATAATCCACATTAATATTACAGTACCTACCCATCTCTTCCTTTACTAATAATCTTCACTTCAAAATAATAAATGCCACATGAGGTTGGTATGGGATGTGTTGCTCTCACACTGGCAGCATCTTTATGAGTTTTTCCAACACCTAGAATACAAAACGAACATGCACAACTTACTTGTACACTCCAACCAATTAACTCTAAACCATACAACAAAATTTCAGACCAGTCCAAATTGAAAGCATAATGCAGATGACAAAATGATTGTAGATCAAAGGATGATTTCAGTCTTTGATAGGGTAGAAAACATTGTTGGAAAAGGAGAAAATACTGGTTACCAGCATTTTCTCCACTTCCTACAATGTTATCTAAAGGCTTCTTCCTTAGGTTCATTAAAGCTCGGGATTATGTGGTAAAGGGTTAAGTTTCTTGCAGAATTGGGTATGGGTATTTTGTAAATCTCAGGGCAGGACCAGACGTAAAAAAAGAAGGACCATGATTGCCTTGAATCCCTCCACTGTCTTTTACCTCGTAACCAAACAACAAAATTTCAGGCTACTCCAAATTGAAAGCATTTGCAGACAATAAACAAGAATCAAAAATTGAAAATTGATTTGGGAAGGGTGGGAAAACATACATTTTCTTCTTTTCCCACAAAGTTTTCAAAAAACTATCCTTTTTCAGGGTCCTTAAAAGTTGCGACTGTGTAGTATAGGTTAACTCTTTACCAAATGACAAAATTTTAGACTGGTCCAAATTCAAAGCATTTTCAGACGACAAAATAAACCCGACACAAAAATTATTTTTGGTTTAGGGATGGTAGAAAACATTGTGGGAAAAGGAGAAAATGTTGGTTACCAGCATTTTCTCCTTTTCCCACAATGTTTTCAAAGGGCTTTTTCCTGAGGGTCGTTAAAAGTCTGGATTGTGTGGTAAAGGGTTAAACAAAAGTGCTGCACAATTTCTTGGTATCAGCAGAGACCATAAACCATATCCAGGGCTTTAGTTCCACCTGTAAACCTGGGTTTTGACACACAAAAATCTTCAAATACCCCTTTTTTGATGCACAGAAAATTCCGAACAAGGGGTCATTTTGACCCCCAAAAATTTTCAGAGATGCATCAAAAAATATATAAAACAATAATCATATCAAAAGATAATCATGTTAAAGGCGTGAAAAGCATCAGGATGGTATTAAACACCAATTAAACTGCTGCATATAATCAGCGATGTGTGACCGGAAGGTGATAAGGGGAGATACAACCAGTACCAATTTATTGTTACGTAGGATAATCGGATAATTGTAGGTTTACAACTACAATATTGGTGTATCCTTTTGAAGCTTAACTACTGATGTATGGATATTGTAAAATATCTTCACTCGCCAATGTCCACCATTTTGCTCAACATTTGTACTCAATGATCATACCTTGAATTTTATTAAAAAGTCAGTTGAAAAAAGTAACCTATGAAACATGTATCTGCACCTCATTTCACACAAAAAGATACCTTAAACTGTCCTTATGAATAAAAATAAGTTTAACTATTCAGGCCCCAAAAAATGATAATACTTTACATATTTCAGCAAAGTTTTCAGTTTGGGAATAAAGGGGATGGGGGGGGAATGGTCCTCTCTGAAATGTAAAATTTTACAAATCAATTATTAACTTCACATCTTTATTGCAATATTAATGATAAATGTAACAACAACAACAACAATAAATTGTTGAGTAAATACTCTTAAATTTTCCATTTTGACTCTTGAATATTTTTGGTTTGACTCTTGAAAAATTAGATTTGACCCCTAAAATTTTAGGGTCAAGGGGTCAATGACTCCTCATTTTCAGAGGCTAGCTAAAGCCCTGCATATCATTTCATGGCCCACTTAAGTAGCTCAGTGGTTAGCGTATCTAACTCGTAACCTGGTGGTTGCAAGTTCAATATCCGGTTGAGACAAACTTTCTTTCCTGCGACTTTTTCGCCTCTCACCTCTGATGCATGTGCGAAAACTAGTCAGTGGCTTTGGACAGAAAGTTGTGTCAGTACTTATGTGAGATAGCCAGGAAACACATGAGTGCATCACTGACAGGCATGATACGACCTGAACTGTTAAAATGTTGTTAAACTCCAATACAAACTATATCATTTCATGGAGAACATAGACCTAACCCAAAGTACTTCATTTCCTTTTCACATGCCAAGATGATAACAAGCATAATCTAATCAAGTAGCATTTCAGAAAGTCCGCATTTCTGTGTTTTTGACGCAGAAAATGAAAGTCGGACACAATAAAATTAAAACATTGTGTGTTCCTTGATGCAAGATAAAACAGAACTAAAAAGTAACATAAAAGATTGGTTCAAATAATATATGTTACAAAATTGTCAAGTTTACAACTGCAGAATCATATCGAATCAACTTTCAACCACTGAATTATTTGTTTCTAGTTTACACTGTATTGGTCTAAAATGTGACATCTGTGTGTCATTGCTGTTGTCTCGCCTTTTTTACTGTATGAGATCTATACTTTAAACTTTTTGTCAGCCTTTAAGATCCTGCTAGGTCATGGTTAAACTGGCAGCCTGTTATCAATCTTCTTATTCTATCGGACAATTACGGAGATACAACAGGTACCAGTTTAGGTCATGGTCACCGACTCGCTGGAAAATTCTGGATGACAGACATTTTCTACAAGGTCATTGTTGTTTACTTTTACCTTCAATACCACACCGTCATACAAAACTTTTAGCATTATGAAACATCTACAAAGGAGAACAACGTGTGCAGTGTTCAATCTAGGGCATGCCATTGCGCCCTTGGCCCCTTAAAGTCCCAGATGGTGCAATTCTAAACCAACCAACACTCAATCGTAACAGATGTCCAGACAGATGTTATGGTTAACATTAAACTGGTAGCCTGTTATTAATTTCGTATCAGATGGTTACAAGAGATACAACAGGTACCAGAAGCTAGGTTTCCTTGAGCTTCCTCTGATCATTCAAGATTGCCATGAAGCGATTTTCCGAGTATTTTGGAAGTATCAATTGTGCAAAAAAGGCAAAACCTGTTCAAAGAATTGCTTCAGAAAGCACAATCTGGCCAGTCCCTACCCCTGGTACAAGCGACAAAAATAAAACCCCACAGTAACGCGAGTTTCTACCAAAATGGCTCCCAGACGATCAGATCAAAGATGGTCAGTTTACGACAAGAAAATAAACTGTAGTTTGAGTGATCAACGGGAAAGTTAAATCTCTTTGTGATGGGATGTAAGATTTTTGAAAGTCTACCATTGACAGGGAGTAAGCTAGCCCAAAAATTTTGGAAGAAGTGACTTCTCCCTCTATGAGAAATTGGGAGAAGTTTACTCATCCTGGGATTTTACGGTCTGATGGACTTAAGGACAAATGAAATTAAATGCGCTCTTCTTTTACAATTGACCAATATCATGTGGATAAACTTCTTCACTCAAGGAAGAAATAAATAGAGTCTTTAAAACTACTTTTGTCATTTTGTTTTAATTTTCAGGGTTCTTTAAGCATTGATTTGTAAATAATATAAGAAGGAACGAGTCAATCATGTGTTCTATCAGTGTTCCTTTAACAAACAAAAAACAACATGTTCAAACAAATAATTAAAATTCTCTGAGTGCAGAAGAAGACTTATGCAGGAAGCAGACAGTACCAGTATTTCTTTCATGAACTTTACACGAGAAATTTAAAAATATGATTGAAGAAATTTCTGCATGCAGACCTATTTTGAGTGGAAAACAGCAGAATCTAATTTTCATTTTTGATATGATTTGTATCTAAGAAAAAAAACTAAAAAATTGTCAACTTGTTGATACAAAGAACAGAAATCTAACCACATGGATTTTGATTGCCTTGTAATATTCTTGGCCCCATTGATGCACTATCACACTTAGCTCTAAACCTTGACAACACTTGGCTTTAAACTCTAACATTTCCCATCAGATTACTGAAAAAAAAAATGTCCAGAGTAACGAACAAAAGAAAAAAACCTCCTTCAAACAATTTTGATTAAATTTATAAGACTCAGCATAAATCGGAAGAATTACAGTAACCAGGTTCACAAAGTCATATTAAACCTATGACTTACATTATAAACTTATGTAAAAATGTGTATACTAATGGGGGGGAGACCATTCTAAGTATAGACTTCTAAAAATAGAACACAGCAGTGTAGATTTTGCTGGCTCAAAGAGTTGCTGATATATGGAAGGCAAATGATTATTTTCAAAACTGTTTGGCCCTTTGGTTTACCATACATCATTGTAATTTATTAAAAATAATATTTGTAAGGAATATCTCCAGCTGCAAGAAGAGGTAAATCTGCTTTGTTTTACAACTAATCATGTCTCAAGTGAGAATCAGTATTGATCGTGTGATGTCATTTTTTAAAAGCAAATTAGCTGACGCTTTACCTGTGGCAAAAAGGTTCGTGGGATAAAGGGGTGGATTTTAGAGAGTCAGTGACAGATAAGGATCATAACACTCTTCTGTCTTGTTGAATTAACCAACTTAATAAAGGATAAATCCGGCCTCTGCCAACTCTCAGACTTTGGCGAGAACTGACTTCTCCCTAGTCTAAGAACAGGGAGAAGTTTTTCAAAATGAGAAGAAGTGGTCAGACTTTGCAGAGTAAGTTTAGACGGACATTAAAATGCGGACATGGTCGGACTTACAGAAGGAAATAACAATGTTTTAACAATTTAACAGTTTGATTGGATAGAAAACCATGTAAATTTAATGAAAATATTTTATACTGATTATCTTTTTAATGATCAATATACTTATTCCTATTAGAAACTACTTAAAACATATTTATTCATTGTTTACCATGTTCAATTCATACACTTTTTGGATAAAAACATTATGGAAAGAGAAAACAAATACTTGTTGTGAGCAATGGTTTTTCCTAGCACATTTTTTTATCCCAAAGTCTTTGAAGCACTAATTTTTTTTCCAAAATCCTGGGCAAGATTTTTGCTGAAAATCATTATCTTTACCATGGATCATATATATTACAATCCCTGTCCCTGACCTGGTAAGAAAAAATTCTAAATCTCATATTACAGCAGGCAAATAGATAATAACTCAAAGTATGTAAGTAATGTTAAAAAGTAACACAAATATTGTGTCAAAGGAAGGAAAGCTTGCTCCCAGCATTTTCTCCTGTTGGCACAATGTTTTCAACTTCCTCATGGTAATTAAAGCCCAGTTTCAGACAGCAGGAAAAACCGAAGATAAGTTTGAGTACTGTTTGTCCTTTGCTGATGACAGATAAATTGTTAATGAAAACATCGCTAAGGACATACATTTCCAACTAAAATACCTGTTTTAACCTCGTAGATCGTTCGTTTGCGGTAGATAGGGTCCGATCAAGAAAAATGTAAAACTTTGACAGAGTATAGGATATGTATGTATATTTTTTGTAATTTCATCTTTTTGTTCGCGTCAAAGAAAAATATACAATTTCATCCAAACTTTTGAAAGAAAACAGCCCTTGAGCTATATGAACGTCCCAGCTGCCATTTTGAAATTGAATCATGTGACTTGCTGGAATTCGTCCAAAAATCAGTTGTAACGTGACACAGTTAGAGCCAATTTGTAGTCACATGATTCAAAAAATATTGCCACATGATTTTAGCAGATCATCTAAATGCACCATTATGTCTGTTCGTTAGTAAAGGTGCGAATAATAAAGGATGGGGTAAATGGTGTTTTGAAAGCAAGATGCCGATTTCAATTCAATTCCAGGACGTTAAATAAACGTTGATATCTGAGTCAGGGTTTTACACTGAAAAAAGAGGCCAGACAAGCGGCTAGACAGCGCCGATGTTTGTTATGACTGGTGAAAAATATTGGTTAAACTTTGCAAGAATTCTAGCGACTTGACGGGGCAAAGGGGTGAATATTGTCAGTTAAGATGACACTTACCAATTAAGAAGGGGGATTTGTACCCGAGAAACTAATTAACAATTGCTTGTCAAATCGGACAGTTGAAAACAATAAATTTTGCTGATTGGACACGAGCTGTGAATCGGGTATAACACACTGTTAGGTAATAGATCTACCCATGATGATTGTGTATCGAGTACCCGATCTGTGGTCAATATACGCGAGGCGACTTCCCAATTTTTTTCAGGCGACTACGATTTCGCTCTGCCCGGTGAAATGGGCTAAGTTTCTTTAAATTAGGCGACTTTTTCACCCAAGTCACCTACTCGGCTGAGGCCTGATAAATGGTGTCACCCTTAGTCTTAGATTGCCTAAGGAACATGATCAGGTCGGGAAATTTTAAGGCAAAGTTTTTTCGCTGTGCAAGCTTGAGAAGGCAAAGTCAGGCCATTTAAGGCGACTTCTTCGCCCACGTCACCCTGTAGCTTATTCCCTGCAAACATGGTAAGTTTTGTTCATTCTTTTCCAGATTTATGTGTTATAAAAGACTTTTATGAGCACTTTAGGTATAGCAAGTGAACATAATTCTGAACAGTGTCTAAATCCGAACGATATTTTAACCCTCTACCACACAATCCAGACGTTTAATGACCCTAAAGATGACTTTTGAAAACACCATGGAAAAAGGAGAAAATGCTGGTAACCAGCGTTTTCTCCTCTTCCCACAATGTTTTCTACCCTTACCCCCCTCCCCAAAATTCAGTCACAAATATTTTGTCATCTGTAAATGCTTTCAATCTGGACTAGTCTGAAATATGGTCATTTGGTAAAGAGTTAAACACCTCACAATATTCAAGAATACACTCTACTAGCCTAAAAATGTCACATTTGTGACATTAGGTATTGATTTTTCTGGACCTCGCCATTTTGTTTCGTGTCACACTCTTCATAACAGACATTTAATATGAAGTTTAAATTTAGACCGGCAAGGTAAGTGAAATTACACAAGACGCAATATTGCCGTGGACGTTTGGGTCTCGTCGTGCACCACCACTTGTTTTTTCTATTGTCAACTATTTTTAGGGATGTTTTTATGTTGCTTTATCCATGTCTAAGGTGTCCTCAAGGCCCCAACATATATTTAGTGCAATACAGGGGGGTTCGGAATTCGAACCACTGTATTTCTTTTAGGTTTTATTTCTGAATCTTAATATTCTTGACAGTGATTTGGTACAATTTTATCTTTTTACAGTAGACATTCAGAGCAGTAAATTTGGTTTAAAAGTGTGGCTTCAGTCTATATTAACATTTGTTTTTGCTAGAGCAGGTATGTTTATAACCAAACACCTAGGCCGCATTTTCACCATTCGTTAATACAACCACTTAAAATGCTGTACTCACATAAGCTTCTTTTGGAAAGTATATTGAAGAATTTGATCAAATGCAAGTTTCATAACATAACTAATATTGAGTGGTTGTTATTTCTGACCTAAAGTGTGGTTCTTTTAAAAACCAATTACTGTTTGGAATTAGAACCGCTCTAGTTCGGATTTAAGACCATCGTTCAGAATTAAACAGCTCTTTCAAAATCGCATGTCTACCATTAGATATTATGTACTGGCATCAATATAGGATAAAAATGTGCCGTATGTATTGACATTGTCATAGGCGACAAGCAGTTCAGAGTAGGTGGTTGTATTACCAAACTGTCAAAAATGCGGCCTAGGTGTTCTGTAATAGGTACACCAGCTCTATTGAAGCATTTAATAATTTGTCCTTTATCATATGTATGTCAATAAAGATTAATTGTATTTTGCTGCAATACAGATTAAACCGATGAAACAGAAAGTCAGCACAGTGCTGTAGCTTTGCTACTGGAAAATTCACAATGGACTTGAGACGGTGCGGTGCACAGTAATTAGCAACCACAACATATTTTTAATCTTAAGCTCCTATGTAAAATGGGTCCGACAAATCACCGAAATGCCAGCGAAACACCGAAATACCCCAGATTTTTTTTTTTTCATTTTTGATTTCAAACAACTGATGTTGTGTTTGACACAAATTGTAATCATACTGATGAAGAAGGGTTACTTTAAAACCTGATGACAAAACAACAACATGCCATTGAAGCCCAACGTGAAGAATGTGCACCGGAATATCCCACCGGTACTGTAAATGTTCACCGAAATACCTGCCTGGCGTAGTAAAATTTGTCGATTCAGGGATTCTACATCCGCAATCTAACTACAGTAGCTGTGCTTGTGCACAAGGTTGATGTGTCCGACTTTTATCCATAACTATGCTGGCAAAAATAGTTTTCACTTTTATGTTGGATATGGATAAAATTAAAAATCACCAAATCTGAAAACCGGCAGCCATTTTAAATCTGTGGTTAACACATTACCAGGCGTAAATTGGTAAGACAAATAATTATTCCACCGATAAGATTATTAATAATAACCATGCCATTTTAAAAATCGCAATGACAAACTTACACAAAATAAGTTTGATCATATCAGCCGAACACCTTCAATTACTATTGCATCACTTTAACCCTTTCCCCAACGACAAATTTTGGACTGGTCCAAATTGAAAGAGTTTGCAGACGACAATTTTGAATTTGATGAAAATGGCTTAAAGTTCTCAAAAAGGGTAGAAAACACTGTGGGAAAAGGAGAAATTGCTCGTTACAAGCAATTTCTCCTTTTCCCATAGTGTTTTCAAAAGACTTGTACTGCAGACACGTGAAAACCAGGGCTTGTTTGGGAAAGGGTTAACAGAACAGAACCGAGCTATTTGAGTTTTGATGGATCAGAGACCTACATTCTGATTTGGGTCTACTTCGTCCGCAAATGATTTTCTATGTGTTTATCATTCAAAGAAATAATAAATTCATGTGATCATATGATACTTTCTAGATTGGCGTAATCAAGATCTGGTATTTCGGTATGTGACAGACCAGACACGCGAGTGTTTCGGTGATTGTTCTCCACGTAAATTAATGATGAATATATTAACATCATTCTTCTCATTAATGATTGATACTTTCATTGATCGCATCTTCAGTTAAAGAAAAAAGAAAGAAAGAAAAATACTGCAAACTAATATCAGTTATCTGAACTTAATATTGAAAAAAAAACAGGGGTATTTCGGTGTTTCAGTGGCATTTCAGTGATTCGTCGGACAGCTTAAAATCATGTATTCAACAGAAAGAGCTTGAAAAGACATTTTAACAACATTTTAAATTTCTTCAATACCTTATGTATAGCAAGTCATGTATGCTACCAACAGCATCTTGGTACATTATATATATTGCAAGTTACTGTACTAAATTACATGTGTATAGATTTAATAGAGGCACTCAAAAACTTGACTGTCTTAACTTTAAGTCCTCTGACTCCTATATATGAAAAAGAAATTTCAGTCAGCTGATTAAACAAAGAACCAAATAAAGAAATAGACCATGACAGCAAACTAGTCTAATTTATGCAAGGAATTAAATTCTTGTTTTTCTAATTAAATTTTGTAAGTGGTTGAATATTTCCTATTTAACATGTACAGAGATTTCGAACAACAGCCCACGATATCAAATTTAAACTTCAAAAAATTACAACGCAAAAAAGTCAATGACGACTACCGATATCCGTCGTGTAAACCAAAACAAATACCTTTGTAATGAACTCTGAGGTTTTCCTGCGACAATCCTAGGTAATTAAACTTGTCTTTAGCACTCCAGGCACGCGGTAGAGGTGTTTCTTCCTCATTTACTGTTGGATATAAACGTTTCAAGCGTTCTTCAGGTTCAATAGAAGAGGATTTTGACGGTTCACTCGCTGCTGATTCACTAGAAGTAGCCATTTTCCTCTTTCTACTCGAAGTAACCCGGATGTCTATGTAACTAAATAAAAGTCAAGATGAAACAGCCTTATTCATTGGTTACAATTAATCTTTTTAACCAACCGTATATGTCGTACAAAATTAGGCATAAAATCCAGAGGATTGAAAGAAAATTCGGCTGAACATAACAGACAAATGAATTTAGACCAATACCCCCCTTTTTTTTTTGTATTCTAAATTATCATTTTAATTTTACAATCGAAGAATTAGATCTACTTTTAAACCCACACAAGATTACCAGTTTCCTTTTCATATTTCAACCCGATTTTTTTTTGCTTTCCTGGTCTACATGTAGATCTAGATCAACCTTTAGAAAACTGCCAGCAGATCTCCAGAGATCAATGCCAGCTTTCCCCATATGTTTGGATGGAAGAGCAGGGATCGTGTATACGATCTCTCGGAATGGCAAAGTTTCCAAAATGATAAAACTGGATACAAGTATATCTTCATTTTTTTTTTCCGCACAAGAACGGTGTTCTGTGCATGTGAAAGAAGATTTGTCTTTAAATAACCCACGTTAGGCTGCTAAGCACGACGCAGGACGCTTTTGCGGACAATGTAGACACGATCAGACTGCACAAAACGTGCAGGCTGATCTTGGATCTACGCTGTCTGATAGGGAGATATCCATGAAATAGCAAAATCTGGCTTTCACTATCGGCTTGAAAGTTTCATTTTGCTTATTTAGCGTGATAAGATTTAATAACGCGCTCCCATGTTGCTAACTTTCTTGCGCCTTGGATCAGACGGCGAAAGAAAACGTGGAGTCAGGATTCAGATAAAGACAGTAGCCTGCCTATTTTCCCAAAGCTGTCTGATTATGTAGGCCTAATAGATCTACACCATCTTCTGATACCATTACCAAACGATCCCGTTAAGTCTTTACCAAACGACAAAATTTTAGACCAGTCCAAATTGAAAGCATTTGCAGACGACAAAATAAATGTGATTCAAATATTGAAACTTGTTTCGGGAAGAGCAGAAAATTTTGTGGGAAAGAAGAAAATGCCGGTTACCGGCAATTTCTCCTTTTCCCACAATGTTTTCAAAAGGCTTCTTCATCAGAGTCGTTAAAAGTCGGGATTGTGCGGTAGAGGCGTAAATAACGACCGTAGGAGAAAATGCCTCCAACTCGAGAAAATGCTGGTTACATTTTCTCATTTTCCCACAATGTTTTCTACCCGTCCAACGGCAAGTTCACAGACGCTTAGAAATTTAGACGAGTGTAAAATTTTTCAGTAAAACAGATATCTAGTACAAGCACGGATACGGCTATCTTTATCAGGAGGGGGGTACGACGGAACCCCTACCATGACAAACATGTCTTTATCAGTAAACCAGCTGAGCACCGCTAGCTCAGTCAGTACTTGTTGACTTGTAATCTTTGAGTCGAGAGTTCGATCTCCTCCTGTCCCACATCCTCACCAACATCACTCGTCACTACTCGGTCGATTCCGTACCTACATCTACTTGATCACCGGATCAACCGAGGTTTGCCGAATGCACCGACATCTGACCAAAAAGGCTGTGAAAAGCCTCATATATCCTTCATCATTTGAAGGGCGAATGATAAATACAGGTTGTTAGTCTACGTGGGACAAGAAGCTTGTGGCTCGGATCGGATGTTGATAGTGTTTGTAAGTGTACGAGAAATGGCGATAATATTACATGATACGGTGCACCAGCCACCGCTATATGACTGAAAAATTGTTAAGGCCGCGTCAAACATGAAACGGTCAATTTACCCTTTACCATAAATTCCCGTGTTTAACAACCCCAAGGAAGAAATTTAACAAATTTGAAAACAATTCGGGAAAAGGGGGAAGATCCTGGTTACCAGCATTTTCTTCTTTTCCCACGATGTTTTCTCCCCTTTCAAAGACAAATTCCACCGTTTGAGCCCCTTTAGGCTTGTCGCCTGCAAATGCTTTGAAGTCCACAATTTTGTCGTTTGGTGAAGAGTTCAACAATAAATGATTGGATGTGTTTAATGATAGATCTAGCCATACGGATAGGTTTAAAGTTTCCAGTATTCACCAACAATTCTTTAGAACATTCTTATCTTTTCATCAAAATGTTCTAACTGATTCGAAAGTAACACAACTTCTGATTAGCTAGACCAAAATGGTTTAGCCAATCAGAAGTTGTGTTACTTTTAAATTCAGAAAATTAGACCAAGAATGTTCTTTAGAATGGTTGATGAATACGGATCCAGTTTTAAACACGAAGATGAGGGACCTTCACATTCATAATTTTTTCGGCGTAGCTGTATCTGTAAGCTGCCCTTAAACTCCTCCTTGGTATTGTTCTCGAGTGAAAAAAGTAGCAATATTTGTGTGTAGTTGAAATTAAGGATATGTTTATTCTTCTGACTTCTGTTGCCCTATTTGCGGGCCCATTTATGACACCAGTATACAGGGTGTTTCATAGGTATATATATGTGACACCACTCTCTATGAAATCAACTTTGCGTAATGTACATGTATATCTTTTTTATACAATTAATAAAATAAAGTTTATACCAACAAATAAGTTTAAGAATAAAGTTTCATGACATGCAGGGTATGTTGCGTAACACTGAACAATTAAGGCAGCTGGCGCCTTTCAAAAATGCACCGACTTTCACCAAATATTCAAAATGACGTCCATTAAGGTCGCTTTCTTCGTGAAATCTTCTTTCATTGATCTGTGTTGTGATCAGGCTCATCGATCTCTGGAACTATTGATGCCGTAAGCATACTGTGCATGACATAAAACAATATTCGTAAACTTTTTAAATGGTATGAGTTTTAGAGTATTACCTGGATGGACAATGTAGGGTTTCGACAATGTAACTCATACACATTTGAAAGTGTAATATATGAGCCATGCTCTGGCAAAAGGGGGCTTAACCCTTTACCAGGCGACAAAATTTTAGCCTTGTCCAAATTGAAAGCATTTGCAGACAACAATTTCAGTGTGGCTCAAATGGTGCAACTTTTCTTTGATAGGATAGAAAACATTGTGGGAAAAGAAGAAAATGCTGGTAACCAGCATTTTCTCCTTTTCCCATAATGTTTTCAAAAGACTTCTTTCCTAGGGGCGTCAAAAGGCGGCATTGTGCAGTAAAGGCTTAATGCATCTCCGTGATGTGTTATACCAGGTAAGTCATCACATAATTATGGACCTATAAAATCAATATTGTCTGACAACCGACTGAATCGTGAGGTAGAATGGTCCTTTGACATACACAAAATTGACCAATACTTAGAGAAAAGTTTCAGCCCTGGTCGGCCTGCGCGAACTGCGCAAGCTCACCTGGTTTGATACTTTTAGCAGATGCATTAAGCCCCCTTTTCACAGAGCATGGCTCATATATTATGAAACACCCTGTCCAAGCGTGCACTACCGTTAACCGATACCCCTCGGCGCTTGTTCACACCGTAGCAAATGGATATGATAGGGAATAATTAATTGTTAATGAAGTTTTTTTTTTTTCTATGCGTTATGAACCCATTAAAGTACAATCTACTTTTTTTTCCAGATACAACGTTTTTGGCAGCAACTGCTCTTTTTTCAAAGGATGAGTTGAATTAATCTTGAAAAGTATATCAATTTGAAAATTTCACTTTTTCAGCAATGCTCAAAATATTGAGGAAAAAGCGGGCATATTGCTGGCAGGTTACTTTTCATTATTCATCTTCATATCAATCTAAAAATGTGTTTCAATATTCATACTCCGTATCGTCTATTTCAGCATTTCAGAAATCTTTTTTTCTTCTCTTCTTCTTCTTTTTCCTTTAATTAACCCTTTACCACACAATCCCGACTTTTAACGACCCTCTGAAAGAAGCCTTTTGAAAACATTGTGGGAAAAGGAGAAAATATTGGTAACCAGCATTTTCTCCTTTTCCCACAATGTTTTCTATCCTTTCCAAAACAACTTTCAATTTTTCAGTCACGTTTATTATGTTATCTGTAAATGCTTTGAATTTGGACCAGTCTAAAATTTTGTTGTGTGGTAAAGGGCTAAGCTCACCTGAGCAGGGGGTGCTCTGCGTGTTTGGTCGGCTGGATTTCGTTAATCTATCGTCACCACCGGTTTCATATAATAAGATATTTCTCTGCCATGTAGTAAAGTATGTTATTTCACTGATCAATGGGAGAGCCGTAACTAAGTTTTTGAACTTGTGGCTCAACCCATTTGCCAATTATCCTTGTTTATAATTATAAACTGTATATGTACGTAAACTATGGCGATAAAATATGTTTAAACTAAACCGGTTTCCCAAAGATTGCTAACTTTTGTTACAGGGGATAGTACTGTATAAAGGATTAAATCCATCTTAAGTTAAGCCTGGTTCTTCAGCGTGCTCAGTGTATAGCACTGTCACAGGGGACCTAGGTTTCACTCGAAAGACTTTTAGAAATTTACGTGGCCAGCCAACCCCCTCCCTCAGATGGCCGGAGATTTGACGTTCACAAGTCTCGTGCTCTACCGCCTGAGCTATTGGGGCTGGTTGTACGACTCTGGCTGAGCTATATCCATTTTATTTTAAACACCTTCTTCAAGAGCTCCTAAACCACTTGGTCAGCTTCGATGGAACTATGGAGGGACATAGAGTTCTACCGCAAATCTTCAAATAATTTAATCCCCTAAAGAACGCTAATGAGATCACAGCCATTTGTATCTAATGATTCTTTTTTATTCATGCAGCATCTTGTGAAGATTTTAGGCTCATTATCTGAGTTAGCCTTAGATATTTGAATAAACCTTAATGAGTAAGTATCCATCTAAAGACGTAATTGAATATACGTGTATCTCTAAACTATAGCAGTACGACGTAATATTTACCTTAATGGCATACTGAATTTATAAGAAATAAAAGCGTAATGTTCAGCAATATATTCGTTTGTTTGGTTTTTGATATAAAGATCTAGATTGCAGTCGTAAAAACAAATGCAATTCTTTATAATTTAAAAAGAAAAAATAGAGTAAAATAATCCTTTCCTTTTCAAGGATTTTCCAGGGGGTCCATCACCTCTATATCTAAACTGGTATCCATTGTACATATATAGATAACTGGTACAGCAGGCTATTGTACTGATTGGTTTCATTGAATAAGCTACATTAGCTAGATTAGCCGATCATAGTATCTTTTATATATCACATCTGGCCAATATCTTCCGCTCGGTGGCATTTTTCAAATACACACCCATTATCTGCCGCTAGATGGCATTTTTCAAATACATAACCTATCTTTGTTAGCATACCTCGGTGATCCATAGTCTGGTACCCCGATATTGTTATTTCACATGATCAAATCGGATCATAGGCTGAATTCAAAACAGATCGCTTGCAATAAAATCATGACAGTGAGTTTTTCTACATTTCGTTCTTATTTAGCGAGAAAAACTACATATCAGAAATGCTTTAAGAATCCGAAATGTCAATGGACCTACATAACGTCCGAAAACAGGGCTACTTCTAAAATGATTCATAGTCGAATTTATATTCAAACCATACCCCAACAGCAGACTCGGTAATGTATGTTTTGTACAAACTTGATCTCATTTTATTAACTGATCAAACTAGATCACATGAAATTAGGGAAAACGGAGAAGCATGTAGGGGTACACTTGAGGACACCTAGGAGGCCGCCATTATCGCGCTTTGCCTGACCCGATAACATAGTGGTAGGGGCAGGTAATCCACACTAGGTGATCCAGTGATCAAATCCCTCGACTGTATCACGTAGCTTGATGTGCACCTATACTGTACATTTCTTCGCTGGAAGTATACCGTTTTATCGTTATTGAAGTTGTAAAGCTCCTTTTAAAAAAGAAAACATGAGTCACAATTTTCTATCGACATATTTCTAAGAATATTTTCGTCGGCAAACAGTTTTTACATTCAAATTTTAGCGTGGGTTATCGGTTCCTTTCGGAGCTTTCATCGACAGATCTATAGATGTGAATAACTTCACCGTGGTTGTTAATGTCGTTGCTAAGGGATTTACAACAAGGGTGCCACCATGTTTAAGATAATGTGATTGGTAGTTCAAAATGGTAACCTCCTTTATATGGATGATGTTAGATGTTGGTACGGAATCGACCGAGTTGTGACGAGTGCATATTTAGGCTACAGGCTATTTTTTTTTTTTTTTTTTTTAAGAGGGGGGGGGGGGGGGGGGGAGAAGGGTGCGTGTCAAAGGTGTTCGATTAAAATCCCACCTTAGTGGGCGGAATTATCAAATCAAGCGTGCCGGAAATTGTATATCAAGGGAGATTACTGCGATTAACTTTATTTACATCACCATGACGACTCGTGAACGCCAATAAATTGTTCCAGCTTCGTTTATGCGTCAAAATGAGTGATGGACGACTTGCAGTGGCGAGGCTTCCACCTTTAGGGTACGTGTTTCATATCTGGCTTTACGGGTTTGGTATATTTTAGAAAGAGAACTTAGGATATCTATTTACTAAATGTTTCGATTTTTTTCTGAAGTAGTACAGTAACCGGGTACACGATTACCGGATAAAACGCGGCAAGTAGTTGCTTACCCCATTCCAAAAATTTTAACGAGAAGGGGCAGATAGTAACATTATTGGAAAATGAGAAACCATCATTCTCTCCTTTTCCCATAGTATTCCACTTTTTAAGAGACAAATCCCATCATTTGAGCTGCATCAGTAAGCTCTAAACTGCAAATATTTTCGGTATGTACAAGACTAAAAATTGTGCTCTTTTGTTGCGATTAGGATCACTAAATGGATAGTAGTAATGGTGATCAATTTAGAGTTAATGATCAATGAATTTGTTAGACAATATCACAAATTATTTATGATAATGAATTATTTCGCATGTCTCTTCTGTCATGGATCAAAATAGGGTTAAAAAAATTCCAAAGAAAAAAAATAGAGTATTTATATAACAAGTTAATTGTCAGATTTAATATCTTGTAAAATGAAGCAAAACAGATGAATATTTTTTTTTTCTTTGAATTCCTAGCATGCAATCTGGTATGACGAGATACCAAAAATAGCCTATTTTCATAAAGATAACTTTTAGTTATGAAAATAGCTTTTCATATGGTATATTGAGTTTTATGTCTAGATGTTTTATTTAATTGTTTAGAATATGACATCATTACAGTATTCCTAAGTGTACACAATTTTTAGGCAGGATAAATTGTGTTTATCTTTGCAAATGTTTTGTAGGACTTTTTCCATGAAATTATTTGGACTTGATGAAAGTAGCTTCTTCCTACAAGAGTAGTTCCTTTAGACAAAAAAGTGCATATGTCCTACTTGTACACAGATTTTGTTAACTAGTATCACTTTAGGTATTTTTCATATATTCCGATTCAGTCGGAAAGTATTTCTGTGAGTTTTTACCTATACTTTAGGTACTCCATACCAGCTGCATATTTTTGTCTGGTAAATTACGACAGTAATTTTTTACACTTTTTTTTTAATTCATTTGAAAGGATATGAAAGGATAGTATATTTAAATCTTTACCACACAATTGCGACTTTTAATGACCCCCAAGAACAAAGCCTTTTGAAAACATTGTGGGAAAACGAGAAAATGCTGGTAACCAGCATTTTCCGCTTTTCCCACAATGTTTTTTTACCCTATCGAAGACAGAAATCATCATTTTAGCAACATGTAATTTGTCGTCTGTTAATACTTTCAATTTGGTTCAGTCCAAAATTTGTGGTTTGGTAAAGAGTTAAAGTCACATGATTTTATCATGCACAATTTGCAAATCCAAAATAAACATGGCAGGAATATTGATGACCATTTGTTTTGTTTGTTTTATCAGAGTTAAGCCTATTCCAAATATTTCGCCACGACAGAATGAAAAACTAGAAGGTTTCAATGGACCGACATATTCTGTCAATGGCAAAGTTCATGCATTACCGCCACCTAGAGCCCTTCGGGTAAGTAAATAAAAATTTAATATCTGTCAACTCTTTACCAACCAACACAAAAATTGAGTCATCCAAATTTAGAGAATTGATTTGCAGACAAAAATGTAAAAGCGGCTAGAATTATAAGATTTGGCTGTGAAAGGGGAGAAAACATTGTGGGATAAGGAGAAAATGGTGGTTAACCAGGATTTTTTCCTTTTCACACAGTGTTTTAAAGGCTTTCTTCTCAGGGTCGTTAAAACTTGGAATTGTGTGGTAAAAGGTTAATTCTTTATACATGACAAAATTCTAGATTTGCGGAATGTTTTCAAAAACCTTTCTCTCAGGCTAGTAAGAAAAAAAAAATCAAATTGTTGGTAGAGAGTTAACCCTTTACCAAACAATCCCTTGTTTTAATGACCCTGAGAATGAAAGCTTTTGAAAGCATTGTGGGAAAAGGAGAAAATGCTGGTAACCAGCATTTTCTCCCTTTTCCACAGTGTTTTCTAACCTTTCAAAGACAAGTCCAATCATTTTAGTCATACTGAATTTGTCGTCTGCAAATGCTTTCAGTTTGGAGAAGTCTAAAATTTAATTGTGTGGTAAAAATTTAAATAAGATAATCAGCATTTTACAGTATAAAGATCTATAAATTTGTCCAAGAAATGAAATAGGAAAACAGATGTGCGGACGAACTGGAGATATCATACATTACATTTTTCTCAAATCTGCCAAACCCCTGTAGCTCAGTTGGTAGCATACAGGACTTGAGAACAGGGGCTCGCTGGTTTGATCCCCAGCTCAGCCAATTTCTTTCCAAGGATTGACGATAGTTATTGCAACAGGGTTCATTCCTCTCTCATTGCTGACCATTGTTTCTATAATGGTTATGTGGGAAAGCAGCCAGTGGCTTGGAAAGAATATTTGTGCGTAGTACTGGTAAAAGAAACTCCAGGAAAGCATGGATAGGTGCGGTGCAATGGCCTCCACGATATAACTGAAATAATGTTGAAAATGGCAATAAACACCATACAGTCAATCATCCAATCAATTCTCAGATCTTGTTTGGGCAGATAGTAAAAGGTTGTACTGGGGAAAAAAATCTGAAATTACTTCTGTTATAGCCATATGTAGACACCAGATCTGGGGAACTTGATCCATGGCCAGCACATGCTAGTGGACACTCTGTTCCAACAACCTCACTAGTGATGACCAAAGATAAGAGCTTGGTGATTGTTAGTGATGAACAGATTGGTAAACCGAATATGATTCCCAAACCACGGTTTCTGGAGCAACTGGAAAACTACTTGAAAAAAGAGTTGAGGGCCTTAGATGCCGTAGAAGTGGAGCCAAATGAATTAAGGTTACAGGTCAGTATAGTATCATGATTTTATCTCTTATCTCTTTACCACACGACAAAAATGTAGACTCATCCAAATTAAAAGCATTTGCAGACAATAAAGTAAATGTGACTTAGAAGCTGAAATTTCTCTTCAGAAGTGTGGAAAACATTGTGGGAAAAGGAGAAAATGCTGGCTACCAGCATTTTCTCCTTTTCCTCAATGTTTTCAAAAGCCTTCTTCCTTAGGGTTATTCATCCCTCATCGTGAAGCCTAGAGGGGATTATAGGAATGGCCTTTGTCTATCCAACTGTCCATCTGTCTGTCCATCTGTCTGTCCATCTGTCTGTCTATCTTCGACCATCTGTCCATCCGTAACACTTTCCTGTCTGCTCCATGTCTCCTGAACCCTTTGAAAGATTTTTATTAAACTTTGGTCAAATGTTCATTTCAGGGAAACAGTATGCAGTGCACAATTTCACACACATCCAAATTGAAAGTATAAATTTACTGACAAAAAATTAGATATGGCTCATTATGGCGAGATTTGTCTGGGTTAGACATTTTTATTTTTTCACCAGGCCCACCGTGAAGTATTTGAGTATCTAATAGAAGACTTTAAAACCTACAAGCCACTATTGTCAAGTATCAAAAATGAATACGAAATGATGTTTGCCTACCAGAGACAACAGATCAGAGAACTTGAGCCTTTAAAGGTAGGTCTATATTTCCTTTTATCGTATATCCAAAGATTTTCCGGCTCAAATTCATGTGTTGCACATAAAATGTAATATCACACACTACACAAAAAAAATCTGTATCTACACATGGTCAAATATAGCTTGAAATGTGGTATAATGATCTTGTGCATGGAACATTTATGTAATTGATTTGCGATTGAACTTGTCAAAATGTTAAGCAGTAGTATTCATGCGCCATTCCTAAAAACGAAATTATCACCGACTTATCCATGATTTGTTTTATTTTGTTTACCGTTTTCGACTAAAATGTCAAAAATTGCAATATTTTGTTGTTGAAAGTTGTAGGCATATAATAAAAGGAATATTATGTTGTAGTAACTTTCCCGGTGCTTTTATTTGCTTCTCACAGCCTAACCCTTTACCACACAATCCCAACTTTTAATGACCCTGAGAAAAGAGCCTTTTGAAAACATTGTGGGAAAAGGAGAAAATGCTGGTAACCAGCATTTTCTCCTTTTCCCACACTGTTTTCTACCCTTTCCAAAACAAATTTCAATTTTCCAGTCACTTTCATTTTGTCTACAAATGCTTTCAATTTGGACAGGTCTAAAATTTTGTCATTTGGTAAAGAGGAAAATTTTGGCATCTCGCTTGACCTTGGGTCTTGCATGATATCAAATTTTCTCAGGCTGTTAGAATCAATAACAAGGACCAGGAAAGTTACTCTAACGTAATATTCTGTATTTATCATGCAAGATTTCCTTTGGCACAAACTGTTAACCCTCAAAGTGCCTATCATCACTGTAGTTGCTTTTGCAGGCAGATTAGATCAAGATCAAACCACATGCAACCTGCAGTCTGATCTTGGATTCTACACTGTCTGCTTTGTCCAGACTTTGTCACAAACTTTAGACTGTGAAAAAGCTGTGTTTCTACCAATGCTGATAGTAAAACCCCATATAATGCTATTTCAAACTTATTTTTTGGAGAAATATGTCTCCTTATCGGACAATGTAGATCCAAGTTTAGACTGCACGTTCTGTGCAGTCAGATCTTGATCTACACTGTCCGCAAAAGGTCGGTAAGTTGCGCTTATCAGCCTAAGGGTTAAAGATTACAGAGCCTATATGAAAATTGGTGGAGGAGGGGGTGTTAACTAAGAGAGAGGATTTGTTCAAGGCTTAATAGGGTCTTTTAATCATGCTGTTGTTAATTTTGCATTTTCCACACTCTCCATCCATCTATCCATCCACCCACCCCTCCATCCACCCCTCCATCCATCCATCCATCCATCCATCCATTCTGTTTCTACTTCAAGTAAATGCTGGTCAGTGTCAGAACATTCCACACCCTACCCCATCCCCATCCCATCCCATCCCCATCCTGCTCCTGTCCCTGCCCCTGCCCCTACCCTTGCCCCATTCTCATTGCATCCCATTGCATCCCCATTTTCATTGCATCACCATTCCAACCCATCCAATCCATCCATCCATCCATTCTATTTCTATTTCCAGCAAATGTTGGTCACTGTTTCAGAACAATGCGATCAAAAGATTATGGCCATTAGGGATGAAGAAAAGCAAGGTAATATATCATTTTTAGCTCTGCATTTTTGGAAGAAAACACTGTGGCATTGTCATAGCCCTGTGATGTTTGCATTGTCGTGCGAACACTTTGACATTTTATATCTCTTTCATTACTCAAGATATTTACTTAAAACTTTGAGTGGTTGGTACTTATCAAAAGGGAACAGTATGGCAGGTAACCATCAAAATATTTTTGACACAGTTATGCCCCTTTTTCTACGTAGAATTTTCACTGAAAATTAACCTTTTACTGTCATTTCAAATTTTGGAGAAGTTATGACTTTCAGTTTTTGTAGGGGATTAACTCTTTACCAAATAACAAAATTTTGCACTCAGTCAAATTGAAAGCATTTGCATATGACAAAATAAATGTAGCTCAAATAATTATTTCTGTCTTTGTAAAGGGTAGCAGTCATTGAAAAGGTAGAAGTCATTGTGGGAAAAGGAGAAAATGATGGTTACCAGCATTTTCTCATTTCCCCACAAAGTTTTCAAAAGCCTATTTCTAAAAGCAACTGCAGCCAAGTGTTGGCACTTACATTCAGTACTTTTGTTGTCTTGACAGAAATGACAGACTTCAAAAATGAAAACAAAGGGTTATATAGAAAGATAGAAGGTTTGAAGAATGAACAAAAAGATCTTCAAACGCAAGTCAACAAACTCCAGGATGAATTGGCATCTGTGTACAAACAGTACAGGGATGAGAGAGATGCTCGTAAGTTGTTACAGTCAGACATTAACGACCTAAGATACCAACAAGAAGATTATCAAATGTCCCAGAAACAGGACACTGAAGAGGAAGAGGATCCAGTGATGCTTAAAATAGCACTCAAGTAAGTTAAATTTTTCATTCGGTTGTAAACCATCCCTAGTTGTGGAAGAAAACATATGAAAACAATGTGGGAAAAGGAGAAAATGTTGGTAACCAGCATTTTCTCCTTTTCCCACAATGTTTTCTACACATGAAAGACACTCTCCATCAATAGAGCCTCATTATATGCATCTTAATTGTCGTCTGCTAATGCTTTCAGTATCACAGTCCAAAAATTTTTCTGGTAAAGACTTATTTCCTTTATGTGGCTCTGAAGATTAGATTAGTCTTTTGAAGGGAAGAGAACATTATGGGGAAAAAGAAATGCTTATCCTTTTCCTGCAATGCTTTTAAGAGGCTACTTCTTTACACATGCTAAAACATGGAATAGCTTACAGCATGCTGGTAGGACAGGGAAGCCAAAGCAATGTAATGTTATGTAATTGGCTGGCACTGGGGCAAAAGGATGTTTAATTCTACCATACAACAAAATTTTAGACTGGTCCAAATCAAAAGAATTTGGAAACAACAAAAGTGTGACTCAAAAATTGAAATTTTGTTTGGGAAGGGTAGAAAACATTGTGGGAAAAGGAGAAAATACTTGTTACCATATTTTCTCCTTTTCCCGCTATGTTTTCTACCCTTTTTCAAAGACAAGTTTCATTATTTGAGTCACATCGAAATTGTTATCTTTAAATGCTTTCAATTTGGACTATCCTGCATTTTATCATTTGGTTAAGAGGTTGTAGTGTGTTTTTGAGCCCAAAATACCAGATTTCTTGCTAGGTCGCGCAATTTCTGACAACTGCGGAGAACAGTTACACTCTTCAATGAATTTTCTTGTGTCAGCATAAGCAAAAAACTCTCAATTTCACAAAACAGCTGGCTTCTCAGTCTTTCATTTGAAGGCCCAATGGTGGCCAAAAGTAAGCAATTCTAGAATTCACTTCTTAAATCACACCATTTAAAAATATGGAAATTATTGCAAAGATGACAATCTGTTATTGTGCTGTTGGTCCAAGTGTTTCTGGCAGAAAAATGAATTTTAAATCTAGGTAAAAAGTTGCCAGGTTGCTCCATCTTTTGTTTACATATTACATATCAAAGTTCAATTATCAGCCAGCCAATAACACTTCAACCAACAGTACAGTAACAGATTGTCATGTCCACAATAATTCCCATACTTTCAAATAGTAGGATTTCAATTTAAATGTGTTTTAAAACCCGCATTGTTAACTTTTGGCCACCACTTGGCCTTTGAATGCATTCTAACACCAGCATCATTCAGTTTTGCCAACTTCTGGGCCTTTAGAGAGGTGTAATGTTATCCAAGCTCAGTTACATGTATTTACTTTATAACATTACATACTCTGAAACAGTAGAGAGACTGGAGCTCTTTTTGACCTCTTGTTTTACCTTTTTGTTACAATACAGAAAAGCTAGGGAAGATGAGAAACTGGCTACACAGAGGTTGCATGAAATGGTTGCTAACTATGGTGATGTCATACCAAGAAGGGACTTTGAGGGCCTTGATAAGAAACACAATGTAAGTCTCTCTACATTAACTTGTGACTGGACAACAAAATTTTAGACTTGCTCAAAATGAAAGCATTTGCATATGAAAATGAAAGCATTTGCATATGAAAAATCAAATATGGCTTAAATAATGTAATTTGTCTATGAAAAGTTACAAAATATTGGTTACCGGCATCTTCTCCTTTTCCCACATTTTCTATCCTTTCAAAGGCAGATTCCATTATTTAAGTCACAGCTAATGTGGGCTGCAAATTTTATCAGTTCGGACAAGTTGACAATTTTGGTAAAAAGTTTACCACCACTTGTCTGTAAATGTTAGTTTTGTTTGTTCCCTTGACTGGCTGTGTAAATTTAGCCAGATTCACAGCATTTTCAGACTACAATCAAACATGGTTCAAATCAGAAAATTTATCTTTACAAGATATAAAACAATGTGGACTACGGAGAAAATGCTGGTGACTATCATTTTCTCATTTTCCCTCTATGTTTTCAAAGACCTTTCTCCTCAGGGTCATTAGAACTCAGGATTGTTGGGTTAAAACTAGGGATGGGAATGAATACAAATACTGGTATTTGAATATTGGGTTTTTAGTATTCGAATATATTCAAATATTCAGTTATAGAATTCTAAAATTGTGTTAAAGTCTGGTGTCCGAAATTTGAATGTCCAAATACTGATACACTTTTAGCAACACGCACATCTAACAAAATTAAAGTAAAATGCACATCATATACTTTCACTAGCTAGATCACTAACCTTTATAGAGAAAAGACATCAGTGAATGAGAAATCAGTCACATACCTTGCATAATTTATTTTTCTATGGCGTTAACGTTTCCTTCTGTCAGTATCAAAGTTAAGTGTTGTCTGCGCATGTCATATTCTTCGAAGATTGATCTGTCTGCTATGACACATCACTTAATAAAAAAAGGACATATATCAATATGCGGTGGGTAAATTGCCACTTAAAAAAGTGCAGGCGAAAATGGCAATAAATAATATGACTGTGGAAAAATCAAGTCAGTCTTTCGCTACGAATTTCTTAGAAGACAAAATGATTTCAAAGGGGGGAAATATTTTCATAGAATACCAACTGTTTACTGCAAATCTCTGTCAACAGTTTCTAACTATAGACATTTCGGGATTTGTGCACAGACTGAAAACAAATATAACATGCCCACCTTGCTGGGCTTATCCCAGGGCTTTTTCCCAAGCTTATAGGAGCTTATGTTTATAAATGGCTGGTGCACAGGTTGTATGCTAGCTAACCATGGCTGGATGAATCATACAAGGTAGGTTTTAGTGAGTAATCATATATTTTATTTTGAAATTTGTTGCATCAATTCCGGCCTTTAAAAATAGTCCTGTTCTCCACCCAGAATGCACATATCAGTCAGATAGGTGATGTATCTGAAAAATGCCACCTAGTGGAAGATAATGCAAAGTTAAGACCTAAATCAAAGAATGCTAAGTATTGCAAGTCTCATTTGCCATAGAAATTTCACTTTCCATAAAAATTTAGAACAATAAAGTCGAAATAAACTATTCATGTGGAATGATTACTGGTTTTTATTCTAGGGTTGATATGCTATTTCATTGCTTCATGTAAAAAATATTTAATTATTATACAACAACAACGATGACAACAGACCCTAGTCTTACGCATATATCATTGACAAAGTTGCATAAGCAAATCTAACTGCGTAAAGTATGACCGATCAAGACTGGACAGTGACAGGTTTAATCAGGGATTGTATATTACATTGTAATATACGATCCCTTGTTTAATAGAGGGTGATAATTAGAAGACCAATCACAGGTGTTGTGTAAATTAATAGATGTTAAAAACAGCTTTACACATGTAAACAACACATCGACAGATACACAGCTGGGTGACAGAGCACGGGATCATATCATTTTTTGAAACCATTCTTTATTTCCTATAGATGGTCAGTTCATTAAGCATTGTGAAACAAAAAGACTATTCGAATACTAAATTCATATTCGAATATTTGGCCATTTTTAGAATATTCGACTATTCGGTCCCATCCCTAGTTAAAACTGATTTGACTGTATTTACAGTTATAAAATGAATGAAAGATAAAGAATGATGATACAGGTAACATTTCAACTCAGTCAGATTATTATACCACCCACTGCAAAGTTAAAGGGGTTATACTGGAGTCACCCTTTGACCTCTCTGTACGTTGAGGCAATTTTGTGTTGTCTGCTGCGACCAGTTTTGAATCTATCTGGATGAAATTTGTGATGGAAGCTTTCCTACTGGAAGATTTGGTGCATCTGCAATTTTCATTGTGATTGTTTGACTATTACACAAGTTGCAACTCTTATGGTGGGAATGTTTGTCATTCTGTGGCAGTTCTCATATTTTTTAATAACTAGATGTGTGTCTCTATTGAGGAAAAGGTTGGTTCTTCTTAATTTCTATAGTTTGAAATTCAACTTTTTTGGTGGTTTTATGAATATGTTCAGACTGGCAGGAAACTCTTCATTTTTCAGGAACTTCTAGAAAGTGTTGGTGTTATGCAGAACGATTTCGATAAACTGAAACAAGAACATGAGTAAGTATGTTACCCTTTCAAGTCCTGTTCAGTTTAAACTGTTGAAAAATGTAATACACAGAATTTACATTACATCATTAATTAACAAACTGTATTATTGCATTAACTTTTTACCACACAGCAAAAATTTAGACTAATCTAAATGAAACCATTTGCAGACAATAATATAAATGTGACTCAAATGAAAGTTTTTTTTTTCTGAAAGAGCAGAAAACAATGTGGGGAAAGGAGAAAATGCTGATTACCAGCATTTTCTCTCTTTCCCACAATGTTTTCAAGAGCCTCATTTCTTAGAGTTGTTGCCAAACTCGGCCAATGCGAGAAAAACTTGGCTAACATCAAACCAAACAAGGTCAATATGACGTGGTCACTCAATATCAGATCCATAATTGACAACAAACCCAAGGTCCATATTCACCAACCATTCTTAAGAACATTCTTAGTCTTATTATCCAAAATTTTCTAAATTTGAATGTAACGCAACTTCTGATTGGTTAAACTGTTTGGTTTAGCCAATCAAAAGTTGTGATACTTTCAAATTTAGAAAATCCTCGGATTTAAATACTAAGAATGTTCTTAAGAATGGTTGCTGAATAAGGGCCTAGGCTTTCAATTGATAAAATTATCTTTAACCCTTTACCACACAATCCCAACTTTTAATGACCCTGAAGAAGAAGCCTTATGAAAACATTGTGGAAAAAGGAGAAAATGCTGGTAACCAGCATTTTCTCCTTTTCCCACAATGATTTCTACTCATCCCCAAACAAATTTTAATTCTGAGTCACTTTTATTTTGTCATCTGCAAATGCTTTCAGTTTGGACTGGTCTAAAATTTTTGTCAAGTGGTAAAGAGTTAATCAAGTAATTTCATGCTGGGCTACTTACAGGCCCATGGTCTGCGGTATTATTCTGAGGACAATACCATATAAGTGTTTCCCTTTCTGCGGGTATCTAATTTCTGCTTTATCTGAGGACCAACTCAAGGCCACAGAAATAAAACATGCACATTATTCCTTTACCACACAATCCCGACTTTTAATGACCCTGAGAAAGAAGCCTGTAGAAAACATTGTAGGAAAAGGAGAAAATGCTGGTAACCAGCATTTTCTCTTTTCCCACAATGTTTTCTATCCTTCCCAAAACAAATTTCAATTTTTGTGTCACATTTATTTTGTCGTCTGCAAATGCCTTCAAATTGGACAAGTCTAAAATTTTGTGGTTTGGTAAAGAGTCATAATATCCAGTTTTGTCTTTTGACAATACAGCATCTAAAACATGGATGACTTTCGGTTATAGTGTTATGTGTAAAACAGGGGTGTGGTCAGTCCTGCTATAAAAAGACGAGATTCATAGAAGTACATTGATCTTAAGGAAATGTCAATCAAATATGACTTCTTAATACAGGTAAAAGTTAGATTAAATCTTTTAATGAACTTGAAGGTTTAACTAGTCTAATTAGCAGGCCCTATTGAACCCGCAGAAAAAAACACTTAAACCTGTAACTTGGCAGATGCCAAGTTTCTTAATTAGTAGCATCATATTATTAGGCCCCCTTTGAAAGGGTATACAGCTTTGCACACAAATGTCAGGTTGTTGGTCAAATTGTCCATGTCTATCTGTATGCAGTGTTCAATCTAGCTTTGCTTGTAAGGGGGGGCCATCTGGCCCACAGACACTGAAATAGGGTGCCATGTTGGAAAACAGGGGGCCACAGACAAAAAACATTTTATTACTGATATGTTAACATGTTTATTTAACAAGTGTTGCCTTTTTATTTAACAAGTGTATTCCCATTCATGTATCTATGAATACTATGCTAATAAAACTGCATCACTGCAGAAATTATCACTTCAATGACGCAACCTTATTTCCGCCATTAATTTAAACCTAAAAAATGACAAATGACGAAATGTGTCTGTCAGTGGTAGACTTTCGAAATTCTGACATCCCATCACAAACGGATTTAACTTTCCTGTTGATTACTCAAACTACAGTTTATTTTCTCTTCGTAAACTAACCATCTTTTATCTGATCATCCGGGAGCCTTTTTCGGTGAAACTTGCGTTACTGTGTGGTTTTATTTTTGTCGCTTGAACTAGAGGTAGGGACTGGCCCTTTTGTGCTCTCCGATGTAATACTTTCATCAGGTTTTGCCTTTTTCGCCTCATTGATACTTCCAAAATACTCAGAAAATGGCTTCATTGCGATCTTGAATGATCAGTGGAAGCTCAAGGAGTCATAACTTCTAGTGCCTGTTGTATCTCCCGTAACTGTCCGATACGAAGATCGATAACCGGTTACCAGTTTAATGTTAACCATAATATCCATCGGGTTATCGATAAATTCTCAGGATTATGTTTATTGAGCACAAAAAGCTGAAACTGACGAAAAGGAGCGTAATTAGCAGAATGGTTCTTTTATGATCAATTGCGCCCGATGGGCCTGAGGTTGGTTAAGAATTGCACCATCTGGGACTTAAGGGGGCCTAGGACACAATGGCGCACTCTAGATTGAACACTGTGTATGTTCTCCAGACCTTGTTAAGTTAGAACAAAATTGGATTTGAAAGTTAGACTTGTTCAAAGCCTTACCTCATGATTTTAGAATTGTCCAAATTGAGAGCATTTACAGATGATAAAACTGGTGTCAGAAAATGATGGGATTTGTCCTTGAAAGTGCAGAAAACATTGTGGGAAAATTAAAATGCTGTTTCAGCAGTTTCTCTTTTTCCAACAATGGTTTTTCAAAGCTTTTCACCTCAGGGTCATTAACGCTTTACTGCACAATCCCAAGTTTTAACAATCCTGTGAAAGAAGCCTTTTGGAAACATTGTGGAAAAAGGAGAAAATGCTGGTAACCAGCATTTTCTCCTTTTCCCACAATGTTTTCTACCCCATCATATAAGACAAATTCCATCATATAAGCAACATTTACTTTGTCATTTGCAAGTACTTTCACTTTGGACAAATCAGCATTTCTGTTGTGTGGTAAAGAGTTAGACACATGATTGTTTGGTAAAGGGTCTTAGGAAAGGAGAAAATTATTTGAGCCACATTTAATTTGTTGTCTGCAAATGCTTTTAAAACTTGACAAATCTAAACTGTTGGTGTTTGGTAAAGAGTTAACTCTTTACCAAACGACAATTTTTTTTCTGCTCGACCAAATTCAAAACATTTGCAGACAACAAAATAGATTTAGCTCAAGTGCTGATTTCTGTCTTTGAAAGGGTAGAAAACATTGTGGGAAAAGGAGAAAATGCTACCAGCATTTTCTGCTTTTCCCACATTTTCAAGAGGCTTCTTCCTTAGGGTCATTAAAACTCGAGAAACTCGAGTTGTGTGGTAAAGAGTTAAACATCGAGCTCAAAATGCAAAAAGTGATCAAGTCAACTTAAAAATTTTTAACCCTCTACCAAACGACAAAATTTTAGGCTTGTGCAAATTGCAAGAATTTGCAGACGGCAAATCAATTTTTCCTCATTTTGAAAGATTGTCTTTGGAAGGATAGAAAATGCTGATTACCAGCATTTTCTCTTTTTCCCACTCTATATGTTTTCTGTCCTTTCACTCACAACTTTAATCGTTTGAGCCACAATTAATTTGTCGTCTGCAAATGCTTTCAGTTTGGCTGAGTCTAAAGTTTTGTTTGTTGGTTAAGAGTTAAAACACCAGATTCTTTTTTAAAGGGATTATCATATTGATTCTGTAATTTCAGTGCTCTTTTGGAAGTTCATAAACAGGTTGTTAAACAGAGAGATGAGTTCTATACTGAATGTGAAACTCTCCGCAGAAGTTCTACACCAAGGTATGTATTGAAAATGAGCCATGCTCAGGCAAATGGGGGCTTAATGCATCACTGTGATCCATGATACCAAGCAATTCATCACATAATCATGGATCCATGAAATCCATTTTGTATAAGAACCCTTTGGTTTGTATTTGACTTTATTGCCATTTTTAACAGCTCAAGTCATATCATGGCAGTCAGTGACACACCTGCATGTTTCCTGGCTTTCTCACACCAGTACTGACACAACTTTCTTTCAAAAGCCACTGACTACTTTTCTCAGATGCATCATAGGTGAGAGACAAAAAATCGCTGGAAAGAAAGTTTGCCTCAACCGGGTATCGAACTCGCAACCACCAGGTCACAAGTCAGATACACTAACCACTGAGTTACAGGGGCAGGCTGTAAGAACCGACTGAATCCTGAGGTCGAATGACAAGCAGAAAATGTACTAAAACAAGAAGTTTTGGCCCAGGTGCGGACTGCGCAATCTGACTGTGGTCGATACTCTCTGCAGATGCATCAAGCCCTCTTTTTACAGAACATGGCTCAAATAGATAAATGGAAAAGTGAAGAACTAGAGCTTTTGGTATCATGTGTTCAAAACCACTGATGAGCAAAGAAAGCCTCTTCAGTAATTGGTAATAATACATTTGCAGCAGATAGCTTTGAAAATATTGTAGAAATAAAGTAGAAATTACTTGAGCCATTCCCTGTGAAAAGGGGGCTTAATGTATTTGCAAAAAGTATACCTAATGATTCAGAAGGTTGTTATACAAAACTGATTTTACTGTGATGACTTGCTTGGTATCATACATCATGGAGATGCATTGAGCCCCCTTTTCAAAGAGCATGGCTCACTTGTAATGAGCATCTCCTCCTTTTGCCACATTGTTTACCATGTTTCAATACATTTGACCTGAAATTTATGCTGGTTATCCATAATACCTGTATATTGAAAGTCCTCTGTTGCAATTTTGTTTTCGGTACGTAATGTCTTAACCAATATTTAGCCTGGTACAAATTCAAAGTATTTGCAGACGACAAATTATATGTGGCTGAAATGATTGGATTTGTTTCTGAAAGGTTAGAAAACATTGTGGGAAAAGGAGAAAATGCTTGTTACCAGCATTTTCTCTTTTTCCCCATATGTTTTGAAAAGTCTAGTTTCCCAGGGTCATTAAAACTTGGGATTGTCTATTAATGGATTACGGTAACTCTTTGCCACACAATCCCGACTTTTAACAACCCTGAGTAACAAGCCTTTTGAAAACATTGTGGGAAAAGGAGAAAATGCTGGTAACCAGCATTTTCTCCTTTTCCCACAATGTTTTCTACCCTGCCCAAAATGAATTTCAATTTTTAAGTCACATTTATTTTGTTGTCTGTAAATGCTTTTCAATTTGGACCAGTCTAAAATTTTTTTGTTTGGTAAAGAGTTAATTACTGTGCATGCTAATTTTAAAAAAAAAAAAAAAAACACAAAATCGTTGCAATTCAAATGATAGGAAGAACAAAAAAATTACATAAAAAGTGCTTTTATATTCACTTGCAAGACATTATGGGTAAAGGGTCAGTTGCTCTGCACAAGCAATTTGTCCTTGTCCGAAAAAGCTTTCAAAAATTTTTGAAGCCTTTATCAGACAAAAAAATTGTAGACAGCTTGGGAATGCATTTGTAGATGACAAATAAAATCTGGCTCAAATGAGGAGGTTCGCCTTCCAAATAGGAGAAAATATTGTGGAAAAAGAAGGAAATGCTGGTAACTAGCATTGTCTCCTTTTTCTAACAGTGTTTTCAAAAGCGTTTTTCCTATACAGTGAATTGTTTGCGAACATGTTAACCCTTTAACATACAGTCCCAAGTTTTAACAACCCTGAAGAAGAAACTATTTAAAACATTGTGGGAAAAGGAGAAAATGCTGGTAACCAGCATTTTCTCCTTTTCCCACCATGTTTTCTACCTTGTCAAAGACAAATTCCATCATTTGAGGCACACTTGAATTTTTGTCTGCAAGTGCTTTCAATTTGGCAAGTTTAAAATTTTGCAGTACGGTAAAGAGTTAAATGTATAAGGGAAAAGTCTCATTGGCTTTGTAATCAGTTTAGTGTTCACAATGACTGTTGTTACTTTAACAGACCTGACTGGGATAAATGTGCAGACAATATAAAAGGTGGTATGTCTCGATGGAAAGAACTTTCTGAAGGAAAGACGAGTAACGAGATCGTGGACATACTTTTACAAGAGATGGCCTCGGGAGAAGTCGTGGACGCTGGTGGGGCAGAATACTTTGATGGACAAGTAAGTTTTGTGGGTGTAAGAGGATGCAGCGAGAAAATTTGCTTTATATTGAAATTCAGTGTTTTCATTTTGGCTTAGACACTAGTGAGAATATCAATTTTCATGCTATTCAGTGAAATGATATTACGATCTTACATTGTCCCTGTAGCAAATAATGCCCTCCTTTAATGACCGTGTTGTTGAAGTTTTTTGCAAAAATCACTGGGAAAGGAGAAAATGCTGGTATCCTTTTCCCACAATGTTTTTTCTACATTCAAAGACAAATCTCATCATGTGAGCCACATTTTATTAGCCGATACTTTCAATTTGGACGAGTATAAAATTTTGTCGCAGGTAAACAGCATTTGCTGCTATTCCTGCAATGTATTCTATCCTATTCAACGCAAATCCCGTCATTTAACCCTTTAGCAGACGACAAAATTTTAGACTCGCCCAAATTGAAAGCATTTGTAGACGACAATTTCAGTCTTGCTCAAATGGTGCAACCTTTCTTTGATAGGGTAGAAAACATTGTGGGAAAAGGAGAAAATGCTGATTACCAGAAAATGCTGGTTACGAGCATTTTCTCCTTTTCCCACAATGTTTTCCAAAGGCTTCTTTCCCAGGGTCATTAAAAGGCAGCATTGTGCAGTAAAGGGTTAAGCCACATTGGATAATATGTTGTTGTCAAATGCTGAGTTTGGACAAATCTAAAATTTTGTCTTCTGATGAAAGAGTTAAGGTGGAATATTTGTCTATTTTAGTCTGAGATTCTCTACAGATGTTGTCAATAATTGTATGTTGGAATTAAAATACATGTATTAACTCTTTTACCAAACAACAAAATTTTAGACTTGTCCAAATTGAAAGCATTTGCAGACAACAAAATAAGCGTGACTCAAAAATTGAAAATTATTGTGGGAAGGGTAGAAAACATTGTTGAAAAAGGAGAAAATGCTGGTTACCAAATTGAAAGCATTTGCAGACGACAAATTGAATGGTGTGATTTGTCTTTGAAAGGGTAGAAAACATTGTAGGAAAAGGAGAAAATGCTGGTTTCCAGCATTTTCTCCTTTTCCTACAATGTTTTCAGAAGCCATTTCTATCAGGGTCATTAAAACTCAGGTAAAAGGTTAACACATCGCCTGCACAAATCTGCAGCAGACAAGTTTTGAAATATCGTTGTTAAGAGTAATTTTCCTAATTACCATGTTTTGAAAGATGTCTTCTGCAAGATGTTGAAAAAGATCATTTTTGGACTTACTGAGTTTACCTCTTATGATTTTATAAAGGATTAAGGAATAACTTTTTATTTCATGCTTTTCGGTAGTTTTACTGTTTATCGGGAAATAATTGTAGATTATGGTTTGTTAATTTCAATGTTTTGATCATTGAATTTACAGATTGACAAACTTACTGACACGGAAATACCGCAAGCTCCCCTGTACTTTGCAAGTCCCAAAAAAAAGGGGTTAGAAGCATGAAATAAATAGAATTTTTAGCTCACCTTAGCACAACGTGCTAAAGGTGAGCTATTGTGATCGCCCTATGTCCGGCGTCCGTCGTCCGTCGTCCGTCGTCTGTCGTCCATCGTCCGTCGTCCGTCGTCCGTCAACAATTTCTTTAAACATCTTCTTCTCCTAAACCACTGGGCCAATCTTGATGAAACTTCACAGGGATGTTCCTTGGGTGAAGCTCTACCAAAATTGTTCAAAGAATTGAATTCCACCCACAACTCTGGTTGCCATGGCAACAAAAAGGAAAAAAAAGCAAAATCTTTGAAAATCTTCTTCTCTGAAACTAGAAGGCGCAGAGCTTTGATATTTGGTATGTAGCATCTCCTAGTGGACCTCTACCAAGTTTGTTCATTTGATGCCCCTGGGGTCAAAACTGGCCCCGCCCCGGGGGTCACAAGTTTGAGCATAGTAACAAAGAAGGAAAACTTTAAAAATCTTCTTCTCTGAAACTTGAAGGTGTAGAGCTTTGATATTTGGCATGTAGCATCTCCTAGTGGACCTCTACCAAGTGTGTTCATATGATGCCCCTGGGGTCAAAACTGGCCCCGCCCCGGGGGTCACAATTTCCAACATAGGAACAAAGAAGGAAAACTTTAAAAATCTTCTTCTCTAAAACTAGAAGGCATAGAGCTTTGATATTTGGCATGAAGCATCTCCAAGTGGACCTCTACCAAGTTTGTTCATATGATGCCCTTGGGGTCAAAATTGGCCCTGCCCCGGGGGTCACAAGTTCAAACATAGGAACAAAGAGGGGAAACTTTAAAAATCATCTTCTCTGAAACTGGAAGGTGTAGAGCTTTGATATTTGGTATGTAGCATTGCCTAGTTGACCTCTACCAAGTTTGTTCATATGATGCCCCTGGGGTCAAAACTGGCCCCACCCTGGGGGTCACAAGTTTGAGCATAGTAACAAAGAAGGAAAACTTTAAAAATCTTCTTCTCTGAAACTTGAAGGTGTAGAGCTTTGATATTTGGCATGTAGCATCTCCTAGTGGACCTCTACCAAGTTTGTTCATATGATGCCCCTGGGGTCAAAACTGGCCCCGCCCCGGGGGTCACAATTTCCAACATAGGAACAAAGAAGGAAAACTTTAAAAATCTTCTTCTCTAAAACTAGAAGGCATAGAGCTTTGATATTTGGTATGTAGCATCGCCTAGTAGACCTCTACCAAGTTTGTTCATATGATGCCCTTGGGGTCAAAATTGGCCCTGCCCCGGGGGTCACAAGTTCAAACATAGGAAAAAAGAAGGAAAACTTAAATTTTTTTTTTTCTCTTAAATGGGAAGGCATAGAGCTTTGATATTTGGTATGTAGCATCTCCTAGTGGACTTCTACCAAGTTTGTTCCAAGGATGCTGCTTGGGTCAAAACTGGCCCAGCCCCTGGGGTCACAAGTTCGAACATAGGAACAAAGAAGGAAAACTTTAAAATTCTTCTTTTCTGAAACCGAAAGGTGTGGAGCTTTGATATTTGGTATGTTGCATCTCAGAGTGGACCTCTACCAAGTTTGTTCATATGATGCCCCTGGGTCAAAACTGGCCCCGCCCTGGGGGTCACAAGTTCGAAGGTAGGAACAAAGAAGGAAAACTTTAAATTTCTTTTTCTCTTAAACGGGAAGGTGTAGAGCTTTGATAATTGGTATGTAGCATTTCCTAGTGGACCTCTACCAAGTTTGTTCATATGATGCCCCTGGGTCAAAACTGGCCCAGCCCCGGGGGTCACAAGTTCGAACATAGGAACAAAGAAGGAAAACTTTAAAATTCTTCTTTAAAACTGGAAGGCGTAGAGCTTTGATATTTGGTATGTAGTGATTCTCTTCTAAGTTTGCTTGCCCATCTAAGCGCAACAAGTTCATTGAGTTCAAAATTGAGTCATCTTGGGTCATAAACTAGATCACTAGTTCAGAATAAAGAAATACCTTGTTGGCACTCTCGAGGCCGCATTATTTGCTCAATTGCCTTGAAAATTAGAAAGTTTGTCTTTATAAAGTCTCACATAAGATTAATTTGGGTCAACTTGGGTCATAAACTAGTTCACTGGGTCAAATTAAAGAAATACCTTGTTTGCACTCTGGAGGCCACATTTATTGCTCAAATGACCTGAAATTTGGCCAGAATGTTTGTCTTGATAAAATACCAGATGAGTTTGGATTTGGGTCACCTGGAACCATAAACTAGGTCACTAGGTCAAAATAAAGAAATACCTTGTGGGCTCTTTAGAGGCCACATTCTTTGCTTAATTGCCTTGAAAATTGGTCAGAATGTTTGTCTTTGTAAAATCTCACATGAGTCTGAATTTGGGTCAACTGGGGTCATAAACTAGGTCACTTGGTCAAATTAAAGAAATAGCTAGTGGGCACTCTAGAGGCCACATTTATTATTCATTTGATTTGAAAATTGGTTAAAATGTTTCTTTGATATAGTCAAAGACCAGTTCAAATTTAGGTCATCAGGGGTCATAATCTAGATCACTAGGTCAAATTAAAGAAATATCTTTAGGGCACTCGAGGCCACATTATTTGCTCAATTGACTTGAAAATTGGTCAGAATGTTTGTATTCATGAAATATGAGTTTGAAATTGGGTCACCTGCGGTCAAAAACTAGGTCACATGGTCAAATTAAAGAAAAACCTTAAAGGCACTCTACTAAGGTGAGCGACCCAGGGCCATCATGGCCCTCTTGTTTTTTTTTTTTTTTTCTGTGAAAAGTCGAAATTCAGTTCATCACATCATATGGTAATCATGGCTGTGCCACGTGTGAAAACATATCTGATAATGTTCACTCGATGAAATAAATTTTGATCTTTCACCAAAAAAAAGAATAAATTCACTATATTTCTTATTTTTACAGGGCACAGGTCCGTCTGTCCCTAAATATTTGCAACATGAGGGTCCTGTTCGGAATCGTCGTCTTGGCAAAAGAGATGCTTCACTACTTATCAAAGATATATGGAGAGAGAAAGGGGCACATGATGCAGCTGTAAGTTTACCTTAGTTTCAAAGTTATTGTTTTAACTCTTTATCAAACGACAAAATTTTAGACTAGTCCAAATTGAAAGTGTTTGCAGACGACAAAATTGATGTGACTCAAAAGTTGAAATTTGTTTTGGGAAGGGTGGAAAACATTGTGGGAAAAGGAGAAAATACTTGTAACCAGCATTGTCTCGTTTTTCCCACAGTGTTTTCAACACTATCAGAGACGAATTCCATAATTTAAATTATCATCGGTAAATGCTTCGAATTCGGACAAGTCTACATTTTTGATGTGTGATAGAAAGTTAAAGCACTTTTCACAACTGTAACTGCCTTTGTGACCAGTGTAGATCAAATTAAGGCAGCACAGAATGTGCAAGCTGGTCTTTGATCTACGCTACTCTAGGGTTTTATAAACATCAACAGAACATAATATTATACCTACGAAATTACTTATGTAGCACATACACTGTTCCAGATATCAAACACTATAGATCCAAGATCAGACTGCACTATACTGTTTGATAGGGTTATAATTTTTCTTGGCAAAAGAACTTTCAAATCTCAAACTATTTTTGAGTTAAGATTTTTAATCTTTTTTTCTGATGCTATGGATTGTATAAATATCATATAAAACTCTGTAAAAACCTCTATAAACCTATATAAACTTGTATAATTTAAGAAAACAGATGGTGTCCGTGAAAAGATGGGTGACTTTTTGTACATTTATTTACAAAGAAGATTTGGTTTGGAGCAGATGATAACAGAATGGGGCTACAACCTACATGATGCCTGTCAGAGATATAATCATGATGAACATATAGGCTTGTTCCATGGTGTTCTCACAGGGGAGGTATGATAGCACATTATTTCATGCTTTTCGGTAATTTATTAGGAATTAATGGTGGATTATGGTTTGATAATTCATGGTTACAACCAGTGAAATTAACCAATTTGATACATGTAGCTTCTGGTATGGAACTACTTAGATTCTTGCACTGTGTTTATAACTTTGCCCTTTCAAATGCATCAGATCTATTTCAGACAGTGATTAAATCAAGTAATCTAAAGAAAATTCCACCTTTTCAAAATGTTTATTAATCCTGTTAACTTCAGTTTTTTTGATTTGTTGTGTCACTTCTTATGTAAATAAATGTTTGACACTATTGACACTAACGTGGAAGGATATCCTTGGTTATAGGAAGATTAAAGATTAAAAAATGTTGACTCGAAAAAGGATTTTTGTCTTTTTTAAATAAATCACTGAACGTGATATTCTCTGAAATTGACAATTAACAATCAGTACTGTCATAATTCTGGTCAATACCAACAAACTGTTTTCTTCGTGAACTGGTAAATACATTCTTATTGTAATGCAGTCTTGGGGTGTTTATGCCACAAGGAATTACCAAAAACAACTATACTGGATTTTGATGAAAGTCCTAAGAAAAAAGGGGTTAGAGGCATGAAATAAATAGAATGTTTGTTTTTTTCTCGGTGAAAAATCAAAATTTATTTCATCTCATGAACATCATATAGTCATATTTTCAGAAGTGTCACAGCCAGAAGTGAAAATATTACCAATTATGTTCACTCGATGAAATAAATCTTGATCTTTCATGGAAAAAAACTAATATCTTCTATTTATTTAACATATTTTTCATGTAAATAAAAGGTGTGCAAACAGGACAATAAAATCATATATCTAAAGGAAGCTTTCAAGAACATGTGACCTTTGATCCCTACTTCGGCCTTGACCTTGAAGTCTGGGCTTTGAAACTACTGCACTGCATGTTGTCTTACCAAGGTGCACACATGTGAGAAAATATTTTCAAAATCAGACAAGGGGTTCAAGAGGTATAGAGGTATAGAACAGACACAAAATTGCTAATAGATAGATGGATGGACAGCTGGGAACATAGCATAATACATCCCTTAAGGCATATGAAAAGTGTTCATTATTTTATTTAGCTCAGTGATGCATTATCCAAGCAAGTCATCACAGAATTTTGGATCTATAAAATACAATTTGTCCAACAAGTGAATGAATCGTGAGGTAAACTGGTCCTTTGACATGAGAATAGACCAATAGCAAAAAGTTTTTTCCCAGGTCAGCCTGCAGGAACTTTGCAGGCTGATCTGGGTCAATACCTTTTGCAGATGCATGAAGCCTCCTTTTCACAGAGCATATAATTGAAAATAACACTCCAGCCATCAGGAGTAATATCTCCATTTGCCATTATGTTTTCAAAAGTGATCTGCTGTAAGGTGTAATAAGCATCTGAAGGTTTATTGATTTTTATGATGTTTAATGCTGTTTTCAACATTATTTCAGTTATATTTCGGTGGCCAGTGCACCTGTCCATGCTTTCCTTTCCTAATACTGCGCACAATATTCTTTCCAAGTCACTGGCTACTTTCCCACATAATCATTGTCGAAACAGCAATCAGAGAGGAATGAATCCTGTCGCAATGACTATCATCAATCCTTGGAAAGAAATTGACCAAGCCAGTGGATCAAACCAGTGACCTCCTGCTCTCAAATTCTGTATGCTGTTGAATGAGCTACCGAGGTCCAGCCCATCTGCGGGCGGTTATGAGGTAAACAAATTTCTCTCTATCTTGACGCAGATTGATGAGGAGGTTTATCACACCCAATTACAAATGATACAGAAACTGATGAACCATCTGACATCTATAGATATGGACAAAGGGAACCAGGGAAAACTCACCAAGACAGAGTTCAAGTTAGTTAAATTTTGAGTTTGGAGTTGTATTCACCAGACTATTCTAAATATCATTCTTGTTCTTAATTTCATGGCTTGTGAGCTGGGTCTGTATTCATCAACATTTCCTAAGAACATTCTTAGTCTATATATTTGAGATTTTCTAAGTCTGAAAATAACACAACTTCTGATTGGCTAAACCAAATGGTTTAGCTAATCAGAAGTTGTGGTAATTCTGGAAAATAAGACAAAGAGTGCTTTGAAGAATGGTACGGTGAATACAGACCCAAAGGAGTGTTTTATCAACAGTTGTTGCAAGTGTTTTGGCATAAGATATTCAGTCAAAATTGACAAAGATCACTGTGGTGAATATAGCAAGACAAACTTACTTATAATGTTTCACCTACTCCACTTTAGATCATGGAGGAAGTGGCCAAAAGTATATGCTTAAGCAAAATTGTTTTAAGGAATGAATAGTATTTTTGTTTTCATGGAGGTATGAAAACAAAAAACCTAATCACACTGTATGAAACACTGAAGCAGTTTCATACAAAAGTGTGATTAGATTTTTTGTCTTCATACCTCCATGAAAACAAAAAAATTCTCTTCATTCCTTATAATTTAACCCTTTACCACACAATCCTGACTTTTAACGATCTTACAAGGGAAGGCTCTTGAAAACATTGTGGGAAAAGGAGAAAGTGCTGGTAACCAGCATTTTCTCCTTTTCTCATAATGTTTTGTAGCCTATCAAGGACAAATTTCTTCATTTGAGCCACCATTAATTTGTCGTCTGCAGTAGCTTTCAATCTGGACCAGTCTAAAATTTTGTTGTTTGGTAAAGAGTTGATATCACAGAAACAAATACACAAATATAATACTAGCTGCATTTTTTTTTTTTGTAAATCCATTATTGCAGTTAAATTTCTAATGCCTGTTTCATTGGTATTTCATAAAGTGGGAAAAATGTTCGTTCATGATGTAAAAATGTGTAACTCATGATGTCATCATAGCAATGAACATTGCAGATTTAATAGATCTATAACTAGAAGTTTAATACACTTATAGTAAGGTGAAAATTAGATTGATCTAATTTTTACCCAGTAAACTGACAGTGAGTTTTTAAGTTCTCTCTTAGACTTTATGACTTTTTTGTTGGATATTTTTTTCAATTTATGATATTCAGAGAAAGTATACTTAGCTAGCATTTGAACTTGGGACTCTGTACACAATTAGAAGGAAAAGCATTATGAAATCTTGTACACATGTTTGTTTACATTAGTTTGACAGCAAAAATAGTTCCAACACTGCATGAATTTTTTTTTTATGGAGCTATGAAAAATTTTATTTAGCCATTCAGATCTCGCCAATATTAATGAAAACAACTTATATATAATTATTTAAATATAATGCTCTGGTAAAAGAGGGTTTAACTCTTTACCACACAATCCCAACTTTTAACAACCCTGGGAAAGAAGCCTTCAGAAAACATTTTGGGAAAAGGAGAAAATGCTGGTAACCAGCATTTTCTCCTTTTCCCACAATGTTTTCTACCCTTTCCAAAGCAAATTTCAATTCTTAAGTTGCATTTAATTTGTCATCTGCAAATGCTTTCAATTTGGACTGGTCTAAAATTTTGTCATTTGGTAAAGAGTTAATGTGTCTCCATGATGCATGATACAATACCAAGCAAGTCATCAGATAATTAGGCATCCATAAAATTGATTTTGTATTACAACTGAAATGTTGCTTAACCCTTTACCACACAATCCCGACTTTTAACGACCCTGAGAAGGAAGCCTTTGGAAAACATTATGGGAAAAGGAGAAAATGCTGGTAACCAGCATTTTCTCCTTTTCCCACAATGTTTTCTACCCTATCAATTACAAAAATCATCATTTAAGTTACATTTAATTTGTCGTCAGCAAAAGCTTTGAATTTGGTCTAGTCCAAAATTTTGTCATTTGGTAAAGAGTTAAATGTTGGAAGCTGTCTTTGAAAGGGTAGAAAAGATTGTGGAAAAGGAGAAAATGCTAGGTTACCAACATTTTCCTCTTTCCCCAAAAAGTGTAAAGAAACCATTTCTCTCAGGGTAGTTAAAGCCTGGGTTTTTTGTTTATTATTTTTGGTAAAGGATCAGTTTCTCAAGTAACTTTTTATTTATTTTTGTATTTACAGAGAAGGAGTGTCTAGTTATTTTGGAGAGATTGAAGCAGATGCTCTCGCTACCATGGCAACAGCAGCGGAGGCAGAAATGGACAACAAGGAGGTGGATGAAATAGAATATAAAAACTTATTTATGGAGGTTAGTACAGTTTTGCTCCTTCATTGGTAGTTTTAAAGGCCCAATAGCAATCAAAAGTAAGCAGTGCAGGTGTTAAAATGCATTTAGATTTAAGCCATACCATTCAAAAGTATGGAAATTATTGTGAACATGACAATTTGTTATTGTACAGTCGGTTCAAGTGTTAGTCGCTGGCAGGAACATACATTTTAAAGCTAGGTCAAAAGTTGCCAGGTTGCTCTATATTTTGTTTAGTTTTTACCTGGTTTTACTATTCATTTTCCTGCCAGCAACTCACACGTGGACAGACCGAACAATAACAGCTTGTCATCTTTACAATAATTTCCATCCCTTTCAGTGATATAAATTAAATTTAAATCCATTTTAACACCTGCATTGTTTACTTTTGGCTGCTGCTTGGGCGTTATGTTATGCCTACTTCTACAAGCAGATGTAACAAAGGTATCAGAGGTGTGTGTTTACAATAGTCATATGATTATGAAAGTATTTCCTTAACCCTTTACCATACAATCCCAAGTTTTAACAACCGGAAAGAAAAGGACTTTTGAAAACATTATGGGAAAGGAAGAAAATGCTGGTAACCAGCATTTTCTTTTTTTCCCACAGTGTTTTCTACCCCTTTGAAGAAACATACTATTACTTCACCCACATTCAGTTTGTTGTCTGTAAATGCTTTTGATTTGGACAAGTCTAAGAATGTTGTGTGTGATAAAGACTTAAGATTTTATCATGTGATTGTCATGTGACTCACTTACACTTGTTTCACTAAAGATGTTTCAAGGTGAACGAAAAATTTAATGACTTCCTGATGGTGCAATTCTTACGCATGCATTATATTATACACATGCCAAGAAATGTCCATGGCAAAAGGGGCCTATTGATAATTCTATGACAAAAATGATCATACCATTTAAGGGGCCTATTGATCATTTTATGATAAAAATTATTGTACCATTCAAGGGGCCTATTGATTTTTTTTTTGACTGAAATGAACATACCATTCAAGGGGCCTATTGATAATTTATAACAAAAATGATCCTACCATTCAGGAGGCCTATCAATAATTTTATGACAAAAATTAATGTACCATTCAATGGGCCAGTGGATAATTTTATGACAAAAATTAATGTACCATTCAATGGGCCAGTGGATAATGTTATGACAAAAATGATCCTTCCATTCAAGGGGTCTATTAATGATTCTATGACAAAAATGATCCTACCATTTAAGAGATCTATTGACAATTCTATGGCAAAAATGATCCTACCATTCAAGAGGCCTATTGACGATTCTTTGACAAAAATGATCCTACCATTTAAGAGGCCTATTGACGATTCTTTGACAAAAATGATCCTACCATTTAAGAGGCCTATTGACGATTCTTTGATAAAAATGATCATACCATTCTAGAGGCCTATTGACGATTCTTTGATAAAAATGATCCTACCATTCAAGAGGCCTATTGACGATTCTTTGATAAAAATGATCATACCATTCTAGAGGCCTATTGACAATTCTGTGGCAAAAATGATCCTACCATTCATGAGGCCTATTGGTAATTCTATGACAAAAATGATCATACCATTTAAGAGGCCTATTGACAATTCTTTGACAAAAATGATCCTACCATTCAAGAGGCCTGTTGATAATTTTATGGCAAAAATGATCCTACCATTGAAGAGGCCTATTGAGAATTTTATGACAAAAATGATCGTACCATTCCCCTGGTTTTCTGTCAGCTGTTTGTCCATCCATGCATCCTCATGTCTACAATGTATATGAAGTCTCGTGCAGTATTTGTTAAACCCCTGTACTAAACAATCCAGAGTTTTACAACCCTGAAGAAGATAGATCTTAAAAACATTGTTAGAAAAGAAATAAAGAAGTTCATGACCAGCATTTTCTCCTATTTCTACACTGTTTTCTACAGGCTCAAAGGCAAATCCCTCCACCTGAGTCACATTTAACCCTTTACAACACAATCATGTATTTTAATCACTCTGGAAAGGAAGGCTTTTGAAGACATTGTGGGGAAAGGAGAAATTGCTTGTAACCAGCATTTTCTCCATTTTGCACAATGTTTTCTACCATATCAAAGACAGAAATCATTATCTGAGCTACATTTATTTTGTCGTCTGCAAATGCTTTCAGTTTTGTCCAGTCCAAAATTTTGTCATTTGGTAAAGAGAAAAATCTTACTGAGTGCAAATGTTTATTGTGGATAATCTAAAGTCTTTTATCTGTGGAAGATTTAAGAAATTTTAGGCATACCATGATATATGTACTTGCCATCTTAATAGAACTGTTAAAAAGTTTTGAAAATGTGTTTAACAATCAAAGAAAAAAAAAAACAAATCCATCCTACTTTCAGGATGATGAAGGGAGAACCGGTCCTTTCTTGGATGAAGTCAGAAAATGGGAATTACAACAGAGACATAAATACGTAGATGAAATAAAAGCTCAGCTGGACACCAAGTAAGTAAACACAGATTATCATGTTGTAGTTACTTTCCATGAGCTTGTGACTGCTTTCTGCTGCAAGGGATAGTTTTAACCCTTAGGCTGCCAAGTGCAACTCACTGACCTTTTGCAGACAGTGTAGATCAAGATCAGGCTGCACAGAACATGCAGTCTGATCTTGGATCTAAACTGTCCAAGAAGGAGATATTTTTTTTTCAAAAAAAAGTTTGAAATAGCATTATTTTGGATTGTTACTATGGGCTTGACAGTTTCACTTAACTGATTTAGCAGGATAAGAGTTAAGACGTATGGGGACAGGTCATCTACAAATGAGTCATGCTTCGTGAAAAGAGTGTTTAATTCATCTGCAAAAAGTATCAACCAAGGTTAGCCTGCCTAGTCTGCTCAGGCTGACCTTGGTCGAAACTTTTTGCTTTTGATAAACTTTCTACATGTCCAAGGACCATTCTGCCACATGATTCTGTCAGTTGTGATAAAAACTTCATTTTTATGGATCCGTAATTATGCAATGTCTTTCTTGGTATAATAAATCACGAAGATTCATTAAACTGTCTGTTTGCCAGAGCATGGCTCAAGTGTTTTTGATTTTGATTAACTCTTTACCAAACGACAAAATGTTAGACTGGTCCAAATTGAAAGCATTTGCAGACTACAAAATAAATGTGACTGAGAAATTGAAATTTGTTTTGAAAAGGGTAGAAAACATTGTTCGAAAAGGAGAAAATGCTGGTTAACAGCATTTTCTCCTTTCCCCACAATGTTTTCAAATGACTTCTTTCACAGGGTCATAAAAATTTGGGGTTGTGTGGTAGTGGGTTAAGACAAGAATTTTGTCATTTGATAAATTATTATTAGTAGAGCTGTAAAAACTGTGTCAGCAAGGATAATAATCAAATCTCACAAGTTGCAAACTGACCAGTAAAGATATTAAATTTCAGTTTTGACAAATGGACTGGTACAAACTGGTTTAACTCTTAACTCTTTGCCTGGAAGGGTAGAAAATGTTGCGGGAAAAGGTAGTGTTGGTTACCAGCATTCTCTCCTTTATCCACAATATTTTTAAAATCCTGAGTTGTTAAAACTTGGGGCCATGTGGTAAAGGGTTAAGGCTAATGTGCTTGATAATTGTGGTTGCCTTTGCAGCAAGCGTAGATTGAAATGTGCAGTACCTGTACCTATGCCTTGTACAGCAATAAAATTATAAGTTTATAATCCACTGGTGCATTTCTTTAACCCTTTACCACACAATCCCGACTTTTAACAACCCTGACGAAAAAGCCTTTTGAAAACATTTTGGGAAAAGGAGAAAATGCTGGTAACCAGCATTTTCTCCTTTTCCCACAATGTTTTCTACTGTTCCCAAAACAAATTTCATTTTTTGAGTAACATTTATTTTGTTGTCTGCCAAAGCTTTGAATTTGGACTGGTCTAAAATTTTGTTGTTTGGTAAAGAGTTAATACATAGAGTAGCATCAAAGAAATTTTTGTAGTACATTAAAAAGCATGTACATGTAAATGAGGGATGGTCTGGCAAAAGGGGGTTTAATGCATCTTTGCGATACATGATATCTAGCAGGTCATCATATAAGTATGGATCCATAAAATCCAGTTTGTCCAAAAACCAATTGAATTATGAGGTAGATGGGTCCTTTGACATGCAGAAAATTGACCAATAGCCAAAAGTTTCAACACAGGTCAACCTGCATGGACTGCACAGGCTGACCTGGGTCGAAACTTTTTGCAGATACTTTAAACCCCCTTTTCACAGAGCATGGCTCAAATGTTTCCAAGATTTTGTTTCACCACTTTGGAATTTTATTCATGTAAGCAACATACAGATAAGAATAATGATCATCCCGTTTTCTTTTCCTACCTAACTTCCAGTCCCATTTCTGTCGATGACCTCAAGAGGGCAATAATCCAAGCGGACATGGAAATTGACGGGCCAAAAATGGAGAAATACATAAACTGGGTCTTCAACTCTGAAACACCGTACGAAACTGAGCCATTAGACGTTTCTAAAGTCGTGGAGCGGTTACAAAAAGGAAATGTTTCAAGATCTGTTAGAAAAACATGAATGTGATAGTAATGTGGTGTTTTTTTTTTTTTTATAAGCTTATTTGAGCGCAAAGTGCTGAATTAAGCTCTAGTGATTGCCTTTTGTCCAACGTCCATGTCATGCATTGTGTGTTGTACATTGTTGATTTGCCTTATTTGCCCTTTATCAAACAAAAACCTTATGTTTAACTCTTTACCAGACAATCCCGAGTTTTAATGACCCTGAAAGAGAAGGCTTTTAAAGAACATTGTGGGAAAAGGAGAAAATGCTGGTAACCAGCATTTTCTCCTTTGTCCACAATGTTTTCTACCTTGTAATCATCATTTGAGATACATTTATTTTGTCATCTGCAAATGCTGTCAGTTTGAGCAAGCCTAAAATTTTGTCACTTGGTAAAGGTTAATGACCCTAAGGAATGAGGCTTTTGAAAGCATTGCGGTAAAAGGACAAAATTCTTATAATTAGTACTTTCTCTTTTTCCCACAATGTTTTCTACCGTTTCTGAATTAAATTCCACTATGGGATTTGTATCACAACGAATAGAAAACATTTTGGGAAAAGGGACACAATACTGACAGCAATCATATTTTTATTTTTTTCACAATGTTTTCAAAAGCCTCCTGCTTTAGGGTCTTTAACCCTTTACCACATGACAAATTTTAGCCTTGTCCAAATTGATAACATTTGCAGACGACAATTTCAATGTGGCTCAAATGGTGCAATTTTTCTTTGATAGGGTAGAAAATATTGTTGGGAAAGGAGAAATTGCTGGTTACTAGCATTTTCTTCTTTTCCAACTATGTTTTCAAATGGGTTCTTTCCCAGGGGCGTTAAAAGCCGGCATTGTGCAGTAAAGGGTTAAAATAAGATTTTTATGTACATGTAGAGGGTTTTAAATTGTCGAAAACTATTTTCACTAGCACCTGGAAGTGTCACTTTTGAGTAAATGTTTATGAAAAAACGTCAGACCATGTTAAGAAAAAAAGGCCATAAGGCTGGTGGCACAAATGCCATTAGAAAAGAAAAAATATATGTTCCCACAAGAAGGTTCTTTCCATCAAGCTATCATGTTGTCAGACAAGGTTTATATCTTGAGCACAGCTATGATTAAAATATTTATACACACAGTGAAGCACGTAGTGCCGACTGGGGAGGGAGCGGGACGGTGGCATTCATCGTTAAGTATAGAGGAATTCTTTAGTCATCAGTTTAACCCATCTATTTAGTTTGAAAAGGCAGGAAGATGTAGAGAAAAAAACAATAAATGGATATATGACACTGTGATTTTCAACTTTGATGGCGGAATTTTTTTGTATATGAACGTGTGTATGGTGCGTAATTGGTGCTATGCCCTTGTATATCTTTTGACTATAGTAATTTGCGACAACAAGATTTAGCGATTGCAAGCAAACAAGGTCTCAGGTGAGCGATAAATAACAATATTGGTACTACTTTTTGTATTTATTTTTCTACTATGTAATTGTGAATCAAGTTTCACTAACCTTTTACTGTTCTAGTACTACTTGTACAGATGCAACTAACTAGTACAGAGTGTTTCATAATAAGTGATACACTTTCAAACCTTTGTCACTTTTTCATTTGGATAGCAATATTTCAAACCAGCAAGGTATCATATTTAAGATAAGTTTTTAAAGTTTTAAGTACATGTATACAAAACTTAACTTGTTTAAATGTAATAAAACTAGAGTAATCACACTCAGAAAATACCTTGCTATTTGTCATAGCTATCCAAATGAAAATGTGACAAAGGTTTGAAAGTGTTTCACAATTTATGAAACACTCTGTACAATAGACAGAACACAGACCTGTCAAAGGAAAGGACACTGTCTTTTGTTGTGCTACATGACGAACATTGTTGAGAAGATCAATAATTGTATATAAAAAAAATAATTGTTCCTCTTCTGACAGTGTTGTCAAAAACAATGTATTGCAGGGTCATATGAATTAGGTCTGTACAAGACAATCCCAAGTTTTGTCAACCCCGAGAAAAAAGGCTTTTGAAAACATTGTGAAAAAGGGAGAAAATGCTGGCAACCAGCATTTTTCTATGTTTTCTGAGACAAGTTCTGTTATCTTGGCCACCTTGGCCCAACTTTTAATGACTATGAGAAGAAAGCTTTTGAAAATTTTGTGGGGAAAATGAGAAAATGCTGGTAACCAGAAATTGCTCCTTTTCCCACAATGTTTTTTATCCATTCAAAACACAAGTCTAACATTTTGTTGGTAGGATTATCCATGTTAAATTAGAGTATTTCCAGTCTTCAGGAGAGGAATGAATAAATGTGCTGAATGTAATACGTAAGATAATAAAATGTGAGATTCTAATGAATAAGATAAGAACTTTGCTTCCTTATGTTTTTGTTTTCAGGAAAATAACACTAAGATATAAACCCAGTTTCTACATGTAGATCTAGTTCTTTGTTCGGCATAGCTGAATGTGTTGGCTTTTGACCTACTTCTTGGTAGTGATAAAGAATGAATAGAATGGTAATTTGCGATTGGTCAAAAATGTGCACATATTTATTCGGCAGGCCCCTGCTGATATATTTGCTCACACATTTATGAAACCACAATTAACAAGCGTTGCTACTGCTGATTGATACCCTTGGGCCTTGATTCACACCACAGAAAAGTAATCTAGTGGAGAATGATTCTTTTCCTGTGCTATTTGGAAATTTAGTATTTTCATAGGCATTACCTAATAACCCAATACTACTTTTCAACAAAATGAAAAAAGGTGAGGCAAAAGAGACAATTGCTCCTAGGGTTACTTTTCATTATTTTACTTTATATTGAGCCACAAAATATCATATTGAGCCACAAAAGAGTTTCGTTATTCACATTCCAGAATCTCTCACACCTTCTATCTTCTTTTAAAGATAGTTCTTGTTTATTTATTTTTTTGTGAAAGAAATTGGGAGCAGATGATTGAAAATGTGTTTGTTCAATATGAACAAAGAACAATTAACATTAATTCCTACACACTGTATTAAATAGAAGCATCGAAACATAAACCTTGCCAAAAATAAGCATTATGAAAATTATGTCCATTTCTCAGGTTTAACTGAAGAAAGAATAACGGGAGATAAATGCATACGAAAATGTCAGGAAAAGTTACTTCCCATGTCACGTTTAATCCACCCCTGGTCATCGAAAATTAGTGATAGTCTTTCGGATGTGACATTATCAAACCGAGGTCCCGTGTGACGGTGCTATACACCAAGCACGTTAAAGAATCAGGCGTAACTTATGAAGTTTCGTCTTGTATCGTGCACTATCCCCCGTAACAAAACTAAGTCTTCAGGGGGCCTCGCCCATAGGGGCAACCGGTGGCGACGATAAATAAACTCAAATTCAATCAACCAGCAGAGTTCCAGACAGCTCAAAAATACACCAAAATACCATACAAAGATCCATCACAGGATAATTTATTCCGAAATTTACGGAAATTCTATGTAGAGTTTTGGAACTAGAAGATTTTTAGATAATTTCCATGGCAATCAAAATTCTTTACGCAGTGAAAACCCTTTACTTACAAACGATCCTTGCGCCCGGTATTTCTCAGTTGCTAAGTTTTGGTGATACCCACTTAACTCTTAACCAAAGGACAAAATTTTAGACTAGTCCAACTTGAAAGCAGGTACAAACGACAATATAAATGTGACTCAAAATTGGATTTCTGTAGGGAAGGGTAGAAAACATTGTGAGAAAAGGAGAAAATGCTGGCTACCTGCATTTTCTTCTTTTTCCACAATGTTTTCAAAAGGTTTCTTTCTCAGGGTTGTTAAAAGTCGGGATTGTGTGGTAAAGCATCAAACAATGTTAAAGGCGGAATAACGAACAATTCGACCAGTCATTCAGCCAAAATTGTCATACATATCCACACCATTTCTACCCTTGAATATAACTGATTGATTGGTTGTCCTGTGTTTAACGCCGTTTTCAACATTATTTCAGTTATGTAGCGGCGGCCAGTGCACCCACCTATCCATGCTTTCCTGGAGTTTCTTTAACCAATACTATGCACAATATTCTTTCCAAGCCACTAGCTGCTTTCCCACATAACCATCGTCGAAACAATGGTCAGCGGTGAGAGTGGAATGAATCCTGTCGCAATGACTATCACCAATCCTCGGAAAATAAATTGGCCGCGCCGGGGATTGAACCACTGACTCCGTGTTCTCAAGTCCTGTACGCTACCCACTGAGTTACCGTGGCTCAGCCCGCTGGAAAATGGTGCAGTAGCAATTCTACAGCAACGTAAATTACTGGCCTTTAAACCAGTGGTCGCTGGTTAGAATGCCGGCTCGGCCAAAGTTCTCCCAGGCAATTCATCATAGTCATTGCAACAGGATTCATTCCTCTCTCACCGCTGATCATTGTTTGATCGTTGTTCATGTGGGAAAGCAGTCAGCGGTATGGGTGGAATGGCGTTCGAAGTATTGGTGAAGGAAACTCCAAGAGAATAGGCTAAACAGGTGCACTGTCTGCCACGATATCAAACCAATATAATGTTGAAAACGGCGTTATGAACCATACAAATAAATAAATAACCTCCTTATATCGTTTTGCCACGGACGACTTTGGAAAAACTCCTTGTAAAATAATCATTATCAAAATTAATTCGGATAAAATATATAAATAAATACACATGAAAAAAAAAAAAACATTGTGGTATCGAGAGAAATTGCTCATTACGAGCAATTTCTCTTTTTGCCCCAATGTTTTCAAAAGTCGTCTTTGTTTGAGAAAAAATGTCGACAAAGAAAAAAGACTTCTTGTTATAACATGTTATTCCATCCACAATGTTTTTGATACGGCGTTTTTTGCCTCTGGGATAATAAGAAATAAATCGGCCTATCTATGCGGCAAAAAGCCCCGAAAGCATTTTCTCTCTCTGTACAGCCGTATTAACGCGTTGCCATGGTAACCCCACCCGAGGGCAACATTTCTTTTATCAACCCTTTGAGCGCTTAACCCTTTGCCACACAGTCCCGAGTTTTTTAGCAACCATGAGAAATTTAATAAGGCTGTTGAAAACATTGTGGGAAAAGGAGAAAATGCTGGTAACCAGCATTTTTTTCCTTTTCCCACACTGTTTTTTTACATCCTTTTTTTTTTTTTAAGACATGTGTATTCATTTGAGTTTTTTTTTTTGTCGTCTGCAAATACTTTCAAAATGGATCGGTCTGAAACTTCGTCGTCTGGTAAAGAATCGACTTTTCCAGGGCCAAATATATATGAGCCATGCTCTGGAAAAAGGGGGGGGGGGCTTAATGCATCTCCGTGATGCATGGTAACAATCAAGCCATCACATAATTATAGACTCATAATAGCCACTTTCTTTGACAACCGACTTATTCATGAGGTAGACTGGTCATTGGACATACTAGTATAAAATTGACCAATGGCGAAAAGTTTCGGCCCAGGTCAGCCTGCGCGGACTCCGCAGGCTGACCTGGCTCGATACTTTTCGCAGATGCATCAAGCCCCCTTTTCACAGAGCATGACTCATATAGACCCGACAGCTGAAAATACGATCCACCGAAACACGTGATGTTCTCTTATAAGCTTGTTTAAACAAGCGGATGGTACAGATCTAAGGTCAGACTGCACGTTCTGTGCAGTCTGATCTTGATCTATGCCGTCCGAAAATATCCATATTTTCACCTTCGGATGTGAAAGGATTAAGAAGAAGCAATATCCTTATGTGGCTGAGTGACAAAGCAGACATGCATTCCAATATAAAAGCTGCCTTCTTGTGTGTGTCTGAGGATCGGGCAGTGTAGATTCAGGATCAGACTGCCTTTATGTGCAGCCTGATTTTGATCTACGCAGTCCTCAGACGTTAACAAAATGACCCTCGAGGCTGTGATGGACCATATAAATAAAACTGACCTTCTTCTAAGGCTTTTGCATATCTGATCTTGACCTACACTGTCTACAAACACATCCAAAGTTGTCCTTGATATCTAAAGGTTTAATCCTTTTCCTGATATATACAAATGTTGATGTATCTTAGACCTAAGTATCATTAGAAATATCGTGACAAAAGGTATATTTTTATAAGACTAATCCCAATCGTTACTTTATATATACCTCGTCCGAAGTTTGGAATAGTCCAAATACATGTATTGGTACATGTCGTTTTTCGATTAATCCTTGTTTACATACATCTGTATTGGCAGGAATTTTGAGAAAATGTTACTTTGAGAATTACATTGAATAGACAAAGAAAACTATTGAGACGAACGGAGAAATTGCTAATTATGAGCAATTTTTCTGTTTGCCACAATGTTTTTTTTTTTCTCCCGAAATAATGTTGAAAACTGCGTTAGACACCATACAATCAATTTTTCTTCACCCTTTCCCTCTTTGTACAAAAAAATCCCGGTAAAACCTCTGTTTATCAGCAAAAGGTTAACCCTTTACCACATGACAAAATTTTAGACTTGTCCAAATTGAAAGCTTTTGCAGGTGACAAATTCAGAGTGGCTCTATTGATGTGATTTGCATTTAACATGGGAGAAAACATTGTGGGAAAAGGAGAAAATGCTGCTTACCAGCATTTTCTCCTTTTCCCCACAATGTTTTCAAAAGCATTATCTGGCAGGTCTGTTAAAATTGTGGATTGTGTGAAAAAGGGTTAAGCCCTGTATTTAGTTCAAAACCTGCCCAAGCTTACACGGAAAAAAAATAAGATGCCCCGGAGGCAATACACCCCGGAGTCGAGTATAAAGTGGAGAGACGGGGGGAAAACAGAGAATATTATAGCGAATAATCACTTGACTTGAAATCTTCGTTCGACGAACACATGTGAAAGAAATTCATTCTCCGAGCAGTTTTAAAACCTGAATGTGAGGCGAGGTTTTTTTTGGAATTTTTACAGAAGAAAAATAATTGTTAATTGAAGGTCTGAATTCAGGTAGGGCGCTTACTGTTATTGATTTTACTTTCTGTTATTACCTTCTAATTTTCCTTTTCTCACCACTGATCTTTGTTTCTGCAAATGTTATATATGAAAGCAGCCAGTGACTTGGGAAGAATATTGTACGAAGTATTTGGTAATGGAAACTTCAGGAAAGCATGGATAGGTGCACTGGTCGCCGCGATACGACTCTAATGTTAACGGCTTAAAACGCCATGCAGTCAGTTAATCAGTATTATAATTTTGCTTTTGTAATACCCGTTCTCGTTTTATGCGGGACTTCGATTCTCTGAACGTGGTTTTATGCCGCTTTCAAGGGTGTTTCAATTAACCTTTATCGCAAGGATATCCGTGTTTAAACAAGCCTCAGCGCTTGTGGAAATATTGTGGAAAAAGGTAACCAGTATTATCTCCCTTTTTACTGCTTTTTTTTTTTTCTCACCGTTCATGGACAAATTTTATATTATGATTATATTATCAGCCACGCTCTGTGAAAAGGGAGCTTAATGCATCTGCGAAAGTATCGACTCAGGTCAGCCTGCGCAGTCCGCGCAGGCTGACCTGGATCGAAACTTTTCGCTGCTGGTCAATTTTCTGTATGTCAAAGGATCTTTCTATCTTATGATACAGTTGGGTGTGAGACAATATGTTTTTAATGGATCCCTAATCACGTGATGACTTGCTGGGTATAATGCATTACGAAGATACATTAATCTCCCTTTTGCCAGAGCATGGCTCATTTAAATATTGTCGTCTGCAAATGCTTCCAAGTTGGAAAAGTATTTTTGTTAGAGGGTTATTCTTGTTACACGCGAGACTACGATTCTTTGAACGTGGTTTTACGTCGTTTATAACAACATTTCAGTCAGATTAAAACCTAAGCTTACGTAAAGGTCTCTTCTGTAAGTCAACAGTACTCGGCTTGGGCTCTGTGGTACGGTATCGGACCAGTGTTTCATGTTCCCAAAGTCCTTATCCGGTGAGCAACGGCACACCCTGTGGGGGTTCGAGCCCTGTGGCTTGTACTGAAAGAGTTGTGAGTTCGAATTCCAGCCCTGCTGATATTCTGTCTCAGGGTTTGATGGAAACCAATGCTCTTTTCCCCGCGCTAAAGAATGAACTATATCGGTACTGTTTGCCAATACAAGTTTACCAGCATGTTGCTACCTTACCAATATGTTACTAGTTTACTAGTATGTTTGTTTGTATTGGAGTGTCACGCCGTTTTTGACAACTTAGATCATATCACGGCGGTCAGCGCACCTACGCATGTGTTTCCTGGCTTTCTCACACCAAAACGGACACAGCTTTCTTTCACTGACTACTTTTCTCACATGCATCAGAGGTGAGAGGCGAAAAATCGCCGGAAAGAAAGTTTTCTTCAACTGGGTATCGAACCCGAAACCACCAGGTCACGAGTCAGATACGCTAACCACTGAGCTACACGAGTAGGCACTAGTTTACCAGTATGTTATCAGTTTTCCAGTATGCTGACAGTCTACCAGTATGTCACTGGTTTAACCCTTTCCCAAACGATGAATTTTAGACTGGTCCAAATTGAAAGAGTTTGCAGACGACAATTTTAAATTTGATGAAAATGACAGAAAGTTCTCCAAAAGGATAGAAAACACTGTGGGAAAAGGAGAAATTGCTCGTTACGAGCAATTTCTCCTTTTCCCACAGTGTTTTCAAAAGACTTGTACTGCAGACACGTGAAAACCAGGGCTTGTTTGGGAAAGGGTTAATAGTATGTTACTAGTATACCTTTATGTTGACAGTTTACCAAAACTGTTACCAGTTTACTAGTATGTGACTAGTCTATCAGTATGTTGATAGTTTATCCCCCCTTCCAAAAAATGTTACCGGTTTACTTATATGTTTCTAGTTTACCAGTATTACGGTAGCATACCCAGAGCCCTAGCCTTGTACTGGTGAAATCCGGGAATACATGAATATGTGACGTGTCAAAAATGTTACCAGTTTACTAGTGTGTGACTAGTTTACCAGTATGTTGATAGTTTACCCCCCACCTCCCACCCCCAAAAAATGTTACCAGTTTTCTACTTTATTACTAGTTTGCCAGTATTATGATAGCATACCAGAGTCCTAGCCTAGTACTGGTGGAATCCAGGAAATACATGAATATGTGAGATGTCGCCGTGGTATGACTGAAATATTGTTAAAAGCAGCCTAAAACACCAATCAGTACTACATGTATTTTACAAGCATACTCAATACTGATAAATAAATGAAACGGATTTGTATAGACAGTCTCCATTGGTGCAACTCTCCGTCGACACATGAGATCGAACTTTTTATTTCTTTGAATACCGAGTATATTTCTTTGACCCAGGTCTTTGACCTAGTACCAGACAATCCCGACTTTCAACGACCACAAGGAAGAAAGGTTTGAAAACATCGTAGGAAAATGAGAAAATACTGGTTTACCAGCATTTTTCTCTTTTTGCCAAAATTCAAAAGAATTCTTTCTCAGGGTCATGGAAAAACGAGATTGTTTGATAAACGGTTATGGATATAATGATGTTTGTTTGTTTGTATGGGTTTTAACCTGGTTTTCAACATTTATTTCAGTTACTAGTATATCGCGGCGGCCAATGCACCTATCCATGCTTTCCTGGAGTTTCCTTTACCAGTACTTCACACAATATTCTTCGCAAGCCACTGGCTGCTTTCCCACATAAGCATTATCGAAACAATAAGCAGAGGATATATTAATGTATTTAACCCTTAGTCTGCTAAGTGCGACCCAGTGACCTTTTGCGGACAATGTAGATCAAGATCAGACGGCACAGAATGTGCAGTATGATCTTGGATCTACATTATCCGATAAGGAGATTCCCCCCCCCCCCAAAAAAAAAAATCACCCTTGAAAGAGCAATTTTTTTTATTTTCTTATCTAGCAGGTTAGGAATATGCCAGACGTTGCACATATTCTGTCAGTCCTGTAGTCTTTATTTTGAACCTATTTGACACAGTCGTAACTGGAAGTTTGTTTTTTTGTTCTGGTGGGATTTTATCCCGCTTTCCATATCCGTTTTCTCATTTACGTCTGTTTTGTGTTACATGAATACTAGAAGGCTCACCCTCGACTTGGGCTCTGCAGTGATTTGCCCAAGGACACTCCAGCGTGACCAGGGTTCCTGCATGGCTCGGTTGAAAAGTGTAAGAATCGTAACATAGGACCTGAGATTCCAGCCTCACTGGAGGTTCTGGGTTTTTGGTGGGAGACACTTTAGAGCCCCGGCCTAGAACTGGTGAAACCCAAGAAATACATAATAATGTGAGCTGTCGCCGTGATGTATCTGAAATAATGTTGAAAGCTGCGTTAAACACCATTCAGTCAAACAGTCAGCCAGCGTGGCTAGAGCTGCAACTAGTCGTGATTGAACCGAGAACTCTTAATTACAAACTCAGAACCTTATCCAATGAGCAATGGAAGTCACTAACCCCAACCCCCCCCCCTCCTCACGTGAGAAATGTAGTCAGTGGCTTGGACAGAAAGCAGTGTGAGAAAGCAAGGAAACACATGCCTAGGTGCACTGACTGCCGTGATATGACCTAAGCCGTTAAAACGGCGTTAAACTCCAATATGAGCAAACAAATGAAGTTAAATGTTGTATTATAAAGATATAGCCTACATGTATGTATAGTTATTAGCCAAAATGCAAGTCACGGGTATATTTACAAAATTGCCCCAAGCAGTTTAAAGTATTAATTTCCTTTCCTGAATAGTTTACCTATTCAAAATCGACAAAACACAAACTAGTTCATCAGAAAAAGAATAGAGGTTAAATGAAACTGGATAAGAAAACCCTGACCAGCAGCATTTTTTTTTTTTACGTTTTTCTCACAATGTCTTCAAAAGCCTTACAAAGGTAGAAAACATTGTGGTAAAAGGAAAAAATGCTGGTTTACCAGCATTTACTCCTTTTCTCACAATGTTTTCATAAGCCTTCTTTCCAATAGTCGTTAAACTTGGGATTGTGTGGTAAAAGGTTAAACGGTTTGAACAGAATGGTGGATGTTCAAAAGCAATAACTCGTAAGATCAAAGTACTAATGTTCGGGATTGTGGTTCAATTAGGCTGACTGCTGAAGCGATACCCTCTAACATGTAGCCACATAATCTATATTTATCCTTTGTCATAGCGAACCGAAATAATGCACCCAACTTCCTATTATTTACACCCTTTTTTTGTAAGGGGAAGGGGGATAGTTATTTCAAATCTCAACCACTTAAATGATAAATCAAATTAGAAAAAAAAATTCCAGCCCTAAAAAAGTTGCGATTTTAAAGTTGTTTTCGCTGAAAAAGTCTCACTGTATATGACTGTGTAGATTTAAACATACATCATTACAGCCACAGAGAATAAGCGCTGTTAGAACTTGAAAGTGTGTAGAATGCCTCAGAATTTGGTTAGCTAGGTGAATATACATAGATAAATTACAAATATACATGTATATGGTGTGAGGGATAGAAAAAATCAAAGGATTTGTCCTCATTTGAAACCGGAAACGCCAACAGTGATTTCCTTGAAGGCTGGCAAAAAATGAAATGCATTTTCTATTCGCCGTTATCTGTGCAACCTTGCAGCCGTCAGGGGCTACGTTTGGCATGAAAATACAAGAAATGGTTATTGTTTCATGAAGTAAAGATGGAATGGGTTAAAAACTCGCTGAAAAAGAGTATAGATGTATCTTTAAAATCAGAATGTACATTCAGTGCAGTCTAAACCTGATCTACATTGCCCAGAAAAGCGCACTGGATGGCGCAAAGCAACCTAACGGCTATGAAATTTGTTGAGTATCGAAAATTGCAGACAAAGAACAGACTGCGCGGATGCCCAGGCTGATCTAGGTAAGTCCTCTTCACAGAGGCCATCGGAGGAAGTGATCATTAGTAGGACGTCGGTTAACACCCAGTCCATGAGGAAAAGTAGGCTTACCTTATGTAAAGGCCTGCTTAGTATAATAATGCATAACGGAAATGCATTAAACCCCCTTTTACTAGAGCACTGCTGATATACATTGGCCATGCTCTGTGAAATGGGGGCTTAATGCATCTGCGAAAAGTATCGACCCACGTCAGCCTGCGCAGTGCGCGCAGGCTGACCTGGGCCGAAACTTTTCGCTATTGGTCAATTTTCTGTACGTCACAGGACCAGTTTAACTCATGATTTAGTTGATTATTTTAAAAAGTGACTTTTATGGATCCATAATTATGTGACCACTTTCTCAGTATAATGCATCACGAGATGCATCAAGCCCCCTTTTGCCAGAGCATGGCTCACGTGTATATGAATGAAAACACGCGTGTAGAGATAAGGGCATTCGACATGATTGAAGATTAATAATTTTCCCTTGTTTTTACCACGCTGAGAAAGAATGCTTTTGCCAACATTGTGGGAAGACGAGAAAATCCTGCACTGTTAGCATTGTCGGTACTGCATAAAGCTCGTTTTCCAGGTGCTCTGAGTTAGAGTACCTGCTCGGTAGACAAAAGTCTCTTCGGACATTGACCGAGCCCCGATAGCTCAGTCGGTAGCGTACATGACTTGAGAACAGGAGGTCGCTGGTTCGATCCCCGGCTCGGCCAGTTTCTTTCCGAGGATTGATGGTTGTCATTGCGACAGGATTCATTCCTCTCTCACCGCTGACCATTGTTTCTACGATGTTTATGTGGGAAAGCAGCCAGTGGCTTGGAAAGAATATTGTGGTAAAAGAAACTCCAGGAAAGCGTGGATGGGTGCACTGGCCGCCGCGATATAGCCTAAATAATGTTGAAAACGGCGTTAAACACCATTCAATTAATCAATCTTCGGACATCGACTGCCCCAGCAACTCAGTGGGTAACGTATAAAACTGGGGACAGTGAGTCCGAGTACTGGCTCGTTGGACAACGTATAAAGCTTGTAACTCCCGGGCTGTGAGTTCCGAGTCTTTTGCGGGGTCGACTGCCCTGGAAACTCAGAGGGTAGCGTATAAAGCTTGTAACCCACGGGCAGTAAGTTCGGGTTCTCGTTCGATGGGCAAAAGTCTTGCCGGAGATCGACTGCCCTGGCAACTCTGTGGGTAAAGTATAAAGCTTGTAAACCCCAGGCTGTGCGTTCAAGCGCCTGCTCGGTGCGAAAAAGTCTTACAGGGGATCGACTGCCTCTGCAACTCTGTGGGTAACGTATAAAGCTTATAACCCACAGACTCTGAGTTCCGAGGACCGGCTCGGTGGACAAGTCTTTTAGGGAATCGACTGTCCTGGCAACTCAGTGGGTAAACGTATAATCCCCGGGCTCTGAGTTCGAGTACCTGCTCAGGAGGCAATAGCCTTTTCGGACATGGACTGCCCCGGCAACTCAGTGTGTAACGTATAAAGCTTGTAACCTAGGGGCTATGAGTTCCGAGTACCAGCTCAGGGGGCAAATCAGTGTGTAACGCATAAAGCTTGTAATCCAAGGGCTTTGAGTTCCGAGGACCGGCCCGGTGGACAAAAGTCTTCACGGAACTGAGAACTGACGGGAGTCGTTGCGACAGGATTCTTTCTTCTATCACCTTTGAACAATATTTCGACTCTATTTATATGGGATAGCAACCAGTTGGTTTTTGGTACAAGAATGATTCTTAACCCTTAAGCTGCTAAGCGCTAAGGGTTAAAGAATGTCAACTCTCAGAACATTTTAGAATAAACCCAACGGGCACTTTCAGCCTAGATATTAGAGACTAGATACTAGATATCAGATTAAATATAGATACTAGACCAAAATACATTAATTGAAATGGGTTTTAGGAACCCCCCCCCCCCCGCAAAACTCCCCCCAGTGCCCCCTGAAACCCCCCCATCCGGAAACCCTCCCCCGGAAAGTTGTCCCCGGGAAAACTCCCCCTGTTCCGCACATTCTATATTTCTTTGTGTATATATATTCCCGGGGCGGTTACAGTTTTCCTGAGGGCGGCAGTTTTGGGGGGAGGGGCAGTTTGGGGAGGGCAGATTGGGGGAGGCAGATTTCCGGGGGGGGGGGGGCTTTCGGGGGAGGGGGGCAGTTTTCAGGTGGGGGCACTTTTCGGGGGGGGGGGCACTTTTCCGGGGGTGGCAGTTTTTCTGATACCATCGAAATGATAAGATTGATAAGACTTGTTCAGAATCCTTCAGCTGAGGGGACAGGGTAGATCAAAGATCAGACTGCACGTTTCTTGCAGTCTGATCTTTGATCTACACTGGCCGCAAAGGCAACTTTTGTTGTGCTAGGCGCTTTCAGAGTTAAGCTAAAGAAGTGAAGTTGCAATTTCAGTCTGTGAAGAAAATCAAAATAGCATAACTTTTTGTAAGAATACGTGTGTAAGAAATATGAGGACAGACTAGATTCAAGATCAAACTGCAGAGAATGATTAGTCTACACTTTTGTGCATTCTGATCTTAATCTACACTGTCCACAGAACACTGTAGTAGTAACTGTTGTAGTAAGTCGCACCTAAAGGACACAGCTGTCTTCTTTTCGGCAGCAAAATGTAGTGTAAAGGGTGGACAAAGAATATTGAATTTAACAGTCTACCAATGTGAAATTATAAAAGAACTTTTCAATGCAACTTTTGCCCTGGGCGCTTCGTGATTCTTTTCTCAAAAAGTTTCAGTCGTGTTTTTTAAATTATTTTCAGTCCCCCTTTTTTTTAATTGTTCCTGTAGAATACTTTTTTAAAGAAGTTTCTCAGTCATAAAATTTCTTTTATGTAAAGTTTTACGTTATTTTCAACAGTTCCCCAGTTTTATTATGAGGGACAGTTCACCTATTTATGCGATTCCTGTAATTCTTTCAGCCCGAAATATACATGCAACCTCTTTCGGCCGCTTAAGAAAATACAATCACAAGTCAGACAGACTTTTATCTTTAGAGTTTTGATTACACAAGTTTACGGTGTAGATCAAAGACCAGACTGTGTAGTCTGATCTTGATCTATGGCATCCGCTAAAACCTTTTTTTTGCATATGGCGCTGAAAATGTCAATTATTTTGAGCAGTACTACTCACGGGACTATTTTCAAGCCACTGGCTGCTTTCTTGCTGAAATACTGGCACTTCAAACAACGTTCATTGGTTAAAGAGTAACAGCTGCTGTAAAAATGACTTTCTCTAACAGCCCAAAATTGGTATGGTATAGACAGACGCACGGATAGACGGAATGATAAAGGTAAAGACGAAAAGGGTTAACGGATAAGCGAGCAAAAGGACAACCTCACATCTTTCTATACAATTTTACCTATTCATACAGAACGTAATAAACTCATTTATCCTAATTAAAGAGATTTTGTCGAAATGACTCTCATTAACGTCAGCCGGAACATTGGCAAGGGACGGACGGACATGTGGACGAACAAACAAGCATACAAAAAGATAGATCAGTTAGATAGACAGACAAGCATGGCAAAAGTGACACACGACTTTTTTCCATAAAAAAAATAATTTTCTTGTATATTATATATTAAATACATCTATCTTAACCCTTGGGCTGCTAAGCGCGACACAAGGACCTTTTTCAGAGTGTATAGATCAAGATCAGACTGTACAGAACGTGCAGTCTGATCTTGGATCTACAGAGTCCGATAAGGAGATATTTTACCCCCGCCTCCCAAAACTAACTTTGAAATAGGGTTTTGGGTTTTTACTGTCGGCTTGAAAGTTACATCAACACTAACTTTTTACCAAACAGCAAAATTTTAAATCGGTCCAAATTGAATTTGCAGACGACAAAATTTGAAATTTGTTTTGTGCAGAGCAGAAAACATTGTTTCCTTTTCCCACAATCTTTTCATAAGCTGTCTTTCTCGGGGTCGTTAAAACTGGGGATTATGTGGTAAATAGTTAATTTATGTAGCAGGTTGAGGGTTAACTTACAGGAATTTTCGCTTGCCCATGAAGGGTGTCAAAACTGAAAAGCCTCGACAACAAAACAAAAATGCTGATAATGTGCCGAGGGCAGCGCACGGGGTCAGATGTATAAATTGCCTGGCCCCAATCGCGTCCCCTCGGGCAGTTCATTAGTTAATGGATAGAAGCTGTAGGGGAGGCAAGGCAGCTCTATTATCTATTAGGTTTCAACGATGTTTGCTCCGGGCAGTTTCACATTGGACTCTTCCCCTCTATAGAAGAGAGTACATTAACTCTTTACCAAACGACAAAATTTGAGACTACTCCAAATTGAAAGCAGTTGCAGACGACAACATAAATGTGACCGAAAAAGTGAAATTTATTTTAGTAGGAGTAGAAAACATTGTGGGAAAAGGAGAAAATGCTGGTTACCAGTATTTTCACCTTTTCCCACACTGTTTTCAGAAGGCTTCTTTCTCAACGTCGTTGAAAGTCGGTATTGTGTGGTAAAGGGTTAACTCTAAACTTGCTAAAATAAGTGAAATGAAACTTTCAAGCCGATGGTAAAAACTTGTATCTGGCTATTTCTAAAAATTTATTGTTTTGAGAAAAGCATCCCATTATCGGACAGAGTAGATCCAAGATCAGACTGCACGTTCTGTGCAGTCTGATCTTGATCTATACTGTCCGCAAAAGGTCCTTGAGTCCTGCTTAGCAGCTAAAGGGTTAACTTTATACCAAACAACACAATTTTAGCCTTGTCCAAATTGAAAGCATTTGCAGACGACAAATTAAATGTGGTGCAAAATATAAAATTATTTCCTTTGAAAGAGTAGAAAACATTGTTGGAAAAGGAGAAAAAGGCTGGTTACCAGCATTTTCTTCTTTTCCTACAACGTTTTCAAACGTTTCCTTTCCCAGGGTCGTAAAAACTGACGCGGGGTTGTGTGGGATAAGGATTAATTAAGTTACTCCGTCTGATAACTAATAAACTTTGTTTCAAAATATGCGCTGTAACAATTTCTTACATATGAGTCATGCTCTGGCAAAAGGGGCTTCGTGCATCTCCGTGATGCATGATAACCAACAAGACATCACGTGATCATAGATCCATAAAATCCACTTTGTCTAACAACCGACTGAATCATGTGGTAGAATGGTCCTTCGACATGCAGAAAATTGACCAATAGCAAAAAGTTTCGGCCAAGGTCAGCCTGCGCGGACTGCACAGCCTGACCTGAGTCGATACTTTTTGCAAATGCATTAAGCCACCTTTTCACAAAGCATTGCTGATATGTACAATACATGGCCTCCCTTTTTTTAACGGTTTATCAAAAACACAGAGTGAATAAACTGGATAAAAAGACGGGGAAACAAACAGAGAAAGAAAAAGGGTGTGAGTGAGTGAGTGAGAGAGAGAGAGAGAGACAGACAGACAGACAGACAGACAGACAGACTTTCAAAATATGCCCTGTAACGATATCTAACATAATTATATACACTGCATGGACTCCCCTTTTTTTATTTTAAACCGTGAGTTTATCAAAAACACAAGAGTGGATGAATTGGATATATTTTTAGGTAGAGAAACAGAAAAGGGTTAAGAATGAAAGAAATGGGGGAGAGATAAAGAGAGAGAGGTTAGAGAAAAGAGAGAGAGAGGGGGGGGGGGGGAGACGGACGTAGAAAGAAAAGGAGACAGGACACAAGCAGTGCCCTTTGTACCTGTGCATAATTTTCAAAAGTTTACTGTGTGGACAACGTCAGTAAGTCAACTGCCTGTCTGGTGATTTGCTGTCGTTGCCTTGAATAGGTGTTACCTTTCAGAATATAGAAGAAAATACAAATTCGTTGTCTGATCGTTCAAAAAAGCTTTAAACTGCGTTTCACAAGATAAGCTACTGATGCAGACTATATAGACCAAGATCAGACTGCACAAAACGTGCAGTCTGATCTTGTATCTATCCCACTATGCAGAGACTTCTTGCCTAAAGCAACCTTGAATGCGCTCCATAATTCTTTATTGACAATGCATTTTGTTTATTCGGCACTCCAAATGTTAAGATTATGTTAGAAGAAAGGGAAAATATGTAGACTTGAAAATTTCTGATACGCATCTTAAATATTTGTAAATATAGAAAATATACAATTTATATTGCTTGAAGCAATATTTGCCCAAAGTCAAAAGGAGACTACATGTGTATAACTACCGAGTCATCTCTCTCTCTCTCTCTCTCTCTCTCTATTATATGCAATTTCTGTAGATATCAGTGACATTTACACAGATACCAATCGGTGACTTCCTAAAGATAACAATCGGTACCATTTCTGTAGACATATTAGTCCGTGCCATTCAATAACTGGCATACCTACAGATATCAGCCAGTATTATTGCTATGGACATCATTCCTGTAGACATTAGTCGGTGCCATCGATTAATTGGCGCCATTCGTACAGATAAATACTTATACTTCTATCCTGAACTAGACAGAATTTTCGATCATTCCAACTAACCGGAAGTTCAGGGCCTAGTACCGATAACAAAACATACCAACGCCTTAAAAAGTAATTCTCCCCGCAAACCGCGAAATTTGGTAATTTTTAACTGTTATTTGATGATTAGCATATATAATAAAGATAAGATTTCACAGATGATCAGTACCAGAGATTGCGATATACGGAATATTAGTTAACCTATAAAACGCATATATAAGTTCAAACAAAACTGTTATTTCAGTCTGTCAAAAGAAAGAAAAGAAATATTAGGAAATTTTAAGATTATTTTGGCCAAAAATACTAATGTCGGACACGACAAGATCAAGATTAGACTAAGTTATGTGCAGCCTGACCTTAATCTACACTGTCTACAAAAGCAACTCAACAATTGAGCCATGCTCTGTGAAAAGGGAGTTCACCGCATCTCGGAAATGTATAGACCCAGGTCAGCCTGTGCAGTCCGCGCAGGCTGATCTGAACCGACACTTTGCGCTATTTGTCAGCTTTCTGTATGTCCAGGGACCAGACTACCTCATGAAACATTTGGTTGTTAGGCTAAATGGATTTTATGGATCCATATTTATGTGATTACATGCTTGGTATTTTGCGTCACCGTCACGGAAATGCATTAAGCCCCCTTCTGCCAGAGCGTGACTCAGTTACATTTCACCTCCCAAAGGTGAATGCGGAGAAAGAAAAAAAATATATAGGATTGGAGCGAACAGCTGAAACTGGCCGTATTGTTAGCCTGAAATCTGGAATTACATAGCTAGAGGCAAAACGGGAGTGCAGATGTTCCGGAACAAAGCTGCCAGTAATATAGAGCTGCGTACAGAGTGCAATTACTGAAATATTCACTGCCTCAAGTCATTTCCGAGTTAACCCTTTTCCCTGACTTTTTGCGCGCGCTAATTTCCCGCCATAAACGCCTAAAAAGTTCGTTTTGTTGGGTTTTGCTGGTTTTTCAATGCCGTTTGAACAGTATTTATTTGTTATGACACGAGTTGACAGCTAGTTCACCTGTCCATGCGTTCCTATTGTGTCCTTTTCTGATACTGCACGTCATTCTAGATCTACTGGAGAAAATAAGATTTGAATTGTTATAAGCCTAGACTTTTCATTTAGCCTAATCATGGCAAAAGTGCCTTGAATAATAGATATAGATTTTATTGGTACCAGGTTGGAGCTCAACATTGCCCTGACTAGGAAACCATAGCGCGACTAGCACTGCCAGTAGGGATCAAGCCAAGATTTTCTGAATACAAATCTATAGGTAACCACTGAGCCATGGAATAGGCATTTTTACAACAATCTTTCAAAAAAAAAAAGACTGTCTCCCGGATGATAGATTAATAAATTATCAGACTTTGTGTGTACATTTAGATCTAGTTTCATATAATATACATGTAGACCCGTGGGCTTATGAAAGTTGTTTTCTCAAAGCTACGGATTGCTTTTGCCTGCTCCCTGGCCAGAGGATTTTTGTCGATAATGGGAGACAGAGATACAGAACTAAATTGAAAATAACCTGGAGGCACAAAAAGCACACTCATTAGATACAGAGCCACCCTGCCTTGGGTTACTTCGATAAAATTGATAATAACTATCTATGTTGTGAATTAATTTTCAGTTGTACATCTCATGTACTGATAGACATTACAGCGTGTGGTCGGCATTTAACGCCGTTTTTATGATTTGATAGCTTTATTAAATCAGTTTTAAATCAAAGCGGATACAGAAAAAAAGTAGACTACATATGCACGGTATATGGTAATATTTATTACTACATTAGAGTTATTTTAACATTTCGATCTGAATCTAGTATACGAATGAAAATATGAGCTATGCTCTGTGAAAAGGGGACTTAATTCATCTGCGAAAAGTATCGACCATGGTCAGCCTGCGCAGTCCGCGCAGGCTGACCCAGGCCGAAACTTTTCGCTATTAGTTAATTTTCTGTATGTCCAAGGACCATTCTACCTCATAATTAACACTTAAGCTGCTGAATAAATGAAACGCAAATCTCTACTCAATACTAAAAGCCCAAACATTGCTGTTTCAAAGTTGATTTCATCGGAAAGAAACTACTGTATCGGACAGTAGAGATCAAAGATCAGACTGCGCGTTCTGTGCAGTCTGATCTTGGTCTACACTGTCCGCAAAAGGTCAGTGAGTCGCGATAAGCAGCTTAGGGGTTAAGTCGATTGTTTAAAGAAATGGCTATTATAGATCCATAGTTATGTGATGGTTTGCATGGTATCATGTAACACGGAGATGCATTAAGCCCCCTTTTGTCAGAGCACAGCTCAAATCTAACAATAAGATTTAGCCTATTACGAAAATGAAAGGTGCTGTGAATTACATAGCAAAATCATAGGAAATGGACAGTTGCTTCTAAACAAGAAAGTGGTTACCCCCCCCCCCCCCCCCCCCCCCCCACACACACACACTTTTTTTTTCGGCGTAGCTGAATGTGCTGGCTTTTGACCTACTGTTTGGTACTGCTAATAAATGAACCAACAGAAATTGGTGATCGGTCAAAAATGTAGACATGTTTATTTTAAGGGCCCCTGCCAATTTGATGGCAAATTTACGCCGTCTGTCTATTTGAATCCTTATCCTGCTATGCAACTAAAACAAAAATTTCAAGTCGATAGTTTAAACCTAAATATTGCTATTTCCAACTTTTTTTTTTTTTAAACATCTCCTTGTCGGACAATGTAGATCCAAAGATCAGACTGCGCGTTCTGTGCAGTCTGATCTTGATTTACGCTGTCCACAAAAGGTCAGTGAGTCGCGCGTAGCAGCCTAAGGGTTAGGATGGTAGGCCTAGAGAAAGATTGGTGTCTACAGATTCAGGATCAGAATGCACGTTCTGTACAGTGTGATCTTGATCTGAACTGTCCGCAAAAGTAACAAGATCTATAGTTGTGATTGGCATTCCCAAGATGTTAAGGTAACAATAGGAAACTTATATAAAAAACTCTTAAATTCTGGGATGAATATGGTGATATCCCATCGAAAAAGACAGTGGGCGCTTTTAATCACAGTTGCTGCAGCAGTGGCTGATTGTTGATTTTTTTTTTTATCAGAAGCCAAAAATTTAGCCGTGTCAAATTTGAAAGCAGAGCGTGTAGTCTGATCTTCATCAACATTGCTCGCAGTTGTTTCACTTGTTTGAAGGGTGTTTTACGACGCGTTCGATAGTATTCCAGACATATTTGGTGAAGTCTAGCATGTTTACGTTTATTCCTGGTTTTAGCAGAACTTAGCAAGGGCCCTGCATTGCTGTTATAGCACATTGTGTCATGACATGCGTCGCTAAAACATATGAACCATGCTTTGTGAAAATGGGGTTTAATGCGTCTGCAAACAGTATCGACTCCAGTCCGCGCGGGCGGACATAGGTCGATGTTGTTTCCTATTTGTAAATTTTCTGCATGTCAAAGGACCAGTGTACCCATGATTCAGTGGGTTGTTATACAAAATGGATTTTATGGATCCCTAATTATTGATGACTTGCTTGGTATGCATCACGGAGATGCATTTAACCCCATTTTGCTAAAGCACTGCTCATATATAAAATTTGACTTCTTTGTTCGTCAATGGGCAAATACTCGATGCTGTAAATTTATAATTCACGCATCCTTTATTCCATTGTTACCTGCAGGTAATATCTGGTAGCCAACAAGTAAGCGAGCTGGAGCTCAAGGTTTCCATTGCCGACGCCGGAAGGCGTCTTTCCTCCCCGGTACATTCCAGCACACCATCTCCGGTACAGAATCAAAATGGCGTCGGATTCCAGAGCAAGATTTCCGGTGTACCGTGTCCAGCGACACCTACCCGCTACACAGCGCCGGTACACATTGATGTAGGGGGCGTTATTTATACGTCATCACTGGAAACACTTACAAGGTAAATATTTGTTATTGAGTACTGTTCTACGCCGCTTTCAAAAATATTTGAGTGATGCTCTGTGAAACGGTGGATTAATGCATGTCCAAAAAGTTACGACCCAGGTCAGCCTGCGCAGTACGCGCAGGCTGACCTGGGTCGTAACTTTTCGCTATTGTAAATTTTCTGCACTGTCAAAGGACCGCTCTCCCCATACTTTCAGTCTGCTGTTTGACAAAATAAATTTTATGGATCCATAATTATGTGATGACTTGAATGGTATAATGCATCACGGAGATACATCAAACCTCATGTACTCAGACCATGGGTCATTTCTTATTCATCATGGCGACGGCTCGCATATTCGTGTTGCATTAGTTTTTCTAGTGTTGCGTTAAAGATACATTTATACTCGTTTTCAGTCAGTTTTAACCCATTTCATCTTTCTTTTATCAAACTATAATCATTCTTGTATCATCAGGCCAAATGTTTCCCCTGATGATTGCAAGGTTGCACAGATTATTACGGATAGACAGTGCGTTTCATTCTCAAAAGGCCTTAGAAGCAATCACTGTTTTAGCGTTTGCGGTTTTACATCGAAGATTTCCGATATATGTTTATTCCTTACTCTATATTTATCGGTATTTTTTCTAGGCTGATTAAATCTTAACCGTTCTACAGTCTATCACATTGTAACAGCAGTTTTCTCTCTGACTGTAAGGATGTATCTTTAAGGCTAGTATTTGTAATATATGTAAGCGCTATCAAATGAAATAGATCTATCCTTATCATACATTTATCAAGAATTAATTTCATTACTCCCGGATTTGTAACTTAAAACTTCAAGTATTAAGGCGCTAATATAGTTTTTTACCATTACACGCTTTAGGCGATTTCTGAGTTATTATTAAGCTTGTTTTTCATAAGCTATGGAATCTGTTTAAATAAGACCTGAAGGGAGGAAGATTAATTTTGAATCTAGGTCAAGACTTTACCCAAAGCCTGCTAAATAAATTAACCCTTAGGCCGCTAAGTGCGACTCAACGACCTTTTGCAGACAATGAAGTTCAAGATCAGACTGCACATGACGTGCAGTCTGATCTTGGATCTACACTGTCTGATAAGGAGATATTCCCCCCCCCCCCCCCCAAAAAAAAATGAGTTTGAAATAACATTATTCTGGGTTTTTACTTTCGGCTTGAAAGTTTCATTCATCTTATTTCGCAGGGTAAGAGTTAAGGTAAACTTTTCCAACCAGGTAATAAGATATATAACCCTGAAGTTCACTGGGTTCTTAAGGACCAGAATATGAATATAATAGATGGACAGTGTGAATCCAAGATCAGACAGCACGTTCTGTGCGGTCTGATTTTGATTCACACTGTCCACAGAGCTCCTTAAGTTATCACTTGCAAGCAAAAGGTTAGATTTCGCCCTCTGGGTGGGTGTTTTCCTTGCAAACATAACTACTCGTACAAAGTTTAGATTTCAAGGTAATTGCAAGTAGTAACCCAGAACTGGTGAAAGCCAAGAAACGCATAAATAAGTGGTTTCACCGTCATATAACAACAATACTGTTGAATACGCCGTAAATACCACCCATGGAAATCGGTTTTATGACATTTTGTTTGTTTGGTGTTAAATGCCGTTTCAACATTATTTCACTTATATTGTGGGGACCTGTGCACCTATACATGCTTTCCATTAGCTCTTTTTGCCACTACTTTCGCCAACAATCTTTCCAGGCCATTGGCTACTTGTTCACATAATCAAACTGAAATAATGCGTTGCAGGCGGTGGCACAGAAGAGAGTCCTGTGGCAATGACTTTCATCAATGTTTTACTGTTTTCTCGAGAAATGCAATGCCAAAAAAATACTTTGAATAAACTTATGAATTCAAATTATCAAATGTTTTGAGCCATCGACTGTTCACTGTATAATTAGATGCATTCTTACAGACAAGACTTTAGTTTGTGAAAATTAGGTTACCATTTCATGTTTACAGCCCGAGGCAATGGTCCACGTTGTGTACTTAATAGCTTGGATCGAATAACAAACAAACTGGTTCATTTTTACACCTTTATCATTAACTTTTACCAAACGACCAAATTTTAGACTTGTCCAACATGAAAGTATTTGCGGAGGACAAATAAGATATTGAGATTTGTCTTTGAAAGGATAGAAAACATTGTGGGAAAAGGAGAAAAAACTGGTTACCAGCATTTTCTCCCTTTCACACAATGTTTTCAAAGGGCCTCTTCCTCCATGTCGTTAAAATACTTGATTGTTTGGTACGGGGTAAAACTCCTAAGGCATTCAAATATGGGGCACTTATTTAAGTATCTGTAGTACCCGTTTACCAGCCGTTACTATTTTGACTTTTGTCAAACTTAACGATTGCTAAATGGTTGTACTTCACTCTTTACCAAGCGACAAAATTTTTTACTTGTCCAAATTGAAAGCTTTTGCAGACGACAAATTAAATGTTACCCAAAACATGGAATTTACTTTTCTCCACGGTAAAAAATATTGTGGGAAAAAAGGGAGAAAAAATGCTGGTTACCCTTTTCCAATAGTGTTTTCAAAAGCTTTTGTTTGTGAGAGCAGCCATTAAATTGAGAAAAATGTTAATCGAAGTTGTTCAACATCAGCGTTAGTATTAGAGTCAGTATTATCGTCAGAGTTAGCATCTGCGTCAGTGTTAGTGTTAGCGTCAGCGTAAGCGTCAGTGTCAGCGTCAGTGTTAGCGGTATCGTTAGCGTCAGCGTAAGCGTTACTGTAAGCGTCAGTGTAGGCGTAAGTGTAAGCGTCAGTGTCAGCGTCAATGTTAGCGTCAGTGTTAGCGTTGGTATTAGCGTCAGCATCAGTGTTAGCGTAAGTGTAAGCGTCACCGTGTTAGCATAAGTGTAAGCGTCACCGTTATCGTCAGCGTCAGTGTTAGAGCAAGCGTAAGTGTAAGCCCCAGCGTTAGCGTCCGTGTTAGAGTTAGAGTCAGCGTAAGTGCAAGCGTCAGTGTACGCGCAAGTGTAAGCGTCAATGTTTACGTTTGCTTCAGCGTAAGCGTAAGTGTAAGCGTCAGCGTCGGTGTTAGTGTCAGGGTCAGGGTCGACGTTAGCGTTAGCGCTGGGGTCGGCGATGGAGACGGCGTCCATGATCTTTAGGTTAAGGTCGTAGAGTTTCACATTTTACACTGAAGTTTTACGTTAAAGTTTTTAAAGGCTCATATTTTCCAAACTAAAATATAGATTTGGTTTATATTTGATTTGATGACAGATACAGATTCAAAGTTTCACTGAGCGTTACCTTAGCCATCTCTATAATCTTAAGGTCAAGGTCACAGATTTTGAAATTTCACATCAAAATTTTACTAGAGCTACGATATTCCAGATCGAACGATTGATTCGGTGCATATTTAGTATGATGATGGATAAAGGTCCAAATTTTCATTCCCTGTCCATGCCTGTAACCAAAAGGTCAAGGTCACAGGCATTTTCCGAGACGAAGTCCAGGAAGAGCAATTACACTGAACCTGGCGTCGGAGTTGATGCTGGGTGTTCTGTCCCTGGCTTGGAACCTGTTGCTGTTTCAAGGCACTGCAAACTCCAACAAACTCCAACACTTGACTTTTCAATTCGAGCTGTGTTGTTGGATGACAGTTACCGTTTGTCTTTTTGTGACCATGAATGCGAGAAAAGTCTGCAGTATGACGACAAAACAAGATGTGTGTAGGTTGAAGTGTGTTCATTTGTCAGCACCCTTCCGCTTCATTACTTTCAAAAATACTTTAATCACTTTGATTTTATAACTCTGATACTTTCATTATCTTGATTTTCATTTTCTCCATACTTTGATTTGATTTTTATTGTCAACAAGCTTTCATTTCTTCTATTTTCATAATTATCGTTCGTACAGTACTGCTGGGCCCGTTAGGTCAGTCGGTAACGTACAGGGCTTGATACAACGGGGTCTCTGGCTCAAATTCCAAGTTCAGCCAAGTTCTTTCCGATCATATATTTTAGTCATTGCGGCAGGATTCATTCCTTTTTCTCAGCTGACTTTTTTTTTTTTTTTTTTTTCGATAATAGTTAGTTGCAAAAGAAGCCAGTTACTTGGGAAGAATATTGAAGGAAGTACTAGTAATGGAAACCCTAAAAAAGCATGAATAGATACACAGGCAGCCGCGATATAACTGAAGTAATGTTGAAAACAGCGATTTACGCTCTACAAATAAACTTAAAATATTTCAGGCGCTACAGCACTCAAGGTACTTTGATTTTAAATATCCTGACACTTACAGTGCTTTGACTTAAATTTATCATGCTACTTTTAGTACTTTGAATTTTACCATCATCGCCATACTTTCAGTACTTTGATTTTATTTGCGCCACACTCTCGCACAAGTCTTGTTTTATGGCAAACATTTGCAGCGAGCCTTTAGGCGTTCCTCTGTTGAAAATTTCTCAAACAATCCCAAGTTCCCTCCGGCATGATATTAGATTAACTCTTTGCCAGACGACAAAATTTAAAACTCGTTCATATTGAAGGTATTTGCGCTCGACGTATCAAATGTTGCGCTTGAAAACTACAATAATTGTCCTTAAAGGGTTAGAAAACAGTATAGGAAGGTGGGAAAATACCGATAACCAGCCTTTTTTCCCTACCATTATTAACATTTTTTTTTTCAAAAGGCTTATTTGTCAGGGTCGTTTCAACAAGGGATCCTTCGGTAAAGGGTTCTGTGTATGACTCTGTTGCCATAGCCACCACCGGAAGCGCCCACGGGCGTTTCACGTCAACAACAGAAAACAGAAAAAAAAAATCCTCCGCGCTCTTAGTGGTAGAAATAAGATCGTCTTTGGATTGATTCAACATGGCTTCGGGCAGTTCGTTCTACCCTTTCATCCTGCTTGAGTCTCTGTGGAACCCTTTACCACACGATCCCGAGGTTTAACGACCTGCAGAAAGAAAGCTTTTGAAAGCATTGTGGGAAAAGGAGAAAATGCTGATAACATGCATTTTCTCCTTTTCCCACAATGTTTACTCTTCTAGAAACAAGCTCAATGTTTTCAGCCAATTTTGATTTGTCGTCTGCTATTGCTTTCAAATTGGACAAGTCCAAAATTTTGTCGTTTGATAAAGAATTAACCAGTTACCTCAAAGGCTACTTTTAGACCCAGTCAACTCTTCACAAAACAACCCATGTTTTAACGAGCTGGGGGGTAATATGCCTGTGAAAACATTGTTGGAAAAGGAGAAAATGCTTTCACAATGTTTTCTACCTTTTAAAGGTTAAACTTTATCTTTCGATTCATGTTTAACGTCTGCAAATGCTTAAATGCTTAAGTCTAAGATTCTATGATCGGGTGAATGTACTTGAAATCCAAAACAAGTGTAAGATAGGAGAAACATCTCAAGGAAAAGAAAGTAGCGTCCCTGAATTATATGAGAAACATTGTTGGAATAGGAGAAGATGCTGGTGACCAGCATTTTCTCCTCTCCCCACAATGTTTTCTACCGTATCAGACAATGCTTATTATATCTGTGTAACAATTAGAGTCTCTTTGCGATTTGGAAGACAACTGATTGCTTTCAACGATTTACGCCGCTTTTAACATTATTTCAGCCATGTCACAGCGATAGCTCGCCTATTCATGAATTTATGTCATGGGTTCACCAGCACGAGTACTAGGCTAGGGCTCTGAAATGTTTTGCTTAAGGACACTGCCACTAAAAACCCAAAGCTGCGAGTGATGATCGAACCCCAGACCTCCAGGTTTCGAATCCGACACCACTTATGCGAAGCAAGACCCCTAGCCAATAGCAACTGAGCAAAAGAAAATATGAGGGACAGGGCTGCCTTTCCCAAAAATGCGTACCACAAAATTTGTGTACGCAATTTATTGAAAGGCAGTCCTGGTAAGCAAGCATCAAGTCTGAAAACAAGTTTCGCTAAACTGCATAACTCTACGTTTTGAGTAAATATTTGCATAACTTTACGCCAGCTCATACCACTGGGTAAAGCAGGGATCGTATGTATGTATGTATGTATGTATGTGATCCCAAATAATTCACGTAAATGTAGGTATACGCAGTTAATGAAACGCAGCCCAGCTTCCCTATATGATACTTTCAGAAACACGATCAATATGTGGCTTCGAGGTTTAAAGAAATTATCTGTAAACACTTTGTCATGTCTAGGCGGATTTCTCAAACTTATATGTGCTCTTCAAACTATTAAACAACCAGAGGCAATCGACTTTCTCTTGTTCGAAGTTGTTCATTGGAGAAAACTTTGACACTTTCAGCGCAGGACAAATAAGACATGATTGAGCCATGCTCTGGCAAAAGAGGGCTTAATGCATCTCCGTGATGCATAATACCAAGCAAGTCATCATATAGGTATGGATCCATAAAATCCATCTTGTCTAACAATAGGCTGTATCCTGAGGTAGAATGGTACTTTGATATACAGAAAATTGACCTATAGCGAAAAGTTTCGACCCAGGTCAGCCTGCGCGGACTGCGCAGGCTGACCTGAATCGATACTTTTCACAGATACATTAAGCACCCTTTTCACAGAGCATTGCTCAATTATAGTTTGGCGGGTTGCGTACACCACGATCAGACTTAAAGAAACTTAATGGAATCCGTCTGCCAGTCCACTCTGATCTTTGAATATAAAAAGTATATTTGTAGCCGTTAGAAATGGTCGACCTTTTTTTAAAAGAAGCCTTAAATAATTTTTGCAGCCGGATGGTTTTCAGCCGTATTCTGGAAAACTTTCGTCGTTGTGGAGAGAGAGAGAGAGAGAGAGAGAGAGAGAGAGAGAGCAAGCAAATGCTATTCTGTATTTGTTTCAGTTTGATTCAGTTTGGTAAATAGCTAACACCTTATCTGCCTTATCAGATGGCAAAATTTTTGACATGTCCAAATTGAGTAAAGAAGAAAATCAGACGACAAATTCAAAGCAACCCAAAAGGTAATTCTGTCTTTGAAAAGGTAGAAAGCATTGTCAGGAATGGAGAAAATGCTGGTTACCGACATTTTCTCTTTCTCTCACAATGTTTCCTAAAGCTTTCTTTCGCAGGGTTATTAAAAGTCTGGATTATTTGGTAAAAGGTTAAAAATGAAAGAAAGCACGGCAAAGTCCTACATTCCCGTGTATTTCACATGAACGTGTACATATTATTTCACCGTTATTTACCACTTCTAAGAACTTCCCCCAGGGCTAAATTGATAACGATGAGAAGTGTCAGGGAATAAATCCACTCGGTATTTACGTATCTACCAAAAGCCCTGTGGGTGGAGAGGTTTCGTAATAATCGAAAAAGGATGTAGGAAAAATCGGGAGATTTTTGCACCACATTTATTACCTAATTTAAATTTATATTCTTCAAACGTTTAACTTCAAGACATAATTCCGATCCTTTAAAACTTGTAAATAATTCCGTGTTTAAACAACTTTGAGAGAGAAAGCTTTAAAAAAATATGGGTAGAGGAGACAGTTCTGGTAAGCAGCATTTTCTCCTCTTTCCACAATGTTTTCTACCATATCAGATGAATTCATGATACAAGTTTACCAGTGCCAATTTCAAAATACTCTTCTGCAGATATTAAGAATTTGGAAGAATCTAAAATTTGTCATTTTGGAAAGGATTAAACGTCTATTGTCAAGGGGAGTTTTTGTTTTTACTTTCTATCCTTTATCACCCGTCAACAAAACTGGGACAGTCACAAAAAATGACTTAGTATTGTCTCTCCTACAAAATGCTTTGATAGGGAAAAAACATGGATGCGCAAAAATGTTTAAGTTGAAAACGGGTAATAACTCTTTAAGGCTTAAAGCAGGAAGCGGAAGAAAACTGGTTATGTGCATATATCGTCTGTGGTTGTGGGTGTCAAAAGTTTCAATGACATTTGAAATGATGAGCGAGTTCCTGACAAAAATAGATCAATAAGCACGCTTACAAACGGAGGGGCTGATTCTAGTGCCTAATTCCTACGCCTTACCCCAACCCCAAACCCCCGACCCCTACATCCACACACACTTCCGCTTTACGAGGAAATAATTATGGAATGAGCCAGCCAGCCTCTGTCAGATCCACTAAATAATTTGGAATGGATCTTCAGAAGCGCCACTTTTTAACAGACGACAAAAGTTTACATTTTCACTAAACTTAAAGGTTGTGCAGACCATAAATTTAACATAGCACGATTGACGGTATTTGTCTTTAAAGGGTAGAAAATTGTGGGTAAATGAAAAAAATGCTAGATAAAGAGAGTTTAACAGTCTTTTTTCTCTCTTTATCAAATGTATGTGAGCTATGCTCTGTAAAAAAGGTGCTTAAATACATCTCCGTAATGCATTGTGCCAAGTAAGACATCTTATAATTAGGGATCCATAAAATCCATTTTGTCTAACAACCGACTGTACCATGAGGTAGACTGGTCCCTTGGCAGGCAGAAAATTGACCAATAGCAAAAAGTTTCGGCCAAGGTCAGCCTGCGCGGACTGCGCAGGTTGACCTGGGTCGATACTTTTTGCAGATGCATTAAACCCCCTTTTCCCAGAGCATGGCTTATGTAACAATGCTTCTGCCTCGTATTCAGGTCATATATCCACTTATTACGATATCTGTAGCTGATTTCTTCTGATTTCTTCTGTTTCACTTTTGTTTACAGATTTCCGGAGTCCCGACTGGCGCGATTGTTTAACGGAAATGTTCCGATTGTACTCGACACCCTGAAGCAACACTACTTCATTGATCGAGACGGGAAACTATTCCGCTACATTCTGAACTACATCCGGTCATGTAAACTGATGCTTCCTGACAACTTCAAGGAGACCGAACAACTCTACGACGAGGCGAAGTACTTCGAGCTTCACGGAATGATGCGAGAGCTGGAAGTTATCATGAAAGGTAAAAATGTCAAGAAGGAGAAGAACGAGCTAAACGACTCAAAAGGCGGGAAAGAAAATGAATTTTGTGACTGTGTAGCCGTCAGCCTTAGCCCCGATCTTGGCGAAAGAATATCACTCAGCGCGGAGCGATTTCTGTTAGAGGATGTATTTCCGGAGCTAAGCTCCGCCCTGATGGATTCACGGAATTCTGGGTTCAATATGGACAATCGTTACGTCATCAAGTTTCCGCTGAATGGTTTCTGTAAACTTAACTCAATTCAAGTGTTCCAGAGGCTTCTAAACCAGGGTTTCAGGATCGAAGCCTCAACAGGTGGTGGTGTGGAAGGACAACAGTTTAATGAATACTTGTTTGTGAGAAGGAACTGTAAAACTGTGTAAAAAGTAATGTACAATGGAGTGACCCGAAATATGACTTGCTGTCGTGCTTTACTTCTGACATTGAAATCCAACGATGTTGAATGAATGTGTTGATATCGCTACAAGCAAACAGGTCTCGTTGAGGAATGTTTGAAATGAGCCATGCTTTGTGAAAAGGGGGCTTAATGCATCTGCGAAAAGTATCGACCCAGGTCAGCCTGGGCTGTCCGCACAGACTGACCTGGGCCAAAACTTTTCCCTATTGGTCAATTTTCTGTATGTCAAAGGGCCAGTGTACCTCATGATTCAGTCGGTTGTTAGACAAAATGGAGTTCATGGATCCATAATTATGTGTTGACTTCCTTGGTATAATGCATCACAGAGATGCATTAACCCTTTCCCAAACAAGCCCTGGTTTTCACGTGTCTGCAGTACAAGTCTTTTGAAAACACTGTGGGAAAAGGAGAAATTGCTCGTAACGAGCAATTTCTCCTTTTCCCACAGTGTTTTCTACCCGTCTGGAGAACTTTCCGTCATTTTCATCAAATTTAAAATTGTCGTCTGCAAACTCTTTCAATTTGGACCAGTCTAAAATTTGTCGTTTGGGAAAGGGTTAAGTTCACTTTGCCAGAACACAATCATATTAGCCCTTATCCTGCTAAATGAGTGATATGAAACTGTCAAGCCGATAGTTAAAACCCGAATTTTGCTATTTCAAAGGTATTTTCTGGGGAAAAGATATCTCTTAATCGGACAGTGTAGATCCAAGACTAGACTGCACGTTCTGTGCAGTCTGATCTTGATCTACACTGTTCGCACAAGGTCCTTGAGTCGCCCTTAGCAGCCTAAGGGTTAGAAAAGGGTATACTCAATGGAGCCAGACGCCAAAAATCTTCAGAGACCTTTTTTGTCTTATTATAGAGGAAAGCTGTACCCTTTTTAACTTTTTCGTCTCTTTCAAAACAATATAGTGATATACGTACGTGTAGTCATTTTTAGTTTTGACTTACTAAGACACCATTATTTACTGATCAGGAAAATATCTAATTATTTCATGCTTTACGGTAGTTTATCGGGAAAATAATGATGGATTATGGTTTGCTAATTTCACCGTTTCGACCAGTGAATTTACCGATTGATAAACTCACTGGTACGGAAATAATCGACAGCTCCCGTGTACCTCGCAAGTCCCAACAAAAAGGGATTAGAAGCAAGAAATGAATAGAATACTTGTTTGTTGATCGAAGTTTATTTCATCTCATGAACACCATACGCTTTCACACTCGATGAAATGTTCACTAGATGATTAATCTAGTGAATTTTAAAAGACGATTTCTGTCTTTTCAAGAAAACTTTCTTGGAAAAGGAGAAAGTGCTGGTTATAAGCATTTTCCCTCCATGTTTTCAACAGCCTTTGTCAGGGTCGTTCGGACACGGGGTAATTTTGAAAAGGGTTACATGTGGTTTAAGTTGTGCTGTAAAAGGAGAAAATGTTGGTTACGAGCATTTTTTTCTTTTCGCACAATGTTTTCAAAAACCGCTTTTCAAGAAGGTCGTTATGACTGAAGATCTTGTGGTAGAGGGTTAATCCAAGAAACTGAATACAGATATTTCTAGCACCTGACTAGATTGGTTACCTCCCCTGATAAAGAATTAAAAAGTATGAGCTTTGCTCTGTTAAAATTAGGCTTAATACATCTGAAAAAGGTTTTGGCCAATGTTAGCCCGGGCAGGCTGACCTGGGCCAAAATGTTTTGCTGTTTGTCAATTTTCTGAAAGTCCAAGGACCAGTTTACCTCAAAATTCAATCAGTAGTTAGATAAAATGGACTTCATGGATCCATGATTATGTGATGACTTGCGTGGTATCATGTATCACGGAGATGCATTAAGCACCGTTTTCACAGAGCATGGATCGTACATAGAATATGATTGTGGGACCAGTGTAGCACCCGGCTTGGATCTTTGAGGCGGGACATTTAGTCTGGATTCAAAATTATCGGTCAGTCTCATTCGAATTCAAATAATCAAGACTAGCTAGATGATCATTCTTAGAATTAGAATTTTTAAGAACATTTATTACTCTTTCAGCGTCAAATATATTAGCCGTTCTCTGGCAAAAGGGGGTTTAACTCTTTACCAAACGACAAAATATTACACCTTGTCCAAATTAAAAGCATTTGCAGACAACAAAATAAATTTGACTCAAAAAATAAAATTTCGCTTTAGAAGTGTAGAAAACATTGTGGGAAAAGGAGAAAATGCTGGTTACCAGCATTTTCTTCTTTTCCCACAATGTTTTCAAAAGGCTTCTTTCACAGGGTCGTTAAAGGTCGGGATTGTGTGGTAAAGGGTTAAGGCATCTCCGTGATGCATAATACCATGCCAGTCATCACATAATGGGGGCCATTCTTGTAAGTCAAATTATCTCCCTTCCCGGGTAAACACTAAAGGTAACCAAATTACGGATTGGTCCTTTTACCTGTATTCCTTTGTTTTTATCCTTGATTCCCTTGGGAACGTTGCGATAGATATAATATGATTTATGACATATATATAAGGACTCCATGTAATTTTAAAGCAAATTTCGTTTCCAATCATCAGGGAAAAGAGTTTAATCAATTTGTAAAACAATCTGGCGAGATTTAGTTGAGATATTATCTCAAAAACATATCTGTGTAGTGCAAGAAAATCAAGGATAAAAACCAAGTAACAGCTTAATTAGGACCAATGTAGTACGGGAGAGGAATCAAGGGAAGTAACCGAAGAATGGCCCTCATTACGGATTCATAAAAAACCTTGTTGTCTAACAACCAACTAAATTATGAGGTAGAAAGGTCCCCAGACATACTGAAAATTTACTAAAAGCAAAAAGTTTCAACACAGATTATTTAGTGGTCAGAGCGCAAGCCGAATTTGTGTGGTGTTTATGGACAAAGTAGATCAAGATCAGATTGCTTTTTGCCGGCAGCATAGATCAAGATCAGACTGCACAGAACGTGCAACCTGATCTTGGATCTACGCTGTCCGCTACTTTGTTAAATTGGCAAAAGTACCGTCGCAGTTGTATTTTTCTTTGCTGCTTTTCCTTGATTGAGAAGATATATCTATCTATTTGGCGCTTTGGGAGTGAAGGCCACATGTAATTTGTACATTCTGAAGGTACAGAGTGGGGCTAAATAAAAAGATAAGAATGGGGCTACGCTTACCTGTACAGCTTTTTTTGTTGCAGCAGTATCACAAATTTCAGGCTGATGAAATAAATCGTTCCGACTTTATGAAAAGTACTGGTATAACTTCAGGGCAAGAACTGACCTAGTGTAATGTACTAAAGTCTATATGATCTGAGAAACTGTATAAACTATAAAACATTTTAAAGTTTCAGGACATGTACATGTAGTGCTGACTGGACTTAGACATATGAACCATGCTCTGTGAAAAGGGGGCTTAATCCTTTCCCGAACAAGCCCTGGTTTTCACGTGTCTGCAGTACAAGTCTTTTGAAAACACTGTGGGAAAAGGAGAAATTGCTCGTAACGAGCAATTTCTCCTTTCCCCATAGTGTTTTCTACCCTTTTTGAGAACTTTCTGCCATTTTCATCAAATTTAGAATTGTCGTCTGCAAACTCTTTCAATTTGGACCAGGCCAAAATTTGTCGTTTGGGAAAGGGTTAATGCATCTGCTAAAAGTATCGATCAATGTCAGCCTGCGCAGGCTGACATGGGCCGAAACTTTTCGCTATTGGTCAATTTTCTGTATGTCAACAGATCAGTCTACCTTATGATACAGTCAATTGTCAGACAAAGTAGATTTTATGGATCCCTGACTATGTAATGTCTTGCTTGGTATCATAGATCACGGAGATGCATTAAGCCCCCTTTTTTCCAGAGCATGGCCCATATAAATGCATAGCTAGGCTGACAGTAATTATAGCATTGTAATGTTTTAGTGAATGCATACTCAAATTGTGCGTATTTTACTTTGTCTGACCTAAGCTGTATATTACAGAGTAGAAAATCTAAGCAGTCTTGCCCTTTTCTGTAAGAAAATAAGTACACGTAAATGCAACTGGATTAGCCCCATTGAATTCCAATAAAAGTGCAGGTAAAGTAGCCCCATTCATACTTTTTTCCTTGCCCCACTGTATCTTTTTTTTAATCCCCATTGTGTTGACAATTAGCCCCACTGTACATCGCTCGGAGTGGATGTCAGTTTCGTTTCGTAGTGTGTAAATACCTCTAAAAACCTTAGTCCGTACCCAGGAACTATTCTCAATTGCATTCTTGGTTTTGTTCTAGACTTAAAAAAGAAACATAATTTCTGACTGGCTAAACCATATAACTCAGCCAATCAGAAATTACGATACTTTCAAATTTAGGTTTTTTTTTTTAGATTAACCCTTTCCCAAACAAGCCCTGGTTTTCACGTGTCTGCAGTACAAGTCTTTTGAAAACACTGTGGGAAAAGGAGAAATTGCTCGTAACGAGCAATTTCTCCTTTTCCCACAGTGTTTTGTACCCTTTTTGAGACCTTTCTGCCATTTTCATCAAATTTAAAATTGTTGTCTGCAAACTCTTTGAATTTGGACCAGTCCAAAATTTGTCGTTTGGGAAAGGGTTAAGAACATCAAGACTATTATCTAGAACAGTTGGTGACTACGTACCCTGATTACGCCTTTAGTGCATAAGACCTTTGATGAAGGATTATTCTGTGACATACAGTGATCAAAGGAATGGCGTTAAAAGTGTAAACTAGTATTTGTCATATAACATAGAGGATAGGAAACAACATAACAATGTGCTGTTTGTACCATGATTTATTCTAACCATTTGTTAATTGCAATTCATGATGAATAAATGTAAATCATTTGAAATCTGTACTTCACCTTTTTTCAGCTCATCTTAGGACGAAGTGCTCCTTGATCCATATTCACCAATCATTCTACGGGATATTCTCAGTCTTATTCTCCAAGATTTTCTAAATTTAAAAGTAGCACAACTTCTGATTGGCTAAACCATTCGGTTTAGCCAATCAGGAGTTGTGTTACTTTCAAATTTAGAAATGAAAGCTATTTTGATCTCTTCAGTGATCATAAAAATTGAACTTTGCGTCTCAGCTCGGCACGTCGTCTAACTTCCGCTCTGTCCGTTGCGTTGTCAACTTTAAAAAAAAAGGGGGGGGGGGGGGAATCAGAGGGTCAAGAAATAAGTAGGAGACACCGTTTAAGGAGAAGTGACCTATGGCAGCCTACTATGACCTTGACCTTTGGGCAAAGCGTCTAAAACCCAGTTCTGCACATCATCTAATGACATACTTTTATATTAATCCTTTTACGAACGACAAAATTGCGGGCTGGTCCAAATTGAAGCCATTTGCATGTAAAAATTGAATTGGCTTGAATAATGACCTGTATTTGATAGGGTAGAAAGCATTGTGGGAATAGGAGAAAATGCCGGTTACTAGCATTTTCTCCCTTTACCACAATGTTTTGAGAAGAATTCTTCTTTATGGTCATTATAACTCTGGATTGTGTGGTAAAGCGTTTAAGAAATTTAACAGAGATGGCCTTGACCCCCACTCCATTGCTGTGATCTTGTTCCTATAGTCTGACATGTGAAACCTCACCTGACGTCATGGTCCGTATTCAGATTAGTTCAGATGCAGTGCAAAACAGCTCTGAAAATAGTTAAGTTTATTAAGGTTCTAACATCTTCCAAAAAACAAGATGCTACTTCGGCATATGGTTTGTACATAATATAGATCATTTGTATTATGTGTTTGTTTCGTCGTATAATTTTGTTTATTACATAAAACTTCCTTCGGCAATGTATTTAACCCATGACTTATTTTCGATAATGCACTAGTGTATTATTGTTTTTTGGGTCCCGGTTATGCTAAGTTTTGTAGTTATGAGCACGTGAAGCCGGCGAAACGAACCATAGCACGTGCCTGAATTTATACTACCTCGCCATTTTGCGGGAAAATGACGTCGTTGTTGCTAAGACATAGACGTGCGGAAAATGTTACAATTTTCACGTTGAATAACAACAAGAAATACAGAGAAAGGTATTTAAAATCAATACAACGTGGAAAAAATCGATTTACTCCCCCTATAAACTGTTTCATTCTACTTTCGATGTAAATGTCACAGGTCTATTTTCTTATGTGTGTACACATTTCAAACCGAACCAAATTTGTTAGCATGGACCCATGAACGGTATAGGCTGAAGGTGTCGATGCAGGATACCTATTTGTCTGCCATTCGTTTTATGTGATAAATAGAATCTCACATTCGTGTTTTTGTATTATTCATTTTTATCAACTCGTTGACTAAAATGAATATGATGATCGCCAACGCACGCGTCATATAATTTCAGTCAACCTTTTTTTTTTATGTAAAAATGATAGATCTAACACATAAACACTTATGTAAGATCCTCTATGTATTCAGTTGAGTCTAGAAAAATGTTTACCTGACAACAAAATTATAGACTGGTCCAAACTGAAAGCATTTGCAAACGACAAATCAAATCTTCCTAAAATGACATTTGTCTTTGAAAAGGTAGAAACATTATGGGAAATGGTAAACATGCTTGCGAACAGCATTTTATCATTTTTTCACAATGTTTGCAAAAGCCTTCTCTGTCAAGATCGTTAAAACTGGAGATTTTGTGATAGAGGGTTAAATGAGTGAATTTATTTTCGCTTTCGATTAATGAGTTGGACTTACTTGATGTCCAAAAGGTAAATTTCTACATCAATCGTAGATAACTTTGGTCTTCGTTTAAAGTATAAGGTAACGGAGGGTGTAGGTCAAAGGTCAGACTGCACGTTCTGTGCAGTCTGATCTTTGAACTACGCCGTCCGCATGAGATTCTTCACATGCCACTGGCAAAGAAAGTGATCAAGGTAGATAACAGTTAAACTAGCCTAGATAACAATCGGGACATTGAGGTTGCTGATAAGCCCTTGAAAGTTAGTGTTCCTAAAATCATTGAGAAGGTAAGTCATAAGCTATTTGAATCTTTTGCCTTAATTGTTTTTATATTTATGCTTGTATGGGTTTCAACTATTTTGAAGAACCGGTATTATTAATTGCTTTTCGGTAGTTTATCGAGAAATAAGGGTGGATTATGGTTTGATATTTCATTGGTTACGACCAGTGAAAATACCGATTTTATATTTTCTAACTCTTCAATTGAAGGCGGAAACATGTAGATCCCGCGCACTAATTACCTAGGTAATCAGCGCGTCCCATTCAAATGGAGGGAAATATGACGTAATTTACGCTATAATTCTCGCGTTTTACTTAATACTGTAATGCGTTGTTATGTTAGGGGGGTACGCTATGGGGAAGAATGTCAGAATGTCGTATTTTTCTAGATCTATGTAATAATTGCAACGCCATGGGCAAAACAGGGGCTTTTGCCGACGGCGTAGAGCAAGATCAGACTGTACATAATGCGCCGTCTGATCTTGGTTCTAAGCTGTCTGCATGATTTTACTGGCCTACAAGATAAAAACATTTCAGAGTTGACATTCGAGTCTTTTTTACGAGCTTAAAAAATCAGTTTTTGTTCATAGAGTATGCTAAAGGTTAACTCTTTACCCAGAACTCCAGATAGTGGGAGTGATTATGGTTTCAAAATTGAAAATATCAATCACTCTCCACTAGGCCCTATGTTATGGGTACTCTTTAGAATCGTCTTATCGAGACTATTATAATGAGTACCCACAACATAGGGTTTGGAAGAGAAATAATGGATTTAGAATACTATTACTTTGCAGCCGTCAATAGGAATCAAGTTTAAAACTGGCTCTGAACGAGTTGCCCATATACATCTACGAGGATTGTCCACAAAGTAAGTAGACTTTTTCATAACTCGAATATTTATCAACAGTTTGAGACCAAAATTTGGTGAGGTATTATTGAATGTGTTATTGATATATGCTGCAAATTTCATTAAAATTCAATGATCCAGTAAAAAGTTACAAAGGATTAAAAAAAAAACCACTAACTGCTATCCGGTGCACGAGGTAGGACCATTTTAACGTCGTTTTGAAAAGTCATCTTGAACCTTATTCCACACAGTCACCACTACTATGTAGGCCTATATACATTTTCTAAAACAGACAGTACATTTGTTTTACGTGGCAATATAGAAATTGTTTATCGAAGAAAGGGAAGTCACAATCTTCAGTGTTTCTGCATCATGACATTTTTTGCAATGTCAGAATCCCGGCCCTTTGGATGCAACTTAATCTACACGGAAGTGAACAAGAGTTGAAACAGCTGACAAACTCTGGTGAGGGAAACAGTGTCAGATATCGTCGGTTTACTTCCAAAACGCCCCAACAACAGCTTGAAACAAGCTGTAGTTACGATATTTCAGAAGCAAGCAGACGAAATGGATGTTAGTGCATTTTATCTATCTACCTTACTTAAGTATGACGAATAAACTGTCTATCCTTCTGCTTCTCTGTGCACTGGCAGCATGCCTTCGCGTTTTGTAAGACCAAAAACATGTGTTTCCCGCCAGACTTAGAAACTCTTGGCTTCATCAGAAGTGAGGATTTCGGTGTATTATAAAAAAAAAAACTGAATGACTAAGTTTATTTCATACAGACATGTTCAGTACATTTATTTTTCATAGATAAACGAAAGATTGCGCAAACGGTGGAAAACAAAATATTCCTCTAAATGGAAAAGTTTAAGATGACATCAAAAGGGTCTTACGTCGTGCGTCGGGTTGCAGCTAGTGGTGTTTTTAAATCCTTTGTCAATTTTTACTCTTTCACTGTATTGTAGTGAAATTCGTTGCATGTATCAACGATATATCAAATATGACTTCACCAAATTTCGGTTTTAAACTGTTAATAAACAGTCGAGTTATGGAAACAGTCTACACACTCTTTGGACAGCCCTCGTGCCCCTAGAAATATCATAAGTTTATATTCGAGATCAGGTTACACGTTTCGAGCCGTATTATCTTGATCTACATAGCTCGTCTGAATACAAAAGTGTACCTATCGTATGCAAATATCTAGAGCTATCTATAGCAGATAACAGTTTCAAAGAATTTCGAGCGGTTTCTTTACCCTTTACCACTCATTTTACCAACGAGTTTTTACAACCCTAAGAAAGAAAGCTTTTGAAAACGTTGTGGGCAAAGGAGAAAATGCTGGTAAGCAGCATTTTCTCCGTTTCCCACCGTTTTCCCTCCGTTTTCTAACCTTTCAAATACAAACCCAGTCATTTTAGCAACAATTAATTTGGCGCCTGTAAATGAGCCATGATCTGGCAAAAGGGGGCTTAATGCATCTCCGTGATGCATTGTATCACCCAAGTCATCACATAATTATGGATCCATGATAACTAGTTTTTTTCAACAACCGACTTAATCAGGAGGTAGAATGGTCATTGGACATACAGAAAATTAACAAATAGCGAAAAGTTTCGGCTCAGGTCAGCCTGCGCGGACTGCACAGGCTGACCTGAATCGATTCGTTTCGCAAATGCATAAAGCCCCCTTTTCACAGAGCGTGGCTCATTAATGTTTTCGATTCGGACAACTCCTGAATTTTATTGTCTGGCAAAGAGTTAAACAGCGAGTTCACGCCAACGCAAATGAACGCTTTCCAACACAAATGAAGACTCAAAGTACGATAAGCCTGTTCGGGTAGCTCAGTGGTTAGCGTATCTGACTCATGACCTGATGGTGGCACGTTCGATACGTGGTTGAGGCAAACTTTATTTCCGGTGATTTTTCGCTTCTCACCTCCGATGCATGTGAGAAAAGCAGTCATTAGGAAAGAACGTTGTGTCAGTACTGGTGTGAGAAAGCCAGAAAGGCATGCGTAGGTACACTGACCGCCGTGATATGATCTAAGCTGTAAAAACGGCGTTAAACGCCAACACAAACAAACGAAATCAAAGGACGATGCTGAGCAGTTGCAGAGAACTGACTTCACCTATATTAGCTCTGTAGAGATTTCTACGCACAACCTTTAAAATAAGTTCTATAAATGGCCGACAACGCAATCCAAAATCGAGATTATTTTTTTTTCAGGTTATTTTCTCTGTTTAGAAGAAACACTACTAATATGGCGGACGATTGCGGGAATTGCTTTATTTGGACGTTAGTAGTCCTGTTCTTTAGCCCTCTTGTACTTCAGTATTATGGTGTGGCAAACTCTGAGTGGGTGGTGAGTGAAAGCTGCTTGGAGCTGCACAACAAACCGTCGTGTTGCGATGCATCAAACCCGAATAGTCATCATGACGACTGTCGCGGGTCTTTCTCGTTATCAGGTGATTATTATGTACAAAACTGGTCACGACATGTACACGAAGATATGAAATGAATGTTAATTAATTAATAGAGATTTACTCTGTAACAGTGTTTGATTTTAACTCTTTCCCAGATGACGACATTTTAGCCTTGTCCAAATTTGAAAGCATTTGCAGACGAGAGTTTCAATGTGGTTCAAACGGTGCAATTTTTTTTTTCTTTGATTGGGTAGAAAACATTGTGGGAAAAGGAGAAAATGCTAGTTACCAGCATTTTTTCCTCTTTCCCCCCGATGTTTTCAAAAGGCTTCTTTCCCAGGGTCGTTTAAAGTCGGCATTGTGCGGTAAAGGGTTAATGACAATGGTCGTAAAGCGATTTAAGGACAATGGTCGTAAAGCAACATCAAAGAATAGTAATCTTGTTTGAAGAATCTTTCTGTTTATATTGTCTGCAGCAGCAGAAGCGCTTTAATTTTGACAAATTTGGCCTTCTGTGACCTAATATCAAAGACAAGGCGTCGAACTGTATTACCTGCCGTTTACGAGCCCCAGTGTTCCGTCACAAGATCCATTGATTTCATGATATAATTGAGCCGTGCTCTGACAAAAGGAGGCTTAATGCATCTCCGTAATGCATCATACTATTATACTAAGCAAGACATCACCTAATTATGGATCCATAGAATCCATTTTGTCAAACAACCGACTGAATCACGTGGTAGAATTATCCCTTGACATGCAGAAAATTTACAGAGTAGCGAGAAGTTTCGGCCCATGTCAGCCTGCGTAGACTGCGCAGGCTGACATGGGTCGATACTTTTTGCAAATGCATTAAGCCCGTTTTTCACAGAGCATGGCTCAATTGTATTCAGTATTTTGGGTTCCATAAAGGAGCCTATCATATTCTTAGAGGTAAAATCAAGGTCCCATTTATTCGACGACTGAAAGAAATGGTCTATGATGCACTGCTTCTTTCCATGGTCCTCCTCGGAATTTACAACGAAGTATGTTTTTTTTTTAATCGTAGGCAATTAATTTGACAACAGTCTCTATTACCTCATGTAAATCATTGATAAAAATGAGAAAGAGGGTCGCTCCTAGAATACTACCTTGTGGAACACTACTTATACTTTGTGGCTATTTGAGTGAGGGCTATTTACAACTACTTCCTGGGTTCGGTCTGATAAAAAGTGTTTAAGATAGCCAGTTGAGAGTTGACCCGACTGTACCGTACGCCTCCAGTTTCTAAACTGATTTTGAATATGAGAGTGTATCAAATGTACATTTCTGAAGTCGTAGAAGATGATGTCTATATCTGCACCATTGTCTAGGGCTGTTGTTCAGTCAACTTGCGTGAAGTAATTCAGTCCTCTTTCTTCATTTCTTCCCGGTACTTTAATGGGCTGTCAAATATCATAAAGGAAAAAGATTCCAAGATTTTATTGAGAGAATTTGTCATGACAGCATCAGTTAACTAGGCTATCTTTTATACCGGACACTAGTATGTCATCGGTGGTCTGGGAGCCCATAGCACAGTAACCAAGGAAGTTGCTTTATTTCATAGCTACGGATCCATGTATTTCAAAGCTGATATTCAAATTTCATCGGCAATATCAGAGACGTTCCATACATTTACCCCAGTACTAAAACTCTCATATCACGTTGGGATTAGAAAGAACTTATCTGCATCAAAAGCTTTGAACTTTATTAACCACTTAGTATTTATCCATTTGTTCCGTTCTATATAACAGACTGAAGATAACAGAGGATTTTTTTTTTCGGTGAAAGATCGAAATTTATTTCATCGAGTGAACATCATCGGTAATTCTGCAGCCACGGGTGAAAATATCACCGCATGATGTTCACGAGATAAAATTAATTTCGATCTTTCACCGAAAAGAATTAATATTCTATTTATTTCATGCTTCTATATTCCCCTTTTTTGTTGGAACTTGCGAATTACAAGGGAACTCTCGGTATTTCCGTACCAGTGAGTTTATCAATCGGTAAATTCACTGGTCGAAACGGAGAAATTATCAAACCATAATCCACCATTATTTCACGATAAACTACCGAAAAGCATGAAATAAATCATCACAAAAGACGATAGAACGGATTTTTTCCATTCGAGTTCAGGTGAAGTTTGGATTAAGTTCTGCAGGTAATAATATGCCAAGCCCCGTAGCTCAGTCGGTAGCCATGGTACAAGACTTGAGAACAGGAGGTCGCTGGTTCGATCCGCGGCTTGATCAATTTCTTTCCGAGGATTGATGATAGTCACTGCGACAGGATTCATTCCTCTCTCACGATGGTTATGTAGGAAAGCAGCCTGTGGCTTGGAAAGAACATTGTGCGGAGTACTGGTAAAAAGAAACACCAGGAAAGCATTGAGAGGTGCACTGGCCGCCGCGATATAATTGAAATAATGTTGAAAACGGCGTTAAACACCATACAATCAATCACAATCAGCAGGTAATATAGTTGGACACCTTGTCTTATGTATAAGGTTGTAGAAGGTGAGGTTTTTTAAAATCCAAGTGCCTGTGTGCAGTATACATGGATCCGTGGAAATCGATATTGGACCAATCAGGTCATCGCATTTATTTGGCCCGATGTGCAGCCTTGTTGTTTGCTATTTCGGCTCACAAACAAGCGACTATTAATATTGGAGAAGTGCGATATTATGTGTGTTTACAACGCTTGAATTTTAGGAAAAAGTTTAAAGATGTGCATTGCGATCGTGTACGGCTTACGTGAGATATCCCAAGAGATTACAAGTTTGTGTGATGATTATGATTGACAATGGGACATCAGCAAAGAGTTTCGATCAATGCTATATTACACAATGGATTAAATAATGTTAGTTCCTTTTTCCTCTGAAACTCTCTGAAAAAAACATAAACTGTTTTACAATGGAAAACAAAGGTAAAATATATGAAATACTAATAAAAAGAAAGTACGTTCACTAAAATAGCTAACCTTGTTTAATAACCTCTGCACATCCAAAAAAGGGGCATGTGTCATCAATGTTTCAGTTTGACATTAGCATTAACTCTTGGTGCGTGAAGAATTCTGAATGTGTACATACAGACCAGAGTGAAAAAAAAAATGCAGTTTATTCTTGGTTTCAAACCATCTGCTACTTAGATTAGGTACATTTACGTGTATTCTTTACTGATGGTACATGTAGATTTTAATTATTAAACAGACTAAGTTCTGTTTTGTACAGTTCTGGAAGATCATCTCAAAAGGCATCTTATGTTAATTAAATCAACTTTTGACCTAGCCACATTTAGGTGGACTAGCACATATGCCATTTCAAAGGGTATGTCGGTAAACTGTTAACTGATAGGATGTGTGTTTGATTGCCGCTATAATCCACTCGACCACCCGCGGTCTTCAGTATATCACAAGATAAAACAAACTACCGCCAACGATATTAACAAGTTTGTTAATTGAAAGCACACATTACACATTTAAAAATCATCAGGCAACCATTTTCCCTTAACTTGAAATTTAAACATTTCTTAGACTTCCGCTATAATTTTCGAGAGTAATCCTGCGAAATAATTTGTCGGACTAATTGATATTTCTTATCGTAGAACTGAGTGAACCAGTGTACATTGTTCAACAACAACAACAACAACAACAAACTTTTAATTACACCCAGGTATACATGGTATACAATAAGGGCAATATACATAATAATAGTACTGCATGAAAATATAAAAGACGACTTCCGAAAAAAATAACAATTGTAAGCTGGAGATGATATGGAGGAACGATTTCGAGGGATAGAGCCGCTTACGCGCACCTGCTGGTCACGTGACCTCACGTGCGAAATACAGGTCGCGTAAACCCTACTTGAAAGCAGCAGGTAAGTTGTTTTTATTATTCATAAGTACTGCTAGATCAATTTACTAATAACACGTGAAGAAAGGGTGGAAAACAGACGGGGCTAGCGTCATTGTGCACATGAGGGTGTCAACAATGAGGCCAGCTCAGCCTGTTATATCGCCAGCCATGTGGGTAAAATTGCAAATTCGTCATTTTTCATGATATGAAATGAAGTATTCCAGACTCCAAACTAATTAATAAAACTATCACATTAATGTGTTGGTCTAGTGTTCAAGTGACAGCTGCTATCCTACTGACGTTGTCCTCTCTATTGCTCTTCTGCACACAACTGTGTGCCGCAGCGGATGGCGATTTGGCCTGTTGTAAAATTTGTAACTTATCTTATCCAGCTTCCGGTAGGTGTGTTGTTTTGTTGTTAGTGTTTCTATCAATACTTCACTAAAACAATGGAGCTTGGTTCATTGGGAGATGATATGTAGAAAAAGGAATACTAAAGTAACAATAGCGGCCAAAAGTAAACAAAGTGGGTGTTAAAATGCATTTAAATTTAAATCATGCCATTTTAAAGTATAGAAATTATTTTAAAGATGATAATCTGTTATTGTGCGGTCTTTTTTGTTTTTTCGTTTGTTTCAATTTTTGCCTGGTTTTAAAATTTATTTTTCAAACAAGAAAATTTTAGAAAGGTCCAAATTGGAAGCATCTGCGGACAACATATTAAATTTAGCTGAAATGATGGAAATGTCTGTTAAAGTGCAGAAAACCTTGTGGGAAAAGGAAAAAAATACTGGTTACCAGCATTTTCTCCTTTTCCCACAAGATTTTCAAAACGCTATTTCCTCGAGGTCATTAAAACTCGGGATTGTGTGGTAAAGTGTTAAGGCGTGGTTAAAAATCATTCAGACTCAATAACTGACGAACGAAATAAGTGTCAATTAGATGTGTTCTCCAAACTATGTTGCAAATGAAAGATATGTACGTATTTTCATTGTAGGGCTCCTGAGTATAATTGGCTGCATAATGTTCGCTATGAAGTACCCTGACCAAAAGTACGACCATTGCTTCAAAACATGTCTGGCGTCTGGCCTGCTAGTCATTATATTGAGCATGTTCACTCTCTGTTGCGATAGTGGGAGCAGTTGCAAGTCCAATGCCGCCACCCAGCCTCAGTACCAGCAAGTTGACCGCGTAACTGACGGTGAAGTTTGAACAGGTGAACAAGTTATAGTTGTTTCAAGAAAGACATCAGAGACATCCAAAGACAGATTTGTTACACGCCCATTTGGCTTGTTTTATATGTAGTGTCATTGACTTTAGCTGCGGAGATATTAGTCAGAAATGTTATTGCCAAATAAGGTGACCTTAAAAATTTATTTTTATGTGAATAATTTAGTAGTCTATATCGGATACCCTTGCTTGGTTGGGTACTTTGGTTGGGGGGAAAAAGTTCCCTGCATACACTCGACTTTTTTAAAATTCTGTCATTCACATGAGAGAAATACATGTATTTGTAAAAATGACGGTAACGATTCAACTTACGATTATAATACAAGTAATATTAAACTGAATATTTAGCAAACTTTAACATTTTGTCAAGTTCATGCGTTGTAATTATACCATACCCTTTCACTTTCAGCGAAAAGAACTTTTTACTGGGAAAATTGTGCAGTGCAAGTTTTTACCTTCTCTACACTGTAAGCTTTCTTATACAAGAAATTGAAGCCTTTGAATAGCGATATCTGCTCCTTCATCGCAGTGATCTCCCTTGATAAGTTCCAAGTGTATCTTGTCCACATCGAGATATCATCAACAAATCCTCTGTAAGAAAGCTTAAAGGGAGGAATTCAGCTTTTCTTTAATTTCACCAAACTTCAATACTGCTTTATTACTGAATCTAGTAAGGCGATGGCTGGCAAATCATCGGTAAAGAAGAAAGGCAAAAGTAAGAAGAAATATTTTTCAATGGCATTTCCGTAATAGGCTACGTAGCCTCATACGGTGTTTTAGATTTCGCGCCAAAGTTTCGCGAAGACTTGTGGAAATGTCACATGATCAATAACATGCGTCAAATACGAGCATTCGCATTCAAATCAGTATGATGACGCCATGCCTGATGTTGTTACAATAGGAGTTTTCGATTGAACAACAACTATCCCGTTATTCAAGCACCCAAAATTGAAGCTTTCTGCCGAAAGTAGACGAACGTATAGCTACTTTCTGATGATAAAATGAGAGACGTTTTAAATGAAATCAAATCAATCAAAAGTAAAAAGACAACCGTCTATTTTAAACAGCCTAATAGCACGTTTAAAATTCACAGAAAATGGTTAAGATCAGAGAAAATTCACAAGCAGTGGGCGTCCAAATTACAGTCTATGTTTATATATGCCAAATGGTAGTTCATACAACTTTGATGGAGAGTGTTTCAAGTATATGAAGATCTGCGATATGAAGAATACTACGAATAATACTCGTACAATGGGCAAATAAGCATAAACTGAGTACTCGCAGCATATGCACAACAAATAAGAGATCCCACAACACAAATTCCACTCAGTCAACATTTAGAGATGTGTGGCTCAAAGACGAATTAAAGTTTAAAATATTCACGTTCTATAAAGTAAATTTCCGAAAATAGTTCAGTCGGGTTAAGCAAGAAAAATACTAATTTCATGCTTTTCAGTAGATTATCGAAAAATGATAGTGGGTTATGGTTTGATAATTTCACCGTTTCCACCTGTGAATTTACCGCTTGATAAACTCACTGGTACGGAAATACCGAGAGCTCCTTTGTACTTCGAAAGTCCCAACAAAAAGGGGTTAGAAGCATGAAATAAAAAGAATTTTTTTTTCAGTAAAAGATCGAAATTTATTTCCGGTGAATATCACTGGAACGACACTATCCACTTAGCTTAAACATTATATGAACCATGCTCTGGCAAAAGGGGGCTTAATGGATCTCCGTGATCCATGATAGCAAGCTAGGCATCAAATATTTATGGATCCATAAAATCCAGTTAGTCCAACAATCTGTTGAATCCTCAGGTAGACTGGTCCTTGTACATACTAGAAAACTGACCAATAGCGAAAAGTTTCGGTGCAGGTCAGCCTGCACGGACTGCGCAGGCTGACCTGTGCTTATACGTTTCGCAGATGCATTAAGCCCCCTTTTCACAGAGCATGGCTCATACACAAAAGCAACCATAAAACTGCAATTATTTTGATCTTATTTCTCGATTGAATATGTTCATTGGGTTTAGTCTACGCTCTAGGAGTTAAAATGCTAATTTGCAGACGTTTTGAATTTGGAAGAGTTTAAAATTTGTTATTTGGAAAGTGTTAAAAAGAAAAAACATTGTATTTATACTGCTGTATAATTGGATAACCACAGTCTGTAGAGAGAAAGATTGGACAGAGGTCTTGTACTATCCCTTTCCCAAACGACAAATTTTAGGTTCTTTCAAATTCAGAACTTATGCAGACGACAAATTCAAAATTTGTACAAACAAGCTTTAGGTCTCTGAAATGGTAGAAAACGTTGTGGGAAAAGGAGAAAATGCTGTATTTTCTCCTTTTCCACAATGTTTTCAAAAGCCTTCTTTCCCAGGGTCGTGAAAACCCAGGATTGTTTGGTAAAGTATTAATTACTAACTCTTTACCAATGACAAAATGTCAGACAAGTCCTACAGGAAAATATCTCCAGACAACAAATTGAATGTGGCTAAAATCAGGGAAATTGTCTTGGAAAGGCTAGAGACATTGTGGTAACCAGCATTTTCTGCTTTGCCCACAATGTTTATAAAGCCCATCATGTCAAGGTCATTAAAATTTGGAATTACATGTAAAGGGTTAAAAATAGAAATCAATAAATAATCATCAAAACAGTAATTTAGCATACAACATGGCTTTATTTGTAAAAAAATATACTTTCAACAATTATAATTCTTGGAATGTATCACAACAGGAAACAGGCATTTTTGAGCAATGTGAAAAGCCCATTTCTTACAGTTTCACAACTGGCTAGGACAGACTATCAGGTTATATATTGTGCAGGATACATCCATTTTCTGTGAAGCCTGATCTTGATCTATGCTCTCTCATACAGAAGGATACTGTAGATCTAAAATGAAGTAGAGTAGATCAAGATCTGACTGCACATTTTATGTTTTGTACAGTTTGTTCATGATGCTGCTTGCAATTCATATTGGCCTTAGGAAGTACATGACTGCTTAATGAAGGTTTTTCAAGCTAAAATGTCTTACAAAGTATTGACAGAGTAGATTAACATGTTTAGATCTAAGATCAGATAGAGTCAGTCGAAGCTTAGACTTCACATTATATGTTTTGTGCAGTCTGATCTTGATCTACACTATCAACAGAACTTTTTAATGTTGACCATAGCAAAGATATAAGAACTGATGGCAAGGCTTGTTTGGTTTAGGCCAGGTTATCTCAAAATATCAAAGGTGTAGATGTAAGGTAAGACACAGTAGATCAAGGATAAGACTTCACATTCTTCATTTTGTGCTGTCTGATCTTCATCTCTCTGGCTGCAAAAACATTTCACACTTTAACAAACAGTCCTGTGTTTTGAAGAATGCTCTTGACAGCTTTGTGGGAAAACAAGAAAATGCTGGTTAAGTAGCATTTTCTCTTTTTCCCAACAATGCTTTCTAATGACTTTTAAATAGATATCATGAATTAAGCCACATTTACAGGTAATTTGTCATCTGCAAATGCTTTCAATTTGAACAAGTCAAAAATTTTGTCGTCTGATAAAGGGTAAATGTCACCTGTTACACACAATGCATTAACTCTTTAACAAATGACAGAATTGTAGACTGGTCCAAATTGAAAATATTTGTAGACAAAAAAATTAAATGTTGCACAAATTATGAAGTTTATCTCTGAAAGGTTAGAAAACATTGTGGGTAAGGAGAAAATGCTCATTACCAGGATTTTCTCTTTTTCCCAAAATGTTCTCAAAAGTCTTTGTTGATGGGGTCGTTATGACATAGGATTGTGCGGTAAAGGGTTAAACAAAAAATTGTTGTGAACAAAATACAGTTACTCACTTCTAATTACTGAATAAAATTCATAAAAAAAGTCTTTTACGTACCATGGATAGATAAAAATATATATAACAAAGAGTATAACAATAAAAGAGATTAAAAAAAATAATCTGTTGTTTTACTGCTCACTGGAAATTCCTATTTCTCCCTCCCCAGTCTCCTTTTATTATGGCTTATTGAACTTTATACCTGAAGAGAATTTAAAGATAATGGAATATTAAGGCTATTTATTTCATGCTTTTAGGTAGTTTATCAAGAAATAATGGTGGATTATGGTTTGATATTTCATGGTTATGACCAGTGAAAATACCAATTTCATATTTTCTGACTCTTCAAATAAAGGCAGAAACAGTAGTTCCCGCCCACAAGTTACCTAGGAAAACAGTGTGTGCCATTCAACCAGAGGTAAATATGACAAAACTTAAAGGCATTTACCCTACATTTCTCACGTTTTAATTAATATTGTTACAATGCAATCTTATGTGGAGGGGAGTACACCACAGGGAAGTACTGAAACTTACTGGATTTTGACAAAAGTCCCAACAAAACAGGGGTTAGAAGCATGAAATAAATTGTTTTTAAATTTTAAATTGTTTATTTGTTTTTCCTTTTTCGCTGAAAGATCAAAATATATTTCATCTTGTGAACATCATAAAAAATATTTTCACTCGTGGCTGCACCATGTGTTAAATAGTTACCGATGACGTTCACCATGAAATAAATTTCAGTCTTTCACCAAAAAAAAAATATCCTCTATGTAAGTGGATATTATATTCAGTAAATGACATCAGCAAATTCCATCATTAGACATATCAATTTGTTGTCTGTACTTGCTTTCATTTTAGACTAGTCTAACATTTTGCCGGCTGGTAAAGAGGTAACAAATACCCTTGATCATGATTTAACTTTTTACCAAACGACAAAATTTTAGACTGGTCCAAATTGAAAGCATTTACAGACGACAGAATAAATGTGACTGAAAAATTGAAATTTGTTTTGGGAAGGGTAGAAAACATTGTGGGAAAAGGACAAAATGCTGGTTACCAGCATTTTCTCCTTTTCCCACAATGTTTTCAAAAGGCTTCTTTCACAGGGTCGTTAAAAGTCGGGATTGTGTGGTAAAGGGTTAAACAATGCTCTGGGAAGAGGGAGTTTAATGCATCTCTGTGATGCATTGTACCAAGCAAGTCATCACATAATTATGGATCCATAAAATCCATTTTTTCTTACCAACGGACTGCATCATGAGGTAGGACTGTCCTTGGACATGCCAAAAATTTACAAACAACAAAATGTTTTTACCCGTGTCAGCCTGCATGGACTGCACAGACTGACATGGGTTGATACTTTTCGCAGATGTATTAAATCCCATTTTCACAAAGCATGGCTCATTTATTTTTTGTTCGATAATAACCTGTGACTTGTCTAATTAACTCCATGAACAGAGGCTTTGAGCTATTAACCCTCACTCTGCTAAGCATGACTCTAGGCACTTTTGTGGCCAGTGCAGATCAAGATCAGACTGCACAGAACATGCAGGTCTGATCTTTGATCTACAACGTCTGATAAGGAGATTTCCCCCCCACTCCCACCTCCCCCCAAAAAACCTTCAAAATTGCAATATTTTGTTTTTTTAAATTTTGGCTGGAAAGTTTGAATCAAGTTATTTAGCTGGTTAACTCTTTACCAAACAATCCCGGGTTTTAATGACGCTGAGGAAGAAGCCTTTGGAAAACATTGTGGGAAAAGGAGAAAATGCTGGTAACCAGCACTTTCTCCTTTTCCAATAATGTTTTCTACCCTATCATGGACAAATTCAATCACTTGAGCCACATTTGAATTGTTGTCTGCAAGCGCTTTAACTTTGAACAAGTCTAAATTTTTGCCGTGTGGTAAAGAGTTAACTCTTTACCACACAACCCTGACTTTTAACGACCCTACAAAAGAAGGCTTTTGAAAACATTGTGCAAAAAGGAGAAAATGCTGGTAACCAGCATTTTCTCCTTTTCCCACAATGTTTTCCACCCTATCAAAGAGAGAAATCCTCATTTTAACAAAGTTTAATTTGTCGTCTGCAAACGCTTTCAATTTGGTCGGCCCTAAATTTTTGCCGTGTGGTAAAGAGTTAAGGGTTAGCATCTGGCAGTTTATGACTGTAGCAACCAAAACTCGTTACATATTATGATCAACAAATACCCATGATTATGATTTATTTTTCTGTTTGATATTACCCATTTGTTGCCCTTTTCTCATCATTTTTTTTCTCCCACATTACCTGTAACTTCTCTGATCCAGTCCATAAACATGGGCACCGAGTTATAAACATCCGGCAATTCATGACTGTAACATCCATATTTTCCAAAACTTGTCACTCCAAACTGGGTCCAGCGACCTGTCCCAAAAGAAAGTAAGTTATTAGCTTTTTACCTGACGACAAATCTTTAAGTCCCCAAATAGGGAGCATTTGCAGAAAACAACATGAGAGTGGCTAGAAATTGTCTTCCAAAAGGTGAAAAAAGTCTGTGAACTGAACTTGTCCTCAACGGGAATTATCTGCATATGAAATTTGAAGCCAGTAGCTTTCATAATTTGGAAGTTATGCTCCAGACAAAAATCCAATTTGTAAAATAGATAGATGAGCAAAAACTCCAAAATAATGAAGACATAGTTATAGATCTTGTGCACAAAACAATGTCTCACTGAGTTGAACACAAGGCCAAAGTTGAATGAAAATCTTTCAAAGGGTTCAAGATATATGGGGCCGACAACAGAGAGTTACAGACAGACAGATGTATGGACAGACAGACAGACAGACAGACGGAGGCCATTCCTGTAATCCACTATCTGCTTTGTGGTGGGGGATTTATAAGCAGATGCATCTTCATCAAAATTAAACTGAATTAAGGAAAAAATTAATACTCAAGAAACTGATAAACGGCAAGTTAAACAAGACATGTCACCAAGAAGTGACTGATGCCCCCAAAAGCACACATGACCTTTCTGTGACCTTGACTTTTACCCTACGGACATGACTCTTGCACATGACACATCGTCTCAATGTGGTTAACATTTGTGCAAAGTTATTTCAAAATTAATTTAAATGGAAAAAGGTTAAGGCCCAGACACAAAAGCAGCTACCCCCCAACGCATTTGACCTCACTGTGATCTTGACCTTTAACCTTTTACCAAACAACAAAAGAAATACAATTGACTGATTGATTGTATGGTGTTTAACACCCTTTTCAACATTTTTTCAGTTATATCATGGCGGCAAGTGCACCTATCCATGCTTTCCTGGAGTTTCTTTTACCAGTAGTCCACACAATATTCTTTCCAAGCCACTGGCTGCTTTCCCACATAACCATTGTCGAAACAATGGTCAGTGGTGAGAAAGGAATAAATCCTGTCGCGATGACTATCATCAGTCCTCGGAAAGAAATTGGCCAAGCCGGGGATCAAACCAGTAACCTCCTGTTCTCAAGTCCTGTGCACTATCGACTGAGCTACGGGGGCTTGGCACAAAAAATGTAAACTTGTCCAAATTCAAAGCATTCGCAGATGACAATTTAAATTTGGCTCAAATGATGAATTATGTCTCTGATAGGGTAGAAAACATGGTGGGAAAAGGAGAAAATGCTGGTTACCAGCATTTTCTCCTTGTCCTACAATGTTTTCAAAAGGTTTTTACTTCAGGGTTGTTAAAACTTGGGATTGTGTGGTAAAGGGTTAACCGAAGGACATAATTTTGCACATGGCACACCATCTTTATATAGTTAACAATTCTGCAAAGTTATACTGAAATTCATTCATAATTAAAAAAGTTACAGGCTGGACATAAATACTATACCCCCCCCCACCACACACACACATAATTTATGACCTTGCTGTGACCTCGACCTTTAACCTATGGACATATCTCTTGTGCATGACACATCATATTGATGTGGTTAACATTTGTGCAAAGTTATTTTGAAATTAGGTCAAAGGGAAAAAGTTATGGCTTGGACACAACCAAACGACCCCCCCACCCCCTGAACACATTTGACCTTGCCAGGACCTTGACCTTTTAGTCCACGAACATGACTCTTGTGCATGACACATCATCTTTATGTGGTTAACAATTCTGCAAATTAAGTTAATTCATGATTTAAAATGTTAAAGGCCAAATAAGGTCAAAAAGAAAAAACTATGGCACGGACACGAAAATGACCCCCCCCCCCCCCCCCCCCCCCCCCCCCCCCCCCGTTTTCCACTGCCAAACATAAACACATTTGACCTTGCTAGGGCCTTGATCTTTCATCCACAGACATGACTCTTGTGCATGACACATCATCTTTATGTGGTTAACAATTCTGCAAAATAATACTGAAATTCATTCATAATTAAAAATGTTACAGGCTGGACACAAATACTATCCTCTCCCCAAACACACCTGACCTTGCTGTGACCTTGACCTTTACTCTATGGACATATCTCTTGTGCATGACACATGGTCTAAATGTAGTTAACATTTATACCAGGTTATATTAAAATTGAACCATAGGGAAAAAAGTTATGGCTAGGACACGAAAGTGGACAGACGGACTAAACAAAAATTTTTTCAGGGGCATAAAAATTTGATTACCATTACGTGGATCCTTGCATGACAGAGAACCTCCACTGTCACCCTGAATAGAAAAAACAACATATCTCGATTAACTTCTTCAACAGCTGTTCAGTTAAACGTATCTTTACCAGTAATCTTAGCCCTTTACCAAATGACGAAATTTTAGACTTGCTTAAATTGAAAGCATTTGCAGACGACAGATTAAAAGTTACTTAAAATGTGAAATTTTTCTTTCAAAGGGTAGAAAACATTGTGGGAAAAGGAGAAAATGGTAGTTACCAGCATTTTCTCCTTTTCCCACAATGTTTTCAAAAGGCTTCGTCTTTAAAGGGTGTTAAAAGTCAGGACTGTGTGGTAAAGGTTTAAATTTTGTCATATGGTAAAGAGCTGAAACTGAAAAACTGGTTACCAGCATTTTCTCCTTTTCCCTAAATATTTCCATAAGCTGTCTGTGTCTAGGTCATTAAATCCTGGGATTGTGTGGTAAAATGTTAAAAAAAATAGCTTGAATAGAACAAGTCTTCTTATGCACTTCTTTTTCTGCAATTTTTTTTAAAAAGAACTGGTGATCCACAGGTCTAGGAAGTTGAATTTGATGTGACAAATAAACAAGGGTACTGCATGAGCGTGCCAACACTCGGCTGCCAGTGCAAGTACTAAAAAGGGGCATAACTAAGTCAAACAAGAGCACACCAAGTGGGTGCCAACGTTTGGCTGCTTGATTTTCATTGAAAAGTGTGGGTTTCCCTTTTGATAGTTAACAACTAAACCAAGTTTGAAGAAAATATCTTAAAAAGTGACACAGATGTGAGCAAATGTAAAAGCTTTTTGCATGACGATGTCAATGCAGATGACAACAATAATGACAGTTTTGACAGTACCCCAGCATTTTCCTGGAAAAGCACCAAGTAGGTAAGTTAATGATAAGACAAGAGCACCACATGCAGGTGCCAGCGCTTAGCTGAGGTCGCTTGATTTTCATTGAAAATTTTAAGTCAAAAAAGGGGCACAATTGTGTCAAAAATACTTTGATGAGTTCATCCTTTTGTATGGGTTCCTCTTTTGATAATTAACAACTTGTCTAAGTTTTAAATATCTTCAGTAATAAGAGATATTATAAAATATCAAAGTTTTTGCATGACAACATAGACAACGACCCCTGGGCTACAATGATAACTTGACCTTTTCTTCGAAAACAACCGATCTAAAAAGGGGCATAACTATGTCAAAAATGTTTGAGGGTTTCCTGCCCCTCTAGTATGGGCCAAGGTTGAGGAAAATATCTTCAAAAGAAAATACAGATGTGAGCAAACATCAGAGTGTTTTGCATGACGATGCCAATGCAGTTGACAATACTTATGACAGCTTTGACAATACCTCAACATTTTCCTGTAAAAGGGCATAGCTGCTAAGTTAAAGATTAGGAAATGAAGAATATCACATATTTTGAAGCTACAAGCAGCATCCCTTACATTACAAACAGGTCCATATGGTGCAAAGTTCTGTACGCACACACTGTCTTCATAGATGATACAGCAAAATTCTGACCAGGTGTTGTTACACTGATCTCTGTCGATTAACCGTACCCGGGTTTCCAGGAGAGGAGGAGAGTCGTCACCTGTAAAACAAGTGTACTTTCCTTTTCTAACCTCTACCAAACAATCCTCCCAACCCTGACGGCTCCGGGCTACATTTCAGACTCAACAAAGCAAAATAAATGGACCTAAGTCAACTGACAGACTTAAGTCCATTATTTACTGAATTGAAGCCGAATCATTGTATCAACACAAGATTTGAGAAATTTCTTAAGTCTATTAATGTTTGTGAAATGCGTCTGGAACAACGAACTCAACTTAAGTCAGAAAAAAAGTCTGTTTGCGGATTTGAGTAAAATAACAGACTTAAGAATTTTCTTAGTCTTATTCTCCAAGATTGTCCAAATTTGAAAGTAACACAACTTCTGATTGGCTAAACCAAATTTGGAAAATTTTGGAGAATAAGACTAAGAACGTTCTTAAGATGGTTGGTGAATATGGATCCAGGTGCTTGTATTTAATTGAGAAGTGTGAGAAAATTTGATATCACATAAGACTGAAGGTTGAGCGTGATGTTAAAATTTTCTTACGAATTGAGAAGTAAATACAAACTCCAGGAAAGTTATCAGGACATAATATTCCTTTTATTATATACCAACAGCTTTCACCACTGAATTTTGCAATTACTGACATTTTATTTGAAAATGGTAAACTAAATAAAACTAATAATGGTGCAGTGGCTAGGTACTTTTTTTTTATGAATGGCAGACTAATGTTATTGCGTGAAACTGTTATCAATCAAATCACAAATCATTATGTTTGTATTCTGTGCATGAGATACATCGCTATAACATATTTGGAATCATATTTGATACTGTGTAGATACAGATCTTTTTTTCTGCCATATGTAATATTTCATCCGCATGCGACACATGTATTTCAGCAGGGAAAAATTCAGGTATATAATAAATCCACACACACAGTATTCCTGATAAGAGCTCGCTTAAAATCATGCAAATATTTACTCAGCTTGTAAAGTTATGTGGTTTGGTGAAACTTGTTTTCAGACTTGATGCTTGCTTAATTAACTTAACTGTGTATGCATATTTGATGGGTTTGCTAGTTTAAAGAAAGGCAGCCCTAGAACCAATCTAAGTTGCTTTTGTGGCCAGTGCAGATCAAAATTAGACTGCACAGAAATTGCAGTCTGATCTTAGATCTACACTGTCCACTACTATGTTAAATGTTCTGCCAAACTAACCCTCAAATACCAATATTTCCGCATTTTCTCCTTTTCCCCACAATGTTTTCTACCCTTTCACAAATAAATTAAATAACTGAGTCATATTAATTTTGATGTCTGACGATGCTTTTAATTTCCACAAGTCTAAAATTTTGTTGTTTGGTAAAGAGATAACAATCATTAGGAAGAAGACTATTAGAAAACATTGTGGGAAAATATCTTGGTAACGACCCATTTTTTCCACAAGGTTTTATACCCTTTCAACGATAAAGGGAGACAATGGTGTGGGGAAAGAGCATTTACTTCTTAACCCTTTACCAAACAATCCTGAGTTTTAATGAACTTTTGAAAACATTGTGAGAAAAAGACAAAATGCTGGTAACTAGCATTTTGTCTTTCTCCCACAATGTTTTCTACCCTTTAGAGTACTACAGTTCATTTATATCTATTTCAAATAGGTTGTCTGCACCTCATAATGGTATATGAAGCAACTGCCTGATCTTTTTCCTCCAGAATATTTCCAAAAAGCTGTTGAATGCACAGCCCTGAATAGTTGTATTTGTACATCCACTGATTATACCAGCATGCCTTGCCCAACTTGACTGGCTGGGCTAAAACCCATACAGAAATACTTTATCATAAATAAGCAGAAAAGCACGAGCAACCCTTGCTACAAAATGTTGCCGAATAACCATCATTGAAACAATGATATGGTGTGAGAAGGAAATGAATCCTGGAGCAATGACTATCATCAATCCTCCAAAAGAAATTGGCTGAGCTGGGAATTCGAACCAGCTATCCCCTGGTCTCAAGTCTTGTACACGACTGACCGAGTGCCCCGGGCTCGGCATCATAAATTTCAAGTAAGTCAATAGATACTGTGACATAAATGACAATGATCTTTGACCTCACCATGACATTGACCCTTTGACCCTCAGAATGGATAATCTACACCCAATTGTGGTATATGGAGCAATTGCCTGGTCTTTATCTTCCACAATGTTTCCAAAAACTGTTGACTGCAGTGTCCTAAAAAGTTGTATTTGTACAGCCATTGGTTATATTGGCATGCCCCACCCTACTTCACTGGCTGGGCTAAAAACCTTTTGAAAAATGCAACATCATAAATAAACAGAAAAGTAGGACCTGGGGTGAATGCAAAACTATTCCATCTGTGTTTTGGAAAATTTTACAGATGAGGGGAAAAAACTTTCTCATTTCTGTCAAAAGCATTGTTAGATCATCTTGTTTAGATATTTTGTGTTTTCATGTGAATGAATTCAACACAACATATCTAATCAAGATGCTCTAACAATGCTTTCCACAGAAATAAAAAGGTTTTTTCCCTCTCCCATAAAGTTTTCTAAAATGCAGATAGAATAGTTTTGCAATCATTCCTTGAGGAGCAACCCTTGCTCAAAACTTACGTCCAAGAATCTGCCGCTGTTCTGTATATCCAAGGCCAATAAGATAACATTCTGCATCATCGCCCAGAGATTTGATGTAATCAAAATCATTCTGATTTCCCAGACACACGGGACGTGTAAAGTTGTCGATGAGTGGAGCAGATGGTAGTTCCAAGATGGCTATATCAGATAGATTTGGTCGACCATCAAATCCAATGTAATCAGGGTGAGATGTGTGGCGTGTGACATTAATTGCTTGGCCGTGCTCACCGAGGGTAAATCTACTGAGAGTGCCCAAGTGTATTTGAATCGTGTACTCTGGTCTGAAACAAGAAGGCTGGATGATTTATTTCATTTTCTGACTCTTAACCCTTTTGCAGACGACAAAATTTTAGCCTTGTCCAAGTTGAAAGCATTTGAAGATGACAATTTCATTGTGGCTACAATGGTGCAATTTGTCTCTGTTACGGTAGAAAACATTTTGGGAAAAGGAGAAAATGCTGGTAACTGCCTTTTCTTCTTTTCCCACAATGTTTTCAAAAGGTTCTTTCCCAGGGTCGTTAAAAGGTGGCATTGTGCGTTAAAGGGTTAATCGTTTACCAAACAATTTGGTTTTAACGACAGTGAGGAAGACTGCCTCTGAAAAACAGTGGAGAAAAAGGCGAAAATACCATTTTCTAGTTTTCCCCATGGTGTTTTTACACTTCTTTTTCGACAGGGTGGTGAAAACACTGGACTGTTTTTTAACCCTATACCACACAATCCCATGCTTTAACAACCCTGAAAAAGAAGGCTGACAAAAGCATTTCAGGAAAATGAGAAAATGCTGGTAACTAGTATTTGCAGACAACAAATTAAAGGTGGCTCAAGTGACAAATATTATCCTTGATGGGGCAGAAAACATTGTGCGACAGGAGAAAATGCAGGTTACAAGCATTTTCTTATTTTTCCATAGTGTTTTCAAAAGTCATCTTCATCAAGGTTGTTAAAACTTCGAATTGTGTAGTTCAAGGTTAAATAGTTTAATCTTTTCTTTATCTCGTAATCCCATGTTTTAATGTCACCTAGGAAGAAGCTTTATCAAAACATTGAGGAAAAAGGAGAAAATGCTGGTCAGTAGCATTTTCTCCTTTTCTTTAAAATGTATTTTACCCTAAGAAGAACAAACACCATGATTTTAGCTGCTTTTTTTGGAAGGATTGTTTTCTCATGCTCTCAACTGGGACAAGTGTATAAATACCAAGCCTGAATAGCGCAGTCTGTAGTGTGCAGGACTTGAGAACATGGGGATGCTGACTTGATTCCCCAGCTTGGCCAATTTCTTTCCAATGACTGATAATAGCAATTTCAACAGGATCTAATCCCCTTCATTGTTTCAATGATGGTTATGCGGAAAAGCAGCCTGTGGCTTTGGAAAAATATTGCACCAATTACTGGTAACAGAAACTCAAGAAAAGCATGGACAGAAGCACTGGCCACTCCAACATAACAGAAATAATGTTGAAAATTGCATCAATAAATCAATCAACCAACTAAACAATTGATCAATCAAGAAGTCAATCAATGCCTCCTCTGGTAAAGGGATAAGTGTTTGTAGACAAGTAAGCAAATTTCAAAAAGATACTGTTGGCAAAGAAACAATTTACGGTACTTACGGAGGAATACAATGGGCTGCAGTCAGAATGTAGTTCTCTCCGATGTATGAACAACCACACAGAAAGTAGGTGGAGGCAAACATCAGACAGTGCCAAGGCCACTCTCCTAACACAGCCTTCTCTCCTTGGAAAATATAGGACTCCACTGCTTCTTCCATAAAGACTGTACTACCACATTCTGGAACAGGCAAGCAGATTGGATATGTTTTTTTTGTATTCAACTGTTGCAATCCTTAGGCTGCTAAGTGTGACTCGAGGACCTTTTATGGACAGTGTAGATCAAGATCAGACTGCGATAAGGAGATATTTTTCCCCTGAAAGACACCTTTGTGATAGGAAAATTTGGGTTTTAACTATATCTATCGACTTTGAAGTTTCATTTCACTTATTTAGCAGGTTAACCCTTTACCACATAATCCCAAGTTTTAACGACCCCAAAAAGAAAACCACTTTTTGAAAGCATTGTGGGAAAAGGAGAAAATGCTGGTAACCAGCATTTTCTCCTTTTCCCACAATGTTTTTACCATTTAGAATCAAAATTTCCTAATTTCTGTAACTTTTAGTTTGTTGTCTGCAAATGATTTCAATTGAGACCAGTCTAACATTTTGTTGTGTGGTAAAGAATTAAAGGTTAATCTTTTAACTCTTTATCAAATAACAGAATTTTACACTAGTTCAAATTACTAAATATTGATAACATGGTAAAATTTGTCTGTGATACAAAAAAAAAAAAACATTGTGGGAAAAGGAAAAAATGCTGGTCACCAGCATTTTTCCTTCACCAACAATGGTTTCAAAGGCCTTTTTTTCCAGGGTTGTTTAAAGTCAAGATTGTTTGGTTTAACCTCCTAGGTCATTAAAACCCTGATGGAAAAGGCTTCTGAAACATTTTGGGAAAAGAAGAAAATGCCAGTAAGCAGCATTTTCTCTTTTTCCAAGATGTTTTTGACCCTTTTATGACAAAATTCAACATTTGAGACAAAGTTGATTTGTCTGTCCACTGCACATGTTTCAAAGGGTAGATACAAGTCTTTTATCAGGTCTACCAATTCTCATTCTAACCCTTTACCACACAATTCAAAGCTAATCTACCCCGAGAAATGGGCTTTTGAAAACATTGTGGGAAAAGGAGAAAATGCTGGTCCCTAGCATTTTCTCCTTTCCCCACAATGTTTTCAAAAAGCCTTTTTCTCAGGATCTTTAAAACTCTGGCTCGAGTGGTAGAGGGTTAAACAGTTTAGCAACACCAGAGGTTCAGCTTTGATCCTCTAATCCATGGCTCTGTATTTTTCAAGAGAATGTCTTTGAGCAAGACACTTCCGAGTCCGAGCCTTGTAATGCTGAAACCCAGGTCAAGCATAAATGAGTTGATGCTGTGTTACCACTGCAATAATGTTGAAAGTGGCATAAAACACTACACATACAAACAAACAAAGTTCCAAAGACAGGCTTTTACATGAGAGAAGCATGTTTTATTTTGCCTAATACAAAGAATATTGTGGAGAAGATAAACAATCACTTGAAACTATATAATGGCTATTGAAGACAAAAAAATAATCACTGACCTGGGTGTTTACATGTTAATTCAAGTGGATAACATTCCCTGAAAAAAAAAAATTCAGCATTGTATAACTAGGAAAAACTTTGGAGTTGAAAACAGTTTAACCCTTTTACCAAACAATTCCACCTTTGAATGAAGCTAAGGAAGAAGGCTTTTGAAAACAATATGGGAAAAGAAGAAACTGCTGGTAACCAGCATTTTCTCTTTTTTCCACAATGTTTTCGACCCTTTGAAAGAAAAAACCCATATTCTGAGTAATATTCTATTTGTCGTCTGCAAATGTTTTCAATTTGGACATGGCTAAAATTTTGTTGTCTGCTAAAGATTTAAGATCAAACAAATTTTAACTTACATGGTGGAAGTTTAGTAAGCAGGCTTTTTTTTTCAAATGGTGTAAATTTCCTGAACAAAACACTGAATGATGCAAACCTTACTTCAAATTAAATATTCAACTTATCTGAGCATTACAATGACTGTCAAAATAAATCACTCTCACTGAAAATTGAACATTTTCCATCCAAAATACTTGAATGCCCAACATCAATTATGTAACAGTAGTTGATAATCAGGAGAGGTAAATGATAAACTAGAACTGTCACGAAGCGAACAAATACCCCCTGCAAGTACCTTGTCACTGAAGCAGAAAAATCAGAAAATGGAAATAATTTTCAAAACAAAGATCACCAGTGATCTTGACCTTTGACCCCAAAACAATATGGCACCTCCTTGGGTCATGAGCAACACTTGTATAAAGTTTCAGGGTCCGAGGTCAAACAGCTATTGAGTTGGAGCGCGGAAATGATTTCTAACAAAGTTCACCTGTGATCTTGACCTTTAACCCATGTGACCCCAAAACAGTAGGGCAGCTCCTTAGGTGATGAGCAACACTAATCTTGTATAAAGTTTCAGGGTTCTAGGTAAAATGGCTTTTGAGTCAGAGCAAAGAAATGAAAAAAAAGATGGACAGATTGACGGATGAATTGACAGACATACACAGTGAAACCAGTATATCCCTCTCTACTTCATAGTTGGGGAGTTAAACTACATATATCTGTTTAGAATGAACAGTATTATAAGCTTTTAAAGTTACTTTAACTTCATATTCTACAAGAAGATTTTTAATATTTTCACTATATAAACCTTTGTAGAAAATCTTACCCCCAGGGCTGACCTCAGGGCTATAGTTTTAACAATATTGCTACAAGTCCACTAGATGAAGCTACATGCAAACTTTGGCAGACCTAGACCTTACAGTTAGGAATCAGAAGATTTTTTTTAGTTTTAAGTATAAAAGCCCATGCAGAACTTGTGACCCCCCCCCCCCCCCCAGCAGGGCCAAATTTTACCCCAGGGCTATAACTGGAACAATCTTGGTAGAAGTCTACTAGATGAAGCTGCTTGCCAAATTTTGTAGCCCTAATAGTTTTGGACAAGAAGATTTTAATCTAAAAGTTTCAAATATTTTTCAGTTTCCATGGCAGCCGAGTTTTAACTGGAATCAAATTCTTTGAATAATTCTGAAGAGGGCCATGGCAAGATCATTTATGTGAAGTTCCGTAAAAACTGGAATGGTTAATTTTAGAGCAGAAGATGTTTGAAATAAAAGTTGAAACACACACGGGCACACACAGGGCTATGACATAAGCTCCGTGGCCTTTGGCCAGAAATGCTAAAATTGCAGGAAAAGGAGAAAACGTTGTAACTAGCATTTTTCCTTTTCCCACAGTGCTCTCCTACATTTTTAGACAAAGATTAGCTTTTCATCTACATCTGATTTGTTGTCTGCAAATGATTTCAACTTGGTTGAGTTAAATCCTTTGCTAGACAACAAAATTTTAGCCTTGTCCAAATTGAAAGCATTTGCCGATGAAAATTTCAATGTGGCTAAAAAGGTGCAATTTTTCTTTGATTACCAGCATTTTCTCCTTTTCCTACAATGTTTTCAAAAGGCTTCTTTCCCAGGGTCATTAAAAGGCAGCATTGTGTGGTAAAGGGTTAAATTTGTATCTTTAAGTAAGATTTAAGTCGTCTTTCGGGTTATCAGGATTAACCCTTCATCATACAATGCCCAGTTTTTAACAACCCTGAAGAAGAAGGCTTCTGATGCTGGTAACCAAGATTTTCTCCTTTTCCCAAAATATTTTTCTACCCTATCAAAGACAACAAACACAATTTTAGCCACATCTAATATGGCATCTGTATACTTTGGATTTGGACAAGGCAAAAATTTTGTGTGTGGTAAAGGGTTAAAGAAGGACCAAATTTCATATAAGTTGTTTGACTCTTTACCAAACGAGAAAATTTTAGCCTCCATCAAATTGAAAGCATTTGCAGACGATAAAATTTATGTAACTCAAAACACAACATTAGTCTCTTATAGGGTAGAAAACATTGTTGGAAAAGGAGAAAATGCTGGTTACCAGCATTTTCTCCTTTTTTCACAATGTTTTCAGAAGGCTTCTTTCTCAGGATCATTAAAACTTGGGGTTGACTGGTAAACAGTTAAAGAGACAACTTACTCTTGCGCAGACAGAACATTGAGGCCAGGAAGGAGGGTTCCACCACTTGGGTTTGCACTTGATGTTATAACTATTCCACCTTCTATCTTGTCTAGACCATCTTTGATTCCGGGCAAATCTAAATATCTGGGAAAGGATAAAGAAAACGGGAAAATATGTAGGCCAGAAAAGACACCACTTGATTTACATTCCTTCAGAATACAAATGTCAAAAGATAAATCTTTTCTGGGCCATAGGCTACAAAAGGGGCTTTCGCAGACAGGGCAGATCAAGATCAGACTGCAAAGAGTGTACAGTCTGATCATAGATCTTTAACATCTACCTGTTTAACTCTTTACCAGGCAGCAAAATTGTAGACTTGTCCAAATTGAAAGGATTTGCAGACGACAAATTAAATGTAACTCAAAACATGAAATTTGTCTTTCATAAAGAAGAAAACATTGTGGGAAAAGGAGAAAATCCTGGTTACCAAGGAAAAGGGGGATTACTGCATCTCTGTGATGAATTATACCACACAAGTCATTATTTCATTATAGATTCATAAAATCCATTTTGTCTAACAATCAACTGGATCTGGTGGCAGCATGGTCTTTAAACTGACATGCAGAAAATTTACCAGAAGCAAAAAGTTTCGACCCTGGTCAGCCTGTGCACTCAGCGCAGGCTGACCTGGGTCGTTACTTTTTGAAGATGCATTAACCCTTTACCACACAATCCTGACTTTTAACGACCCTGAGAAAGAAACCTTTTTGAAAACATTGTGGGAAAATGAGAAAATGATGGTAACCAGCATTTTCTCCTTTTCCCACAATGTTTTCTAAGCTACCAGAAACCAATGACAAATTTTTGGGTCACACTTTTTTTGTCCTCTGCAAATGTTTTCAATTAGGACTGGTCTAAAACTTTGATATTTGGTAAAAAGTTAAGCCCCCTTTTTACAGAACATGGCTCATTCTATTTTATTTCATTAGATTTTATTATACAACTCACCCTGATCCTGACAGCCTGCATAGTGTCTCTGCTGTTTGTCTGTCAATGGCATCTATACAGACAGGCTTTCTGGTCTGATAATATTTGTCCCATACTGTAACACTTGCTCCCTCTACTTGGACTGAAAGTGGAGAACAGTTCCTACTGCAATGTGGTCTTCTGAGCAGAATATATTGTTCTAAAACCCTTTACCACAGAGTCAAGAGTTTAAATCTTTACCAAACAACAAAATCTTGCTGCTTCTAAATTGAAAGCATCTCCAGACAACCAATTTGAAAGGGATACAAATGAACCGAAGCTCTTTGACTGGGTAGAAAACATTGTGGGAAAAGGAAAAAGTGGTGGATCCCAATATTTTCTCCTTTTCCAACAATGTTTTCAAAACCTTTCTTCTTCAGGCTCTTTAACACTCAGGATTGTATGGTAAAGGTTTAAATAACCCCAAGAAAGAAGCCTTTTGAAAACATTGTGGGAAAAGGAGAAAATGCTGGTGACCTGCATTTTTCTCCTTTTCCCACAATGTTTTCTACCCTACCAAGACAAATTCCATCATTTAGGCCACCTCTGATTTGTTGTCTTGCAATTGTTTTCAACTTGGACAAGTGTAAATTTTTTTTGTTTGGTAAAAGAGTTAATGCTTTTTCAAATGATCCTCTGTTTTGCAACCTTTCAAAGACAAAGCCAATTATTTTCAAGGAATATCTGATTTGTAGTCTAAAAAAGGTGTTCAATATGGATAAGTTTGAAATCATAATCTGTAGAGTTAAAAGACTACAACATAAATACATACAAGAACATTGTGACGAAATGGAAGAAGTTTCCCTAGAAGTTTTCCAAAGGCTTTTCCTCAGGGTCATATAAAAAAAAACAAGAGCACCGCATGTGGGTGCCAATGCTTTGCAATTGTTGCTTGATTTTCAATGAAAATTCTCAGTCAATTAAGGGGCATAACTGTGTCAAAAACACTTCGATGGTTACCTACCCTTTTTGTATAGGTTCCCTTGTTGATAATTAACAACTTGTCCAAGTTTGAAGCAAGTATCTTCATTACTAACAGACATACATGTATTATAACATGTAAAAGGTTTTACACAAAGATGCAGGCAGGGCTATGACAATACCTCAATGTTTTCTTCATAAACAACCAAGCTAAAAAACACAAAATGATTGTTCGGTAAGAGACAGAATTCAAATCATACAATGATTCATCATTCTCTCCTTTGCAAATTCCATGCTCAGCAGATTTACCTCTTTACCAAACGACAAAATTTTGAACTAATCAAAATTGTCAGCATTTGCAGATGACAAGTTAATGTAGCTCAAAACTGGGATATGTAATAGTAGGGATAGAAACACTGCAGGAAAAGAAGAAAATGCTGGTTACCAGCATTTCCTCCTTTCCCTACTTTATGATCAAGAGCCTACTCAGTCAGGGTTTTTAAGAATTGTGATTCTGTGGTAAAGGGTTAAACCATTGCTGTGCAATTGTGACGTTTTAAAAATATCGAACCAAACAATTCCATGCCCAGAAAACATTGTGGTAAGCAGTATTTTCTCCTTTTCCCATGATGTTTCTACTCTTTCAACAACAAACTCCATGTTTTGGAGCACATCTAATTTGTCATCAGAAATTGCTTTTGATCTAAACAAGTCTAAAATGTTGTCATCTGGTAAAGCGTTAAAATAGTCCATGATGCAGTTAATTAAATGAAATATTTACCACATCTAAGTTCATCAGTTCCATCTGAGCAATCAGAGATGCCATCACAGCGAGCTGATATGGGTACACACTCATGGTTCTGACACTGAAACTGTCCTGGAGCATTGCAGTCACCTGATTGGAGAATAAATATGATACTATTGTCCTAGACCCAGAAATAAACTAAACAAGAGGGCCCTGAGTCGCTCACCTGACCCCTTTTGACCCAACACAACTCATTCCCAATCTCTTCTGAGTAATTAACACTTAAGCTGCTGAATAAATGAAACGCAAATTTCTACTCAATGCTACAAGCCCAAACATTGTGGTTTCAAAGTTGATTTCATCGGAAAGAAAATACCGTGTCAGACAGTGTAGATCACAGATCAGACTGCAAGTTCTGTGCAGTCTGATCTTGATCTACACTATCCGCAAAAGGTCAGAGAGTCGCGATTAGCAGCTTAGTGGTTAAAACAAACATTGTATCAAACTTCAATAGTTATCCAACTAAAACTGTGGCCACTGGAAGGCTTTTGAGGATATGTCTCTGTGACCTACTTTTTGACCCAATATGACCCATTTTCAAACTTGTAGACATCACCAAGACAAATATTGCGATCAACTTCCATGAGGTTTGAACTAAAAATGTGGGGTCAAGAGTATACAGGGTTTTTCGAAGATCTGTCCTAGTGACCTTTCTTTTGGCTTGATGCAACCCATTTTCAAACCTGTTCAAGATATTATGAAGACAAACATTCTGACCAGCTTTCATAAGTATTGGACTGAAAATGTGGCTTCTAGATTGTACAAAAGATTTTTCCAGGATCTATCCTGGTGACCCACTTTTTGACCCAACATAACCTATTCTCAAGGACATCCTAATCATCATCAAGACAAAGATTTGACTAAATTTCATGAACATTGGACTAAAAATGTGGCCTCTGGAGCATACATAAGGTTTTTAAAAAATTTGACCTGATGGCCTAATTTCTGATGCTACACGACCCATTTTCAAACTTTTTTGAGATACCATCAAGACCAAGACTCTGACCAACTTTTGTGAGTATTGGACAGAAAATGTAGGCTCTATAATGTACACAAGATTTTTCAAAGATTTGACCTGGTGACCAAGGTTTTTGACCTGACATGACCCATTTTCAAACTCTCCAAGATATTATCAAGACAAACATTCTGACCAAGTTTCCTGAGTATCGGACTGAAAATGTAGCCTCTAGAGGGTACACAATGTAAAACTTGACGACGCAGGTCTCACAACAGACACAGCACAATCACAATAGCTCACCTTCAGCACTTCATGCTCTGGTGAGCTAAAAAAAGAAGAAAAAAAAATTACCAATTGGTGACAAAATAAAATAAATTTCAGTATTTTATAGGAGGGGGCGGGGGGGGGGGGGGGGGGGGGGCAGAGACTTTTCATATAAATCATCCATGACACAAACCAAACAGACCTGCAACCAATACAGTCATATTTTGTGAAATTTTCTGCTAATTTCAACATCTCCATCAGTAAACAAGACTGTCAATTTTACACAAAAGTGCTTAAAAATGAAATTACTATGTCTTGATGGTTACCTGCCCTTGTTGTATGAATTCCCCTTTTGATAGTTAACAACCAGTCTAAAGTATATATCTTCAATAATAAACGTCATGAAATGTCAGAGTTTTGGCATGTTGAATTCTAAGTCAAGAAAAGGGCAAAGATGTGTCAAAAATATATTGATGGATACCTGCCCTTGTTATATGGGTTCCCCTTTGACAGTTTACAAATAGTCTTAAGTTTGAAGTAAATACCTTCAGTATCAATAGAGATATTATAAAAACATCAAACTTTTTGCAAAACAATGCCAACAAGGCAATAACAATACCTCGATGCTTCGAAAACAGCTGAGGTAAAAATGATGCCACATTCGAGGAGGGGGATTTTCCAGAGCAAGATTTGTTATTACCTCCCTTTATGCAAAACTCATACCAATTTTGTACCTGGTAAACAGTTTTAACAAAATTCTCTCTTTTCAACCTAACCTTTTCAAAGAAATTCAGGTGGAGTTTTTTTCTTGTCCATCAAGTTCTTTTTTTTTCCTTTGTTTTTGTATTAGCCCGCCCGGGTAGCTCACTGGTTAGCATATCTGACCTTGTCGTTGTGAGTTCAATACCCGGTTGAGGTAAACTTTCTTTCCGACAATTTATCGCCTCTCACCTCTGATTCATGTGGGAAAAGTTAACTGGTGACTGGGAAAGAAAGTTGTGTCAGTACTGGTGTGAGAAAGCCAGGAAACACATGTATAGGTATACTGCCGTGATATGACCTTAGCTTTTAAAATGGCATTAAACTCGGATACAAACAAACAAAAAATCTTTTGTATTAACCCTGTACCAGACAACAAATTTCAGGCTTGTCCAAACTGAAAGTATTTGCAAATGTCAAATCAAATGTGGCTAAAACGATGGAATTTGTGTTTGAAAAAGAATAAAAAAAAAAACACTGTGGGCAAAGGAGAAAATATTGTTTTTCTCCTTTGCCCACTATGTTTTGAACAGGGTTCTGCATCAGGGTTGTTTAAACTTAGGATTGTGCAGTAAAGGATTAAATAAACAAACTTTTGAATCACTGTTCAAACAAAAACCTGTACTCTAATTAATTATACAAACCACAGTCTTTTTCATCCGAATTGCCATCGCAGTCAGGCAAACCATCACAGAAACGCCCTGCTGGAACACATTGGGATTTCGTGTCTGGACACAATCTGTACCCAGCAAAACAAACTGAAATAAAAAGAAAAAACTATATATAGCAATAATTTCTTGACAGACAATAGCATTCCAGGCTTTTCAAAAGTGAAAGCATGTACAGATGACTTATTAACCTTTTGTCACACCATCCCTACTTTTAATGACTGTGAGAAAGAAGCCTACTGAGAACATTGCGGGAAAAGAAGAAAATGCTGGTAACCAGCATTTTCTCCTTTGCCCTGCAATGTTTTCTACCCTCCCCAAAACAAATTCCAATTTTTCAGTCACCTTTATTTTGTCATCTGCTAGTGCTTTCAATTTAGACTAGCCTAAAATTCTGTTGTTTAGTAAAGAGTTAAATGCAGCTGAAATAATGGGAGTTATCTTTGAAAGGGTAGGAAAAATTATGGGAAAAAAGGATGTCGGTTAGCAGCATTTTCTCCTTTTTCTACAATGTTTTTTAAACCCTTTTCTTTACAGTTGTATATACAAGGGCTTGTCTGGGAAAGGGTTTATACAGGCTAAATTCTCACATCTCATATTCTTGCCTCAATTACAGTCAAGCATTATAAGTACCTTTTTATCACAAGACATAAATTTAGACTTGTCCAAATTAAAAGCATTTGCAGATGACAATCTGAATGAAGCTCAAATTATGGAATTTGTCACTGATATTGTAGAAAACATTGTGGGAAAAGGAGAAAATGCTGGTTACCAGCATTTTTCACAGTTTTTTTCTTAGGTTGTTAAAAGTCAGGATTGTGTGGTAAAGGGGTAATTAACTCTACCACACAACAAAGCTTCAGACATTCCCAAATCCAAAGTAAATTGAATGTTTCATAAATCATGCGATTTGCTTTTGAAATGCAGAAAGCATTCTGGGAAAAGGAGGAAATGCTGGTAACCAGTATTTTCTCTTTTTCCCACATTTTGAACAGGCTTCTTTCACAGGGTCATTAAAACTCTGAATTGTTTGGTAAAGGTTAAAGCCAAAACCACAATAAAGCTTCACATTCAGTTGATTGTTCCCAGAATAAAGATCGAGATCATACTGCAGGGAATAAAACAGTCTGATCTTGTGTCATCACTGCCTTATTCCATTTGGAATAATTATGATGTCTAAAGAGAATCACAGTATCTTTACCTTTGGATATTTCTCCTGGATAGAAAAAAAAAAATCTATATATGGATTAAATAGCTACCAAGCAATCCTGTCCTTGGTAAAAGAGGTTTAAGAAAGACTTTGGGAGAACAAAATAGATGGTGACGAGCATATATTATCTTTTACCATAGTGTTTTTCAAGCATTTCAAAGACAAATCTCTCAATCTAAGCCATATTCAATTTGTTGGTGGCAAATGGTTTAAATTTGGACAAGTCTAAAATTTTGTTGTCTGCCAAAGAGTTGATTGTTTATCAGACAATCCTAAATTTGACGACCCTGAGAAAGAATCCTTTTGAGAAGATTGTGGGAAAAGGAGAAAATGCTGGTAACAAGCTTTTTCTTCTTTTCCTGCAATTTTTACAACACCATTAAATTTTTGAATTCTTGCAGTTCTATTCTTTAATGAACAAGTGTTTAGGAACCCTGTCTTCACCAATAAAATCATAACCAAATATACTATTTTTTATATGATACAGTGTAATAATAAACAGTTTGTAACAGCTGGTAACCAGCATTTTCTCCTTTTCCTTGTCCCATGATGTTTCCTACTCTTTCATGGTGAAAAAAAATTACCCACTTCTAGTTGATCCTCCGCAGATGCTTAGACTTTAGAGGAGCCTAAATTTTTGTCTTCTGGTAAAGACTTATCTTTTTACCACACAGTTCCAAGTTTTAAAAACCCTGAGGTAATAGCCTTTTGAAAACCTTGTGGGAAAAGAAGAAAATGCTGGTAACCAGCATTTTCTTCTTTTCTCACAAGGTTTTCTACACTTTCACAGACAATTCCAATCATATCACCTAAATTTAATATGTTGTCTGCATATGCTTTCAATTTGGACCAGTTTAAAATTTTGTTGTTTGAGGGTAAAGATTAAAACAACACTTTATATCATACCTGCATTGGAACATTTGACACCCAATTTTTTATTGCAGTAATCTGTTGTTATATAACAGTGGTCCTCCTCTGAGCAATCTATTTGGACTGCAATCTGATTGCTATCTGGATATGTGTAGTTAAATCCTTCGGCCAAACCTCTGTAAATATCACAAAAAAGAAACTTTATTAATTACCACTCAACAAAATTTTAGGCTGGTCAATATTGTGAGCATTTTCCGATGAAAAATTAGAAGTAGCTCAAATGATGGAATTTGTCTTTGAAAGGGTGAAATAAAACAAAGTGGGAAAAGGAAACAAGAGCACTGCACGCTAGTGCTGCAGCTGCTTTTGGTGAAGATTCTAAGTTCTGTGTCCCAAATATTAGCTGTTCCTGTTGTATGGGTTCCTATTTTGATAGTGAACAACTGGTCCAAGTTTGAAGGAAATATCTTCAGTAGCGACAGATATTGAAAATGTCAAAGTTTATGCACGACCACAGAGATGGAACCGCCAAAATTGACAATACCTTGACATTTCACTTGAAAAAAGCTGAGCTAAAATGCTAGATACAATGCACTAGCACTCTCTCTTCTGTTATCAAAATGTTTTCTAAAGCCTGTTTCCTCAGGCTTGTAAAAACATGGGATTGATTGGTAAAATGTAAACTTAGTACTGTACAATATGACCTTATGTTGAGTGCTTTGAGAAGCATTGTGGGAAAAGAAGCAACATGCTTGTCAAAAGCAACTGCCCCTTTTTCCACAATGCTTTTCATATAATAGAATGTTTATTCTCCTTTTCTTTAAATGGTTTTTCCTTCTCCATAACTCTTCACCAAATGACAATACTGTAGACTAGGCCAAATTGAAAGCATTTGCAGATGACAAAATAAATGTGACTAAAATAATAAAAATTGTCTTTGAAAGGATAAAAAAACAGTAACCAGCATTTTCTCCTTTCCCATTATGTTTTCTAAAGCCTTTTTCTTCAGGGTTGTTACAACTCGAGATTGTTTGGTCAATGGTTAAGCAGGTCTAACTAGAACTGTCGCAAAACAGACAAAAATGCCCCCCACTGGCACCTTGTCACTAAAGCAGCACAATCAGAGAAAACAAAGTTCACCTGTGGCCTTGACATTTGACCCATGTGACCCAAAAATAATAGGGCACCTCTTTGGGTCATGAGGAACACTTGTATAAAGTTTCATGGTCTTAGGTCAAACAGCTTTTGACTTAGAGCACGGAAACAAAAACAAGACAGGGCAGATTGATGGACAGATGGAAATGGTGAAACCAGCATACTTTTTTAGCCATTTATCACACGAGAAAATTTTAGACTTTTCCATAGTGAAGGAATTAATAGACAACATTTCATGTGTTTTTCAAATAGTATTTGTTCTTGAATAGGTAGAAAACATTGTGGGGGAAAAAGGAGAAAATGCTGAAAACCAGCATTTTCTCCTTTTTCCCACTATATTTTCTCCCGTTCTCAGAATGAATTTCAATTTCTGAGTCACATTTATTTTGTCGCCTTCAAATGCTTTGAATTTAGACTTGTCTAAAATTTTGTAGTTTGGTGAAGAATTAAATGCTGCTGAACTAATTAAACCCTTTTCTGTGACTAACGACATGTCAATTTGGTCAGTACAATGGTGCAACAGCTTAACAAAAGCACCACATACAGATGCCAATGCTCGGCTGCAGTTGCTTTCAGAAATAGAATGGTTTTCAGTGAAAATTCTAAGTCAAAAAAGGGGTACAACTTTGTCAAAAATACTTTGATGAATACCTACCCTTGTGTGGGTTCCCCTTTTGATAGTTACAACTAATTCGGGTTTGAAGTAAAAATCTTTATAAATGACAAAGATATTATAAAACTACAAAGTCTTTGCACAACAATCCAGATGATAACGCAGACAACGACAGAGCTATGACGATACCTTGATGTTTTCTTAAAAAACAGCTGAGCTAATTACATGTACTACAATGATAGAAAGTTTGCCGCATGCTCACATAAAACCCAGTTCTTGACACACTAATCTAGCTATATCTTCCGCATCGTCTTCCTCTGCAGGAGTACAAATAGGACGCCATGCTGAGTCTTTGAACACTCTCGCCTGACCATATGATCCGTCTCCACCAATCACATCAAACACGCCCTCTGGCTTGTCTGAAAAAGTACAGGGTTGGTATTCACCAACCATTCTTAGGAACATTCTTTGTCTTATTCTTAAGAATTTTCTAAATTTAGAAGTAACACAACTTCTGAATGGCTAAACCAAATGGTTTAACAAATCAGAAGTTGTGTTACTTTCTAGATCTTAAATGAGCTTGTCTGAAAATATACAGTTCTTTGAAGAACTGCCTAAACTGAAAGCATTTTCAGATGACAAATTAAATATGGTTCAAAAAATTGGATTTGTTGCTGAAAGGTTAGAAAACACTGTGGAAAAAAGGAGAAAATGCTGATAACTAGTATTTTCTCCTTTTTCTACAATGTTTTCAAAAGCTTTCTTTCTCAGGGTTGTTAAAAGTTAGGGCTGTGTGGTAAAGGGTTGAATAATAAAACAGTGCACAATAATGATACTCTATAGCACACAACAAAAATTTTGTCTTGACCAAACTGAAAGCATTTGCAAACAACAACTAAGATGTAGCTTAAATGGTAATTTCTATATTTGATTGGGCAGAAAACATTGTGGGAAAAGGAGAAAATGCTCATTAACAGCATTTTCCCCTTTTCCTACAATGTTTTCAAAGCCTTCTCTTCTAGGGATTGTGAGGTAAAGGATTAACTCTTTACCAGATGACAAAATTACATACTGGTCCAAATTGAAAGTTCAATTGTAATAACTTGCAGAAAACGAATTAAATGTGACCAAAATGATGGGATTTATCTTTGAAGGGAAGGAAAACGTTGTGGTAAAAAGGAAAAAAATAATGGTTACCAGCATTCCTCTTTTCCATAAATGTTTTTAAAAACCTTTTTAACCCTTAGACTACTCAACGTGACTCATGGACTTTTTCATTTGACTTGCTGAGCAGAACAAGGGTTAACCATAGTTATCAACCGTTTACCACACAGTCCAGATTTTTAACGACCTCGAGGAAGAAGCATTGTGAAAATATGGTAACCAGTATTTTCTCTTTTTCCCACAATGTTTTCTACCCCGTCAAAGGAAAATTTCTGTATCTGTACAACATTTAGTTTGTTGTCTGCAAATGCTTTCCATTTGGACCAGTCTAAAATTTTGTTGTTTGGTAAAAAGTTAAAACATCAGAATGTTCGGTTATGGGTAAAAAGAGTAAACATAGCTTCCTTACCACAACTCCTTTCATCACTACCATCTGAACAATGGACTGTTCCATCACATAAAAAGTAATCCGGAATACAAACTTTTGGGGATGTGCACTCAAATGTGTTGGATCTGCATTCTGTAATAGGAGATAAAAGACTGAATCAGGATATATACTTTTTTAACAAATTAAAAAAAAAAGGATGCAGTAATAATTTTTGATATACAACAGATATCTATAGAACATGAATTAATTTTTTGTGAGTAAACGTCATGTTTTATGACATAGTCAACATCATTCATGACGTCATTATTACAGCTAATCCATATCAGACTAAATTGATTTGAAATATTTCCCTTGAAGTAACACATATATTTTTACATCTTTTTCATGCTGAGTAAAAATCAGATGTTAAAAGATAAATGGAATATGTACATAGTGTTGTCATATATCAAAAATATCTAATTTGGTTGTGAGAATTGATAACTGTCTCGCCAAGGCTCGACAATTATCAATTCTTCTAACCTCATTAGATATTTTTGATATTTGACAACCTATGTAAGTATTATCTGTGAATTTATGTGTGTTTTACCAGAAATTTTGATGTATGGAATACATAGAGGATCTTACATGAGTATTTATGTACTATCATTTTTATCAAACGAGTTGACTAAAAATGTATGACGCAAGCCTTGGCAAGCGTCAAATACATTTTAGTCAACGAGTTTGATAAAAATGATAATACATAAACATGAATGTGAGATCCTATTTATCACATAAAATGAATGACAGGCAAAAAATATCTGCATCATCACCTTTAGCCTATACACCTTTCCAGGGTCCATGTTTAAAGATGTAGTTCGGTTTTCAAATATGCACATACACAAGTAGATTAAGTTCTTCAACATTTACCCCGAAAGTAGAATAAAACTGGGTGGGGGGAGGGGGGTAAGTCCACATATTTCCGCATTTTTATTGATTTAAAAGGATTTTGCTGCATTTCTTGGCTTTCATTAAACATGAAAATAAAAAACTTTCCACCCATATGCGTCTTAGCAACAATGACATCATTTTTCCGCAAAACTGCGTAGTCATACAAATTCGGACACATACTGTGGCTGGTTTCTCTGGCGCTTCACGTGCTCATGACTAAAAACTGATCAGAACCGGGACTCAAAAAACGATAAAACACTAGTGTATTATCAAAAATAAGTCATGGGTTAAATTGACTGCCTGAGGAGATTTTATGTGATAAAAACTTAAAAGGCCCCTTTAAGCCTGAAAACACCTTTTATAACTACTGTTGCCTTTGCAGCAAGTTTATATTAAGATAAGACTGAAAAAACATGCAGGCTGGTGTCTTATCTACACTGTCTGCTTTGCTGAAAAACTATAAATAAAAGCAAGCACGAAATTGAAATTTTTCAATTTTTATTTCTAGACTGAAAATGTTTATTGAGTTTATTCAGTGCTCCATCTGCTAAGTTCTTTAACCCTTTACCACATAATCCCGACTTTTAAAGACCCTGAGGGGGAAGCCTTTTGAAAACATTGTGGGAAAAGGAGAAAATGCTGGTAACAAGCATTTTCTCCTTTTTCCACAATGTTTTCTGCCCTATTAATGACAAGTTTCATTATTTGAGCCATATTTAAATTGCAGCCTGCAAATGCTTTCAATCTGGACAAGTCTACATTTTTGTCATTTGGTAAAGAGGTAAATCTTCAATATAACCTAGTAAAGTTTATTATCCACTCAACAGAACTGAAAACATGAGACCCACTTGATACATATTTGTAGCAGAAAAAGCTTCAATTTTAGGATGATATTAAGAACATAAAAAGAAATCTTTATCACCTGTAAAATATGCCATTTTTATTTGCATCACAGGAAACTGATTGTGATTGATTTGGTTCATTGGTCATAGACAAAGTAAACAATAACTTTTGCCTAGGAACTATATTCCTTAACCCATTACCATACCATCTTGAGTTTAAATGACCCTTGGGAATTAGACCTTTGAATACATTGTGGGAAAAGGAGAAAATGCTGGCAACCAGCATTTTCTGATTTTTTCCACAACGTTTTCTTATCTTTCAGGAACAAATCTGATCATTTGAGGCACATAAAATTTGTCATCTGCAAATGCTTTGAATATGGACCGGTTCAAAATTTTGTCTTATGGCAGAGTTAAGCTTTTACCAAACACCAAAATTTTGGATTTGTCCAAATTGAAAGCATTTGCATATGACAAATTAAATGTTGCGCAAAAATGATGGAATTTGTGAGTGAAATGGCAGAAAACTGTGTTGAAAAGGAGAAAATGCTGGTCACAAGTATTTTCTGCTTTTCCCACAATGTTTTCAAATGCCTTTTAGCTTATGGTCGTTAAAACTCTGGTCGTGTTGACCTATTTTTGTTTTTGTTTTGGTGGCAATTGAGTTAAAAGCAAAATTAAGAACCAAATTTCCCTTACCCTGTGTAATTGGGCAGTCTCCTTCTATAACTTCTATATCATCTACAGCGATCATGCCTGGCCAGATCTCCACAGGGGTAAAAGTTTTAGCTGTCAGCTGTAACTTCAAAGGTCTATTTGCTTGTACTGGCACAGCACCCTGGGCCCAGTTATAAAAATACCTGTCTGCTGAATCATACCTAGGTGGAGCAGAAATTTACTTCGTATTTCATACATGCATTACAGTCATGTAAAGCAAGGTTTCCTTTTGTCTTTGTCACAGTGCTTTTAAAATTACACCCTTAACCTGCTAAATAATTGGAGTGACACTTTTAAGCCGATAGTAAAAACCCAAATTTTGCTATTTCAAAGGTACCTTTTTTTGGAAAAAAATATGACCTTATTGGACAGGGTTGTCCAAGATCCAACACTGCATGATCTGTGCAGTCTGATCTTGATCTACACTGTCCGCAAAAGGTCCTTGAATTGCTCTTAGCAGCCTATGGGTTAATATGTGTAGAAATGTCAAAATCCATCAACAAGGTAACAACTTAATTCCTTACCACACAATCCCAAGTTTTAATGATCTTAAGTAAGAAGCGTTTTGAAAATACTGTGAGAAAAGGACAAAATGCTGGTAGCAAGCATTTTCTTCTTTTTTCCACAATGCTTTCTACCCTTTCGATGAGGAAAATCATTATTTGCGCCACCTCTAATTTTCCGTCTACAAATGCCTTCAAATTGGACAAGTCTAGAATTTTTCCTTTCTGTAAAGAGTTATCTAAAATACAGCAAATGCTTTCAATTTGGTCCAGTCCAAAATTTTGTCATTTGAGAGAGGGTTAACTACAGAAAAATAACTACCAGAGCAAATTGTGTGCCATTTCCAGATCATCCTGATAAACCACAGATACAAACAGTTGTGCTGTGAGACTGTTTGGCTGCCATCTTGTGCTGTTTAAGAAGTATCGGAACGACAAACACATGTCTCTGTCATACATCACTGTTAGTGACTCGGCTGTGGCATTAGAGGCTATCCCAGACAAGTCATAGACTTGTGAGTAATATAAGAAATGTCCTGAAAATATATGCAGCAAAATAATATGAGTCATGCTCTGGAAAAAAGGGGCTTTAGTGCATCTCTGTGATACATCAACTCTTTACCAAACAACACATTCTACTAGACTCCTCCAATTTGAAAGCTTCTTCAGACGGCAATTTCTTAAGTGATACAAATAAATCGAAGTTCTTTTACAGGGTAGAAAACATTGTGGGAAAAGGAGAAAATGCTGATTACCAGCATTTTCTCCTTTTCCCACAATGTTTTCAAAAGTCTTTTCCAAAAGGGTCGTTAAAAGTCGGCATTGTGTGGTAAAGGGTTAAACAAGGCAAGTCATCAAATAGTTATCAATCTATAAAATCCGGTTTGAATCCTGAGGTAGAATGGTCCTTGGACATGCAGAAAATTTACCTAGAGCAAAAAGTTTCAATACAGGATGACCTGGTTCAATACTTTTTGCAATGCATGAAAACCCCTTTTCACAGAGCATGACTCATATAATATAAACATAAAAATGCACAGAAAGTCAACAAAAACAAGTCTTTGCAGAAAATCTGGCATGCAATATAAAAATACATTAGGAGGCTATGTATAGCTTGTAAGAACTGACCTGGCAGGGCACTGCTAACCTTTGCTATAAGTCGACCATTTCTTTTTTTTATTTTGGTGGCCTCAAGCTAGTTTGGAATTACTCGTCGTAAATCTATGTAAAAACATGCATCATAATGGTAGTTTTATCAATCCTTTTACGGGTACTCACAATGATTTCTGAATAACCTATCTTACTGCGCCACTATGATGCTCACTCAGTGAAATAAATTTTGATCTTTCACTGAGAAAAAAAAATGTCCTCCAAATCTCCCACAATAGCCTTCCTCACAGGAGTGCTTAGCAAAAAGGTTATCAGTGAACCCAAATACTCACAGTAAAAGGGGTGAAAGACACTCTCACATATTACCTGATGAGTTTCTGAAAGTGTGGTCATAATACGGGAGTTCATTCCTAAAAGCCCTCTGTCTGATCCATTGCTGATTTGCAGAGGAAGACAGATTTCTGTATCGGCAAACATCTGGATCTTCAAATGTACAATCTAGTCTGTTCACTGTTAACAGAAAAATATACATTGACTTGATGTTCTTTATAAATCTTTATTGTATACCTGAAATTTTTCCAACTTAAATACATGCGTCACACGCAGATAAAATAACACACGACAGGAAAACAATCTGTCTACACACTGTGAAATATGGTCCCAAATATGAAAATGATGACGAAACTCACGTGCTGAAAACATACATATGATTTGCAATTTGATTGGTCAACATTTACTCTATGATATTTATCCGCCATTCATAAAAATGATGTTACTAGCTAGTACACCATTGTTTGTTTAATTTTGCTTACCAATTTACGAATAAAATGTCAAGAACTGCAAAATTTTGTCATTGAAAGGTATTGGTATATAATAAAAGGAATATTATGTTGTAGTAACTTTCCTGATGCCTGTATTTACTTCTTGCTGCGTTAGAAAATTTTGACATCTTGCTCGACCTTTGGTCTTGCGTATATCAAATTTTCTCACACTGCTCGAATTAAATACTAGCACTAGGAAAGTTACTACAACATAATATTCTGTATATATTTACTTTTTTTTCAGGGGTCAAATGCCAAAATGAGGTGATAATTCTTTACTAAAATTACTGAACCTTTTTTTTAATTACATTATAAGACTTAGAATACCAAAGTTGCATCTGCAAGACTTTTGTTCAAGGCTTTGCCAGAGGACAAAATTTCAGACTCATCTATATGGAAAGCATTTGAAGACATCAAATCAAATGTGGATCAAATTACAAAACATGCAAAGGACAACATATTGTGAGAAAGGGAGAAAATGCTGGTTTCTAGCGTTTTCTTTTTCAATAACGTTTCTAGCTTTTTTTTTTTCTATAATTTAAAGAAAAAAAAAAAATAAGTTTTATGAAAAAGTAGAGTTGGTAAAAAATCACAATAATTACCTAAAAGACATCTTTCGATGATTTCATCTGAGCCATCTGGACACTGTTCCACTCCATCACAGAACCATTCCTCGGGATAACATACACTCTTGTCCTTACACAGTTCAGTGCCACTGGGACATCCTAGTTGTATGAAACAATGATATTTTATCACCAAATATCACATTCAGATTATTGCCTTTATCATGCAGCAGATCCCTTGCGAAAATATTTTGGCAAAAATAATTTCTCCTTTCCCTACCACATTTTCAAAAGCAGCATGACAGATGTGTAAAGTATATGGCAAAATATATGGGTACCCATTTAACACTTTAGATCTACCATGTGAAAAAAATTTTGGAAAGCAAATGCATCAGTCCATAGTTTTGTCATTTTGGTAAAAGGTTAATTCTTTACCAAATGACCAACTTTTGGCCTTGTCCAAATCCAAAGCATTAGCAGATGATAAATGTGGCTCAAATGCTGGAAACTGTCTTTGACAGGGTAAGAAAGACTGTGGGAAGAGGAGAAAATGCTGGTAACCAGGATTTTTAAAACCTGATAAGATAGAACAGACATTCTTAATCACTTGTCTTGAGCAACCACAGTTTGAGTCTTCCTGAGGTGCTTGCTAAATACAGGGCATTGTCATTTAACAATACAGTATTTCTACTGAGAAAACTGCATGTCCATCAAACATCCTGTTGCTTTTCAAGGCAAACTGATGGAAAAAATTTCATAAATACATACCGTAAGTCTCTCACATCTCCAATGCCATGGGTATATTTAGTACCTTATTTCGATGGTGTAGATCAAGATCAAATTGCACAGAACATGACATCTGATCTTCAATTTACACCCATACATTCCATGATTCAACATTATGAAAAATCTGTTAATAAATAGTAAAATGTACATTTAGAACTTTGAAAACTTCATATCCAGAATTTTCTTTTCGGTGAAATCAAGTCCTATCAAATAAAATCTTTACATTTACTAAACAAGCCCAAATTCAAAAACCCTGAAGATTTTTGAAAACAATGCAGGAAAACGACCAAATGCTGGAAACTAAAAATCCTGTGAAATTATTTTTCCACTCTTTGACAAAAATCCCATTATGTTGCTGCATTCAATTTCTTATCTGGAAATGTTCCTATTTGGATGAGTTTAAAATTTTGTCATGTGGTAGAGGTTTAATCCTTTACCAAACAAAAAAACTTTAGACTTGCCCATATCGGAACTTTTTGCAGACGACAAATTGTGTCTCAAAAATAGAAATTCACCTTTGGAAGGATAGAAACATTGTGGGAAAAGGAGAAAATGCTGGTTATCAGCATTTTCTCCTTTTCCCGCAAGATTTTCAAAAGGTCATTTCATTTGGGTCATTAAAACTCAGGATCGTGTGGTGAAGGATTAACATAGACAGAAAAGACCAAACCTGGATGAGACACATTTTCACAATTCCTGGATTCCATTCGAATATCTTCTACAATCAGGAATGTGTCTTTAAGTAACTTTGGAATGGGTTCTCCTATACTTGCCATAGAAGTACTAAGTAGAGTTGTAATAAAGCCTTCAGAAATATCAATCTAAAACAGAAACAAATCACACTTTAGCAACACCTAAAAGGTTATACTTAACCCTTTACCATACGACAGAATTTTAGGATTGTCCAATCTGAAAGCAGATGGCAATATAAACATACCTCAAATATTGAAATTTCTTCTTGGTTGGATAGAAAACATTGTTGGAAAAGGAGAAAATGCTAGTAATCAGCATTTTCTCCTTTTTCCACAATGTTTTCAAGAGCATTCTTGGTCAGGGTCATTAAACTCTGGATTTTGTGGTAAAGGGTTAAAATACGTTTTCAAAGGCAAATATAATGCATAAATGGACTTAGTAACAAAAGTTATACTTCATGTAAAGTGCATTGACTATTTTACATCTGTCACAGTGTGTTTACTGTTTGTATTTTTATTGAAACAGTCCAAAAAATTCAAAGGGCTGTAATTTCTTTGACTCTTTACACAACAACAAAATTTCAGACTTGTTAATGGTGAAGAGATTTGCAGACAGATGTGTTTCGAATGATTGGTGTTGTCTTTGAAAGGGTATAAAATATCGTGGAGGAAGGAGAAAATGCTGGATAACAGCATTTTCTCCTTTTCCCACAATGTTTTCAAAGCTTTTTTCCTTGGGGTAATTAAAACTTGTTTTTTTTTTTTTTGGTTGAGGGTCTTTAGTGTATCAATTGTAATTAAGACTGCAGGTGGGCAAGTTCTTATAACCAGAACACTTCAACTAAAATTTCAGCCAAATTAGTTGAATACTGTAAGAGTAGAATATGACAAAAAATATGCACTTTATTGTGGGGTGGGGGAGGGGAAGGGGAGGGCACATGAGGGGGGGATGTTATAATGGATTTAACTCTACCGAACAAAATTTTTTCAGACTGGTCTAAACTGAAAGCATTTGCAGAGGACAAATCAAATGTGAAATAAATGGTTGGATTTGTCTATGATAGGTTTGAAAACTTTGTGCCACAAGGAAAAATTGCAGATTACCAGCATTTTCTCCGTTTCCCACAATGTTTTCAAAAGGTTTTTCACTCAGGGTCGTTAAAAGTCAAGACTGTGTAGTAAAGGGTTAACCATTGTATGGAATGAATTGCTGCCAGGCCATTTGATATTACATAGAAGTATTAATTGTTTACCACACAACAAAAAAGTAGACCTGTCCAAATTGAGAGCATTTGCTTACAACAATTTAAATGTGGCACAAATAATGGAATTTGTCTTTGATATGGTAGAAAACATAGTGGGAAAAGGAGAAAATGCTGGTCACTCGCATTTTCTCCTCTTCCAATAATGTTTTCAAAAGCCCTTTTTATCAGGGTCATTAAAACTCCAAATTGTGTGGCAAAGATTAAAGTGAGCCAGGCCAAGTAACTCAGGGCATGGAACCCAGTGGTTGTTGGTTTAAGCCCCCTGCTTAGCTAGTTTCTTGCCTAAGATTTTAGTCATTGTGACAAGATTTATTTCTCTCTCACCACTGATCATTAACCCTTTACCAAACGACAAAATTTTAGACTGCTTCATGTTCAATGCATTTGCAGACAAAAATTTAGATGTGTTTCAAATGATGGAATGTTTTTTGAGTAGGTAGAAAACAGAGCAGGAAAAGGAGAAAATGCTGGTTACCACCATTTTCTCCTTTTCCCACCATGTTTTCAGAAGCCTTCTTTGTTAAAGTTGTTAAAACTCTGATTGTGTGGTAAAGAATTAATTGCACAATCGTTATGTGGGAAAACAGCCATTGCCTGCAAAGAGTATTCCTGGAAATATAAATGCATTCCAGGAAAGCAATGATAGGTGTACTTGCCACTATGATATGACTGAAATGATGTTGAAAACAGCATTAAACACTATACAAATAGCCAAGTTTAAAGTGTTCACACCATTGCAGTTTTCCAGTCCAAGTTTTCTCCCTTCACAGACGTATCGTTCCAATGGAACATGGTGCCGTTGTCATAGTTCACCATCAGCTCTATTTTCGAGACGTTGCCAGCATAGGTTAATACAAGACAAGAGTCTACATCAATATGGCTGAGCTTTGACTCCAGCTGAGCATGAGCTATTGTGTATTCTGGGAACGATGACACTATGAACCCTCCATCACCTGAAATTACAGTTCCATTGAACCCTTTACCCACGATAGAATTTTGAACCTGTCCAAATTGTAAGCATTAATTTTGCAGATGACTGATTAAAAGTTGCTGAATTATAGCAATTCATCTTTGCATGGCACGAAGACACTGTGGAAAGATGGGGAAAAAAGTACTTAATTACCAGGATTTTCTCCCTTTCCAACAATGTTTTCAAAAGCCTTCTTACTCAAAGTTGTTAAATTAGAGAATGGTGTGGTAAAGGGTTAAACTTTTTTGCACCTAGTGCTACATGTTCATTTTTACAATAAACTGAAATTACCATTTCAGTCATTAACCCCTTTCCTAAGCCCCCTTAGTGGAGTCAGTAGCGTATAGGACTTAGGAATAGGAGATCCTTGGTTCAAATCCCCAGCTCAGCCAATTTCTTTCCAAGGATATATGATAGGTATTGCCACAGGATTCATTCCTCTCTAAGTGCTGATAATTGCTTTGATGATGGTTATATGGGAAAGCAGCCAGAGGCTTGGGAAGAATATAGTGTTAAGTACTATTAACAGAAACTCCAGGAAAGCCTGGATAAGTGCACTGGCAACAGCAATATAATGTTGAAAACAGCTTTAAACACCATATAATCATTAATCCTTCCTGAAATGACAAAAATTTTCACTTGCTCAAACTATAACCATCTGCAGGCAACAAATTAAGTGTGGCCAAAGTGATAGCATGGTTTCCACATGGCTAGAAAACATTGGAGGAAAGGAGGTGACCTACTTTTTTGCATATTTAACCCATTTTCAGACTTACCTGAAATACCATCAAAACAAAGATTCTAACCAATTTTCATAAGTATTGGACTGAAAATATGGCCTCTAGTATGTACACATGGGTTTTCAAAGATTTGACCTGGTGAACTAGTTTTTGACCCAATGTGACCTATTTTCAAATATGTCCGAGCCATCATCAAGATAAAATTTCTGATCCACTTTTATGACTACTGGACCAGATAAGCTGCCTCTAGAGAGTACACAAGGTTTTTCAAAGATTTGACCTGGTGACCTAGTTTTTGACCCAATGTGATGTATTTTCAAAGTTGTATGAGACATTATCAAGATAAACATTCTGACCACATTCATGACTATTGGACAAAAAGTTGGCCTCTAGAGAGTACACAAGGCTTTTCAAAGACTTGACCTAGTTTATTACCCGACGTAACCCATTTTAAAACTATTCTGAAATATTGTCCAAACAAATATTCTGACCAAGTTTCATGAGTATTGAAAAGAAAATGCAGCTTCTAGAGTGCATCAGAGGTAAAAGTTGATGAAGGACAGCACTTTCACAAAAGCTCACCTAGAACACTTCATGCTCAGGTGAGCTAAAAAGGTAAAATGTTATATACCTACCTGACACAATGGTTTGGTCATTTCCTTCTATGTCAACATACGCAAAACTGCTCTCAACTCTCCATGAAGCAGGTAACTCACTGACATCAGTATAATTACATGTACCACCATTGCTGAACGGGCAGACAAGGGAGAAACCTGTAGAATACAGGAAAAGTTTCAAACCTATAGAGCATCAGCCCATCTAACTCTTTACCAAACGACAATCCATACCCCTTTACCACACAATCCTGTATTCTAACAACCCTGAAAGAGAGGGCTTTTGAAAACACCATGGGAAAGGAAGAAAAATGCTGTTTACCAGCATTTTCTCCTTTTTTCCACAATGTTGTTTTTTTACCATTTTAAAGTCAGGTTCTATCAACTGAGCCACATTTAATTAGTCGTCTGCAACTGCTTTGAATTTGGACAAGTATGAAAGTTTGCTGTTTGGTAAAGAGTTACCTCTCCACCAGAAGACAATCTTTAACCCTTTATGACACAATCCCGTGTTTTGACGACCCTGAAATACAAGGCTTTTGAAAACATTGTGGTAAAAGGAGAAAATGCTGGTTACCAGCATTTTCTCCTTTATCCACATTGTTTTTCTACCTATTCAAGGACAAATACATGCATTATATTTGAAAAACATTTGAATTGTCATCTATAAATCCCTTCCATGCAGAACATTGTAAAATTTTGCCATGTTGTAAAAGGTTAGGACACCAAATTGAAAGTATTTGTAGACGGCAAAATAAATGTGACTGAAAAACTGAAATCTGTTGGGAAGGATAGAAAACTTTGTGGGAAAAGGAGAAAATGCTGGTTACCAGCATTTTCTCCTTTTCCCCACAGTTTTTTGAAAAGGCTTCTTTCTCAGGATCGTTAAAAGTCGGGATTGTGTGTTACAGGGACAACTGATGAAGAAACCACGAAAGAAGTGCACTTTAATTCTTTACCAAACAACAATATTTTAGACTTTTTATAAATTGAAAGGATTTTCAGACAACAAATAAAATGTGGCTCAAATGATGAGATTTTTTCTTTGTTAGGATTGAAAACATTGAAGGAAAAGTAGAAAATGCTGATTACCAGCATTTTTCCCTTTTCCCAACGATGTTTTTAAAACCTTTCTTCTTCAGAGCCGTTTAAATTTGGCCTGTAGTAAAGGGTTATTCCTCCATATTGAAATCAATGACAAAATATTAGACTTGTCCAAATTGAAAGCATTTGCAGAGGACACATTACATGTGGTTGGAATTATGCTTTCTGGCTGTAAAAGGGTAGAAAACACTGTGGGAAAAGCAGAAAAGGCTGGTTTCTAGCAAATTTCTCCTCTTCCCATAATGTTTTCAAAATGCTTCTCCCTTAGGGTTGCTAAAACTCGGGATTGTGTGGTAAAGGGTTATATTTTGCAGATTACAAATCAAAGATAACTTAAAAACTGGGAATTGTCTTTGAAAAGGTGGAAAACACTGTGGATAAAGAAGAAATGCTGGTAACCAGCATTTTCTCCTTTTTCCATATCTCCTTCTATTTATTCAAGGAAAAATACTATCATTTGAAAAATATTTGAACTATTGCCTGTAAATTCCTTAAATATAGACAAGCCTACTTTTGCCATGTGGTAAAATTTTAGTCTAGTCCAAATTGAAAGCATCTGAAGATGACATATATGATAGTTGCTGAAATGATGGAAATGGTTAGTAAAAGAATAGAAAACATTGTGGGAAATTAGGAAAAAATGCTGGTTACCAGCTTTTTCCCCTTTCTCCCATTGTTTTCAAAAGCCTTTTTCCCCAGGGTCATTAAAAGTCGAGATTGTGTGGTAAAGGGTCAACCTTCACCACACAATCCTGACTTTTAAAGACCCTGAGAGAGAAATGCCTTCTCCAACAAGGTTTTCTACCCTTCCCCAAAACAAATTTCAATTTTTCAGTAATTGTTATATTGTCATCTTCAAATACTTTCATTTTGGACAAGTCTAAATTTTTGTTGTGGTACAGGGTTAAATATGGACGAGTCTAAACTTTTGCTGTGTGGTAACGGGGTTAAATATGGATGATTCTGAAATTTTGCTGTGTGGTAAAGGTTTAAATATGGATGATTCTAAAATTTTGTTGTGTGGTTAAAAAAAGGGGAGGGGGGGGGGGGGGAATGAGAGAGAGATAGAGAAATATGGACAAAAATGTAACACAAACCACAAGAGTCTTCATCAACATCAGAGAAACAGTCCGGTACAGAGTCACATCTCCTCTCCTGCCGTATACATTTTTCACTGCACTGGAATTCTGTCCCACCACAAACTGTGAAATGTATAAAATACTGGTTTACCTCAAACTTATTGCCCTTTGCTTACGGCTCAGAGCAAACAACTTTTGAAAACATCATGGAAACAGGAGAAATAGACCCTAGCAAGCAATTTCTTATTTTGCCACAATGTTTTTAAAAGCACTCAAGTATTAAACATTTCCTCTTTACCATATTTCAGTACAGTCTAAGTTGAGAAAATCTGCAGAAGACAAATAAGATGTGGCTGAAATGATGGAAATGCTGTCTTTGAAAACTTTGGGGGAAAAGAAGAAAATGCTGGTAACAAGTATTTTCTCCCTTTCCAATAATGTTTTTCAGAGGGCTTCTTCCTCAGGGTTATTAAAACACGGGATTGTTTGGTAAAGGGTTGATAAACAGTAGCACCAAGGTGGTCTAAAAACACTTAACCCTTTACCACATAATCCTGAATTTTACCAGCCCAGGAAAAGGAGCCTTTTGAAAACATTGTGGGAAAAGGAGAAAAAGCAGGTAACCAGCATTTTCTACTTTTCCCAGAATGTTTTCTTCCCTATCAAAGACATAATTCTTCAACGTTGTTGAAAAACTTGTTTTGTGTAGGGTAAAATCAGCAACAAATACTGATTAATTAGTTTTCAATGCCGCTCCCAACATTATTTCAGTCATATCACAGCAACAGCTCACTTAATTCATGTATGTCCCAGGTTTCACCAGTAACAGGGGCTAGGGTATGAAGTGTCTTGCCCAAAGACACTCCAATGAAATACCCAGTACTTCCAAAGAAGCTTGAACCCCGGGCCTCCAGGTTACGAGTCCTACTCATTACCACTGAGCTATGCAGGATCCATAGAGAAATATCTTTGTTGTGATTTTGGTGAGAAAACTAGAACTGTTAACTCTTTACCGAATGACAAAATTTTAGACTGGTCCAAATTGAAAGCAATTGCAAATGACAAATTAAATGTGACTCAAAAATTGAAATTTGTGTTGGGAAAGGTTGAAAATATTGTGGGAAAAGGAGAAAATGCTGGTTACCAGCATTTTCTCCTTTTCCTACAATGTTTTCAAAAGGCTTCTTTCTCAGGGTCGTTAAAAGTCGGGATTGTGTGGTAAAAAGTTAAATGACTCACCTGGAGCCACACAGCTGCCCTCAGTCACTGTCACACTTGTAATGGTCACTTTGCTGTTGGAGCCAGGGACAAACTTCACACTGAAATGTGAAGATTTCAACAGTAATCATTTCTATGGAGTAGTCAAATATTATTTCATGCTTTTAGGTAGTTTATATGGTGGAATATGGTATGATAATTTCATTGTTTTGACCAGTGAATCTACCAATTAATAAAATCAATGGTATGGAAATACCAAGAGCTCCCCTGCACTTTGCAAGTCCCAATAAAAGAGAGGTTAGAATCATGAAATAAATACAATTTTGTTATTTTTTTCTGTGAAAGATCGAAATTTATTTCATTATACGGTAATATTTTCACTTGTGGCCTAATGCATCTGTGCAGTCCCTCCAGGCTGACCTGAGTCAAAAATTTTTGCAATGGGTAAATTTTTAGCTTGTCAAATGACCAGTGCACCTTATGATTCAGTGGGCTGTTACACAAAATGGACTTGTTGGATCTATAATTTATGTAAGGACTTGCTTGGTATCATGCATCACAGTGATGCATTAACCCCCCCTTTTGCCAGAGCATAGCTCAAATATTAGCCATTGCTACCTTTTAGTGTCACTCCTGGAGACATTGAATTGTCCAGTTAAGCTGTTGCTAGACTCCTGTCTAAATTTGTAAACCTCAGTTTTGTTTTCCATGGCAACATGAACCTCTAAAACTGACATCTCCTCCTCCAGTAGAATCTGGAAGCTGAAACATCCTTCCTGATACTGCAGTTTATGCATTGGAACATACAGAGCAGCGCCTTTTGCTGAACTGCTGATCCCTTCAGCTGAAACATACAGGAATAAACAAAGTAGCGTATAACTTATTCTGTGCATATGTGCTACTTAAGAAACAGACCCTTAACTCTTTACCACAACAACAAAATTTTAGACTTTTCCAAATGAAAAGCATTTGCAGACGACAAAATAAATGGAACTGAAAAATTGAAATTTGTGTTGGGAAGAGTAGAAAACATTGTGGGAAATGAGAAAATGCTGGTTAACTTAAAATGCAAAGAAAAACATGCAACAAGCGATTACTTTTTGCACTGTTACCTGTAGAAAATAATGTGTTTTTCTTCGCATTTAAAGTTAACTGGTCAAATATTTCACAGGACTAAAAAAAATGAGAAATGATTTTGTTGCTTCACTTTTCGTGAGGAGTATATATTGTGTCACCTGCAACTGGTACTAATTTGGAGAAGTCTAAAACTCAGTTGTTTGGTGAAGACTTGAATACAAGTAAACTGTTACATGGTTTGCTTCTGAGGATCGATATTATAGAACATGATTTATTTCTCAGCAGTATTAAAAATTGCAGAGCTCTGGATAGAGGGAGTGATTTTGATTTCAAAATCGAAAATATTAATCACTCTCCACTAAACCTTATGTTACAGGTACTCATTAGAATCGTCTCATCGAGACAATTCTAATGAGTACCCACAGTATAGGGTTTGGAAGAGAAATAATGGATTTAGAATACTGTCACTCACTCTTATCTGGAGGTCTGAAACTGATAATAAAAACTCACCATTTTGAAGCCAGTCACCGTCCACAATGTAATTACAGTTCTGTACAGTAAAGTCACAATCAATGGATGGTTCTGTAACAGTAAAAAATACAAAAGTTAACTAAGTCACCGTCCATCATGTAATTACAGTTCTGTACAGTAAAGTCACAATTAATGGATGGTTCTGTATCAGTATCAAAGTGTTGAAAGCACTGGTATGACATTTGTCAAAGGAGCCATTGTGTGGAATTAATAAATTGAAAAATAAACAAACAATAACGTGGGATGAACAAGCCTGGATGAACAAGCCAAGGGACGAACAAGCCCAGGGACAAACTGGTTTTGGAGCGAACACAGTCAGAAGAAAGAGCTTGTGTGTATCATTGCGCCAATAGTGGGCCATGGTGGATATACCGGTAGATATTTTCAATAAAAAATAGAAGTATTCCCATGATCGATGGCCTAATCCAGTTTATTTTAATACGCCGTTGTTAATTATACAAATGAGTGCTATCGAAACACTTATTTGTCTTAGAAAAATTGAATTGAATTGGGTCTACTTCCTTCGGTTTTGCACAAAATATGATATATGATTTTCAAAATACCATATTAAACTCACAGTGGCATTTTCTTTGACAAATGCCACAAAAACCTACAAAAGTAAACTATGTACAACAATCCCAATGCAATTCTTAACTAGCCTGGGATCCAGTCTGTTCATCTTTTCCTTTTCTATCATTTGGATATTGTCAAAATGGTGGTGATAAACAGATAGCTGCCAAAGATCACAATAAGGAGAGCATGATATGGAGTAGCTAGGGAATAATTACTGTCTGGACCCAGCCTATTCTCAACCCTTTACCACACAATCCCGAGTTTTAACAACCCTGAGGACTACGCCTTTTGAAGAATTAGTGAGAAAAGGAGAAAATGCTGGTAATCAGCATTTTCTCCTTTTCCCTCAATGTTTTACACCCCATCACAGACAGAAATTATCATTTGAGCTACATTTAATTTGTCGTCTGCAAATGCTTTCCATTTGCTAGAGTCCAAAATTTTGTCGTTTGGTAAAGATTTAACCCTTAGAGCGCCGAATAAACCTAACAGACTTTTATGTCTACAAATAAGATTCAAATAATAGCAATACTATGGTTTTGTCTGGGGTGTTTCAGGAAACGGGCAATGTAGATCAAAGATCAGACTGCAAGTTTTGTGCAGTCTGATCTTGAAATAAGGCCCAAATAAGTAGAATTTTAAGGTTATGTTTGTCTATCATGTCCCATCAAAGTGGACAATGTAGATCAAAGATCTGATTTCACATTTTGTGGGCTGCAAACCCAACTATAGCTGTGAAAGGTGCTTTAATCATTTACCACACAATCACAAGTTTTAACGACCTTGAACATAAAGTCTTTTGAAAACACATTGTGGGAATAGAAGAAAATGCTGGTAACCAGCATTTTCTCCTTCTCCAACAATGTTTTCTACCCATTCAAAGATAAATTCTATCATTTGAGCCACATTTAAACTGCAGATGCTTTCAATTAGGATAAGTCTTTATTTTTATTGTGTGGTAAAGGGTTTAACTAATTTTCTAAAGTTGCCCATAAGCATGGCAATAAGTAAGTTATTTTACCTGAACAAGTTCCTCTGTGTATCTGTACATTATCCAAGGAAATGACCCCATCATGACCTTGACCTCTTGTTGCTAGGAAATAGATATGACCTTTGAATGAACTTGGAATACTGTAGCAATCTGACAGGTACCAAACTCCACCTCCTTGTAACAAAACATTGTTGGTATTCAGTGTGGCAGAAGTGTCCTCACTGTACAGGAAGGTTTGAAGTGATCCTGCCTGGTCCATGGACTTGACATAGAATTGGTAGTACAAGTTTGATGTTTCACTTGTTAAGTCAACCTCAAACCATAAATTGGACTTATCGCCTTCTTTGCCATAGGCACTGTCCACGTGTAGATAGGAAACTGTAAGGGAGTAAAATGGACACTTACATTTTGTAGGTAAAAGAATACTTTACATAGAATCGAACAAATGAATGAATGAAGGCCAGGATAGGGGTAAAATTATTGGACCGCAATAGATCCAAAATCAATCTGCATATTCTATCGTGATGATTTCTGTTTTTGACAGTCCAATTTCAATGGATTTGTATTGTAAATCCGCTGACTGTGACAAAATCAAATACTGTCATACAAGCTTGCGCTCTACTCATTCTTCCCCATCATTTCCACCCCTGCTTTAGTCACTACTTTATACACAGTTCTATCCATGTATGCATGGACCAGCTGAAAACCATACTGAATTGATGGATCAAATTGCTACTCGCTAATAAGTAAAATAAGAGCACCGCATGCGGGTGGCAATGCTCTGCTGCAGATGCTTGATTTTCCGTAAAAATTTTAAGTCGAAAAAGGGATACATAACTTTGTCAAAAATACTTTGATGGTTACCTGCCCTTCTAATATAGGTTCCCCTTTTGATAATAAACAACTTTTCCAAGTTTCAAGCTAATATCTTTGGTAATAACAGAGATATTATAAAATGTCAAAGTCGCACAACAACACAGAAGACGGCACCAGGGCCACAAAGTACCTCGACATTTTCTTCGAAAACAGCCGAGCCAAAAGTAAGTTACTGTGCCGCCTGCTTGGCAGAACAAATTCCACTTTCCTGCTACCTCCACCAATTAACTACATATATATACATAAGCCATGCTATGTGAAATGGGGGCTTAATTCATTTGAGAAAAAAAAAAAAAAAAAAAAAGTAGTCGACCCATGTCAGCCTGCGCAGTCCATGCAGGCTGACCTGGGTTGCAACTTTTGGCTATAGGTCAATTTTCTGCATGTCCATTGATCAATTTACCTCCAGATCCAGTTGATCATTAGACTAAATGGATTTCATGGATCCATAATTCTGTGATAACTTCCTTGGTATAATGCATCACAGAGATGCATTAAGGTAAGTCCTTTTTTGCCAGAGCATGGCTCACATGTATTACGTGTTCAGGAAATTTTATTTTCATTACACCATGTAAAAGCTTAACTCTTTACCAGACAACAAAATTTTAGACTAGACCAAATTGAAAGCATTTGCGGACAACAAAATAAACATGACTCAAAAATTGAAATTTGTTGTGGGAAGGTTACAAAACACTGTGGGAAAATGTTTTCAAAAGGCTTCTTCCTCAGGGTCATCAAAACTCGGAATTGTGTGGTAAAGGGTTTAAACTTTTGCACAAATCTGCTTTTCAGGACTCTGAGTCCTTTGATTATACCTGTCTCTGTCACATACTGCATCTCCTCTCCTCTATACAGGTCCCACAGATAACCAGATCCCTCGGTACAGTTAGCAGAATATAGACATTTCATTGGTTCATCAAATGTACATACTTCCATGTTCTCTATACCATCTGAAAGTTAAGAGACAGTTACTGGAACATCTTTTATGCTGAACCCTTTATCACACAAGAAGGCTTTCTAAAACATGGTTATAAAAGGAAACAACAACATGGCATGCGGGTGCCAATGCTCAACTGTGGTTGCTTGATTTACTGTGAAAATTCTGAGTCGAAAAAAAGGCATAACTGTATCACAAATACTTTGATGGTTACCTGCCCTTGTTGTTTAGATTCCCGTTTTGATATGTTTTCATATGCCATCTTTTTCAGGGTCTTTAAAACTCGGCATTGTGTGCCATTGGGTGGTAAAGGGTCAAAAGAGGTTCCAGTTAAAACCAAAAGGTACAAACAAACTTATTCAATACATTGCTGATATAGCACATGAAGAACTGAAATGTAATGTAACTCAAATGATAGGATTTTTCAAACATTGTGGAAACAGGAGAAAATGCCGGGCAGCTACCCATATTTTCTTCTGTTTCTACACTTTTTCAAAAATCGTTTTTCCTCAGGGTTGTTTAAACACCAAATGGTTTGATAAAGTGATAAAATCTGAAAGGTTAACAAAAGCTTCTCCAATACATTGCTTAACCCTTTACCACACAATCCCCAGTTTTAACGACCCTGAGCAAGAGGCCTTTTGAAAACATTGTGGGAAAAGGAGAAAATGCTGGTAACCAGCATTTTCTCCTTGTCCCACAATGTTTTCTACCCTATAAAAGACAGCAATTATCATTTGAGCCACAATTGACTTGTGGTCTGCAAATGCTTTCAATTAGGTCTAGTCCAAAATTTGTGGTAACGAGTTAAAAAGAAAAGAGCATTCATTGCATGTGGGTGCCAATGCTCAACTGCAATTGCTTGATTTTCAGTGAAAATTCTAAGTCATAAAAGGGTCATAACTGTGTCAAAGATATATTGATGGTTATCTGTCCACTTGGTTTGCTTTCTGATAGTTAACAACTTGTCCACGTTTGAAGTAAATATCTTCAGTATTAACAAAGATAGTATAAAATGTCAAAGTTTTTACACATCGAAGCAGACAACAGTGGCAGTGTTAAGACAAATACTTGACGTTTTCTTCAAAACAGCCAAGCTAGAAATCATACATAAGTTTATAACCTTACATTTACAGCTAGAACTTTCCAATTTTATATCGTCTACATACATCCACATCTCTGAATCACTGTACAATTTCCTCACAGTAAAGGTGACGGTCATATTTTCTCCAAGGTCAGGGTCAACAGGAACGTGCACCTCTTTCCAATCCAAGGTTGTTCGATATTCAGCCAATCCATAGGTTTTTTCTGTTTGTTCAGTATCTGAAGAATACTCAATATGAGCCATGAAGAATGGCACAGCAGCTTCAGGTGATTTGGTGTAAAAAATTCTGTAGAAAAGTGACAGACATTGGTAGTGTGAGTCCATCTTCATGGCATCTAATGAGAATGAGGCTTCAGCACCAGCTGGTAGAGTGAAATTGTCATGAATACTTATCATATGACCTGAAACAAATATTAAACCATTAGAATGACAGATAATTGAAACATTTTACCATAAAAGTACCTTTTTCTGTGTTGATTGACTTCATTTACTAGTAAATCTTTAGTCAAGGACAACACTGCAGAATTAACATTTTACCAAACGAAAAAACTTTAGAATTAACAAATTGAAAGCATTTACAGATGACAAATCAAATGTGGCCCAAAACAAGACTTCTGTCTTTGAAATGGTTGAAAACATCATGGGAAAAGGAGAAAATGCTGGTTACTAGCATTTTCTTCCTTTTCCAACAACGTTTTCTACAAATTCCTTCATTAGGGTTGTTAGAAGTTGCGACTGTGCAGTAATGAGTGAAAATACACAGAAAATTACAAGTACAAAAGTTGCTGTTGTTTTCATTGCTGTTGCTGTTTTTGATAATCTGAACTCTAACATGACACATGAATTCGGCTCTATGAACACAGTGCAATGGAAGCATGGTTAAATCTATGTCATTCTATATTCTCTGTAAAGTAAGAATCAATCTGCATCCACTTTTGTATACAAAGTATGAACTTGTTTTCCTTTTATCAAGAGTTGGTCGTGTTAGAACTGAAATAAACCACTCGGCCTATCGCCCTTGTGGATTATTCATTGTGCCTCATAACTCACAACCATGGTTTATTGAATTATAAACCACAATAGAAAGAAGATTATTTCTTAATTTTAAGACTCTCCTAACACTTTCCACACAATCCCATGCTTTAACCCTTTACCACACAATCCTGACTTTTAACGACCCTGAGAAAGAGAACTTTTGAAAACATTGTGGGAAAAGGAGAAAATGCTGGTAACCAGCGTTTTCTCCTTTTCTCACAATGTTTTCTACCCATCCCAAAACAAATTTGTATTTTTCAGTTACACTTATTTTGTTGTCTGCAAATGCTATCATTTTGGACTACCCTAAAATTTTGTCGTTTGGTAAAGAGTTAATGAACCTTAAGTCTTCAACACATGACAAAATTTCAGGCTAGTCCAAAATGAAAGCATTTGCAGACAACAAAATGAATAAGACTCAAAAATCGAAATTTGTTTTAGGAAGGGTAGAAAATATTGTGGGAAAAGGAGATCATGCTGATCATTTCTCCTTTTCCCACTACGTTTTCAAAAGCTGTCTTTCTCAGGTTCGTTAAGAATGGGGATTGTGTGGTAAAGGGTTAAGAAAGAAAGCTGTTGAAAACATTGTGGGGGAAAAAGGAGAAAATGCTGGTAACCATGTCTACAAATGCTTTTAATTTGGACAACTCCAATTTTTTGTCATTTGGGAAACAGTAAACAGCATTGCATGAATAGAAGAATTTTCAGGACAATGAACTACCACTCTATTTCAGAGACAGTTTCATTGTTATTCAAAACAGAGATTATCTTTTCCCTACTGATTTCTCAGTCACAGTGATTGATCAATTGCAAAACACAAAGGAATCTACTTATAGATGATTTAAACCCTTCAGATGCTAAGCACCACTCACTGACCTTTTGCGGTCAGAGTAGTTCAAGATCAGACTGCACAGAATGTGCAGCCTTATCTTGGATCTACACTTTACGATAAGGAGATATTGTGCTCCAAAAAATAAGATTGAAATGACATAATGTAAGTTTTTATTACCATCTTGAAAGTTTTATTTAACTTATTCAGCAGGACAACCTTTAATTCAAATCTTGGTCAAAATTCTAAGATAGCCATTTGATTGGCTGTGACATGGATTTCCTTGAGAACATTGTTCATAATATACACATAAGCATTTATTAACCCTTTACCACACAACGAAATTTTAGACCTGTCCAAATTGAAAGCATTTGCAGACGACAATTTCACTGTGGCTGAAATAGTGCAATTTTTGTTTGATAGGGTAGAAAACATTGTGGGAAAAGAAGAAAATGCTGGTTACCAGCATTTTCTCCTTTTCCCACAATGTTTTCAAAAGGCTTCTTTCCCAGGGGTGTCAACAAAAGGCGGCATTGTGCGGTAAAGGGTTAAGCACCACCTATTTTCATGTTATAAGCTTGTGTTCAACACAATGCAGATATATTTCATGGCATGGAAACCTAAGACTTAGTTATAAATTCCTTAACAGAACACTACAATCCATCAACTATCAACACTGCTTCTACTTTCAGCTGTAACTTATTGACAGCCAGATAGGGACACTGCAAATGTAAAAAAAATTTCATGTTCAAAACAATTGCCACGGAGACTAGGTCAGTGGTCTAGGTCTGACATATGCGACATTCTAAAAAAAGTGCTCAGTGTTCATGCCTACGCCAACAGCAATGGTAACATCAGTATCTATTGTATCCTCTCCTCACACAGATAACTGCTGCAACCCTCCTCCTAAGGTTGGAAATCAAACGCTGAATTCGCATGATTGGGATCCTCTGCCATTGAGTAACTACCTGGACCAATCCCTGTAGATTTTGAACAGGTGGATCCCTTGCTTGAACTTGATGCCCGAGATGGTCCCACAAATGCTCAATCAAGGCTTCTTGCAGGCCAACATAATGAGTCAATTATTTTGGGCAGTGCTTAACCCTTTACCACACAATCCTGAGTTTTAACAACCCTGAGGAAGAACACTTTAGAAAACATTGAGGGAAAAGGAGAAAATGCTGGTAACCAGCATTTTCTACTTTTCCCACAATGCTTTCTACCCTATCAAAGACAATTTACATAATTTAATTCATATTTCAATTGTCGTCTGCAAATACTTTCAGTCTGGATTGGTCTACATTTTTGTGGTTTGGTAAAGAGTTAACTAAAATGCTCATGTGTATAATTTATGCCATAATAGCTAGCTACTCAATGAAGAATAATAAATAATTTTATGTGATTCATGTGTGTTTAACAACAACTTGAATTATACAAACCTTTGTAATATTCTTGGAATGTGTGATCAATGCCGAAATATTCTTCATTATCAGTAATGTTCCAGTAAAACATTTCGTTTGTAGTGTTGGGTACAGTTATACTGTTACATTCTCTCTCAAAGTCACAGGATGCTGGATCTATCAAACAATGTATGAATCTGATAGTAGACCTTAATCTTTAAAAAGATGACAAAATTTTAGTCTTAAATTGAAACGATTCACTGACAATAAACTAGTTAGCCACATCTAATTTGTCAAATGCAAATATTTTCAATTTGGACAAGTCTAAAATTATGTTGTTTGATAAAGAGCTGACCACTTTACAAGCCTCGATTAGAGCCTACCACTCACATTAACCCTGTATTTCACAATCCCAACTTTTAGCAACCCCTAGATAAAAAGCCCTTAAAAACATTGAAAGAGAAAATGCTGGTGGCCAGCATTTTCTCCTTTTCCCATGAAATTGTCCACCCTGTCAGAAACAATGTCCATAATTTGAGTGACAGTTCTTTTTTTGTCTGCAAATGCTTACATTTTGAAAACGTCATAGATTTTGTCCTTTGGAAATAGTGACAATTTTTTTATCACACCTTCCTTGTTTTCAGTGTAATATACCCATTACAAATTTTCTTATCTTGTACACATTTGATATCACAATTGTGTGACATCACTTGTGACACCATTCTGTACATATTTCACAGAAGGGAATGTTTTTTTTTTACATGGCAATCACCATGTGTGCAAAGATGGTTTTGCATATTCTAATCTATAATATGTGAGATATCATTATGTAATAGAAGGAATCTGACATTCGTTGATGTTTGAGATACAATTTTAGAAAACTCAACTAGAAATATAATAAAGCTCACCAGGGGCTCACCTAATAACATTTTTCGAGACTTGTTTAACTCTTTACCACATGACAAAAATTTAGACTTGTCCAAACTGAAAGTATTTGCAGACAACAATTTAAGTAAAACACAAATGATGAAATTTGTCTTTGATAGGTTAGAAAACATTGTGGGAAAAGGAGAAAATGCTGGTTACCAGCATTTTCTCCTTTTCCCACAATGTTTTCAAAAGGCTCTTCCCTCAGGGTTGTTAAAAGTCGGGATTGTGTGGGAAAGGGTTAACAACATTTTATCTAAAATGCCAATTTATATCAGATGCTATGTCTATGTAATACTGTCAGAAAATGAGACTTACATTTAATTTACATAAAATGATAATGTTACCTCTGTGTGTTACACCAGTCTATTTGACCAACTGTGGTGATGAAAGGTCACAAAACATTGTGGAAAAAGTAGAAAATGCTGGTTATCAGCATTTTCTCCTTTTTCCACTATGTTTTCAAAAGCCTTCAATGTTGTAAAAACATGAGATAATCTGGTGAAGGTTAAAAACAGAAATGGAATAAAAAACAATTAAAACAACTTACGTGGGCATACAGCATCATTCAAGGTTATGTTATCTATAAGGACATAGCCAAGAGATTGGTTGGACACCAGCTCAAACTGAACAGTATTGACAGAGCCAGGCACTATGTCCAGTTGGAAACAGTCAAACAATCCATACATAAAGGTACCCATACTCTCATACAGAACTGTCTGTTGAACCAGGCTTGTAAACTGGATTATCTATCAATTACAAGAAAAAACATAGCTCTTCATAAATTGCTATGGTTTTTGTCCCTTTTTTGAAAATTATACTGACAAATGGATAGGCTTGTTATTTTAACCCTTTATTTTAACCCTTTACCACACAATCACGACTTTTAGTAATTCTTAGAAAACAAAGCTTTTGAAATCTTTGTGTGAACAGGAGAAAATCTTGGTTATCAGCATTTCTTCCTTGTCCCAAAATGTTTTCTACCAAATGATAGATTTCATATGTTAAGTTACATTTAATTTGTTGTCTGCAATTTTTTTCAATTTGGACAAGTCTAAAACTTTATTATTAAGTAAGAGTTAATATTTTAACACAACTCTGAGAGATTAGGCTTGACTATTTACTAAACAACAAAAATTTAAGACAGAACCAAACTGGAAGCATTTGCAGACAAAAATTTAAATGTAGCTCAACTGATGATTTTTATTTTTAAGACTTTACCACACGACAAAACTTTAGACTTGTCCAAATTTAAAGCATTTGCTGAAAACAAATAAAGAATGAACCAAGAACTGAAATCTGTTTCAGAAAACATTGTAAGAAACGGAAAAAAATACTGGTTACCAGCATTTTCTCTTTTTCCAACAATGTTTTCTGCTCTACCAACTGAAAATTTTTATGTCTGAGTCACAATTAATTCATCATCTGCAATCTGGACATTTGGTAAAGGGTTATTGACCAAAATAAAAAATTTGCAGTCGGTAGAAAAGAAAACATTGTTGGAAAAAGAGAAAATGCCAATAAGCAGCATTTTTTCCTATACCCACAATATATTAAAAAGGCTTCTTCATTAAGGTTGTTAAAACTTGGGACTGTGTGGAAAAGGGTTAAAACATGGTACCGTGTTAATTTGCCGCAATACTTACCTTGAAACTAAGTTCATTCTGATAGTAGTAACTGCCATTATTCATAAAATAGAAATGCATGTATTTTGTAGTTACACTGGAGACTTCTGGAAGACTGAAGCTGAAAGTGTAAGTTGTATTTGGCTCCCCTTGTTTGGCATCCCCAATCAGCTGACCTGATATGAAAATAAGAAAACAGGGTCCTTATTCACCAACCATTCTTAAGAATGTTCTTAGTCATATTCTCCAAGATTTTCCAGATTTGAAAGCAACACAACTTCTGACTGGCTAAACCATATGGTTTAGCCAATCAGAATGTGCATCACTTTCAAATTTGGAAATTTCTGGAGAATAAGACTAAGAATGTTCTTAAAAATGGTTGCTGAATACGTACCCAGAACAGAATTTGAATTGCTGTAAGCCACTGTACAATACTTTCAGATAAAGAATTAAACAGTCATAAAAACGATAAACTGTTTCATGAATAAATGGTATTACTAATTTATTCTTAGAACAACAAATCCATTATAGAATTTTCATTCAAGAAAAAAACATGCAAATAGATGCTTTGGGCTATGTTTTAGCCTAGACCTTTTCCCACAATGATCTCAAGAAGCCTTTTTGCCCTAGATTGTATAAGAAACACGAGACTGTCTCGTAACTGGTTAAATGAACATGTTTTGTACAAATTTTCTTCTGGACTTGCAACTGACAGTCAACCCTTGAAGTGCCTTTCACAGTTTTAGTTGCCTTTGCAGCCAGTGTAGATCAAGATCAGACTGCACAAAATGTGCAGTCTGATCTTTGATCTACACTGTTCCATGAGCTGAAACATTATAGACTGCAGCAACTATAAAAATTGCACTTACATGGGTCTTATTTCTAGACGTAAAATGTCTATTGGGTTTTATTCAGTGCTTTAACCCTTTACCACACAATCCCAAATTTTAACAACCCCGGGGCAGAAGCCCTATGAAAACATTGTGAGGAAAGGAGAAAATGCTGGTTACCAGCATTTTCTCCTTTTCACACAATGTTTTCTACCCTATCAGAAATCCTAAGCCCATTTGTACCAATTTTCAAAATTACTGTTTGCAGATGTTTCGAATTAAGAAGAGTCTAAAATTTGCCTTTTGGGAAGGGGTTAAGGGTTAAAATTCTAGTAAGAGAACCATTTCCATACCTTGAGAAATCTTCCAAACTCTATCCCCATGTGGTTCCTCTGGGCAGGCAGCCTCTATCAAGGGTAGACAAACTCCAAGGTTATCGAAGGAGCACATAGTGTCTGGGAACACACCTAATAATGAGACAAAACATCAAACAAAGTTTGAAACTTTTCAGTAACAGCTGTATACATGTATACTCCATAGAGCAAACAACAATTGATTGATTGAATTGTGGTTTACCCCTTACCACGCAACAAAACTTTTTACCTGTCTAACCTCAAAGCATATTGTGACCCCCAAATTAAATGTGGCTAAAATTATGGAAGTTGTCTTTGACAGAGAAGAAACCAGCATTTTCTCCTTTTCAAACAATACTTTCAAAAGTCTTCTTCCTAAAGGTTCTTAAAAGTCGGCATTATGTGGTAAAGGGTTAGTGCTGCTTCCAACAATATTTCAGTCATATCAAGATGACAGCTAACTTATTAAGCCTTTACAACACAATCCCAAGTTTAAAGAACCTGAAGAAAAGGCTTTTAAAAACATGGTGGGAAAAGGAAAAAAATCCTGGTAACCAGCATTTTCTCCTTTTCCCACCATGTTTTCTACCCATTCCAAGACAAATTTCAACATTTCAGAGGCATTTAATTTGTCGTTCGCAAATGCTTTCAATATGGACAAGTCTAAACTTTTGTTGCTTGGTCAGGAATTAACCCTTTACCAAACAACAAAATATTAGACTGCTCCAAATTGAAAGCATTTGCAGACGACAAATTAAATGTGGCACAAATAATGAAATCTGTCTTTGAAAGGGTAGAAAACATTGTGGGAAAAGGAGAAATGCTGGTTAGCAGCATTTTCTCCTTTTCCCACAATGTTTTCCAAAGTCCTTTTCCTTGGGTCCGTTGAAACTTGGGATTGTGCAGTAGAGGGTTAAAGTGGGTTTCTGGGTTTCAGCAGTACCAAGCTAGGGCTCTGAAGAGTCTTTTCTAAGCATATTTCCATGAAAAACCCAGCATCTCAATTGAGGCTCAAACCTGGGGCCTCCAGGTTACAAATCCTAAACATTCACTGCTTAGCCAGGCAGCATTCAGCATAACATAGTAACCCTGAAAGCACCTTTAACAACGATAGTTCCCTCTGCCACCAGTGTAGATCAAGATAAGATGGCACACTCTGCCGTGACATTTCGGAAAAAGAGTGCTCATGATGTCAAGGTGAAGAAATTCATCAAAGTGTGGGTAAAGAGCTGCAGTAACTATGACTCTCTTAACTTGTTACAAAACAACAAAATTTTGGGCTAAATCAAACTGAAAGGATTTGCAGACGACAAATCAAATGTATCTCCAAAGATGACTGTTGACTTTGATATGTAACCAACATTTTCTCCTTTTCCCACAGTGTTTTATAAAGTCTTTTTACTCAGGGTCGTTGAAGAGTTAAATTAACCTGGGCATGATTCTTCCTGAAGCATCACTGACATCAGGTCAAATCCACCAGCAGATGCCGCTTTTCCTCCGAATGTCATGTCAAATTGTAACCTAACATCCATATCAATCATGTCATCTGGTAACTGTACACACAGTTCGTAAGGCCCGTCTACAACATGGAGGGGTAGGGAGTTTGCCTCCAACAAGCTCCCGACATTACCCCCTTGGAGCATGGAAACGCTTAAACTATCCCCATCAGTGCCCGTAAGATGTAGGTGGAGTTTTACTGATGATGTCACAGAGTATGAAAAACTGGGAGACAGTAAAGACTTGGACCTCTCATCTTCTGTAAAATATCAACCAAGAAACATTAATTCTTTGACAGTCGACAAAATTTTATACTCCTCCTCAAAAATTGAAAATATTAATCAACTCTTTACCAGACGACAAAAATGTGGACTGGTCCAAATGAAAAGCATTTGCAGATGATCAATCAAATGAAGCTCAAATGGCGATATTTGTCACTTAACTCTTTACCACACAGTCCCGACTTTTAACGACCCTGTGAAAGAAACCTTTTGAAAACCTTGTGGGAAAAGGAGAAAATGCTGGTAACCAGCATTTTCTCCTTTTTCCACAAGGTTTTCTACCCTTTCCCAAACAAATTCCAATTTTCCAATCACATTTATTTTGTCGTCTGCAAATGCTTTCAATTTGGACCAGTCTAAAATTTTGTCGTTTGGTAAAGAGTTAAAAGGCAGAAAACATTGTGGGAAATGAAGAAAATGCTGATTCCAGGATGTTTTCAAAGGCTTTCTTCTTCAGGGTCATTACAACTTGGAATTGTGTGGTAAAGAGTTAAATTTTGCAGACAAATAATTGAAGGTGGCTCAAATGTTGAAATACATCTTTGATAAGCTAGAAAACATTGTGGGTAAATAAGTACATGATAGTAATCAGCGTTTTCTCCTGTCATTGTTTTTCAAGAGTGGTTTTCATTAAGGTCATCAAAACACGGCTGTGGGTGGTCAAGTGTTAAAAATCTGTAAAATATCAACTAATAATTAAACTAAACCTATTATTAAAGAAGTATGATAAACCAGAATGGTTGCAGGTTGAAGAATACCCTTCTAGTTGCCTTTTCTTTGGCTCAGAAAAAAATATTCAAAGGGCCAGAACCCCAGCAATAGTAAACCAAAGTGAAAATTGCAAATGTTTCCCAGGTAGGACACTTTCCAATGAAATTTAACTCTGTACCAAACAACAAAATTTTGGTCTAGTTTCAAATTGAAAGGGTTTGCAGACAACACATTAAATGTGACTCAAATGACTTGACTTGTTTCTGAAATGTTAGAAAACATTGTGGGAAAAGGAGAAAATGCTGGTTACCAACATTTCTCCTTTCCCCCAAATGTTTACAAAAGCCTTATTAATAAGGCCTGTTAAAACTCGGGATTGTGTGGAAAAGGGTTAAGTATAAATTGATTTAAAAAGGTACCAGGAGCAGATGAAACTAGACTGTGTCTACTGACAGAAGGGACAGCCAGACTCTTGAATGAAAATAAGCAATATTTTCTGTTCTCAGAGTATTTTTAACATTACCTCAATAGTAAGTCTCACCTGTTTGAATTTGACGACAATTCTTTGATGACATTTATGTCTTTTACTGACGACAAAACTTTTTAGACCAGACCATACTGAAACATCAAATTTTGCAGATGACAAAATGAGTAATGCCTAGATGATTGGATTCCTCAAAAAAAGGCGAGTCTTTACAACACTGAATAACAAGGTTGGGAAAGGAGAAAATGATGGTAACCAGCATTTCCTCCTTCCCAACAATTATTCTAAAAGCTGTCTTTCTAAGGGCTGTGAAAATACTGTGATGTTTCGTAAAGTCTGAGAAATTCAAAGACTTCAAACAACGAGTTAATAAATTCTTTTCCAGGCTTGTTCATTTTTTTCTGACAAATACTGTAAGATTGTACTTATTAAAAATCATGAAAACATTAACATTACACATACCTGTAACATTGTACCCACACTGGGAATCCTCCATAAAATCACAGGATACATTTTCATATGGGGCAACTGTTAAAATGTAGAGAAAAAAAAAATCTGCAGTTTGATAGTTCTTTACCTCAATCTTTACCACACGACTAAATTTCAGACCTCTCCAATTTGTTTCAGACCTCTCCAATTTGAAAGGATTTGCAAACGACAAATTCAAGGTTGCTCAAATAATAGGATTTGTCTTCAAAGGGGCAGAAAACATTGTTGGAAAAGGAGAAAATGCCAGATATTGGCATTTTCACCTTTTCCAACAATGTTTTCAAAAGCATTCTTTTTCAGTCATTAAAACATGGCACTGTTTGATAAGGGGTGAAAAATATCATTAGTAATGTGTTGACAGTTCACAATATTTCCTTTTACAACATTTGAAAATCAAAATAAACAGCAAACTGTGCCTTGCCTGGCAACAATAACTTCACTTTATCCAATGGCACAACAAATTAAAACTTTAAACCACTTTATCTCTTTAACAGACAAAGAAACTTCAGACATACATGGAAGGCACTTTGCACACAATATAATGTGACTCAAATGATGGGAATCATCTTTGTGATGGTACAAACATTGTGGAAATGGTTACAAGCACTTCCTCCTTTTCCAACAATATTTTCAATTGCCTTCCTCTTCAAGGTTGTTAAAATTCAAGATATCTGGTAAAAGTATTTGAAGGCAACACACTAAAATGTAGTTCAATTGTGGGATTTATATATAAAAGGGTAGAAAACATCATGGGAAAAGAAGACAATGCTGGTAACCAACATTTTCCCATTTTTTCCACAATGTTTTAGAAGTTTTCTTCCTCCAGGTCGTTAAAGCTTTACTAGATTTGTATGGTAAAGTGTTGAACCTTCACCAATGTTTACTCCTTTTACTTATTAGCCCTTAACCCTTTACCACACAATCCTGAGTTTCAACAACCCTAAAGAAGAATGCTTTTGAAAACATTATGGGAAAAGGAGAAAATGCTGGTAACCAATGTATTCTGCCCTAAACAAATGTATTCTGCCCTAAAAAAAAAATACTAATTCCATCATTTGAGCCACATTAAAATTGTCATCTGCAAATGCTTTCAATTTGGACAAGTCTGCATTTTTGTCATGTGGTAAACAGTTCAAGTGCTGAATTCATGAATTGGACCTATTTTATTAAGACAAGCAGCCCGAAATACTGCTACTTCAAGATTGTTTCCATTAGAATATGTAACATAGTAGCAGACAGTGTAGATCTAAGATCAGACTGCAGTCTGATCTTGATCTAGACTGTCTGCAAAAACAACTTAAGTCATTTCCAGGGCTTTAAAGGTTAAAGAAATTGTAGCGTAAGTCCCTAACGCAACTGTTTGACAGTTGAGAAAAGTTTGCTCAAACTGATCTAAACTGAGAAAAAAACCTTTGACATTTCAATTGTCACGTATGACAACTATAAAATATCATGCTCTCCTCTTTCCCTTCCTCCATCTGGTGCACTATCTTAACCCTTTAATGTACAACCTCAAATTGTAATGACCCTCACAGAGAAAGCTTTTGAAAACATAGTAGAACAGTAAGAAAATGCTGGTAACCAGCACTTTCTACTTTTCCCACAATGTTTTCTACCCTTTCATAGACAAATCCCATACTTTGGGCCACATATATATTGCCCTATTCCACTACTTTCAATACAGACAAGATACGTATCACCTATAGTAATACAGCTAAGGGATTTGACCAACAAATCCCCCGTGGTTTGGCGAATGAAGTGTGCTATTGACTGAGCTACTGCACTCTGAAACAAAATAAAAAGTCCTTTTATTTCAAATGTACTTACCACAATTCAGGGAAATGATACCATAACAGAAACAATAATCACACTGATCCAGCCAATCTACGTAACAAGATGTTAAATTGTCTGCACCAAAACAGCTCAGGTATGATGATATAATAGTGAACTGCTCTGGTATACTGAACAGTATGTCAAAGTCTTGAAGGACTGGACTGAAATTATACAAGTAAAAAGCAGGGGATCAAGCACTGTACCAACAAACAAGGTAAAGAAAGCAATGAAAGCCTTACAGGCAGGTGCCAACGTTTTCCTACACTTGCTTTAACTCTTCACCAGACATGTTGAAAATGAATGTATTTGCTGGTGAGAATTTCAGTGTGATTCAAATAATGGAACCTTCTTTCATAGGTCAGAAAACATTGTGGTAAAAGGGGAAAATGCTGATTACCAGTATTTTCTCAATATCCAACAATTTTCTTAACAGGCTTCTTCCTCAAGGTCATTAAAACTTGGGATTGTGTGGTAAAGGATTAACTCCTTACCAAACAGAAAAATTTTGGAATCGACCAAACTGAAAGCATTTGAAGATGACAAATGAAATGTAGATCTAATGTTGGTTTCTGTCTTCATTTGGGCAGAAAAATACATCGTGGGAAAAGGAGAAAATGACTGTAACCTGCATTTTCTCATTTTCCCTTAAGATTTTCTAAAGTCTTCTTCATCAGGGTCATTAAAACTTGGAACTGTGTGGTAAAGGGTCAAATAAAAGTAGTCCAAGCATTTCCATTTCATTATCCCATTACCACACAATGCCAACTTTTAACTCTATACCAAATGACAAAATTTTGGGCCAGTCCGAATTGAAAGCATTTGCGCATGACAAAATGGACGGGATTCAAAAATTGAATTCTGTGTTTGGAAGGTTAGAAAAGATTGTGGGAAAAGGAGAAAATGCTGTTTACCTGCATTTTCTCCTTTGCCCACAATGTTTTTAAAAGGCTTTGTCCTCAGGGTTGTTAACACTCAGGATTGTGTGGTAAAGGGTTAACAACCCTGAGAAAGAAAGCTTTTCAAAATATTGTGAGATAAGGAGAAAATGGTGTTACCCAGGATTTTCTCTTTTTTCCACAATGTTTTCTACCCTTCCATAAATAAATTTCAGTTTCTGACTCACATCTATTTTGTTGTCTGCAAGTGCTTTCAATTTGGACTAGTCTGATATATTTTGTCATCTGGTAAAGAGTTATAGGCAAATCAACTTACAATTGACCTGATAATTCACAGGCTAGTTCCGCAGCTCTTTGATCAAAATTACAGGCTATACCAGTGGCACCATCGGCTCTGTAAATCTGCACCAGACCTGAGCCTTCCCTCTCTCCCCCAACCAGTTCCAATCTAATAGGGAGAAGTTCTGGGTCTACAGTGTCAGGCTCCACTGGAAAAAAATTTTAAAAAAAGAGCAATGCTTTGTGAAAAGGAGGTTTAATGCATCTGCAAAAAGTATCGACCCAGGTCAGCCTGTGCAATCCGCGCAGGCTGATTTGGGCCAAAACTTTTTGCTATTGGTCAATATTCTGCATGTCAAAGGACCATTCTACCCCTTTATTTAGTTGGTTGTTAGACAAAGTGGATTTTATGGATCCCTAGTTGCGTGATGATTTGTTTGGTATAGTGCATCTTGTGTGCATCTTGGAGATGCACACAATCCTGACTTTTAACGACCCTGAGAGAGAAGTCTTTTGAAAACATTGTGGGAAAAGGAGAAAATGCTGGTAACCAGCATTTTCTCCTTTTCCCACAATGTTTTCTACCCTTCCCAGAACAAATTTCAAATTTTCAGTCACATTTATTTTGTCATCTGGAACTGCTTTCAATTTGGGCAAGTCTAAAATTTTGTCTTTTGGTAAAGAGTTAAGTATACATCTAGGGACTGTTTTATCAACTGTCAAAAGCCAATTTTAGTTCTTGAGTAGCATTTACTATTCAGTTTGCAAATGCTATCCATTTGAACAAATCTAAAATTTTACTGTCTGATAAAGAGTTAACCCTTTACCAGATAAAAAGAATTTACAAATGCTAATATTTAACTCACTACCACAAACTCCTGACTTTTAACAACCCTGGGAAACTGGACTTTTGAAAACATTGTGGGAAAGGTGAAAATGCTGGTTTCCAAATCATTCATCTGACCACATTCAATTTTGTTGTCTGCAGATGCTTTCAATTTGGATCAGTCTGGGTTAGCCATTTTAAAGCCTTTTGAAAACATTGTTGGAAAAGGAGAAAATACTGGTATACAACATTTTTTTTGTTTTCAAACAGTATTTTCCACCCTTTCAAACACAAATCTTATCATTTTGGACACATTTGAATTGTTGTCTGTGAATGCTTTCAATTTAACCCTTTACCACATGACAAAATTTTACACTTGTCCAAATTGAGAGCATTTGCAGACAACAAATTAGATATGGCTGATATGGTGAGATTTGTCTGTAGAAGGACAGAAAACATTGTGAAACAGGGAGAAAATACCAGTTACCGGCATTTTCTTCTTTTCCCACAATGATCTCAAAAGGCCTCTTTCTCAGGATCATTAAAACTTGGGATTGTGTGGTAATGGGTTAAATATGTCAAATATTTTTCCGTTTGGTAAAGGGTTGAGCTACAATTCAACATACTGGTCTCAGATATAAGTACAGCAGAGTAGTTCAGACTGAATATGACATCATTTGATGCCCTCAATACTGTCACATTCTTGGTAGAAAGTGTCAGTTTTCCTGCACTGCAAACTTGCTGCCTGTTCGGCCCTGTGTGATTGTCCAGCTGTAAACATCCATTTTCTATAGAAACTACATCCAGCTGTAAGGTGTACCACTCATGGAGGGCTTAAATAAGAGATACAATAAATTCACAATTAACCTTTACCAAGCAGTCCCTTGTTTTCACCACCCTGGAGAAGTGGCCTTAGAAAACATTGTGGGAAAAGGATGAAATGCTGGTAACCAGCATTTTCTCCATTTCTCACAATGTTTTTTACCCTATTATAGACAGAAATCATAATTTGAGATATATTTGTCATCTGCAAATGCTTTCAATTTGGTCCAGTCCAGCACTTTGTCATTCAGTAAAGAGTTAAATAATGGGGAGGTTGTTTTGCAAATGGTACCTTTGTCTTTTTTTAATCCAAATCAGATATGATGTCTTTGTACTCATTTGAATATGAATCCTCATAATCCCTAAATGTTATTGATCATGTGACATTCCCATTATCCCTTTCCCAAACGATAAATTTTAGACTGGTCCAACTTGAAAGAGTTTGCAGACCACAATTTTAAATTTGATGAAAATGGCAGAAAGTTCTCAAAAAGGGTAGAAAACACTGTGGGAAAAGGAGAAATTGCTCATCACGAGCAATTTCTCCTTTTCCCACAGTGTTTTCAAAAGACTTGTACTGCAGACACGTGAAAACCAGGGCTTGTTTGGGAAAGGGTTAAGTCTTTGCAAAATACTGTCTCGAAATCTAAAAATATTTTATCCATAAAACTGATAAATAAATGAAACGAAAATTTCCACTGAATAGTAAAAACTTCAATCTTGAAATTTCAAAGTTGATTTTACTGGAACAAAACTACTGTATTGGACAGTGTAGGTCAAAGATCAGACTGCAAATAGTCCACAAAAGCGCCCTGAGTCACACTTAGCAGCCAAAGGATTAAGAGGCTACATAGCTCATCAACTCTTTACCAGACAACAAAATTTTGGAATGGATCAAATTGAAAGCATTTGCAAATGACAAACTGAACATTACCAAAATAATGATTTCTCTTTTTTGATAGGGTGGACAACATTTTGGGAAAAGGAGAAAATGCTGGTTACCAGTATTTTCTCCTTTACCCACTATGTTTTCAAAAGCCATTTCTTTCAGGGTTCATAGTCGGATGGTGTGGTAATGGTTTGAGCAAATACATATCTCTTCCTTCTTTAGTAATGGTCTGGCAGTATAGCTATGGCCTTACTTATTTCTGTAAGGAATCATTTTTGAAGTTTGGCAAGATTATACTGAATAGCTCCCTTGAAATTTGATTTGTTTTTGAATTGTGAGACACCAACTTCTGCTCAATAAACTTAAAACTTGAAGATGAAAATCTTCATTACTTACATGGATGAAGAGATGAAAATCTTCATTACTTACATGGATGAAGAGAGATAATCCAGCGGGAGCACTGTAGATCCTCTGTTGCCTCAATCAAACTGGTGTTTTCTGGTATAACATACATACCGCACAAGTCAGGGGGATACACTGAAGGGAGTAAAGTAATCAGATACAAATAAAAGCGCTGACAGCACTAAAATTGGTTGACACTGAATGATGACATTCTTTTGATACCACTGCAGAAAGGGTAGTTATATTTTTATGGAAAAAGAATCCATGTATTGTGACCTTTATCCTTTAACCCTATACCAAATAATCAAATATTTATGTTTTCTTATGTTGAGGTTGAAAGCTTTTGACAAAATGTAGGACATGGAGAAAATGCTGCTAATCAGCATTTCCTAAATTTCACACAATGTTTTCTATCCTCATAAGGATTAAACCTCCTCATTTGTCAGACATCAGAATGTCATCTGCAAAGACTTTCAATAAGAATAAGTCTTAAATTGTGCGATATGATAAAAACTTAACTCTTTACCAGACAGCAAAATATTTAGACTAGTCCAAATTGAAAACATTTGCTGATGACAAAATAAATGCTGTATAACTTCAGAAATGTTTCTTTGAAAGGGTACAAAACATTGTGGGAAAAGGAGAAAATGATGGACTAGCATTTTCTCCTTTACCCACCATGTTTTCATATTTTTCAGAGTCCTTTCCCTTGCAGTTGTGAGGACTCAAGGTTGTGTGGTAAAGACCTAATAGCAACTTTTACGTAAGAGTTTTAAATAGAATTTCATTCCTTTTTGGCACCTGGTCATCTTAAAAATCATCAATGTTATATCTAAATGAAACTAAGGTACATTAGGAGGATGATTAACTCATTTGGCGCCAAATGAACAAACTTGGCTTCTTTTGATGGCTGTAAATACAATCCACTGAGTCTCAAGAAGACTTTTATCATATAGGTATGACCAAACAAGCGGAGGGCATAGATCAAAGATCAGACTGCGTGTTCTGTGCAGTCTGATCTTGATCTATGTCTTCCGCAAAAGTCCCTGTTTTCGCCTATGGTGCTGAAAGGGTTAAGTACTTAATATATTGTTGTAACTTTCCTGGTGCTTGCAACTGCTTCAAGCAGCTTGGGGACATTTGATATCTTTGGAGACCCAAGGTCAAGCAAAATGTCAAAATATCAGCCCATGGAAAGTTACAACATCATATTATTCTTTTCGGTACATATAGATCTATGTGCATGTATCTTCAAGTTATAGCACCAAATTATTGCAATTATGCAGAATTTCATACAAATGCAATATGAAATCATAACAAATACTGGTTTAGCAGCTGCTAACTTTTATTTGACATAACCCAAAATGATGTCATAATATAGTATTTGATACTGTCAGAGAAAGATTTTATTCCATAGTGTCTGATCTTATCTGCCTCCGACGCATGTATTTAAGTCCCATAATCTGAAGATTTATAACAATCAAAGTTATCATCAAAGTCAATTCCTCACACAATTACTGACTGATTGATTGTATGGTGTTTTACGCTGTTTTCCACATTATTTCAGTTATATTGCGGCACCTACCAATGCTCTCCTGGAGTTTCTGTTACCAGTACTTTGCACTTTATTCTTCCCAAGGCACTGGCTGCTTTCCTACGTAACAATCGCAACAATGATCAGCAGTGAGAGAGGAATGAATCCTATCGCAATGACTATCATCAATCCTCAGAAAGAAATTGGCTAAGCTCAGGATTCAAACCATCAACCCCCTGTTCTCAAGTCCTGTATGCTACCGACTGTGGTACCAGGGCTCACCACATATACTTACTGTATTTGATAGAGGCCACAAAGGCCCCTGTATTCCCGGCTTGCAGAATCAGTTCCGCACTTGGCTGTTCAACTATTATCACTCTAGGTAAAGCTGCCATGGCATCAGAGCAAAGTGTTTCATTTCCAACCTTAAACAGATGATGGACATTTGAAAACCTTTAGCACACAATCCTATTTTTGAAAAAGACCTTAAAGAAGAAAGGCTTTCGAAAATATTGTGGTAACCAGCATTTTCTCCATTTACCACAATGTTTTCTACCCTTCCAAATGCAAATCCAACAATTTAAGCCACATTTAATTTGTTGTCTGTAAATGCTTTGGATTTGGGCAAGTCCAAAATTTTGTTGCTGTTACCAGCATTTTCTCCTTTTCCAGCAATGTTTTCAAAAGCTATATTCTTCAGGGTTGTTAAAACTCAGATTTTTGTGGTAAAGGGTTAAAGCACATTAAACGCAATGTACATGTACATGTACAATCTAACATTAACCTTTTACCAAACAATCCCAAGTTTTAACAACACTGAGAAAGAAGGCTTTGAAAACATTATGGGAAAATGAGAAACTGCTGGTAACCAGTATTTTCTCCTTTTCCGACAATAATTTCTATCCTTTCACAAATTCCAACATATTAGCAACACATACTTTGTCGTCTGCAAATCAATGCTTTAAATGTGGAAATGTCTGAAAGTTTGTTGTCTGGTAAAGGGTTAAGACCCTAATAAAAGCAGTTTCCATATTGCTATTGCCAAGAATGTCCCAACAAGGCAGACAGTGTAGATCAAAGATCAGACTGCATGTTTTGTGCAGTCTGATCTTGATCTACACAGGCCAAAAATGCAACTTAAGCAGTGAAAGGCACTTAAAGAGTTAACCTCTATAATTATTCATTCAGAAATACCTTTAAGCTGCTCTGACCACACTGTGAGTCCAAGGTCAGACTTTCAATGCTGATCTCTATCCACTTGAAGTAGTTTTCCACTGGTGGACCAGATATGGTATATGAACAAGGGGATGATGATGGGGCCAATGGAAAACCTTCCGATCTGATCCGGAATTTCTCAGCTGTTGTGTTTATATGGGAACCACATTCTACAGGAGAAAATAATGATGTGTAAAATATTTCCCTCATACAGATGAGTCATGCTCTGGCAAAAGGGGGCTTAATGCGTGATGCATTAAACCAAACAAGTCATGATATAATTACAGAGCCATAAAATTCATTTTGTCTAACAACCGACCTAATCATGAGGTAGGATAGTTTTTTGTATGCTGGAAATTGACCAATAGCAAAAATTTTAGATTCTGTGCAGGCTGTCCTGGGTTGATACTTTTTGCAGATGCATTAAGCCCCCTTTTCACAGAGCATGGTACAGATATATGTACATTTGTGGTGTTGATAAACTCTTAACCATGTGACAAAGTTTTAGAGCTGTCCAAATTGAGAGCAACCCTCTTTTTTAATGAACCCAAAAATGAAGCCTTTTGAAAACATTATGGGAAAAAGAGAAATGCCATTTACAGGCTTTTCTTCTTTTCGAGAGAAACATCCCACTGTTTTCGGTACAACTGATAATATTGTCTACACATGTTTTCAATATGGGATTGAACTGATTACCACACAATACTGACTTTTAACGACTCCGAGAAAGAGGCCTTTTGAAAACAATGGGAAAGGAAGAAAATGCTGATAAACAGCATTTTCTTCTTTTCCCACAATGTTTTCTACCCTTTCAATGACAAATTTCATAGTTTGTGCAACATTCAATATGTCGTCTGCAAATGCTTTCAATTTGGACCAGGCTAAAATTTTGTTGTCTGGTCATGAGTTAACCCATTTCCAAATGACAAAATTTTACATTAACCAAAATTGTAAGCATTTGCAGATAACATGTCAAATGTGCTTAAAATGATGGGATGTCTTTATAAAACATTATGGGAAATGGAGAAAAATGAGGTTTAATTCTTTACCTAAAGACAAAATTTCAGACTGGTCCAAATTGAAAGCATTTGCAGACAGTGGAATTTGTGCCTAAAAGAGTAGAAAACATTGTGGGAAATGGAGATGCTGACGACAGATTCAGTGTAGCTCAAGTGATGGTTTCTGTCTTTGATAGGGTAGAAATCATGGTAGGAAGAAGAGAAAGCACTTTCTCCTTTTCCCTCAATGTTTTAAAAAGGCCTCTTCCTCAGGGTCGTTAAAACTTGGGATTTTGTGGTAAAGGGTTAACAGCATTTTATCCATTTGCCATAATGTTTAGGCAAACCTTCTTCCCTTTTTTAAGACATGGGTTTGTTTGAAAAAGAGTAAAACAGTCAAAAACAACAGACAAGTTATTTCATTGAAATGATATGCCACGCCGAAAAAGACCTTTTTTGATAGAAACATATCAGATGTATTGCGTTTTGCATGTATGCATGGCCTTTTTGTTATTGGTCCATAATGAAATTAAGCCCCCTTTTTCCATGAAATGTCATTTCATTAAATAAAACCAAATAACAATTGTCTGTGGCTTATGATAACAACATAAATATGAAGTTTCATAAAATTGTTTCCAGGTCCAGTATAAAGAGATATTGGTCCATAATGAAAATATACATCAAGCAGCAGTCCTTTTTTCCAAGACATGACATTAAATGAAAAAAAAAACATGAGGCAGGACTATCATAAGGAACATGTATGAAGTTTCATCAAATTCTGTCAAGGATTTTAGAAGATATCTGTCTGGATGGATGTATGAAAGGACAGATGGACAGACAATGCAAAAACTATATCCCCTCACCTTTAGTAAGGAATAATAATTCATCCATCTATAAAAATATGTCTTACCAAAGTAAATTTTCTCACAGGTGTCTGTTGATGAATATGGCAAAAACTTGCAGAAGTAGCCTAGGTCAGTATTATTGTTCAAGACAATGTTGGGGTGGGCTTGAAGGCATGTACTGGATACATCTGTGAAAACAAGAACAATGCATGCCGGGGCAAATACTTGGCTGTGGATGCTTGATTTTCAGTGACAACTTTAAGTAAAAAGATGGGCATAATTCTGTCAAACATACTTTGATGGTTACCCTTCTTGTACAGGTTCCCCTTTTGGTAATTAACAACTCGTCCAGTAATAACAAAAGTATTATAAAATGTCAAAGCTTTTGCATGACGCAGATGATGACGCAAGGGCTACAGCAGTACCTCAACATTTTCTTCGAAAACAGGCTAGCTAATAAAATGAGCTACGTTCTGACAAAAGGGGACTTAATGCATCTCCATGATGCATTATACCAAGCAAGTCTTCACATGATTATCGATCCTTAATATCTATTTTGTCTAAAAAACAACCAAATCATGAGTTAGAACGGTTCTTCAACATGCAGAAAATTAAAAAATAGCAAAAAAGTTTCGGCCCGTGTCAGCCTGCGCGGACTGTGCAGGCTGACGTGGGTTTATACTTTTTTTTTTTTTTTTTTTTTTTTTTTTTTTTGGCAGGTGCATTAAGACCCCTTTTCACAGAGCATAGCTCAAATACTAAACCGTAAAAGAGAACCATGAAAAGGTACAAAAATGACTAGAATATGACACATTTAGCCCTTTACCAAGAAATCCCGAATCTTAACAATCCTATTGAAAAAGGCTGTTGAAAACATTGTAGGAATGGGAGAAAATGCTGGTAACCAGCATCTTTTTCTTTCCTCACATTGTTTTCCATCCTTTCAAAGACAAGTCCAATCATTTGAGACACCTTTAATACTCAATTATGTCGTTTGCAAATTCTTTCAATTTGGATAAGTCTAAAATCTTGTTGTCTGGTAAATAACAGCGCTGTGTCTAGGCAGCGCGACTGTCTAATTTCCATACTGTTTGCAAAACATTGCAGGATCGTATGATATGCCACATATATGCAGAAGGCCAACAGTTTTGTCGTTTAGCACAGAATGCAAACACTTTATCAGGTTACAAATTTCAATGCCTCTCGTAAGTATTTGCAGACGGCAAATTAAATGTGGCTCAAATGAAGAGATTTGTCTTGCAGAGATTAGAAAATAATGAGGGAAAAGGAGAAAATGCTGGCTACAAGCATTTTCTCCTGTTCCCACAGTACTTTCAAAAGCCTCTCTTTCTTGGGGTCATAAACATTTTTAAAGCATGACTTTGAGATAAATGCTTAATTAACCCTTTACCATACACAAAATTTCAGCTTTGTCAAAATTGAAAGCATTTGCAGACGACAATTTAAATGTGGCTCAAATGGTGCAATTTTTTCTTTGACAGGGTAAAAAACATTGTGGGGAAAGTAAAAAATGCTGTTTTCCTGCATTTTCTCCTTTTCCCACAATGTTTTCAAAAGATTTCTTTCCCAAGGTCGATAAAAGTCTGCATTGTGCAGTAAAGGGTTCAAGCAGTATGTCAATCTTTGCAACACAAACCTGACTTTTAATAGAAGAGAGGGAAGAAAGCTTTTGAAAACAATTTGTGGAAATTTAAATTTGGCATAGTCCAAAAATTTGTCATTTGGTAGACTTAATTACCTTCACAGCTCTCCCTGCACACTGGTACAGTTTGGCCATCACTATTACAGCTTGGGGTATGAAGCCCACAGCTCAGATCCCTCAACAAGGACTGACATGTATCAGAAGGCATGCTGGGATAACTATAAAATATGTTCAGCAGTATGTTATGGACTTGGCTGTGATTGGTCAGTCCAGTTACTGATGGCAACTTGTAGCTAGAATATCCAGCTTCATGACAAGCATAGAATGGATTGGGTACACAGCTGTTATCTCCTTCTGGAACTGAAATAGAAAGAAAAAAGAGGAAGTTATTTTTATTAAGGCAATGAGATTGGCTCAAGTGGTACAGAGCATTGTCTCATTCTACCAAAATGTTTTTCATGTGTTTATGTTTTTAAATTCAATTTATACTGATCACCTCTTTTTCAAATGTAGTTTTCAGAATGTCATTGAGATATCGCTTGCTGATATTTGACATAATGACTTTTCTGTGCTGAAAATCTTTTAACTCTTTCCCAAACGGCAAAATTTAGGACGTGACCAAACCGAAAGCATTTGCAGACAACAAATTAAAGGTGACGAAAATGACAAAATTTGTCCCTGATAGGGCAGAAAACATTGTGGGAAAAGGACAAAATGTTGTTTACCAGCATTTTCTCCTTTTCTCACAATGTTTTCAAAAGCCTTCTTCCTCAGGGTCGTTACAAGTCTGGATTTTGTGGTAAAGGGTTAAAACAGAACAAAAGGAAGTGGTTATGGATCAATAATGTCTATGTTTTTACAACCCTGAAAGAGAAAGACTTTGGAAAAACATTTTGAAAAAAAGGGGAAAATGGTTATAACCAGCATTATCTTCATTTCTAACAAAGTTTCCTTTCCTTTCAAAGACAAATAACATCATACAACCCTTTACAACACAATCCCATGTTTTAACAACCCTGAAGAAGGCTTTTGAAAACATTGTGGGAAAAGGAGAAAATGCTGGTAACTACCAGCACTTTCTTTTCCCACAAAGACAGAAATCATCATTTGAGCTACATTTATATTGTCGTCTGCAAATACTTTCAATTTGGTCTAGTCCGACATTTTTTCATTTGGTAAAGGGATAAGCAACATTTAACTGTCATCAACAAACCCTTTCAATATGGTTAAGGGTCTTCTTCATTTGTGTAAGTTGTAATAAATTTGAAAGCAGAGCTGTGCTCTAGCAAAAAGGGGTTAATACACCTGCAAAGAATATTGACCCATGTCAGCTTGAGCAGGCTGACATGGGCCGAAATTTACTTGCTATCTTTAAATATTCTGCATGTCAAAGGACCATTCTTCCTCATGATTCAGTTAGTTGTTACACAAAATGGAGTTTGCAGATCCATATTTACGTGATGACTTGATTGATATAGTGCATCAAGTAGATGCATTAAGCCTACCTTTGTTAGAGCATGGCTCAGATTATGTTTGTTCTGCATTTAAGTCATTTGTAACAAATTTTTCAGTGACAAAGCAGCATTTCTAGTACTTCTTCATACATGGTACTTAATGGCACTCAAGCAGCACTTACAACACTATTTCTAAGCAACTGGTAGCAACTGGCAGCTTTCTTATACAAACAAAGTCAAAATAGTGTTTAGTTGTAAAAGAGGAATGGACCCTTTGGCAGAGACTTTCATCAGTCCTTGGAAAAGGCCTTTGGCCAAGCAAGGAGGCAAAATCACAAAATTTTAATGACACTATTGTTAAGCCTATACCACACAACATAACTAGACAATATGCGGATGTTTTCTTTGAAAACAGCCAATCTAAAACCCAAACTGAACAAGCAATCATACTTTTAGTGCTCAGGTAGACCATGGCTTCTTGCTGCCACACCACAGGATACCCTAGAATCTTCATGCTACACTTGTAGCCCTTGTTAGTATCTGCCGGACTGACGTCATGTATCTTCAGGGTGTAAAGAATACTGCTCAAGTCCGAGGTAACGGTGATGGCAGCAGAATACTTGTCTTGTTCCTCCTCTTCCAACATGATGTCTGTGTTCCTTGCAATTACTTCATTCTTCTCTGTGTACCAGAACAGTGTGCCCTGTAGAGATGAATTAGACTCTTATCATGCATTATAATTATGCCAATGTGGTAGATAACTTTTAAAAACACTGTGGCAAAAGTGCATCCAAATTTTGTTCTTTAATTCTTTATTGCACAATCTAGAGTTTTAGCGATTGCAACGAAGAAGGCTTTTGAAAACATCATGGGAAAAGGAGAAAACAATGGTAATCAGAGTTTTCTCTTTTTCCACACAATGTTTTCTTCTCTTTCACATTTAATTGTCTTCTAGAAAGCTTCAATTTCAATTTTGACCAGTCTACAGAGTTAAACCTTACCAAACAATCCTGTGATTTAATATCCATGAGGAACACTGATGACTGGCATTTTCTCCTTTTGCCACAATGTTTTCCTCCATAAAGAAAGATACCAGGATATCACATCATTTCAGCCAACTTTGTTGTCTACATTGAGAACCTTCATTTTTGACAAATTTTCTCATCAGCTAAAGAGCTAACCCTTTATCACATGACAAAAAATAGACTTATCAAAATTGAAAGCACTTGCAAATTACAAAGAAAATCCGGCTCAAACAATGGAATTTGTCTTTGAAGAAAACCTGAAATAGAAGCCTTTTGAAAACATTGTGGGGAAGGGAGACAATGCTGGTAACCAGCATTTTCTCCTTTTTTCCCCCACCATATTTTCTACCCATGTCGGAGAACTTCTTTTCATTTCTACCTACCTTGAATTTCTTGTCTGCAGATGCTTTCTATTTTAAAGAGTCAAAAATCTGTCCTTTGGGAAAGGGCTAGATCAAGTAGTTTGTTCTGGTAATTATTTCAAATTATCCCTTTGCCGCACAATGCCGCCTTTTAATGACCCTGGGAAAGAAGCCTTTTGAAAACATTGTAGGAACAGGAGAAAATGCTAGTAACCAGTATTTTCTCCTTTTCCAACAATGTTTTCTACCCTATCAAAGAAAAATTGCACCATTTGAGCCAGATTGAAATTGTAGTCTACAGATGCTTTCAATTTGGACAAGGCTAAAATTCTGTCTTCTAGTAAAGGATTATTGTTGCTTTGTAAAACTTGAAGCTTTGGGGCTAGAGCCTATCAGTTACAGTTCCTTACCTCATAGTCTGGACTGTTTACTATTGCACAGGATAGGTCTGTACTCTGGCCATACAGTGTTTCAACAGTTTCAACCACAGGTGTTACAGTAGGAAAATCATCTGCAAAATATAAAATAAAGAATTTTTCAAAATCACATTATTTTGACAATAACAATAAAACCCACAGAGGGCTAAGTCCAACAGGCATTTTCATTCTAGAAATAAGATCCTAATCAGAAAAATTTGTCCACTTTTGTGTAGTCTGATCTTGATCTACAATGGCCTCAAGGGCAATAAAGGTAGTGCAAGGAAGTTTACTAAGTTAAATATATAAGGTTTACTTTTTTCTTTGATGAGTAATTTATGATTTGCAGTGCTGGAAAAGAAGATTTGCTTCCGTTAGAACACAAGATAATACATCTAGAGAGAAATATCATTTTCCAAGATTCTTTGCGTCACAGTAACTTTCTCATCAAAATAAACCTTTCTAACCCTAGCAGCATTGAGCCCAAATTTACCTGCTCATGCTTGAAGTGTAGATCAAGATCAGACAGCAAGGAACATGCAATCTAAACTTGGATTTACACTTCCTCTTTGTTTGGTTTGTTAAAAACTTGGGATTGTGTGGCAAAGGGTTAACCTGGTAGATAAATGAAAATTTCAAGCTGCAATTAAACCCAAACTTTGCTACTTCAACGGTATTTTTCGGGGGAAAAAATCTCCTTAACCAACAGTGTAGATCCAAGATCAGACCACACACTGTGCAGTCCAATCTTGGTCTACACTGTCCACAAAGGGTCACTGAGCCAGACTTAGCAGCCTTTTTTGTATTTACCTTGTATAAATTGAAAATTCATAGAAGATATTGTTATCATATGACAAAAAAAGATCTACTTACCTGGCACTGCAATTTCTGTAAAAAAGAATACAATGAATGGTTTTTGTCAGCCAAGTTTTACAGCTAAAGACTTCAATATAGATATTAAATGTCTTCCCTTTATAATGTTTTCAACATTATATTAGTTACATTGTGGCAGCTTGTGACCTATCCATGCTTTCCTGGAATTTCTTTCACTAGTTTTCTTCCCAGGCCACTGGCTGCTTTCCCACAAAACCATCAATGATCAGTGGTGAGAAAGAAATGAATCATTGCACAATTACAATCACCAGTCCCTGGAATGAAATAAGCTGAGCTGGGCAAACTAGCAACCAGCTGCACTATCAGGCTCAGCTTTGTGCTTTATGTGTTATTCCTAAGTTTTAATGACTCTGAAGAAGCCATTTTGAAACTATCATGGGAAAAGGAAACAAGAGAACCATGATGGTCCTATATCGCTCACCTGAGTACCAAGCAGCAAAGGTCTACAATGAAGATAAATACCAAATATCGAAGTACAAGGCCAAATGATAAGGAAACAAAGAGAAATCTCACAACTGTTACAGAGGTCTAGGCCCTTAGGCTACCCAGAGAAATTTTTAATAATTGCCTAACATAAAGCTATGTGTGAGCCCTGGGGCAGGGCCTGTCATGATCCCAGGCTCATGTTATTCTCAAAATTTGTAGAGGTCTACAAGGTGATGCTTCATGCAAAGTATCACAGCTCTAGGTCTTTGTGAGAAGTTTGAATGATATTTGTCCAATAGTTGTTGAAAAATAGGGAGAACAAGAAATGAAAATGACACTTAATGATCACATTACAGCCACTATTATTCTACTACAATACCAGTATGAAAAACGTTGATGAATAAACGAAGGTGCTGAATTCTAGGCAATATGGTTCAAGACATGAGGACTTTTAAATAATTTCCTTCTTTATCTTTGTTAAATCCAAGATCACACAAAAAAGGGCAAATTTTGACTCAAGGGTCATAATTTGAAACCTTTCCATAGAGGTCCATTTCACAATCCTACATGCAAAATATGAAAGCTCTAGGTCTTATGATTTGAGGACAGGTTTTAAAAACATTTCCTTATTTATCTTTAAGTAAAATTTGGCAAATATAGCAATTTTTCTAATTCAAGGGAAGATAACTCCAGTTCTTCTGGTCCTATTAGACCTATAATCAAACTCATTCAAGATCTTACGGTCATATATAGTTTGACCAAGTTTGGTGCTGATTGGTTTATATTTGTAGATGCTAGAGTGTAAACAAAGTCAAATGTAACAATTTTTTTAATTCAAGGGCAGATAATTCCAGTTGTTCTGATCCGATTAGACCCATAATTGAACTCATCCGAGATCTTATAGTCATATATATTTAGACCAAGTTTAGTGCTGATTGGTTAATATTTGTGGATGCTAGAGTGTAAACAAAGTCAAATATAGCAATTTTTCTAATTCAAGGGCAGATAACTCCAGTCGTTCTGGTCCGATTAGAATCATAATGGAACTCGCCTGAGATCTTATAGTCATATACATTTTGACCAAGTTTAGTGCTGATTGGTTAATATTTGTAGATGCTAGAGTGTAAACAAAAAAATGTGAACAGACAGATGGAGAGATGGACGGACGGACGGACGACAATGGACGGTGAGTGATCACAATAGCTCATCCTGAGCACTTCGTGCTCAGGTGAGCTAAAAATGCTGGTAACGAGCATTTTCCTGTTTTCACACTTTTTCTACCATTTACAAAAAAAAATCCTGTTCATTTAAGGCAAATTTTGTGTCTTTCCTGAAAATAGAAATCTGCTTTTGGAAGAGTAAAAAACATTGTGGGAAAAGGAGAAAATGCTGGTTTCCAGTATTTTCTCCTTTTCCCACAAAGTTTTCAAAAGGATCCTTCATCGAGGCTATTAAAACTCGGAATGGGGTTGTAGAGTTAAAGTTGTAGAGTTAAAGAGATATTTGGGTAAATTAGGCTAGGATACCTGTAGTCCTTGTGCCCATTGTTGTATTAAGGGATGGGCGTGAGGTAAAGAAACTTGACATGGCCGATGGGTGGCCTGTTGTCATAACGGATGGTACTTGTACATTTGGAACTGAAAAAAACAACAATGCTGCAGTATAAAGAAGTTATAAAGAAGTTACACATCTTTTCATAAACAATCCTCTTTAGTAACAAATGAAGAGGAAAGCTTCTGAAATCAATGTGGGAAGAGGAGAAAACCCTAGGAACCATCATTTCCTCCTGGTCCAATTTTTTTTCAACCCTATGAAAGAAATATCCCATCAGTTAAACTTTCAATGTTCAATAAAATTTTAGACTTTCCTAAACTGAAAGCTTTTGCAGACGACAAAAATTTACAGCAACTCCAAAGTGACATTTATTTTCCTACATGTAGAAAACTTTGTGAGAAACTGCTGGTTACCAGCATTTTCTCCTATTCCAACAATGGTTTCAAAAAGCTGCTTCGGTAGTGTCGTTAAAACTTGTGATTGTTTGGTAAAGTTTAAAATCATGGTTCATTATTTTGTTGTCTGCAAATGGTTTCAAATCAGACTGGCCTAAACTTTTAATGTCTGGTAAAAAGTTGAATAAAAAATAAGCACATTTATTTCATGCTTTTTGGTAGTTTATTGGCAAATTAATGGTTGATTATGGTCTGATAATTTCACCTTTTTGACCAGTGAATTTACCAACTGATAAACTCACTGGTACAAAAGTACTGAGAGCTCCCATTTACTTCGTAAGTTCCAACAAAAAAGGGGTTTGAGGCATGAAACAAATAAAATATTTGGTTTTTTTTCTGTGGAAGGGTGAAATTCATTTCATCTCATGAACATCATATGGTGGTAATATTTTCACTTGTGGCTGCACCACTTGTGAAAATATTACTGATGATGTTCACTCAAAGAAATAAGTTTTGATTGTTCACAAAAAAAACCCCCAAATATTCTCCATTGTAAAATCCTTTTGAGAATAGTATTTCAGTAGCAAGAGGGAGGATATCTAGCTGTAATGTTTTGAAAAGATCTATGTAAGATATTCTTTCAAGGTTGGCAAATGTTTATTACACTTTCGAAGACTAATTCTTTTATTTAAATCTACCAAACGACACAATTTTAGACTGGTTGAAATTGAAAGCACATGAAGACGACAAAATAAATGCAACTTTAAAATTGAAATTTGTTTTGGGAAGGGTAGAAAACATTGTAGGAAAAGGAGAAAATGCTGGTTACCAGCATTTTCTCCTTTTCTCACAATGTTTTCAATAGGCTTCTTTCTCATGATCGTTCAAAGCTGGGATTGTGTGTTAACTCTTTCCAAAATGGCAAAATTTTAGACTGGTCCAAACTGAAAGCATTTGCAGATGACAATATTAATGTGACTCAAACATTGAAATTTGCTTTGGAAAGGGTAGAAAACATTGTGGGAAAAGGAGAAAATGCTGGTTACCAGCATTTTCTCCTTTTCCCACAATTTTTTTCAGTAGGCTCCTTTCCTAATGGTCATTAAAAGTCAGGATATGTGGTAAAGGGTTAAAGGCCAACTTGATGCCAAAAGTGAACAAATTTAGATTCAAAATGCACACAAATTTAATTAATATCATATAAAAGTGTGGGAATTATTAAAAGTCTGACAATGTGTTACAGTCCGGTCTGTCAAAGTTCTTAAAACCTTAACCTGCTAAATAAGTTAATTGAAATTTTCAAGACAATAGTAAAAACTTGAATGTTGCTATTTCAAAGTTATTGTTTGGAGAAAAATATCTCCTTATTGGACAGTGTTTATCCAAGATCAGATGGCACATCCTGTACAGTCTGGTCTTGAGGTACAGTGTCTGAAAAAGGTCACTGAGTTGCACTTAGCAGCGTAAGGGTTGAAATTAGAGTTGAAGTTAGCAACTTACCATCACATTCTCTGTCAGTTGTAAACACACTAGCTATTTGCAAATACATTCCTTGTGCCTCAATTATTACACTATAACTACCAATAGGTAGCCCAGCATGTCCAGTCTGCAATGAGTTGTCCTTGGACTTTGAATTCTGATATCCGGTATAAATGTAGGTCAACACGCTAAGACTGTCCGATGTGTTGGTTATGACCCTTAAGCTTGTCTGATTGACGTAGCTGACAGACCGCCATTTATATTCTATCGTCATACAACTTGCCGTTGTTATGTTTACCTTGGGAGATTCCAAATATCCAAAAGCTGGGTGAATCACAGTCATATTCTCTGGAAAAAAAAATAATAATATATGAGCCATGCTCTGGCAAGATAGGGTTTAATGCATCTCTGTGAGACATTGTTGCAAGCTGTCATCACATAATTATGGACCCCTAAAATCCATTTTGTTTAACAACCAACTGAATCATGAGGTAGTGTGGTTCTTTAACTAGCAGAAATTTAAAGATGGCAAAAAGTTTCGGCCCATGACAGCCTGCGCAGACCACGATAATTTTTTTGTAGACTGATTAAGCCCCCTTTTCACAGAGCATGGCTCATCTTTTTAATGTTCTACCTAATAATCCTGACTTTTAACAACCCATAGGAAAAATGTTTCCACAAAAATTGTGGGAAAAGGAGAAAATGCTTGTAGCTAGCATTTTCTCTTTTTCCCATAAAGTTTACTACCCAATCAAAGAAAAATCATATTATTTGAACCATATTTTATCTATCGTGTGCAAATAAATGTCTCTCAATATGGAGGAGTGTGATATTTGTTGTCTACAAAATGGTCTCAATTTGATCGTCTACAAAATTCATGCGCTCATTTTGGAGAAGTTAAAATTTGTTGTTTACAAATCTTCTCCATTTGGGGGAGTTAAAATTTTGTCATCTCAAGTTTAAACAAACCTGAGGAAAAAAGCCTATGAAAACATTGTAGGAAAATTAGAAAATGCTGGTAACCAGCAATTTCTACTTCTCATGCAATGTTTTCTGATCATTAAGATTCAAATTCCATCATCCTAGCCTTTTTCCTCTGGGTTGTTAAAAGATTGAAAATGTTTGGTAAAGGGTTAAAAAGTAACTGGTAGTTGAAAAAGAGAAAAGTTTACAATCCAATAGAAAATAATCACTTTTTAAGTACTTAAATTATAACACAGACAAGCTTATCTCAAGGATGAAAAAAAAAACAACCAAACCTATAATACTTATTACCAAAGATATCAAAGGATGCATGATAATGACTGTATCCACATAGGTAGGGTTCATCAAACTCACAGGAAATACTTGGGGCTGCAATATGAAAACAAAACAAAAAAATCTTATCAAAACCATTGACAGGTAAACCACAGTCCCTATTTACAAACCATTCTTAATTTCATCTTATTCTAGAAGTAAAAAGTAAAGCAAGTTCTGATTGGCTAAATCATTTGGTTTAAAATAGTGTAATTTTCAAATAGATGTATAGACAAGACGGCCATTGGCCCTAAAGCGCTCACCTGAGTAAAGTCATCTACATTTAAATTTATAAAGCTGAATCCTGGTTTTAACGATGTAAAACACATGAGTGTAAGTGACCTACTTTTGGACCTGACATGGCAAACTTTTGAACTTGTCCAAGATACTTGTCCAACCTACTTTTTGAGCAAATGTAACCCAATTTCAAACTTGTCCAAGATATCGTCAAGACAAACAATCTGACCAAGTTTCATGAGTATGTGGCTGAAAACGTGACCTCTATGGTCCACATAAGGTTTTTCTAATATTTGGCTCAGTGGCTACTTTTTGACCTGATGTAACCGAATTTGACACCTGTACAAGATATCATGAAGACAAACTTTCTTACTAAGTTTCATAAGTATCTGGCTGAAACTGTGGCCTCAAGGGTGTACACAAGGTTTTTCTTAGATTTGGTTCAGTGACCTAATTTTTGACCCGACCTAACCTATTTCAATCATGTCCAAGATATCATCAAGACAAACATTCTGACCAAGTTTCATAAATAACCAACTGAAAATGTGGCCTGTAGAGTGTTCCTAAGGTTTTTCTAAGATTTAGCCCACTGACCTACTTTTTGGCCTGACATGACCCAATTTCCAACTTGTCTCAGACATCATCAACACAAATAATCTGACCTAGTTTCATGAGTATCAGGCTAAAAATGTGGCCTTAGAGTGCACACAAGGTTTATCTAAGACTTAGCCCAGTGACCTACTTTTTGACCCAACATGACCCAATTTCAAACTTGTTCAAGATTTTATAAATACAAACATTCTGACCAAGTTTCATGAGTATCTGACTGAAAATGTGGCTTCTAGAGTGCATGTTAGTTAGAGGTAAATGTTGATGATCTGCATGAAGGACACATAGCAAGATTACAAAAGCTCACCTTCAGCACTTCGTGCTCAGATGAGCTAAAAACTATTGAGAATAATACTAAAAAATATTCTTAACTCTAAAGCTGCTAAGACTCACTGATCTTTTGTGGACAGTAGAGATCAAGGTCAGACTGCACAGAATGTGCAATCTGATCTTGGAGCTACACATCCCAAAAGGGTAAATTTTTCTCTAGCAGCCTAAAGGTTAACAAAACCAAATCTAATGAAGATCAAAGTTTTACATACTACACATTTCATCGGACCCATCCTCACAATCTGCAATGCCATCACACTGTAGGTTACCCATCACACAGCCAGAATCCACACATTGGAACATTGGATACATACTGTACATATTGTATGGTGAGTCACATACTGGAAAAGGAAGATCAGAAATATATAATATGCACACAGTGTTGTTGTATATCAAAAATATCTAACAAGGATGGGAGAAATGATAATTGCCGAGCCTTGGCGAGACAATTATATTTCTGATATATGACAACACTATGTATTATATTTTATCTTTTAACATCTGATTTGTTGGCATTTATTACTTCTAGCATGACGAACACAAATTTAGCAATATAAGTACATGTAGATAAAAATGGACATGGATTAGCTGTAATAATGACATCATGACTGATGTAGACTATGTCATAAAACATGATGTTTACCCACAGAAAATTCATTCATGGTCTATAATTGTCCGTGGTATATCAAAACTGAATATCGCATAGGTGTTCTTGCATGGATATTCCATTAGGTTAAAATGTTAAAGATGCACTCTTTGCCACTTTTGCAGAGAAATTTATTAGAATTAGGCACACAAGAAACCTTATATTACTTAATCTAACATTGTTGCTTTTATCAAGAGTGTAAATCAAAATCAGACAGCACAGACTTTTCAATCTGATCTTGGTTGAAACTACTGGTACCTGATGATATTATTTTCAAAACATCCATCTTTATTGACCCTGATAAAGAAGCCTTTTGAAAGCATTATGGGAAAAGGATATAAAAAGCTGGTAACCAGCATTTTCTCCTTTCCCCACAACATTTTTTACTTCATCAAACATAGATATCATCATTTGAGCTACATATAAATTCTTGTTTTAAATTGCTTTAAAATTGGACCAGTCTAAAATTTTGTCATTTTATAAAGAGTTAACTCTTTACCACACAATCCCGATTTTTAACTGCCCAAAGGATAAGGACTTTTGAAACTTTTGAGAAAATGCTGGTAACCAGCATTTGATCCTTTTCTCCTTTTCCCACAACATTTTTCACCTTTTTGAAGAAAAAGTTCCCAATTTCTGTATCATTTAGTTTGTTGTCTGCAAATGCTTTCAATTTAGACTGGTCTAAAATTTTGTCGTTTGGTAAAGGTTTACAGAGAATCAAAGTTAGTGCAACACTTTTCATGTTTTGAACTGTTCTGGGATTAACCCTTGACCACACAATGCCAAGTTTTAATGACCCTAGGGAAGAAGTCTTTCAAAAACATTGTGGAAAAAGGAGAAAATGCTGGAAACCAGCATTTTATCCTTTTCCCACAATGTTTTCTACCCTTCAAAAGGCGAATATGTATTTTTGCATCACAATTATTTTGTCATCTGCAAAAGATTTCAGTTGGGCCACGTCTAAAATTTTATCATTTGGTAAAAGTTAGAGCATGTAACATGACTGCAACAGCTCCGTAATCAGTGGTCAAACGTCTGACAGCTGTCTTTTTTTATTTTGAACAGCAGCCAGTGTTTTGTACAGAAGGTTGAGTCTACTACTGGTAAGAAAACACCAGAAAAAAGCGAATTGGTGCATCATCTTGTAGAAGACCACTTTTAAAACAGAGGAGCAAAAGAGGAAATTGCTGGCAATCAGAATTTCTACTTTTGCCACAATATTTCCACGCATATTCATTACAGAGTTATATTGATCCTTCAGTCATGTTGATTTTCCAACTTTTACAAGTATTTTTACAAGCAGTCTACTTAACTCTTTACCACACAACAGAAATGTAGACTTGCCCAAATTGAAGGCATTTGCACATGACAATTTAATTATGGCTCAAATGATGGGGTTTGCTTTTGGTAAGGTTGAAAACATTGTGGGAAAAGGAGAAAATACTGGTTACCAACATTTTCTCTTTTCCCCACAATGTTTTCAAAAGGCTCCTTTCTCAGGGTCATTGAAACTCAGGACTGTGTGGTAAAGGGTTAAAAAGGCCCATACCGCACATTTGTTCATCTTTCCCAGTGTCACAATCTCTCTTCCCATCACAGATATTTTGCCTTAATGTGCAGTTCCCATCTCCACATTCCACTTCATTTTGTCTACACGGAAACACTGAAAAGAACAATAAATGTCTACGTCTCAGAAAAAAATCTGTACGTAAGGGCAAATCTTTAGGGTAAGGGCAAGTTGTTCATGTATATACCAGTAGTTTAACCCTTTCCCAAACGACAAATTTTGGACTGGTCCAAATTGAAAGAGTTTGCAGACAACAATTTTAAATTTTATGAAAATGGCAGAAAGTTATCAAAAAAGGGAGAAAACACTGTGGGAAAAGGAGAAATTGCTCGTTACGAGCAATTTCTCCTTGTCCCACAGTGTTTTCAAAAGACTTGTACTGCAGACACGTGAAAACCAGGGCTTGTTTGGGAAAGGGTTAATGTCTTCTAATGTGATTGTGAGGTGTATTTTCATTATTTGATTCTTTAGTACTATTTTTGGAAAACATTTTCTGTATGTTTTCTCTTTTGAATGAACCATACAATTTTAATGTAGTTAAGTGTTAATGCTTTTCTAACTTATATACATCTTTACTCTGTTATAGTGCCTGATGGGTATTTGCATTTATAAAATCTTGGTAAATTATCTGTGTCAAGAAATCCTTGTAAGTTCAGAAACACAATATAACTTGGGCCCATTTACAATTTTATACTGTAAACCTAGAAATGTTTCACGGCGAGAATTGTATGCGTTTTTCTGTCGGCAGACATTTTTGCAAAGATAATCGTTCGTGCGCTGTCTCTTTACCAAACGACAAAATTTTGGACTCAACCAAACTAAAAGCATTTGCAGACGACAAATTAAATGTATCTTAAATGAGGATTTCTGTCTCTAATAGGGTAGAAAACATTGTTGGAAAAGGAGAAAATGCTGGTAACTATCATCAAAACAATGGTCAGCAGTGAGAGAGGAATGAATCCTGTCGCAATGGCTATCATCAATCCTCAGAAAGAATTTGACCAAGCCTGAGATTGAACCAGCGACCCCCCCGTTCTCAAGTCCTGTATGCTACTGACTGAGCTACCGGGGCTCAGCTAGACTATGTAAGACAGTCATTCTGACGCCTGATTGATTATCTATCAAGACTGCAGTTTGTTCCTTTTGTGTTTTACTTTCAAATCATTCAAGGCCAGATGGCCTGCGAAAATTCTATATGTCACCAGAATTGTGCATATTCTCTAACAAGACATCATCACCTGAGAAACAAACCCATTCATCGTCATCATATCGCTTGACAATAACATAAATTTAAGCCACTCCCCCTCTTTCAGTGCCTTGTCCAATGTGACCTTGAACTGCAACAATACTCCTGCTGGTTACAATTCAGAGTAAGTATGATTTTTGTTTACAAGTACATTATATGTGCTGATAGATCTTCCATCTACACAATCTATCACTGGATGAGAGGTTCCTCCATGACTCAGTGGTACAGTGTAGGACTTGTAACCTGAAGTCCCAGGACTCAAGCCCAACTGGAGACACTGGGTTTTTCATGGTAGTGTCCTTTAGCATGATATCTTAGACCTCTAATCTAGAGCTGGTGACACAAAGCACACAATGAATGTTATCTGTGGCATAATGTAAATGAAATAGTATTGAAAACCGTTTCAAACGCCATTCCATCAATCATTGTATGAAATATTCCAACCCCTAAAAAATCTTGGCAGTGCAGTATCTGGATTTTTTCTGACTAAAAGCATCCATTTCATTTACTTGACACTCTCATGGACAAGAAACCTTTAAGTCAAGATATTATAGAAAAACTTACCCACATCACTACACTTCTGTGAATAAAACCGTATGCTGTCAATGGAAATGTTCATATAGGTACTATAATAATCTGATGGTTTCTGTCCTTCAATAAAGAGAATGTAGTCATTTCCTGGGACTGTGCTGACATCCAGGATCAAGAGTGAATTATCATCCATGGAATAAACATATGTTGAGTTGATAACCGAGCCTTGGGTGTCATACACTGTAGCAGTTAGGTTGTAACCTGTTTGTACAGTGTTCTCGAAGGTGATACAAATGTCAGGTTGTGTGGTTGTAAAGAGAGGAGAGGCTATGGTGATGTTGCCAGGTTCATCAGTGTTCATGATAGCTCCTGAAAAACCATACCAAAAAGTTAACCCTTAGAGCGTCAAATAAACCTAATAGGAATTTTTATCCTAGAAATACAACGCAAATAATCGCAACTTCATGGTTGCTTTTGACTGCAGTGTATATGCAAAGCTGACAGTGTAGATCAAAGATCAGGCTGTACATTTTGTGCAGCCTGATCTTGATCTACACTGACTGCAAAGGCAACTGTAGTAGTGAAAGGTGCTTTAAGTGTTATCTCTTTAACAGACGACATAATTTTAGACTGGTCCAAATTGAAAGCATTTTCAGACGACAGACTGAATCTAGCTCAAATGATGATTCCTGTCTTTGATAGATAAGAAAACATGGTGGGAAAAGGACAAAATGCTGTTTACCAATATTTTCTCCTTTTTCCACAATGTTCTCAAAAGTTTTTTTCCTGTAGGGTCATTAAAACTCATGATTGTAAGGTAAAAGGGTTAAAAAAAAAAAGAATTTTCAGCAGTCAAACATATAGAAAACCTACCATTTTTAGACATTAGATTGGCCGTCCATGAATATCCGCAATCTTCTCCATATTCAAACTCACATGTTATGTCATCTGTAAAAATAATTTAACTAGTGATACTCTTTGATGTACCTGCTTAATACTTAATTGAAAAAAACAAAATTTCAGGCTGACCCTAGGTTAAAGCATTTGCAGACAACAAATTAAATGTGGCTGAAATGACGGAACTTTGACAGGGTAGAAAACATTGTGGGAAAAGGACAAAATGCTGGTTACAAGCATTTTCTCCTTTTCCCATGTTATTTTCAATAGCATTCTTCTCTTTACCAAACAAAATAATTTTAGGTTTTGTCTCAGTGACCTACTTTTGAGCCTAACATGGCCCATTTTTAACCTTCTTTTAAATATTATCAAGACAAAAATTCTGACCAGTTTTCATGATTATTGACATCCAATTTTCAGACTTGTCCAAGATATCATCAGGATAAACACTGTGAACAATTTTCATAAGTGCTGGCCTGAACAATGTGGCCTCTAGTGTGTACACAGGCTTTTTCTAAGATTTGACCTGGTGACCTTATTTTTGACCCTATGTGACCCATTTTCAAATTTGTTTGAGATATCATCAGGGCAAACATTCCAACCAACTTTAATGAGTATTGGACTGAAAATGTGGCCTCTAGAGTGTACACAATTTTTTCTTTTTTTTTTTAAGATCTGACCTAGTGACCTAGTTAATGACCCCATATGACCTATTTTCGAACTCTTTTAGGATATCACCTAGAAAAACATTCTGACTAATTCTCATGAGTATTGGACAACAAATGTAGCCTCTAGATCATACACAAGGCTTTTCAAAGGTTTGACCTGGTGACCTAGTTTTTGATCCTACATGACCCATTTTCAGTCTTGTCCTAAATTTTATTAAGACAAATATTCTGGCCAATTTTCATGAGTATCTGACTGAAAATGTGGCCTCAAGAAATTACACAAGGTTTTTCAAGGATGGGTTTGGTCCTGTATCTTACACTATCCCCCATAAAAATCAACAGCGTTGAGGGGAGGGGGGGGGGGGGGGTCAACCAATATGGGCAACCAGTGATAATGATAAAGAAATGCAAGAACCAATCAATCAATCATTTCTGTGTGTCTATAGTATGCGTAAAGCAAAAAACTTGACTGTTTTGATCACTTGTGATTTTGTCACACCAAAAATATGTATCAAATTTTGGTGTTCACTCAGTGAAATGATATCTCTATGTTAACTTGATGATCAGATAACAAAATTTAAGACTAATCTGTATTGAAAGCATTGGTGTATGACTATTTAATTGTGGCTAAAATGGTGGTATTCCTCTTTGAAAGAGTAAAAACTATTGTGGGAAAAGGAGAAAATGCTGGTTTCCAGCATTTTCTCCTTTTCCTACAATATTTTCAAAAGCCATCTCTATCAGGGATTGTTTGGTAAAGGGCTACACATAATTGAACCATGCTCTGTGAAAAGGGGGGTTATTGCATCTGCAAAAAGTATTGACCAATGTCAATCCATGCAGGCTGACATGGGTCAAAACCTTTTACTATCTATAAATTTTCTACATATCAAAAGACCATTCTACCTCCAGATCCAGTTGATTGTTAGACAAAACGGATGTTAGACAAAACAGATTTCATGGATCCATAGTTATGTGATGACTTGCTTGGTATAATGCATTACGGAGATGCATTAAGCCCCCTTTTGCTACAGAATGATTCATATACAAACAATGAACCTTCAGATAAACATACCAGCAGTAGGACATGTTTCTGCAGAAATATGAACAACGTCTAATCCTGCCTCCACTCCACTGGCCACAAAACTGATGTTCACCATGCCAGATTGTAGAGGACAACTTTCTCCAGGTGATATCATGAAACATCCATGTCTCCACATATAAGGTCTAAATGTCAGTGGACTTAACTGTTCACTTCTTCCATTGATATCTACTGTTAAGTCACCTAAAACAACAACAACAACAACTCTAATTTTAAACAGTAAGAAACCAATGAAATATTCTTTAAAGGCCCTATAACTGCCCAAAGTAAACAATGCTGGTGATAAAATTGTGATATCAAGAAACATCCAGGTATCCACCTATAGGGTCTTAATTTCAGTGGACTTAATTGTTCACTTCTTCCATTGATATCTACTATCAGGTCCCCTAAAACATTACAACAACTCTGGTAGTTAACAATTACCTCAGGAAAACGATCACAATATTCTATACCTCTTTAACTCTTTACCACGCAATCTCGAGTTTAAACGACCCTTAAGCCTTTCAAAAACATTGTGGGAAAAGAAGAATATGTTGGAAACCAGCATTTTCTCCTTTTCCCACAATGTTTTCTAACCTTTTAGAGTCAGGTTTCATTAACTGAGCCACTTTCAATTGTCATTTGCAACAGCTTTGACTTTGGACAAGCGTAAAATGTTGTCTGTTGGTAAGTAGTATACAAACAATCCTGTGTTTTAACTGCTCTGGGGTAAAAAGGCTTTTGAAAACATTTTGTGAAAAGGAGAGCATGTGGTTAACACACATTTTTTTTTACTTTTTCAAAGAAAAAAAAAATTCATTTGAAACATATTTGAATTGTTGTCTACAAATGCTTAGAATATGGAGCAGTGTAACAATTTGTGAAAATTTGTGAACAATCTACTGTATATGTGTTTCTAGTATCTTAGTCAGATCACATATAGTTACATAATAAAAAAGTGTTCTCACTTACCCTCAGATACAAAGAAGGCAAATCTCAGCGAGCAAGCAAATGGAACAGCATCCGCTTGTATATCAAATCCAGTAAATTGTAGTATAGTGACATCTCCATTGCCACCCAGTAGGTTATTTACATACATAAACTGACCTGAAATATGGCAAGATCATATTATATGAGGGGCTTAATGCATCTGCAGAAAGCAATCTATGCAGGGTGACCTAGGCCAAAACTTTTCACCACTGGTCAATTTTCTGTATGTCGAAGGACCAGTCTACCTCATGATTCTGTCGGTTGTTTAAAAAAAGTGGCTATTATGGATCCATAACTATGTGATGGCTTGAATAGTACAATGCATCATGGAGATGCATTAAGCCCCCTTTTGCCAGAGCATGGCTCATATCATATTGTTTGAAATTTCTTAACAGGAAAACAGAAAGTTTGATTTATAAAAGGGAGCTGCACTCTGGTAAAACAGGATTTACTACATCTCCAAGCGGCACAAAATTATGGATTCATAAAATCCATTTCATCTAAGAACCTACTGATTCTTGAGGTAGAGTGGTCCCTTGACATGCAGGAAATTTACAAACAGCAATGAGTTTGAACACAGATAACCCTTTACTATATGACAGATTCTAGACTTATTCAAATAATTTAGAGACAACAAATCAAATGTCGCTATATATCTTTGAAAGGATAGAAGACATTGTAGGAAAAGCATAAAATTTTGGTTACCAGTATTTTCACCTCTTCTCACAATATTTTCTACCCATTTAGAACAAAAAGGAATCCCATCATTTGAGCTCTTTTTAATTTGTTGTCTGCAAATTTTTCCAAATTAGTCCACAAGTTTTGGACACAAGTCTCTCCATCTAGAACTTTTTTAACCCTTTACCGCACAACGCCGCCTTTTGACGCCCCTAAGAAAGAAGCCTTTTGAAAACATTGTGGGAAAAGGAGAAAATGCTGGTAACCAGCATTTTCTCCTTTTCCCACAAAATTTTTTCTACCCTATCAAAGAAAAATGTAACATTTGAGCCACATTGAAATTGTCGTCTGCAAATGCTTTCAATTTGGACAAGGCTAAAATTTTGCCGTCTGGTAAAGAGTTAAAGATACATATTTATCACATAACCTCCTGTGTTTTCAGTATATTATACCCATTACAAATTTTGTTATCTTTTACAAGTTTGATATCAGAATTGTGACATGGCATTTTTGACATTTATTTTTACGTAATTTCAGAGATGAATGTTTTTTATGGAAAATTACTGTGTGCAAAGATGGTTTTGCATCTTCTAATCTATAATTTGTGAAATATCATTATGCGATAAAAAGAATCTGACATTCGTTGGCTTTAGAGGTAAAGTTCTATCAAACTTGTCTAAAAATGTTATAAACCTCGCCAGTAGGGGTGCTTAACTCTTTACCAAACAACAAATTCTTAGACTTGCTTGAAAGCATTTGCAGACAACAAAATATATGTGACTAAAAAACTGAAATTTGTTGTTTGAAGGATAGAAAAAGGTATTATGGGAAAAAGAGAAAACGGTGGTTACCTATTAATAATGTTTTTCTAGACTTGTTTAACCCTTTCCCAAACAAGCCCTGGTTTTCACATGTCTGCAGTACAAGTCTTTTGAAAACACTGTGGGAAAAGGAGAAATTGCTCGTAACAAGCAATTTCTCCTTTTCCCACAGTGTTTTCTACCCTTTTTGAGAACTTTCTGCCATTTTCATCAAATTTAAAATTATTGTCTGCAAACTCTTTCAATTTGGACCAGTCTAAAATTTATCGTTTGGGAAAGGGTTAATGATGTTTTATCTCAGATGCCAACTTATGTCAGATCCTATGGAGCCATGCTCCGGCAAAAAGGGACTTGGTGTATCTCTTTGGTCCATGATACCAAGCAAGTCATCACATGATCATGGATTCATAAAGTCCATTTTGTTTACCAATCAACTTAAATACGAGGTAGACTGGTCCTTTGACATGCAGAAAATTGACCAATATCGAAAGGTTTCCGCCCTGATCAGCCTGCGCGGACTGTGCAGGCTGACTTGGGTTGATACTTTTCGGAGATGCATTAAACCCCCTTTTCACAGAGCATGGTTCATATATATATATATATATATATATATATATATATATATATATATATATATATATATATATATATATATATATATATATATATATTACATAACATTTTAACCCTTTACATTAATCACATAGTTCCAAGTTGCAATGACCCTGAGAGAGACAGCTTTGAAAAACATTGTTGGGAAAGGAGAAAATGCTGGTAACCAGCATTTTCTCCTTTTTCAACAGTGTTTTCTATCTTTTCATAAACAACTCCAGCCTTTTTAGCAACATTTAATGTGTTGTCTGCAAATGCATTGAACTTGACAAGTTTAACTTGTCATCTGGAATGCTTTGCATGTGGACAAATAAAAAATTGTGTTACGTGGTAAAGAGTTAGTGCAGATAATTGTCCCCAAAGGCGATTTTAGTTTGGGACTGTATGGTTCAAAATAAACGTCCAAATATGAAAAGAAGCACCATAAGCATCTCATTATCGAGACCAGGGTCCGTATTCACCAACCATTCTTAAGAATACTCTTAATCTTACTCCTCAAGATTTTCTACATTTTTTTGAAAGTAACACAACTCCTGATTGGCTAAACCAAACGGTTTAGCCAATCAGGAGTTATGTTATTTTCAAATGTAGATAATTCTGGAGTATAAGACAAAGAACGTTCTTAAGAATGGTTGGTGAATATGGACCCAGGTAAAGAGTTAAAACTTACCCATGCTGTTTTTCAGGGTATAGTCCCAAGCAGAAGCTGAGGCAGTAACCTTTGTCCATCTGTAGGCACTTCCACAGGTGCCATCCTCACTAGTAATTGTGTACTCACAGTCCATATACATGGACTGGAAAGTGCAGATATCTTTACCAAGTTGTCCTGAAACATAACCAGGATGGAAAAGCAATGGGAATGGAGAAACATGAAAATAGCCAAGCTAAAGCCTAGACAGGTATCAAAAAGAGAATTTTTGAAATCAAGCTAATCTTTCAAGGGAACATAATATGTGTGTGAGCCATGCTCTGGGAAAAGGAGGCATAATGCATCTGCAAAAAGTGTCAGCCCAGGTTGACCTGTGCAGTCCGCACAGCCTGACCTGGGCTGCAACATTTTGCTTTTGGTCGATTTTCTGCTTGTCCAAGGACCAGTGTATCCCATGATTCAGTCTGTTGCTAGACAAAATGGATTTTATGGACCAATTATCATGAAACAACTTGCTTGGTATAATGCATCACGGAGAAGCATTTAGCCCCCTTTTGCCATAGCATGGCTCATATATCATTTACCCTTTACAAGACAATCTCACTTTTAAACAACCCTGAAGAAGAAGACTTTAAGAAAACATTTGGGAAAAGGAGAAATTATTTACCCTATCTCTCACAATGTTGTCTACCCTTTCAAAGACAAACATCACCTTTTGAACAACGTTTGATTTATAGTCTTGCAATTGCGTTCAATTTGGTCGAGCATGAAGTTCTGTCATTAGGTAAATATTTAAACAGGAATACTGACCTTGACAGTGACCTTGCTTGACCTTTACATTTCCAAGTTGAAGGTCAGATTCCATTCTTGAATCTTTAATGGCTGTTATCCCTACATAATAATCTCCTACAGGCAGGTTTAAACAGACTGTATCAAATCCTATGGTTTCGGTGATTGTATCAATCACTGTGCTGACATTTGAAGATTCTTCTTGTAGATACACCTAATACAAGAACACCACAAACATTAAACACATTGCACATATGTGTGAAATTGTTAACTTATTCAAAATTTAAATTCTAAACAGCTTCATAAAATTGGCATAAAATGTAATATAGACACTAAACTGTTCCTGTTAGAAATGAAGACCCTTTTCACATATAAGCAGCACTCTGGGAAAAGGTGGGATTTAACTTTCTACCAAACAATAAAATTTTAGACTGGTCCAAATTGAAAGCATTTGCAGAAGACAATTTTAAATGCAACTCAATTCAAAACATAAAATTTGTCTGTCATAGAGTAGAAAAAATTGTGGGAAAAATAGACAATTCTGATTACCAGCATTTTCTCCTTTTCCCACAATGTTTTCAAAAACCTTCTTCCTCAGGTTTGTTAAAAGTTGGACTTAACTCTTTACCAGAAAAAACAAATTTTCGACTGGACCAAATTGAAACCATTTGCAGACGACAAATTAAATGTAGCTCAAGTGATTATTTCTGTCTTGATAGGGTAGAAAACATTGTGGGAAAAGGAGAAAATGCTGGTTACCAGCATTTTCTCCTTTTCCCACAATGTTTTCGAAGTGTTTTTCTATGGGTTGTTAAAACTTGGAATTGTGTGATTTAGGGTTAATGCATTTTCGTAACACATTATACCAAGTAAACTGTTCAATAACATGGTTCCATTTTCTGTAAAAACCGGCTAAGCCATAAAATAGAATGGTCCTTTGACATCCAGAAAATTTGCCCATAATAGCCTGACATGGGGTCCATACTTTTTCTAGATGCATTTACTCTCCACGTAATACTCCTCATTCATTGTTTCATTAAATATCATTAATTAAAGACCTAGTTAAGTACTTTACAAATATCCCATGGAGACCAAACAACAAAATCTTAGACTGGTCCAAATTGAAAGCATTTGCAGATGACAAAAGTGGCTAAAAATCATGAAATTTGTCCTTGATAGAGTAGAAAAATTTGTGAGAATAGGAGAAAATGCTGGTTACCAGCATTTTCTCCTTTTCCCACAATGTCTTCTCCTTTAGGGTCATTTAAACTCAGGATTGTGATGTAAAGAGTTAAATCACCTCTAAACAGAGCATGACTCATATCTAGTTTGATGCAACATTTCAAAAAGGTTATTTGTAATGTTAACTGAAAGCCCATTTTGTTTCTGAGATGCCGTCTAACAGTACTATTAACTCTAAACCACACAATCCTGAGTTTTTACAACCCTAAGGAAGAAGGCTTTTGAAAACTTTGTGGGACAAGGAAAAATTGCTGGTAAGTAACCAGCATCTTCTCCTCTTTGCACGATGTTTTCTTCCTTTTCACAGACAATTTCCACTATTTGAGCTACATTTTTAATTTGTTGTCTGCAAATGCTTTGGATTTGAACATGTCCAAAATTTTGTTGTGTAGTAAACCATTAACTCTTTTCCTGCCACATGTGAACACAAATTTATTTTGAAGACAGTGTTAACCAAGATCAGCCTGCACATATGTGCAGCCAGATCTTGATCTGCACCCTCTGCTTCCCTGTCATTGGTTTCAAATCTACTATCACAATCAAATACCAAGTCTTGAAAAAATCCACTCTTATAACAGTCAACAGTTACTTCTCTGGCAGGAACAAAATTAACTTTTTACTTTACGACAAAACTTATGACAACGTATCACATTGGACTCAAATAGATGGATTTGCCTTATACAGGGTAGAAAACATTGTTGGAACAGGAGATAATGCTAGTACCCAGACTGAAATTTAAGATTGTTGTTAAATATTTAACTCTTTATCATATGACAAAATTTTAGAATAGCCTGAACTAAAAGCATTTGCAGACAAAAAAATAAAAGTGATTCCAACAATGCAAATTTTCTGTGAAAGGATTGAAAACATTGGGGTAAAGCATGAAATGCTGGTTACCAGCATTTCCTCCTTTTCCCAAGGTTTTCAAAAGCCTTCTTCATCAGAGTCATTAAAACTGAGCATTGTTTAGTAAGGTATGAATATTTCTCAAGTGAAAATAACTCCCCCTCTTTATCTACCTTTAATATGTCTGTGTAGCTTTTGTGTAAGTTAAACAATAATTTCTGAGGTCTAGTAGCATCCCTGCTGATCATTTTGTTTGACATCAGTGTACTCCATAATCCTGGAATAAGAAAAAACAACAGCACTGCATGCAGGCGCCAATACTTGGCTACTGGTGTTTTTTCGGTGAAAACTCTAAGTAGAAAAAGCCTGGCTCAGTGGTTAGCGTATCAGACTCGTGACCTGGTGGTTGTGAGTTTGAGACCTAGTTGGGGCAAACTTTCTCTCTGGGGATCTTTTGCCTCTCACCTCTGATACATGTGAGAAAAGTAGCCAGTGACTTGGAAACAAAGTTTTGTCAGTACTGGTGTGAGAAAGCCAGGCAACACATAGATGTACTGACCGCCATGATATGACCTAAGCTGTTAAAATGTTGTTTAACTCCAATTCAATCAATAAATCTAAATAGAAAAAGAGGCATTACTGTGTCAAAATGTATCAAGAGTACTGGCTTTTCTTGTATGGTTTCCCATTTTACAGTAAATTCACAGTAAATCTCTTAAAGTCAATAACAGAAATATATAGAGGTTATTGCATGGCCCGCCAGCTTGATATCTGCCAAAAGCGCTTTAGCGAAGTTGCTACTTGAAGTTGAAACAAGTGAAAGATTGCTCAAATATTGCTTGCATTTCCAACAACGATTGGGTTCACTTTTGGTGCCTCTGGGTCTCAGTAATTATTGACAAAAAGGCACATGTTGGCTGGGAGGACAAACAGAGATAATGGGAGAAAAAAATGAAATCAAAATTATCTCCCTTCTTAGATAAAAACCAAGGTTACCAAAAAACAACTAGGTCCTTTTATTTGATTTCCTTTGTTTTTATCTTTGCTTTACTGAGAGAAGTTGCCATTATATAATTTGACTTGTAACGATATTTTCAAATTGAATTTCACACACTATTAATATTGAAATGTGTCAAGTAGATCAAATTTGTGGTTTGATTAATTCTAAGGGAGATATTTAAACCTGAGCATTCCTAAATAGTGGAAAGGATATCAAGGATAAAAACCAAGTAATATCTTATGCAAGACTTATAAAGTAGTGGAGAGCTATCAAGGGCAGTAACTGTCCTTTGAATCCCATTATGCTTGATCCTTGGCTTGACTTCAGAGAGATGCTTTTTTTCTCATAAGTCAAAATAGAAGCCCTACAAAGTCAAGCTTAGCCACAAGCATATCACTGTTTGTCTTTCCCCCCTCCCCACCAGCCTCTGTCATTTAGAAAAGTTGGTGAAGAGCTCCTACGAATATTAACTCACCCTTTGACCTTCCAGTATCGTTCATAAAGAAAAAGTTGTTCTCAAAATAGTATGCGGTTTTCTGTATATCTCCATCTGTCAGAATGAAATTGGTAAAGGGAGCTTTTTAGTTTTTTCACTGTAAATCAAGATTTCTTGTAAAACACTGATAAGTGCAAATAAATTGAGACATGCTCTGTAAAACGGGGCTTAATGCATCTTCATAATGCATTGTACCAAACAAGACATCACATAATTAGGGATCCAATAAAACCCACTTTGTCTTACAACAGACTGAATCATGAGATATACTGGTCCTTTGATATGCAGAAAATTGACCAATATCAAAAAGTTTTGTTCTAGATCAGCCTGCGCAGACTGGGTCAATATTTTTTGCAGGTGTATTAAGCCCCCTTTCCTCAAAGCATGGCTCACATATATTTCTTTCCAATCATATAAAAACTGTGCAGTTACATTCAGTAAAGAAGGTGAAGTTTTGGACATTTGAATAATGGGTTGGTTGTTTTGCACCAGGTAACTCTATTTGTATTACATCAGATATGACATCATCACACTGATTTGAGAGTGAATCCTTGTCATTGATTTATCTCTTGATCATGTAACATTCCCTCAAGTCTTTGCAAAATTTTGGTTCAAAATAAAAAAAAAATATCTACTTTTATGGGCTACATACCCTATCAAGGAAATACCACTGAAAAATATAACTGACCAATGCTATGTGAAAAGGGGGGTTAATGCATCTTCAAAAAAGTATCAACCCATGTAAGCCAGCACAGTCCATGCAGGCTGACCTGGGTCAGAACTTTTTGCTTTTGGTGAATTTTTTTTCTTGTCAAAGAACTGGTGTACCTCATGATTCAGTTGGTTGTTAGACAAGATGTATTTTATGGATCCATAAATTTTTTCTAAAGATATTTGTTTAAAGTTTGGGGAGATTATAAAAATCTGAATTGCTCCCTTTAAAAAGGAATCTTTGCACAACATCCTTGGATATTTCAAAATAAAGCATACTAAGTGTATTTGTTTCATCCTTTTCCCTTTACCAAATGACAAAATGTTAGACATTAAAGCATTTGTAGATGAAAAATTCAAAAGCGGCTCAAATAATGGAGTTTGTCTTTGAAAGAGTAGAAAACATTGTTGGAAAAGAGTAAAATGCTTTTTCTCCTTTTTCCACAACGTTTTCAAGAAGCTTTCTCATTCAAGGTAGTTAAAACTCAGGATTGTGTGGTAAAGCATTAAGTTCTGAAAAATAGAGTTAGAAGGGGAAAAAAAAAATCAAAGCACTTAAAGTCCTGAAAAGCAGTTTTTTGAAGCAGTATTTAGCAATGATAGGTGGGGAATGAAGAATAAATTTTTCATCGCCTGAAAAATACAATGCACAATAATGCATGTTCATGAAACTACTTATGGGATAAGGAAAGTCAAGAAAAGTCGGAATCTGTCACCCAAGCAGGGTAGTGAGGATAAATGAGCCATGTCCTGGCAAAAGGGGGCTTAATGCATCTCTGTGATGGACTATACCAGTTACGTCACCACATAATCATGCATCCTTAAAATCCATTTCGTTTAAAAAACTGACTGAATCATGAGGTAGAATGGTCCTCTGACATGCAGGAAATTGACCAATAGCAAAAAGTTTCGGCCCATGTCAGCCTGCGCGAACTGCGCAGGCTGACATGGGCCCATACTTTTTGCAGATGCATTAAGCCCCCTTTTCATAGATCATAGTTAAAATCTACTTGTTATGATTTACATCAAGCAGCAGGAATAATTTTTGCAAAGCAGAGATTCACACTCACAACCTCTGATGTAATACTCACAGCAGTTGACATAAACATGGTCATATTCTGTGCAGCCAGTTGTGTTTCCCCAATCCGATGTGTCACAATCCAAAATACTCCTCTCTGTCCCCGTGCAGTTTACATCGGACAACCAAAATATTCCATCATGAAATACTTGATAGAAGTAACCATATCTGTAAGGAGAAATATGGGATCTGGCATAAGCTGATATTTGAGACAAAATCTTATATAACGAGTCCGGGAAATGTCTCTTAGAAAGCCTTTAATGTAGAAAGAAAAATAACATTTGTATAGTTGAGTTTAATGACATTTACCTCCAATGCCAAAAAATGTGACAGTTTCTTTTGTCAACACATTATGAAATCTTGCGAATTATTGGTCAGAAAATGGAAAATTATACAATCCTATGTGGTAATATCCAAAAATGAAACTGATTTACTTCTCTGAAAGAAGTATAAAACGATGACACAAGTAACATCACCATGCTTTTTTCAAACATGTGTAAAAAAAAGAAAATTTGTAATGGGTAATTTGAAGTGAAAACAAGAGAGGTAATGTGATATAAAAAAATCGGAAGTGTTGACTAGCAGAGTGCTAAATAAACCTATTACCCTTTAATAAACAATCCAGAATTTTAACAACCATCAGGAAGACACCCTTTGAAAACACCGTAGGAAAAGGCGCAAATGCTGGTTACCAGCATTTTCTCACTTTCCCACAAAGTTTTCTATACCCTTTCCAAAAAAAAATTCTACCACTTCAGCCAGCCACATTAGCTGAGTTGTCTGAAATTGCTTGCAGTTTAGACAAGTCTTAAATTTCTTTCATTTCATAAAGAGACAGGAGTCACAAATTCTGAATTTAGAAATTTTCTGATCTGTTGGAAATAAGAAAAAGCCACTGACTAGCATTTTTACATGATTTGATAGTAATGGTTTCACAAACATAAGAACACCAACTAAACAACTTACTCGTATCCCATCATGCTACAGATAACCTCAGTAGATGAGTATACAAAGTTTCTAGCACAGATTCCCCTCCATTCTCCATCGTGATAAATCTCCACACGACCAGAATTTTCATCGTCATACATATCCGGTATTAACCGTAAAATTGGTCTCGAAGGTTTCCCTAAAAGGAATTAACACTTTGCCAAACAACAAAGTTTTAGACTTGGAAATTTGCCAAAGACAAATTCATACAGTATAGCTCAAATTATGGGATTTCCAAGTGAAAGGATAGAAAACATTGTGGAAAATGAAAACAAGGCACTGCATGTGGGTGCCAATGCTGTGCTGTGGTTGCTTGATTTTCAGTAAAAATTCTAAGCATAACTCTGTCAAAACTACTTTGATGGTTACCTGCCTATTGTATAGGTTCCCTTTTTCATAATCAACAACTTGTCCAAATTTGAATAAAATATCTCCAGTACTAACAGAGATATCATAAAATGTCAAAGTTTTTGCAAGACGTCACAGACGATGCTGACGATGATGAAGACAACATACACGATAGGCTTACGACAAGATCTAGACATTTTCTTCGAAAACAGTTGAGCTAAAAATTTTGGTTACCAGCATTTCCTCCTTTTTCCTAAATGCCTTCAAAAGGCTTCTTCCTCAGGCTTGTTATTTGAACTACATTTAATTTGTTGACTGCAAATGCTCTATAAACGAAAACAGTAAGCAAGATTTTTGTCTCTGAAGGAGTTTATTCTTGTTGTGTTTGTCTTTGAAAAACAACAAAAATTTAGACTGGTGCAAAGTAAAAGCATAATATGCAGGAAACATATGACATGTGACTCAAAAAATGGTATTTGTCTACAGGAGAAAAAGAAAACAAAACAATGTGGAAAAAGGAGAAAATGCTGGTTTCCAGCATTTTCTCCTTTTCTCACATTGTTTTCAAAAGATTTAACTGTTTACAAGATCACAAAATTTAAAATTGGCCAAAATAAATGTATTTGCAGATGATAAATTAGATGATGGAAATTATATTTGGAAGGGTTGAAAACATTGTGGTAAAAGGAGAAAAATGTTAACTTTCTTAGTGTCAAGATTCAAAATTGTCAAAAGTCTTCCCTCTTTGGGTCGTTCAAATTGTCTGGCAAAGAGTTAAGCCTTTACCACACAATCCAGACTTTTAAAGACTTTGAGAAATAAAGCTTCAGAAATATTGTAAGAAAAGGAGAAAATGCTAGTGACCAGCATTTTATCACATAAAACCGGTCCCGGTTCTGATCAGTTTTTTGTCGTGAGCGTATGAAACTGGAGAAACCAGCCACAGCATGTGCAGGAATGTGTACGACTACGCTGTTTCGCTGAAAAATGATGTCATTGTTGCTAAGACATATACGCATGGAAAGTTTTTGATTTTCATGTTTAATGAAAACCAAGAAATGCAGTGAGAGTCTTTTAAATCAACAAAATTGCAGAAATAGGTGGACTTACCCCGCTTTAGAAACCGTTTCATTCTGTTTTCAAAGTAAATGTCAAAGATCTATCTACCTGTGTATGTACACATTTGAAACCGAACTACAACTGTAAACATGGACCCGTGAATGGTGTATAGGCTAGTGGTAATGATGTAGGGTATTTTTTGCCTATCATTTGTTTTATGTGATAAACAGAATCTCAGATTCATGTTTATGTATTATCATTTTTATCAACTCGTTGACTAAAATGTATTTGACACTCGCCAAGGACCGCGTAATACATTTTTAGCCAACTCGTTTGATAAAAATGATAATACATAAACACTCATGTAAGATCCTCTATTTCTCCATTTCCCATTATGTTTTCTACCCTTCCCAAAACAAATTTCAATTTCTGAGTCTCATTTATTTTGTCATCTGCAAATGGTTTAAATTTGGACTTGGCTAAAATTTTGTCATGTAGTACAGAGTTCATCAAATGGACATTTTAACGTCCCTGAGGAAAAAAGCAATTGAAAACATCATGGAAACAAGAGGGCCATGATGGCCCTGGATCGCTCACCTGAGTCAACAGGCAAAATTTCACTCCAGGATCATAATGACCCAATTTAAAACTCATCCAAGATGCTATTAACCCTTTACCAGACAATCATGGGTTTTAACGACCCTGTAGAAGAAGCCTTTTGAAAATATTGTGGGAAAAGGAGAAAAATGCTGGTAACCAGCATTTTCTCCTTTTCCCACAATGCTTTCTTCCCTATCCATAACAAATTTCAAATTTTCAGTCCCATTTATTTTGTCTTCTGCAAATGCTTTCAATTTGGACCGGTCTAAAAGTTTGTAGTTTGGTAAAGAGTTAAGACAAACATTCTGACCAACTGTCAGGTCAATTGAGCTGAAAATGTAGCCTCTGGAGTGTCCAAAATGTATTTCTTCAATTTGACCTAGTTACCTAGTTTATGACCCTATGTGACCATATTTCAAACTCATTCAAGATATCAAGACAAATTTGTTAGCAAGGTTCAGGTGAATTGTGCAAGAATTGCTGCCTCTAGAGTGCCCACAAGGTATTTCTGTAATTTGACCTAGTGACCTAGATTATGACACTATGTGACCTAATTTCAAACCCATTCAAAATATCATCAAGTCAAACATGCTGACAAATTTTCCAGTCAGTTCAGCAAAATTGTGGCCTCTAGAATGCCCACAATACATTTCTTTAATTTGACCCAGTGACCTTGTTTATGACCCTATGAGACCCACTTCCTACGTGAACCGAGATATCATCAAGTCAAACATGTAAGCCAATTTTCAGGTCAATTTAGCTAGAACTGTGGCCTCTAGAGTGCCTACAAGGTATTTCTTCAATGTGACCCAGTGAACTTGTTTATGACCCTATGTGACCCAGTTTTAAAGTCATTCGAGATATCATCAAGACAAACATTCTGACCAATGTTCAGGTTAACTGAGAAAGAATTGTGGCCACTAGAGCGCCCACAAGATATTTCTTTAGTTTGACCTAGTGACCTAGTTTATGACCCTAGGTGATCCAAATTCAAACTCATCTGAGATTTCATCATGACAAACATTCTGACCAACTTTCAGCTCAATTAAGTAAGAAATGTGACCTCTAGAGGGCCCACAAGGTATTTCTTTAATTTGACCTAGTGACCTAGTTTATGATCCCAGGTGACCCAAATTCAAATTCATCCGAGATTTCATCAAGACAAACATTCTGACCAATTTTCAGGTCAATTGAGTAAGAAATGTGGCCTCTAGAGGGTCCACAAGGTAAATATTGATGACGGACAATGCACAACAGATGACGGACATCGGATGACCACAAAAGCTCACCTTCATCATGTTGTGCTCAGGTGAGCTAAAAAGAGAGAATGTTTGTAACTGACATTTTCTCCTTTTCCCACTATGTTTTCTACCCTTTCAAAAATGAATACCATCATTACAGTCACATTTTATTTATCATCTGCAAGAGCTTTCAGTTTGGTCAAGTCTGAATTTTTGTGATCTTGTAACAGATTAAGAACCCAGAGGAAGAAGGCTTCAGAAAAATATAACGAGAAAAGGAGAAAATGCTGGTTAACAGCATTTTCTCCTTGCTCTACACAGTTTCCTTCCCTTTCAAAATAAAATAACCTAATTTAACTCTTTACCAAACAACAAAATTTTAGACTTGTTCAAATTGAAAGCATTTGCAGACGACAACATAAATGTGGCTCAAATGATAAAAATTGCCTCTGATTGGGTAGAAAAACAGTGTGGGAAAAGGAGAAAATGCAGATTACCAGCACTTTCTCCTTTTCCAACAATGTTATCAAAAGCCTCGATTCTAAGGTTTGTTAAAATACAGGACTGAGCGGTAAAGAGTTAAGCCACATCTAATTTGTCATCTGCAAATGCTTTCAATTTAGACAAGTCTTACGAACATGAAAGTTGGCAACAAATGCATAGCTCAAATACAAACCGCAATGGCTGGGATTCAAACCCGTGCGGGCAAAGATCCTCGTTTATCGAGGTTTGAAAGACCAATACACTAACCCCTGAGCTAAAGAGAATTCTCCCCAAAGCAGTTGTCAGGTACTGATTTCATACGGGAAAGCTATGCTGTAAGGAAGGAGTAATCTCCCGTAACACAAGTCTAAAATTTCACTCATCTGACAAGGAGAGAAAAATTCTGTAATCATGTAGTCATGAGCAAAGAAGAAACAAAACCTTGAAGATGATTATTTTCAAAATCAGTGACATACTAAATGATTCATCCAAAATAAACAACAAAATACAAATTACCACTTACCTAAATATGTCCATTTATACTGCTCTGAAAAATTGGAAACTTCCCAGCTTCCCTCTAGTGCTGGTGCTGAAAATAAAAAACTTTGATGAAACATTGACGCAGGTGGGGAAAAATTATAAAAACCGATCTTACAGATCTACTATGAAAGGAAGTAACCCTTAACCTTATCAAACAATAAAATTGAAAGCATTTGCATACGACAAATTGAATGTGGCTTAACTCTTTACCACATGACAAAATTTTAGACTAGTCCAAATTGAAAGCATTTGCAGACGATATAATAAATATGCCGAAAAAAATAAAATTTGTTTTGGGAAGGTTCTCCTTTTCCTACAATGTTTTCAAAAGGCTTCTTTTTGCTGGTGTCAAACATTTTCTCTTTTTCCAATAATGTTTTCAAAAGCCCTCTCTTTCAGGGTCATTAACTCTTTACCAAACGACAAATTTTTGGACTAGCCCAAATTGAAAGCATTTGCAGATGACAAAAGAAATGTAACTCAAAAATTGAAATTTGTTATAGGAAGGCTTGAAAACATTGTGGAAAAAGAAGAAAATGCTGGTTACCAGCATTTTCTCCTTTTTCCACAATGTTTTCAAAAGGCTTCTTTCTTAGGGTCGTTAAAAGTCAGGATTGTGTGGTATAGAGTAAAAAGTCGGGACTGTGTGGTAACGAGTGAAAAGGTTGGCAGTATGGAAATAGGTTGATCTCTTCCCAAACGACAAATTCTTAGACTTGTCCATATTTTGACAGCATTTACAGAAGGCAAACTAAATGGCATTAACATGAAATTATGTAAATTAGGCAAAATTTGTCTATGAAAAGGAGAAAATGTTGGTAACGAATATTTTCTTCCTTTTCCACAATGTTTCAAAAACTTCCTCCTCAGGTTAGTTAAAACACTGGATTATTTGGTAGAGGTATAAATCCTAGGTCCATATTCACAACCAACTTAACTCTTTACCACACAATCCTGCATTTTAATGACCCTGAAGAAGAAGCCTTTTAAAAAACATTGTGGGAAAAGAAGAAAATGCTGGTAACCAGCATTTTCTCCTTTCCAACAATGTTTTCTACCTTTTAAAGTCAAATTCCATTATTTGAGCCACATTTATATTGTCATCCGCAAATGCCATCAATTTGGACAGTTCCTTATTTTTCTGGTATGGTAAAGAGTACAGAACATTTAAAGTCAAATTCCATTATTTGAGTCACATTTATATTGTCATCCACAAATGCCATAAATTTGGACAGTTCCTAATTCTTCTGGTGTGGTAAAGAGTACAGAAAATTCTTAGTCTTATTCTCCAGAATTTTCTAAATTTGAAAGTAGCACAACTCCGGATCGCTAAACCATTTGATCCAGCCAATCTGAAGTTATGTGTTACCTTCAAATTTAGAAAGGGATTAACATGATGAATGTTCTTAAGAATGGTTGGTAAATATGTATCCCAATGTTGCTTCAATTCATAGCACAATCATTCATGAATGAAAGAATATTTTTTTATTTAAACTGAAAAAATAAACAAACCTGTTTCAACACATGTTTCTACAACCTCCAGATCATCTACATAGATATGTCCATGGGGACCAGATCCCCGAGTGGCCTCAAACTGAATGTCAAGGTCAAAGCTATCCCTCAAGATGACATCTGGCAACTTTACACATCTATCAAACCAGCCGTCCATTTGCTGCCCTACTAAAGTGTCAATGATCATGTCTTGTCCATTTACTTGTAGGGAAATCTGTTGGAAGCATTAAAATACAGAAAAATCTCAACTCTTTCCAAAACCATAAAATTTTGGACTCAACAAAATTGAAAGCACTTGCAGATAACAATTTAACTGTTGTTCAAATGATAATTTCTGTCTTTGATTGGGTAAAAAACTTAGTCGGAAAAGAAGAAAATGCTGGTTACAATTTCTCCTTTTCCCACAATATTTTCGAAAGCCTTTTCTCTAATGGTCGTTAAAATTTCCGATTGTTTGGTAAACGGTTAATCAAACAGTCCCATGTTTTATTAAACCAGAGGAAGAAGGCTTATGAAAACAATGAGGAAAAAGGAGAAAATGCCTGTAACCGGCATTTTTCTCCTTTACCGACAATGTTTTCTAACCTTTTAACTCTTTACCAAACGACAAAATTTTAGACTTGTCGAAAGTGAAAGCATTTGCAGGCGTCGAAATGAATGTGACTTAAAAATTGAAATTTGTTTTTGGAAGGGTAGAAAAAATTGTGGGAAAAGGAGAAAATGCTAGTTACCAGCTATTTCTCCTTTCCCCATAATATTTTCAAAAGGCTCCTTTCTCAGGGTCGTTAAAAGTGGGGATTGTGTGGTAAAGGGTTAATGACAAATTTCATTGTTCTGGCCACCTTAAATTTGTTGTCTTCAAATTTGGATGAGTGCAAAGACTTGTATAGGCCTGAATCAATTAAATGCACCTTTTCATTGTTGAAAATCAGCTGAAATGATGCAATTTCTAAATTGTTATGACCAAAATAGATGGCAAAATAATGGACAATTTACCCTGTTTGCAAAAGAACACTAACCATTTACCACGCAACAAAACTTTTGGCTGGTCCACATTGATTTGTTTGTTAGTTAAACGCCATTTTAACACCTCAGGTCATACCATGGCAGTCAGTGACGAACCCATGTGTTTCCTGGCTTCTCACACCAGTACTGACAAAACTTTCTTTCCAAAGCCACCGACTACTTTTCTCACATGCATCAGGGGTGAGTAGCAAAAAATCACTGGAAAGAAAGTTTGCCTCAACCAGGTACTGAACTCACAACCACAAGGTCACTAGTCAGATACACTAATCTCTAAGCTACCCCAGTGGACGTTCCACAATGAAAGCATTTGCAGGCAACAAATTAAATGTGGCTCAAATAATTGGAATTTGTCTCTGAAAGGTAAGAACATTATGCAGGTTACCAACATTTTCTCCTTTTCCCACAATGTTTTCTAAACACTTTTTCCCTGGGTTGTTAAACTCGGGATTGTGTGGTAAAGGGTTAAGTCCAAATTACAAGCCTAAGGCTTAAGTCTATGAGCACAATTAGGACTATTCAAAAAAGCCCGTTTCGTTCAAATTTAAGTGTTTGGATGTTTTTTTCCCAACACTGACCTAGTAATTCAGGCATCAGTTTGTATTTTTCTATAATCATATGGGCACAAGACTAGTAGAATATGCATGCCCTGACAGACAAAAACCAGCCACAAGGTTGCATTTACATTTATTATATACCTGAAAATTTTCCAGCTCAAATACATGCATCGAGCGTGGATGAAATAACATGCAACAGAAAAATAATCCATATCTACACACTGCAAAATACAGTTCCAAATATGGCATTGACGACATAACTCAAGCGTCGAAAACATATATATTGATTTGTGATTTGATTGATCTACATTTAAGCTATGATATTTATCTGCCATTTATAAAAATGATGTTACTAGCTACTACACCACTGTTTGTTTTATTTTGCTTACCAATTTATGAATAAAATGTCAAGAACTGCAAAATTTTGTCATTGAAAGTTTTAGGTATATAATAAAAGGAATATTATTTTGTAGTAACTTTTCTGACACTTATATTTACTTCTCCCTGCTTTAGAAAATTTTGACATCTTAGTCAACCTTCGGTCTCATGTGATATCAAATTTTCTCATGCTGCTTGAATTAAATACAAGCATCAGGAAAGTTACATATATATTCCATATGCAATGAAGCCAACTCTCCAAGGAACAAATGTGATGCAAAACCGACCTCAGCAAGGATATCTCCGTTTTTCTACAGTTTGAGTATTATCCACTTTAACTCTATACCAAACAAAAATATGGTAGATCTATCCAGATTGAAAGTATTTGCAGTCAACTACTTAAATATGGCTGAAATGATGGGATTTGTCCATAAATAAATGGAAAACATTGTGGAAGATTGCAGTCTGATCTTGATCTACACTGCCTGCAAGAGGTCAGCGAATCACGCTTAGTAGCCTATGGGTTAAAAAGTTAAATAGAGAGGGGGTTGGCGGCACAGAGAGAGGGAGAGTTACTTGACCTTCAACATCCCAGCATCAGGGTCAGCCATATGACCTCTGAACTTCAGGAACCAGCCTCTCTGCAGGTATGGAAGCTTGAAAGAAACAACAGCTGTGTCCCCTTCTTCACCAAACACAGAATTAGCATGTATGAGCTTGTCTGAAAGAAAAAGAATGCAATAAGACCATCAATGCATTGAACTGCAAAAAATCTTAGAAAATCAAAGGAAAGAGGTTGTATTAACCCTCTACCACACAATCCCGAGTTTTAATGACCTTTAGGAAAAAGACCTTTGAAAACAATATGGGAAAACGAGAAAATGCCAGCAACCAGCATTTTCTCCTTTTCCCCCACTGTTTTCTTAATTTCCCAAAGCAAATTTCAGTTTCTGAGTCGCATTTACGTTGTCGTCAACAATAATTTCAATGTGGACCAGTCTAAAATTTGGCCATTTGGTGAAGAATTTAACCTCAATTCCTTTCCAGATGAAGAATTCTAGACTTATTCAAATAAAACGCAATTTGCTGATGATAAATCATAATGTGACATAAAGCATAAAACATGTCTTTTACAGGATAGAAAACATTGAGGGAAAAGGAGAAAATGGCAGTCACAAGAAAAATATTGTCTTGTTCAACAGGCTATCTGAAGATTAACCCTTTCAGAGATGGCAAGATGTTACGCTTGTCTGAACTGAAAGCATTTGCAGAGGATAGGTTGAATGTGGCTTACATGATGGAATTTGCCTTTAAAAAGGTAGGAAATATTGTAGGGAAAGGAGAACAGGGTGGTTACCAGCATTTGCTCCTTTTCCCACGATATTTTTCACAGCCATTTTTTTCCAGGTCTATCAAAATCAGAATTGACAGGTAAAAGAATGACATTTTTTTAAAAGGGTAGGAAACATTGTGGGAAAAGGAGTACAGGGTGGTTACCAGCATTTTCCCCTTCTCCCAAGATGTTTTCAAAGTCTTTTTTTATCCCCAAGTCGTTAAAACTTAGGACTAAACAAATGACAGTTAATTTACCCTTTACCAATCAACAAAAATGTAGATCTCACCGGTCCAAATTAAAAGCATTTGCAGACAACAATTTAAATATGGTTCAAATGATAGAATTTGTCTATAAAAGGGTAGAAAACATTGTGGAAAAAGGAGAAAATGCTGGTTACCAGCATATTCTCCTTTTCCCACACTGTTTTCAAAAGGCTTCCTCCTCAGGAGTCATTTAACTTGGGATGGTATTGTAAAGGGTTGAAATGAAATTGTGAAAGATCACACTGACCCCTAAACTTACCTTCCATGTAATCTGACCCCGTATCAGTCCAGTACCACCTGTATGTTGGAACATCTCTCCTACAGGGTCCACATTCAAATTCTGCGCCACATTTGTTAGGTTGATCAAGTGTACATAACCCTCTGAGGAGATTATCTTAAAGAAAGAAATATATCTTCACATACAGTCTGATTTATATTTAGTGGTATTCAATGGATCCATGACATTTCGTGGAAAACCATTTCTTCGAAAGACATTTTTGTCGAAGACCCATCTTGCCGAAGCAACATTTCCCCGAAAAACAACGTCTGATCGAAGCAACACTTTGCCGAACTTCTTCAAGTTGTGTCGAATTTCAGCCAAAAGAAAAACAATATCCCGAAGTATGATAGACAACAAGAATGTCTGCATAAAATTTCAGCATAAATCCATCACTGTAATATTTCAATTTGATCCATCTATCTAAAATTGGTTGTGTTTGATTTATAAGGGTAATACAGAGAAAAGTATAATTATAAGCAAGATATTGAAGCTGCATGTACAAATATATTCAGCCAATAGTCCATTAAAAAATGAATAATCTAGCTCTGTTGAAAATTCATCTGTTCTACATGAAAAAATACAGATTCTTTCTTAAATCTAGGAGCAAATTCAGAGCAATTCCCCTTCAATAGTCCATCGCAGACCAAAGATACATAAACAAATGCACACAATAAACACTTGTAAACATAGTGAACAGTCTGTAATGGTTAAGGGGAAAAAAATAAAAAATAGCTTGATTGAAATAACTATTTTTTCAACCAAATGTCTTACCTTGGATCAAATTTTGGTCATTTTCAGCTTAATGTCACATTTGGCAAATTGTCGCTTCCGCAAGATGGATATTCAATGAAAATGTTTTTCAACGTGGTGGTTTTCGATAAAATGTCATGCAGCAGTATTTAATAACTTTTTCAACAGTCAGACAAAACTAGCAATATTGTTTGAATGTGTACAAACACAAACTTTTGCGAATTGTTTGCATACAGAGCATTATCTTCATAATAAGTTTACTCTTGCTGTGATAAATAAATAAAATGGAAATTGTAGGTCAGAACCAAAAATGTAGATATTGCAAGGCTGTATATGTTAGAAAAATAGGCAAGAAAATGGATGCTGTAAATCCAAGATCAGACTATGCAGTCTGGTCTTACTCTACAATCTTTGCATACGCAATTAAACAGGTGTTTAGGACTATATGGGTTAATTCTTTACCACACAATCCCGACTTTTAACAACCTCAAAGAAGAAAGCATTTGAAAACATTGAGGAAAATGGAAAAAATACTGGTAACCAGCATTTTCTCCTTTTCCCACAATGTTTTCTACCCTATCAAAGACAGAAACCATTATATGAGCTATGTTTATTTTGTCATCAGCACATGCTCTCCATTTGGTCTCGTCTAAAATTTTGTCGATTGGTAAAGATTTATCTAAAAGATTGAACCAAAGCAAAAACAATCTGAAAACATTATCAAAATCTTCACTGCCTGACTTGAGAAATATTTATGTGAAAAAATCTCACTCATGCTAAAGTACAAAATAATCTGAAAAATTACTTTTACCTTGGCATTTTCCAGAATTCAAGGAAATACTGTCCAATGCAATCTTTATATCCAAGTCTGACCTTCCTTCAAAGACAAGATTGTCTGTAAAAAAGTTTAAAAAAAACATGAAAATGTGCAGTTAAAACAGTATGATCAATGCTCTGTGAAAAGGGGGATTAATGTATCTGTAAAAAGTATTGACCAATGTTAGCCTGGCTCACACAGGTCGAAACTTTTTGCTATTTGTAAATTTTCTGCATGTCCAAGGATAATTCTACCCTGTGATTTTGTTAGTTGTTAGACAATTATGGAATATATGGATCCGTAAAGATGTGATGACTTGCTTGGTATAACGAGGATGCATTAACCCTTTACCAAACGAAAAAATTTTGGACTAGACAGAATTGAAAGCATTGGCTCCTTTTCCCAGGTTGTTTTCTACCCTTCTTTAGGCAAATCACATCATCTGAATAAATTTTAATTTGCCATCTGCATAATTATGCTTTCAATTTGGACAAGTCTAAAATTATGTCATTTGGTAAAGAGTTATTTAAAGGTATTTGGTATCTTTTTTTTTTTCTGTTTTCTACGTAACTTTCTATTTATACAATAACAAATAATGACTTTAGTTTTGAAATGATGCCAAATTTGCCATTTTTTTTTCCCATGAAAAAATCTGCCATGATAAGCTGATAAGCAGTGGCAGTTCAAGAGTACTGACAGGAGAAAAAAAAACTCCTTATGACAAAATACTCTTAACGAAAAAATTTTAGACTGGTCCAAATTTAAAGCATTTGCAGAAAACAAATCAAATATTGCTTGAATGGTTGGATTTGTCCTTGAAAGGCTAGAAAACAATGTGGGAAAACGAGAAACTGCTGGTTATCAGCTTTTTCTCTATTTCCCACATTGTTTACAAAAGTTTTCATCATCAAGGTCTTTAAAACTGGGCAGTGTATGGTAAAGAGTTAAGTTATTTATCTGGTGGTGTGATGAAATGAAAAATTATCATTTTGATACTTGTAAGATTAGGAGAAATCTTCACGGTTTTTGTGGAACAATATCTACCATTATTATCTGGGTCCGTATTCACCACCCATTCTTAAGAACATTCTAATTTTAGATTTAGAAAGCAGCACAACTTCTGATTGGCTAAACCATTTGGTTTATCTGATCAGAAGCTGTGTTACTTTCAAATTTAGAAAATTCTTGAGAATATGACTAAGAATGCTCTTAAGAACAGTTGGTGAATACAGACCCACCAACCATTTTTAAGAACATTCTTGGTCTAATTTTAGATTTAGAAAGTAACACAACTTCTGGTTGGCTAAACCATTTGGTTTAGCCAATCAAAGTTTTGTTACTTTCAAATTTAGAAAATTCTTGAGAATTAAAGTAAATATCGTTCTTAAGAATGGTTGGTGAATATTGACCTTGATATATGGTAGCAGTTTGATAAATTTGGAAGACTCTAAAATTTGTCATTTGTGAAAGGGTTATAGTATGACTCATAGAGAAATGTTGAAAACTTACACTCTTTATCTGAGGTTGTTGTTAGATCCTGACAGTGGTATATCCACCTGGAATCTTCATCTGATCTCAGGTAGATACTGTTCCACAGTTGATGTTCTGTAGACATGATCTCTCCAGTTCCTGGCATCATTGTAGATTCATTCAGGGACAAGATCAGATTGTTATAATGAGAGTTTATGATGTTGTACATAAACTCTACACTAAGGGGTTCATCTGATCCTTCAAATTGGGGTGAAATAAGTCTGGCACTTCCCTCTTGATTTGACAGGTACATGTACGCATCTGAAACACAATAAAGTTGGCTCATTGTTAGACAGATGCTGGATTTATCACTGCTTAAAAGACAATTTTTCATAACAGGTTTGATTCTTTTTTCAAAGCTTTATTTGCTATATCAAGTGTGTGTGTGTGTGTGGGGGGTGGGGGGTCATCACCTTACAAAAAGTTTTTACTTACAACAAATATATATTGTTTATTCTAGTACAGTAAAATGTCAGTAGTTTATAGCGCAAGGGATCAGTATTTTTATATCAACCAAAAGTAGAACTAACCAAAGAGTGTGCCTGTAATCAGGTATTTTTGGTGCCATATACGCAAATAGACAATCAGATTTACACAGCATGCCTTGCAGTACCCTCTGTTTGGGGCTTGGTTCTGTAGATGTTTTAAATATTTTTGGAGAAATGCATGCATATGACAGTTAACACACTACACAAATTTACTAATACTTTTGCATTTGTTGAATTCCATCTGAGTGATTTGCCCTTCTGGAGATCTAATCACCTAGAGCACTTCAGTTATCAGTCCTTTATCCCTTAGAATTTCTCAACTATTAATTGTCACTTTGATAGATTAATTGATGTTACAAACCAAACAACGCTTTTAATTACATTCACTGCTGAGAAGTGATTAGTACCAATCAAAGTTTAAATATGAATAACCTTACCTTCACCATGAAAAGCTCTATAATCTCCTTGTTTCCATGTTGCATTTCCTGTCAGTGTTTGTCTCTCATACTGACAGTTATGTTGATTAAACTACAGTTGACTGACTCAACCACAGGACCAGTATAACAGCTCACAGCCGGGTCTCCACCTGTAAATCAGAAGTAAATAATACCAGTTAGACAGCATTACCTCTTTACTAAACAACAAAATTTTAGCCTTGTTGAAATTGAAAGCTTTTGCAGATGACAAATTATAGGTGGTTCAAATGATGGAATCTTTCTCTGAAAGGATAGAAAACATTATGGGAAAACAAATTTAAATCTTTGAGTCATATTTATTTTGTCGTCTGCAAATGCCTTCAATTCAGACTGGCCCAAACTTTTGTCCTTTGGTAAAGAGTTAAGAGAAGACAGAAACAACAGTACTGTCTGTGGGTGACAACACTTGGCTCCAGTTGCTTTTTCAGCGAAAGTTCTATGTGTCAAAAATACTTTGACAGTTACCTGCCACTGTTGTATGGGTTCCCCTTTTGATAGTCAACAACTTGTCCGAGTTTGAAGTAAATATCTTCAGTTATAACAAAGATAGTGTGAAATGTCCAAGTTTTTTTTCATGATGACCCAGACTATGCAGACGATGATGCCAGGGCTACTGCATTACCTCGATATTTTTTCAAAAACAGTCAAACTAATAAGAGCACCAACTCATGGCCGCAGTTGCTAGATTTTCAAAGAAAATTTTAAGTCAAAAAAGGGGCATCACTGTGTCAAAACTACTCTGGTGGTTATCTACCCCTGTTGTATGGGTTCCCCTTTTGGTTGTTAACAACTTGTCCGAGTTTGAAGTAAATATCTTCAGTAATAACAGAGATTATTATAAAATGTCAAAGTTTTTGCACAACGACACAGTCAAAAACAACACAGATGACAATGCAGACAATGATGATGCCAGGGCTACGACGATAACTCAACTTTTTCTTCGATAACAGCTGAGGTAATAAAATTGTCTTCATTTGATGGGGAAGTTTTCAAAATGGGCAATGTTCCTCTGACAGCAGTGGCAGCCTTTCTCTGATGGCAATCTTGCTGACATTGTGTGTGAATAATTTTCCTGGGCCCTAGAGTCCGAGGTCATCTTTTTTATCCCAAAAGAGCTTAACACTTTAGCAAATAACTAAATTTTAGCTTTGTGCAAATTGTAAGCATTTGCAGATGTGAAATTAATTGTTACTCAAAACATAAAACTTGTCTTTCAAAGAGCATAAAACATTGTAGGAAAAGGAGAAAATGCTGGTTACCAGCATTTTCTCCTTTTCCCACAATGTTTTCAAAAGCCTTTTTCTTCAGGATCGTTAAATGTAGGGATTGTTTGGTAAACAGTTAATTGGTGTTAGGTTTAAATAATCCCAAAACCATACTTACTGCAAATGATTCCAACATCTTCATAGTGTGCACAGTTGTGTTGTGTTATGTAGGAGCATTCAAATATGTTAGACTCAGTCCCTGTACATTGAACATCGTCCATATTGATCGGTTTATCATTGGACACTGAACTGAACAGATAGTTCCCATATTCTTCAACATCGCTGTAACACAAACAAAAAGATGTAAGAGAATCATACGTGGGTGCCAACGATCAGCTGAAATTGCTTTTAGAAACACAATAGCCGTATTCGACTGGTAATTAAGTTTTTTCATGTTGCACTTTTTGTATTCCACGGGTAAATTTCACGGTTTTGTAAACTTTTTTAAAGTACGAATCTTACACTCTCAAATCTTTGTGACATTTGTGCAGGGTGAAAAGGGCACCTGGCAGGTAGGCGGGGCTTAATATTCATTTTTGTGCTTCACGAAAGTTGACCAGTCAAATACGGCTATTGGTTTTTAGTGAAAATGCCTTCTTATGCAGGCTCTTTTAAAACATGGGATTCTTCGGTAAAGCATGAATCCCGATTGCATTAAGCAGACTTCTCACTGTTGAAATAGGATTCTTATAAGAGCAATTCTTACCCTTTACCAAACGACAACATTTAGGATCTGATCAAATTGAAAGCATTTGCAGACGACAAATTAAATGTAGTGCAAAAAATGATTCCTGTCTTTGATAGGGTAGAAAAGCATTGTGGGAAAAGGAGAAAATGCTGGTTACCAGCATTTTCTCCTTTTGCCACAATGTTTTTAAAAGCCTTCATCCTCAGGGTCGTTAAAACTCGGAATTGTGCAGTAAAGTATTTAAGTGCCTTTCACAATTATAGCTGCTTTTGCGGCCAGTGTAGCTCAAGATCAGACTGCACAAAACTTGGTACTTAGTACACAACCTGGCATTTGAAAACATTGTCAGATATGGAGAAAAATCCTGGTGACCAGCATATTCTCTATTTCCAACAATGTTTTCTATTCTTTTAACTACAGTTTTCTATATTTGAGTCAAATTCAACTTGTTATCTACATAATTATACTTTCAATTTGAAGAAATCTAAATTTCTGTTGTCTGGTTAAAAATTAACTCTTTACCAAACTACAGAATTTTAGATGAATAACAAAATTTTAGACTTTTCAAAATTGAAAAATTATCAAAGAAATATTATGTGTGACTAAATGATGTAAGTTGTCTTTGATAGGGTTGAAAGCATTGTAGAAAAAACAGAAAATGCTTGTTACCAGCATTTTCTTCATTTCTGACAATGTTTTCAGATGTCCTTTTTCTCAGGGTAATTAAAACTCATGATCTTGTGGTAAAAGCTTAAAAAGAAAAACTTACTCAAATCCGAGAGATTTACAAACGATTCTGGCTTCTGTCAAAGAAAAGTAATCATCACAAACTGTGCCCCATTGTCCATTTAACAAGACTTCTAACTTCCCCTCTAGACAGTTACTACCACCCACCAGCCTTATCTTCTCATCTGTAGGTAGAATGTTTAGCTCTTTAGCGCATGAAAAAATCTTAGACATGTCTAAATTGAAAAGATTTACATATAAAAGCTTAAAAGGAGCCAAAAAGGTGATTTCTAACTTTGAACGAGTAGAAAACATTATGTTTTCAAAACCGTCTTCATCAGGGTCCTTAAAACTCGGGATTGTGTGGTAAAAGGCTAAAAGTGGTTGTTGAAGATAAGCCCTAGGCTCATAATGATTAATCTAATGCCCTAAGCTCATAATGATTAATCTAAATTCAAAATCAATGTTTTTAGAGTCACCTGCTGCAATTTTTTTTTTTTTTCAAAAAGTACTCAGTTGACCAACCTACCGTACCGTCTGTTTTTAACACCCCCCTGGGGCATTACATTTTCCAAAAGGGGGGGGGGGGGGGGGGGGGGGGCAATTAAATCTTTACCACACAATCCCGACTTTTAACGACCCTGAGGAAGAAGGATTTTGAAAACATTGTGGGAAAAGGAGAAAATGCTGGTTACCAGCATTTTCTCCTTTTCCCACAATGTTTTCTATCATATCTAAGACAAATTCCATTATTTGAGTTGCATTTAAATTGTTGTCTGCAAATGCTTTCAATTTGGATCAGTCTAAATTTTCCTCATTTGGTAAAGAGTTAACCCTTAGAGCGCCGAATAAACCTGCCAGATGTTTTCATCCTAGAAATACGATCCAAATAATTGCAATTTCATGGTGGCTTTTATCTGCAGTGATTGAGCAAAGCCGACAGTGTAGATCAAAGATCAGGCTGCACATTTTGTGCAGCCTGATCTTGATCTACACTGGCCGCAAATGCAACAATAGTCATGAAAGGCGCTTCAAGGGTTAATAGAGGTAAAAAAAGAATTTTCAGTGGATGAATATAACATTTCTGCCCAGATGTTAATCAGTGCCCAATGTGAATTGATATCCATTTGAGAAACCCGCTGTATTAAATACAGAATATCCATTTTAGGGCAAATCATGATTCATTTGGAATTTATATTGTATTCACAGTTAATATGTGACAATGGTCTTCCATACTTTCACTTTCCTAAAGACTTTCCAAGTTAGTTGACAACTTTCGTATTACTGCATGTTTAACCCTTTACCAGGCAACAAAATTATAGCCTTGTCCATATTGAAAGCATTTGCAGATGTCAATTTCAATGTGGCTCAGATGGTGCAATTTTTCTTTGATCAGGTTGAAAACATTGTGGGAAAAGGAGAAAATGCTGGTTACCAGCATTTTCTCCTTTTCCCACAATGTTTTCAAAAGGCTTCTTTCCCAGGGGCATCAAAAGGCGTCAGTAATTGTACAGTAAAGGTTTAAAATGTTGGCAGAAGTGTATGTATATTCCGATAGTAAGGTGTTAGTGATACCGAAATGTGAAGTAATTAGGATTATGTCCATGCTGTAAGTTTATTCCAGCTGATTTATTTCAACTTCACCAATGCCTTTGCCCTTTTATAAGCTCATTTTCAGTTAGAAAAGTCCGGGGGAGCCTTTATCAGAGGGGGAGTGTCTATAAGGGACAATACAGTATTCTACTTGCACTTTTCACTAAAAAACAGAGATGTTATTTTACGAAATTGAAATCTAAGAAAAAGGGTAAATGGAGATTTTATCTAAATCTAAGAAACAGGCTATCTTATTCTTTCATGATACTTACATTCTACAGTGGTCATTACTTCTGTTGTTGTACTTAAACTTGATAGTGTGGTAGCTTCAAACCCTGAAATACATAAATAGGTGTTCTAACAACTTATGTAAATCACTCTCAAGCATTGCTCCCTGGATTTTCTCCTTTCCCAAAAATTACTTTAAACTGCTTCTTCCTCAGAGTCATTGAAGGATCAGATGGTATACAACAGGGTTCAAATTATGTGGTGAAGTCATGATTACTGGCATGTGCAGTCAAAATTGTGGCTACAAAAGAATGTTGATTCAATCAGTTAGGCATGCTCAAATAGTCCAATCTTCACAAGGCTATATGCCTGAAACAAGTTTCGAACAAAATAGTAGACAGTGTTGATTCAAGATCAGAATGCACATTCCATGCAGTCTGATCTCAATCTGCATAATTCATTAAAAACAAAAAAAAAAACAAAAAACATAGATTAGATTGTTTACATTTACATACCACAAGAGACTGCTGCATCCTGATTATGTCCACAATGTACATAACCCCATTCTGCGGTAGATTCACATTCCATTAGATTGGATTCATCTCCTGTGCAGCGTAAGTTACTGAGATAAATTGGTCCTGTTCCTTGACCGTATCGGGCATCATGGAATGCAAACACATTGGAACTATCACTGCATGTAGAATTTGAAGGAATGTATGTAACTGTTGGGTGATAAATTCTAATAAAATATCCATAATACTGTGAGCCACACTCTGTGAAAAGCAGGTTTAACCCGTTACCATACAACAAAAGTCTGGACTGGTCCAACTTGAAAGCATTTGCAGACTACAAATTAAATGTTGCTAAAATGATGATTTCTGATTTCTGATCTTCTAATTTATAGGATAGAAAACATATTGTAGGAAAAGGAGAAAATGCTGGTAACCAGCATTTTCTCCTTTTCTCACAGTGTTTTCAAAAGGCTTCTTCATCAGGGTCATTAAAATTCAGCATTGTGAGGTAACGGGTTAATGCATCTTTAAAAGTATCAATCCATGTCATCCTGAGCAGTCCATGCAGGCTGACATGTGTCAAAACTGTTTGCTCTTTCTAGATTTTCTGTATGTCTATGGACTGTACTACCTCATGACTCAGTTGGTAGTTAAAAAAAAAATTCATTTCATTGACCCATAGTTATGTGATGTCTTGTTTCAGCTTGATAAAATGCATTGCAGAGATGCATTAAATCCTCTTTTGCCAGAGTATGACCCATGTGTTTCATTTTTTTCAATTCCGAAAAATCTATCGCCAAAAAAAATGGTACATACCATTCAAAAGAAAAGGAAATTATGACAAAAAAGTTTGTGAGAAAAAAGAATTCCTACAAAAAAGGAACTCCATCAAAAACAATATGAGCCATGCTCTGACAAAGGGGGCTTAATGCAGCTTAACTAATTAATTTTCAGATATTTAAGATTCATCGACAATTTTCACTGATGATACTTTCGTTCACTTATTGAGATGCTTTTCTAACAGTATCCCAGTTAGCAGGTGTGCACTTCTATCGGGTCTAAATTACTGCATGTGACAGGATAAAATACAAACCTATGACCAAGCTGAGTGCAGACAACTTTTGCTTCTTCAACTCCCCACATGTCATCACAGATGGTTCCAAACGGTGTATCTGTGCCTTGAGGTCGAACTTCTACTCTACCGTACAACATGGAGGTCATGTCTGTATTGCCATTCATCAGTCTCACTTCAACAGCTATGTGATAGAAAATAAAACACATATTCTTTCTTTCAAATCTTTACCAGACAACAAAATTTGGACCAGTCTAAAGAGAATTTGAGCTATTACAGATGACATTATTATACTGCAAAGAAATTTCTCACAATCTGATCGGATAATATGCTCCGAATGTATAATGCTGTACACTGGCAGCTCCCTGGGTATAGCAAAGTTTGCCTGTTGGGAGCCATGTAGACACTTATACACTTTAAAGCAAAATCTAAGATGGCGGCGCGGAATCGTCATGTATAAAAAACAGGCAGTGCTAAAGGTCATGCATTGTTACATTGAAAAAAGTAATGATGAACTAATGGTCGTAACGGTCGTATACTTTGAAACACCTAATGGTTGTTTACTGTTGCCAACCAATCAAAAAATGAGCAGTTACTTACCTTCAAATGTTTTAAATAAAAATACGTCAAATACGTCAAATATCTATCAAAGTGACTTCATGCACCAAACTGCACATTTTACATAGGCTCGGGGTTACATGATTCCCCACAGCCGTGAACAAGTTTCCAAGTGCCTTGCCACCTGACCAGACGACAACTAAAGTAAATGTCTGGCTCAAATGGTAAGATTTGTCTTTACCCGTTACCAGACAACAAAATTTCAGACTTGTCCAAATTGAAACTATTTGCAGACGACAATTTCAGTGTGGCTCAAATGATGCAATTTTTCTTTGATAGGGTAGAAAACATTGTGGGAAAATGCGAAAATGCTGTGAACAACATTTCTCCTTTTCCCACAATGTTTTAATAAGGCTTCTTCCTCAGGGTCATTAAAACTCGGGATTACATGGTAGAATTTGAACACACAATCCTGTTTTAACAACCCTATGGAAAAAGTGCCTTGAAAACATTGTAAGAAAACAAGAAAAGCTGTTAACCAGCATTTTGTCCTTTTCTCACCATGTTTTTCAAAAGTGTTATTTTAAATGGTTGTTTAAACTCGGCATCATGTAGTACAGTCTTAATTGTCAAAATGATGAAATTCCAGTTATAATTGATATACTGTTTACAAACACATAGCAAGTCTCATACCTGCAGGTCGTGACACAGGGGTTGTTGGGCAGTACCATTCATCAGAGTTATCTTTACAGTTCCAGTGGCCGTCACACACCAAGTCTTTATCTATACATTCATATGTTGTGTAGCACTGATACTCATCGTCTGGACAGGGCTCTATCAATATATAGAGGATATTTGGAGGTTTTTTCGGTGAAACATCAAAATTTATTGAGTAAACACTGTTGGTAATTTTTTCATGGGTGGCTCAGCCACAAGTGAAAATATTAACTCTTTAGCACAATGACGATTTTTAACGCTTCTGGGAAATTAGACTTTTGAAAACATCATGGGAAACGGAGAAAATGCTGGTAACTTTTTCCCGTGATGTTTTCTAACCTTTCAGAAACAAATCCAATCATTTGAGCCACATTTAATTTGTCATCTGCAAATGCTTTGAATTTGGGCCAGTCTAAAATGTTGTCATCTGGTAAAGGGTTAAAGTACGATGCTCATGAGATAAAATAAATTTCGATCTTTCACTGAAAAAAAAAAACAACAACAAAAATTCTATTTATATCATGCTTCTAACCCCTTTTTTGTTGGGACTTGTGAAGTACAGGGGAGCTCTTGGTATTTCCGTACCAGCAAGTTTATCAGTTGGTAAATTCACTTGTCAAAACGTTGGAATTATGAAACCATAATCAATCATTATTTCCTGATAAATCATGAAAAAGCGTAAAATAATAAATGGTAAAGCCACTACCATACAGTTATGTCTTTGTAACCCTTTATTGAACCAGCATTTTCTTCCTTTCCAGCAATGTAAATCATATCAATTAACCCTTTTGCAAACAATCCTGAGTTTTGACAACCCTGAAAAAGAGGTCCTTTGAAAACATTGTGGGTAAAGGAGAAAATGCTGGTAACCAGCATTTTCTCCTTTTCCATGTTTTCTACCCTGTTAAGAAACATAAGTTCATCTATACCACTTTCAAATTTGTCGTCTGCAGATGCTTTCAGTTTGGAACAATCTAAAATGTGTCATTTGGGAAAGGGTTAAAAGTATGGAAATGTGAAGATTCAATTTTCTGCAACACTTGGAAAGACAACACAATAACAGATTGTCATTTTCACAATATTTTCCGTGCTTTTGAATGGTATGATTTAAATTCAAATGCATTTTAAAACCTGCATTTTTTTTTTGGCCGCTATTTGGCCTTTAAACATCTCCAAATTAAAAGCATAATCATGCTTACAACAAAAATAAAAGTCACTCAAATGATGAGATTTGTCTTTGATAAGGTAGACAACATTGTGGGAAAAGGAGAAAATATTGGTTTCCAGCACTTTTTTCCATTTCCCTCAATGTTTTCAAAAGCTTTCTTCTTCAGTTATGAAACAAAGGTTCATTTGAGAAAAGTTTCAATGATTTCTAAAACATACACTTATAACCATACAATTCTTTACCAAACAATAAAATCTTAGACTTGTCCCAGTTGAAAGCATCTGCAGAGGAGAAAATAAATGTGACTCAAAAATTGAAAATCATTTTGGGAAGGATAGAAAATATTTTGGGAAAAGGAGATGCTGGATACCAGCATTTTCTCCTTTTCCCATAATGTTTTCAAAAGCTTTCTTTCTCAGGGTCGTTGAAAGTTGGGATTGTGCAGTAAAAGAAGGTATACACGTTGTGAAACTGCTTTAACTTGTCACTTAATGAATATTTCGTCTCTTTACATGAACTATTCATAGATCTCAGATAAATATACGTTTTCATGGGACGTTTACTTCTGAATCATGTGTCCAGGTATTTTGCCTCTACACCATAGACATGGGGTCAATACAGGTTCACTACACAAACATATAAATCCTTTACCATACAATCCCGAGTTTTAAAGACCCTATGGAAGAAGCCTCTTGAAAACATTTTGGGAAAAGGAGAAAATGCTGGTAACTAGCATTTTCTCCTTTTCCCACAATGTTTTTCACTCTATCAAAGACAAATCCATCATTTGAATCACATTAAAATTGTTATCTGCAAATGCTTTGAATTTGGACAAGTCCAAATTTTTGTTGTGTGGTTAAGGGTTAAACATATGCACTCTGTAAAGAACAAGGCAAGTATCGAAAAAAAAAACAAACAGGGTCATGGAAACAAAATAGTGTCAAGTTAATGTGGTTTTGCTATATACCTGGAGTTGTTGATTTCATTGATGTTGTATTTGTAGACAAAGCACGTCTTGTTGTTGTTTCTGTGGTTCTATTACCACCAGGGGAGGTAACTGGGGGCCTGCTTGTGGAGGTAGCGGGACAAGTCTGCGTAGCTTCATCCTCCCCAGAAATACAGTCAGTCTCTCTGTCACATTTCAAACTTGGTGGAATACACCGGTTTTTGTCAGAGCACACATAGTAGGTTGTTGGGCCTTAACATAACAAATATACATGCTTCACCACACAACCCAAAGTTTTACAACAATGTCTCAATAAGCTAGCTTGGGGTCACTAAAACACTGGACCATTTGTTAAAGAGCCACTTGTTTGATTAGTTATCTAAATCCAAAAGTTTGTTCAGTTCCTGCCTGCTTTCACATTTTTTTCTGTTTTTCTTCATGCATGGCATTGTACTCTGTCAGTGACTGAGCAGCCACGTTTTAACTATCTACCAAACGATAAAATCTTAGACTTGTCCAAACTGACAGCACTTCCAGACAACAAAATAAATTTGTCTCAAAAACTGAAACTTGTTTGTGAGAGGGTAGAATACATTGTAGGCAAAGAAGAAAATACTGGTTACCAGCATTTTCTCCTTTTCCCACAATGTTTTCCAAAGGCTCCCCCCCCTCCCCGGTCCGTCGATAAAACTCAGGATTGTGTGATAGAGTGTTAAGCACTATAGTGTTCTTGTTCACAGGGTTAAATTGTTGTCCTGAAATTCTAAAGTCTTTCATGTAAGTATCATTCCTAATGAGAGCTATTTCTTGTTTTAACATGGTATGTTAACGCTTAAAGCGACTTTCACAGCCAAAGTTGCCTTTGAGCACAAAACATGCAGTCTGATCTCTAAAGTCTTTCATGTAAGTATCAGTCCTAATGAGAGCTATTTCTTGTTTTAACATGGTATGTTAACGCTTAAAGCGACTTTCACAGCCAAAGTTGCCTTTGAGCACAAAACATGCTGTCTGATCTCCAATCTGTACTGTCCGCTTTGCTGAAGCATTATAGACAAAAGGAACCTTGAAATTTCCATTAATTTGGTCTTATTTCCAAGTTGACAATATCTGTTGGGTTTATTTGGCATTCTAAAGGTTAACAAATGTTCTCCACAAGTCTATACAGACATATGTAAATCGAAAGGACATAACTTTATAAAACAACATTTTCTTTTCCAAATCTAATGAGTCTATCTAACTGTAAGTCTCTTTAAAGAGAGCAATAACAGTAAAAAGTAATTTAACTCAATCTTTACCATATTACAAATTTTCAGTCTGGTCCTTTTTCATATAGCAATTGAAGGTGACACATTAAAAGAGGCTAAAATGGTAGGAAATGTTTAGAAAGGTAAGTACAGAACATTGTGGAAAAGGCGACAATGTTGCTTACTAGCATTTTCTCCTTTTCCACAATGTTTTCGAAAAGCTTCTGGCTATTTAACACTTTACCATACAATCCCGAGTTTTAACGACCCAGCATTTACCAGCATTTTCTCCTTTTCCCTCAATGTTTTCTACTCTTCCAAAAACAAATTTCAATTTTTGATTTGCATGTATTCTGTCGTCTGCAAAAGCTTTCAATTTGGACTGGTCTAAAATTTTGTCGTTTGGTAAAGAGTTAAAGATTGAAAGCCAGAGATAATCAAAATCCACTCACATGTAAAATTTATTGGTCTGCCTTGGGAAGATGTCATATTCACAACTGAAAGTAAAAAAAGTAAGGTTAAATAAATCCTATAATATGTTATGAATGTAATGATGACATTTTTCAAGATGTTTTAACATCATTCTTCAAAAACTTGTTTCTACAATGCATTTCTCTTTTCACTTTTTCAAGAAATTTCCACTACCTGTAACACAGTTCCCAAGATCAGTCTGAATCATAACAGTGCAATAAATATGACAGTGCAATAAATGTATGATTATATACATGCACATCTCAGAATAATTAACATTTTGCTGCACAATCTCAAATTTTAATGACCTTGAAGAAAAAACCTGTTGAAAACATTGACGGAAAAGAGAAGAAAATGCTGGTAACCAGCATTTTCTCCTTTTTCCACATTGTTTTCTACCCTTGCTAAAACAAATTTCAATTTTTGAATCACATTTATTTTGTTGTCTGCAAATGCATCAAATTTGGATCAGTCTAAAATTTTGCCTTTTGGAAAAATGTGAACCCATGTATTGCATGTCATACAAAAGTGTTCTTATTCATACATTGATTCTTACTAGCAGCAACCGCTGAAGCTTCTTTCTTTTGAAATACTAATAACAGTTTATAATTGTTGGAAGAAGTAATTTTGTATGATAACATAGCCACTGTGCTCTGGCAAAAGGAGGTTTAATGCATTTACCTAATGCGTTATAGATAGCGAGTCATTACATAATTTCAGACTGATCTTGGATCTACACTGTCTTTTACTTTGTTTCATATTCCAGCAAAAAACAGCAATGAAAAGACAGTATTTTGGATGTTTTTCCTAAATGAACAGTCCATTTCATTTATTCAGCACTCTAAGGGTTAACTTCTGAACATGCATTAGATTTACCTTGAAAACCAATGAGTTGTACTCCCAGTTCTGTTGTGTTCTGTGAGCCAATGGTACTATAGAGATTTCTTGGCGTTGATAATTCAGAGAGGACACATGCCTGTACAGTGCTTAAGGAACTTGATGATCCATTCATGCGTTGACTGTTTCAATCATAAAAGAATGGTTTTTTTTACATGTATGATGTAAAATGCCATTTCCAACATTAAGTGTATTTCTGTTCTACAATGGCAGCTAGCGCACCTATCCATGCTTTTTTCTACAAGTTCTTTGCATAATATTCTTTCCAAGCCAAAGTGTGCTTTCCAACATAACCATTGTTGGAACAATGATCAGCAGTGAGAGAGGAATGAATCCTGTCACACGACTATCATCAATCCTCAGAAAGATTCTCTGAGCTGGGAATTTGAACCGGTGACCTGTATACTACCAACTAAACAACTCAAAACTGCTCGGGTAATTTCACACAATGTAAGACAGTGTAGATTCAAGATTAGGGTGAACATTTAGTCTGATCTTCTTCTTAACCTTTCTGCAAACAATACCTATAGTTTTAAAAACCCTGAAAAAGAAGACTTTTGAAAACACTGTTACAAAAGGAGACTGGTTACCAGTATTTTCTCCTTTTCCCACAATGTTTCAAAAGGCTTCTTTCTCTGGGTAGTTAAAAGTCAGAATTGAGTAGCATAGAGTTAAACAACTCCAAAAGCAAAGAAAAAACCTTGTTACTTGCATTCTAATGGATAAAAAAGAGATCAGAGACAACAAATGTACTCACAAAGCAACTATCTGTACACCATACAGCAATGGTCCATGCTCTGGAAGTAGTACAGCAGCCTGTAAAAACAAGAGCACTACATGTAGGTGCCAAAGCTTGGCAGTGGATGCTTGATTTTCAGTGAAAATTCTAAGCTGAAAAAGGGGCTTAACTGCATAAAAATATACTTCACTGGCTACCTGCCCTTGTTGTATTGGTTCCCCTTTTGATAGTAAACAACTTGTCCAAGCTTGCGGTAAATAATTATTATTTTAATTGAGATATTGTAAAATGTCGAAGTTTTTTTCACCACAACAATGCAAACACAGACGCAGACGACAACAGGGCTATGGCATTAACTTGATGTTTTCTTCAAAAGCAGCCGAGCTAACAAGAGCACCATATGCAGGTGTCAACTCTGGGCTATGGTTGTTTTATCAGTAAAAAATCATTTGATAAAGAAAGTACATAACAGTTTCAAAAATGTTTTGAGGGCTACTTGCTCCTCTGATGTTGGTTCCTCTTTTGATAGTTGACAATTAGCTCAAGTTTTAACCAAACAATAGATTTTCAGACTTGTCAAAATAGAAAACACTTGCAGACAACAAATGAAATGTAGCTGAAATGATGGTTTTGTCTCTGAAGTGTAGAAAACCTTGTGGGAAAAAGAAAAAATGATGGTTCCCCACATTTTTTCCTATTCCTGCAAGGTTTTCAAAAAGTCTATTTCTTCAGGGTCATTAAAACTCGGAACTGTCTAATAAAGACTTACGAAAATATCTTTAGTAATAAAACAGATATCAGAAAAATGTCAAGGTTTTCGTACTATGACGCAGACAATGCCCAAGTCCTTGGCCATTTCTTCAAAAACAGCCAAGCTAATTACTCTTTACCAAACAACAAATATTTGGAGCGGTCCAAATTAAAAGCCAGCATTTAGTTGATGGTGATTTTGAAATTCATCTCCAACATCAATCATGTATGGATGGAAGAGTACTAACTTGGGCTACAGAGGCAGAACTAACAGCAGCAGCTGACTGGTATGGCATTGACATCTTAGTTTCAAGAAACCGTCTTTTTAATGAATGGATTAAGTTTCCAGGTAAGAGTAAAAGTAAGTCTTGTTCCAAATTGCCTATGCAACTATTGCTAGAAAACAGTCACTTTAGCCTGGTAAGACCTGAATAAATGGAACCCAACATATACGAATTACCACATCCTGAGTGGGGTTGGTTTGAATTGACAAGCAAAGAAACAGGTCATGAACTGGACAGTAACCTATCAATTGAGCATGAACCTGTAAAATCAACACCTTTCGATGGCAGCGCACCTTTGCCAAACAGTAAAAGATATAAGAACCAACCAAGGAATACATCTAATGCTAAAAAGAATAGATCTGTTGAAAAAAATACTAAAATTCAGCCTAAGAAACCACCATCCCCAATCTCATCTGTGACAAATCTATCAAGTCATTCACTCACAGAAGCGCAGATGTCCCTGTTAGAAAAAGGACTCAAATTTATCCCAAGCAGGCATAAGGTTGATAAGATAAAGCTTCTTGCAGATCTAGCGGATTGGGAAAGGCGCATGAGGTTAGCCGAATTTTTCTATGAGAAGAGTGATAAGGAAGTTATGCCACTAGAACATGAGGAAAAGTTCAAAGTCAAGAAAAAGAGTTGGTTTACACCACCATCAGGGAGAGATAAACACTTAGACTTGTATACTGAACTTGTAAAAAATGATATTGTGGCAAATTTGAAAAGAAGTGACAAACCGAATATTTCCAAGGATGAAAACGATGCTTACCATGAGTTGCTACATAATAAGGATATAATAATAAGGCCTGCAGACAAGGGTTCAGGCATTGTCATAGTGAATAGGGATGAATATATAGAATCATTACAAAAGGAAATGGAGAGCTGCAGCTCATATGAAGAGACCATTTCTGACCAGATTGAAGATATACAGAAAAAAGTGAAACGGCTGGTGTGTCAGACGCACAAGAAGGGTATAATTTCAAATGACCTTAAACAGTACCTGATGCCTAGATATGTCCGGGCAGGAAAGCTTAAAGGAAACCCTAAACTACATAAAGCCAATACCCCTTTGCGTGCAATAGTAGATAATAAAGGTACACCTACAGAAAAACTAGCAGAAGTTGCAGAATCTGAATTAAGTGAACATGTTGAGAAATCACCTACTTTTATACGGGATACACCAGAGTTCATCCGAAAACTAAAGGAAATCGACAAACCTCTTCCAGAAAATAGCTTGCTGTTTTGCTTTGACGTGGTTAAACTATATCCATCTGTGTCGCGTGAGGAAGGACTGAAAGCCTGTAAGGAAGCCCTAGCAATGAGATCTAAACCACTCATAGCCACTGAAGGGGTGATGGAGATGATAAGAACTGTGCTAGATAACAATAATTTTGTTTTAGGAGATAAGAATTACATCCAGAAAGATGGTGTTGCTATAGGTTCGAGGCTCGGTAAGAACTTTGCCTGCACCTACATGAGAAAGTGGGATGAAACCCTATTAACAGCACCAATCCAACCAGCCTTCTATAAACGCTTTATTGATGATGGTTTTGGCGTGTGGACAGGGAGCGAGACAGAGCTAAAGGACTTTGCAAGTTTTGCAAACAACATACACAAAAACATCAAAGTAGAGCTTAGATACGATAAACGGCAGACTGAGTTCCTAGACACATGGGTCAAGCTCGAGAATGGATGTATCTACACAGACCTGTACATAAAACCCACCGACAAGCAACTGTATCTAAACAGCTCATCAAACCACCCCCCCGAGTACAAAGAAAGGGTTAGCATACGGTCTTGGCCTCAGGATTCGAAAAATATGTGAAAAGGATGAAGACTACTACAAATATAGAAGGAATCTGAAAGCACACCTGAGAAGGCGGGGCTATAGTGGTACATTAATTGAGTCTCAACTACAGAGGGTGGATAGATTAGACAGATCTGAATTATTAAATAAATGCAAAAGGGAAAGAAATGACAAAAGAATCCCTTTAGTGATGACATATTCAAATCTCCTACCGAATGTTCACAACATAGTTAGGAAACACATGAAAGTACTTTACCACTCTGACAAAATGAAAGACATTTTCAAGGATCCACCCTTAGTGGCATTTAAAAGAGACATGAACCTGTGCGATGCTCTGATTCATGGGAAAACAAATAAAGCCTTGAAAATAAGCCAGACAAATTGTAGGCCAGATTGTGGAATGTGCAATCTGATCTACAGGGAGAAAGTTCATGACACCGAAAGACAGAATGTGTACAAGCCCGTCACAGATGTTACCTGCCGTACACGCTATATTGTGTATGGAATACTGTGCATGGTATGCAAGTTGATTGTGTACGTAGGTGAAACTGAACGGGAATTGCAGGCTAGAATGACAGAGCATCTCCGAGACATGAAACTCAAGAAAGACAAACCAATCAATCTGCACTTTGGAATGAAATGCCATTCAGAGAAGGACGCAGCAATAGCTGTTTTAGAGAAACTACATGGGGTAGAAAAGACAGAGCGGCAGTTAAAAGAAGGAATATGGATCCAGAAGTTAGCAACGGTTCGACCAAATGGCTGCAATGTAAAGAACAGCTTTAGGACCCTATCAGCAGTATTACAGTGACTTTTTTGGCGCTAAACGACGTCAAAGCGCCAAAAACCATCAGAGTACTAAATGATGTCATGTCGTCAATGACAATGTCATTTCAGTTTGAAAATAATGGTGGTATGAAAGCTGTCACAAAATGTAGAGGGCATTATTTTCATGTTGATTTTCTTGAAAAAGGCGTAAGCCGAAATATTGAAGAAGAGTAAACATTTTAAAAGTGTGCAAATTAAAAGCATTTGCAGACAACAAGTAGAATTATGAAATTTGGCAGTATAAAAGTAGAAAACATTGTGAGAAAAGGAGAAAATGCTGATTACCAGCATTTTTTCGTCTGCAAAAGCTTTCAGTTTAGGCAAGTCTAAAATTTTGTTGTTTGGTAAAGGATTGGTAAACAAAGTAGGTTACATACCACAGAATAAACAAAGTTACTCTGCTCCATGTACTGACTTGATGACTTGTTCTGAAGGTCACTGCTGTAAGAGTAATTCAGCTTCAACCATGCTTCAACAACATCGTACTCTATTAAAAAAAATCAAAAGACCAAGGCCTGTATTCACCAACCATTCTTATGACCTTTCTTAGTTTCATTCTCAAGAATATCCTGAATTTAAAAGTAACATAACTTCTGATTGGCTAAAAAAGATAGGTTAAACCATTTGGTTTAGCCAAAACCATTTGGTTTAGCCAATCAGAAGTTGTTTCACTTTCTAAATCCAGAATTAGACAAAACTGTTCTTAAGAATGGCTGGTGAATACAGACCCAGAGAAAAAAAGACTGGATTTAATTCTTTACCAGATGACAAAATTTCAGACTCGTCCAAATTGAAAGCATTTGCAGACGACAAGTCAAAAGTGGCTGAAAGAATTAAATCTGTCTGTAAATGGGTAGAAAACATCGTGAAAACAAGAGGGCCATGATGGCCCTGTATCGCTCCACTGGCTTATAAATATAAACCATCAATACTAAACATTTCAATTCTGAGCCAAATGGTTTCAAAATGAAGACTTACAAAAAGTTTTCTCTGTAAAAGCCCATGTGGAAGTTGAAACCTGCAGGGCAAAGCCATTTTTGATCCCAGAGCTATAATTACTTGGCCCCTGGTAGAGGTCCACAAGATAAAGCCACATGCCAAAATAATACAAGTCTATGCTGTATGGTTATAAATAAGGTGATTTTCAATTTTTGTCCATATGAAGCCTCTGTAAAACATAAGACCCCTGATGCAAGGCTAATTTAAAAAAAAAATCAAAACAGGAAGATTTCTTAAGTTGTCACTATGTAAGCCCATGTAAAACTTGTGACCCCTGCGGTGGAGCCAATTTTGACCCCAGGGCTAAAATTTTGGCCCACTTGGTAGAGGCCCACTAGATATAGCTACATGCAAAATTTGGTAGCTCTAGGCCTTATGGCTAGGTACAGGAAGATTTTTAAAGTTTTCTCTATATAAGCCTATGTAAAACTTGTGACCCCTGGGGCAGAGCCAATTTTGACCCCAGGGCTATAATTTGAAGAAACTTGATAGAGGTCTACTACATAAAGCTACATGCCAAATTTGGTAGCCCTATGCCTTATGGTTTCCGACAAGAAGATTTTTAAAGATTTCTCTATATAAGCCTATGTAGAACTTGTGACCCCTGGGGCAGAGCCAATTTTGACCCCAGGGCTATAATTTGAAGAAACTTGATAGAGGTCTACTACATAAAGCTACATGCCAAATTTGGTAGCCCTATGCCTTATGGTTTCCGACAAGAAGATTTTTAAAGATTTCCCATATTTTTCAGTTTTGTTGCCATGGCAACCAGAGTTTTTGAAGGAATCAAATTCTTTCAAGAAATTCTGAAGAGGACCATGGCAGGATCATTTCTGTGAAGTTTCATGAAAATTGGATGGGTAGTTTCAGAGAAGAAGATGTTTGAAATAAAAGTTAACGCACGGACGGACGGACGGACGAATGGACGGACGGACGGACGGACGGACGCACGACGGACACCGGGCCATGACATTAGCCCGCTGGCCTTCAGCCAGTGGAGCTAAAAAGGAGAAAATCCTGGTTACCAGCATTTTCTCCTTTTCCCACAATGTTTTCTACATTTCTAAAGATAAATTTCAGTTTTTGAGTATATTTAATTTGTTGCCTGCGAAAACATTCAATTTGGACTAGCCTAAAATTTTGTCATGTGGTAAAGAGTTACAGCTTCAAATATGTACAAGTCTAGAATTTTGTTGTCTAGCAAAAGAGTTGAAATGGTGTAACAGTGAAGCAGGAAAGAGGTATCTACCCTATGCTATCAAAGATATTCATTCCATGAAATAACAAGTTTTTATCTCATACCCCTCTATTGTACTCAGTTTAGTAAAGCCATTACAAATTTTCTTGCTGAGCCCCAGTAGCTCACTCGATAGCATACAGGACTTGAGAACAGGGGAGGTTGCCTGTTTGATCCCTGGCTTGGCCAATTTCTTTCTGTGAATTGATGATATTCAGTGCAACACAATTCATTTCTCTCTCACCACTGATCATTGTTTCAACAACCGTTTTGTGGGAAAGCAGCCAGTGGCTTGGAGAGAATATTGTGCGTAGTGCTAATAAAAGAAACTCCAGGAAAGCATGGATAAATGCACTGGCTGCCGTTATATAACTGAAATAATGTTGAAAACAGCATTAAACACCATACAATCAATCAATCAACAAACTTTCTTATCTTACAAATGTTTGAGATAGCATTATGTGAGGTCATAATATGTGATGTCATTGTTTACTACTTTCAAAGAAGTGACTCTTGTTTTACATGTACCAAAGGAAATTTCAATATTTTCTGTATACTATCCTTTTGCAAGTTCTGACTTATAACTTCTGAAAAAATTTTGGTTATGTGATAAAAATATTTTGATATGAGTTAGCTTTTGAAATAAAATTTTATCAAGCTTGTCTATAGAAATGTTATTAATCTAGCCAGACGGCTAGCCAGAGGCTCGCTTAACACGTCACTAACGATTTTGAATTCTAAAGACCCTGGAGAAAGAAGGCTTTTGAAAACATTGTGAGAAAAGGAGAAAATGCTGGTTACCACATTTTTTTTACTCAGTCAAACAAAAATCATTATTTGAGCTACATTTATTTGTCATCTGCAAATGGTTTCAATCTGCTCAAGTCCAAAATTTTGTTTTTTGGTAAAGAGTTCATAACATTTCTTTAGATTTGTTTAGTAAAATTTTTTACCCCATAACTCCCCCTGTTTACAATGCAAGACAGCCATTACGAATTTTCTTGTTTCACACATGAACTATAATTCTTTCAGAAGATGCAGTAATGTGATAAAAAGAATCTGACATTCGTTGGCTTTTGAGTAAAACTTTATTAAAGTCGTCTACAAAAAGTTATTAAGCTCGCCAAAGGCACCCTTAACCCTTTCCCAAATGACAAAATTTGGACTGGTCCAAATTGAAAGAGTTTGCAGACGACAATATTAAATTTGATGAAAATGGTAGAAAATTCTCAATAAGGGTAGAAAACACTGTGGGAAAAGGAGAAATTGCTCATCACGAGCAATTTCTCCTTTTCCCACAGTGTTTTCAAAAGACTTGTGCTGCGGACACGTGAAAACCAGGGCTTGTTTGGGAAAGGGTTAATAACATCTTTTGTAGATTTGTTTAACCCTTTACCACACAATCCCGACTTTTAATGACCACGAGGAAGAAGACTCTTAAAAACATTGTGGGAAAAGAAGAAAATGCTGGCAACCAGCATTTTCTCCTTTTCCCACAATGTTTTCTATTCTATGAAAGACACATTTTGAGTTCGGAGTAATATTTATTTTGCTGTCTGCATATGCTTTCAATTTTGACAAAGCTAAAATTTCACTGTTTGGTAAAGAGTTAATAAAATTTTATCTCAACACCAACTCATGCCAGATCCTATATATTTTAAAGGCTAAATTAAGTCATACCATACACCCCTCTACAGCCAGCACTAGGATGACAAGAAACAGTTACTTACCTGTAGTACAGTTGATGTTTTCTACAGGAGGTATGGTAGGTGATGGTGCAGAGGGAGTGACAGGAGGCATTGTACTCATTCTTGTTGAAGCTCGGCTAGTGGCTGGACTTGTGGCTGAGCTAGTGGCAATTACTGGAAGGAAATCATCTCATTGGTTAACCCTTTACCAAATGACGAAGTTTCAGACCTGTCCAAATTGAAAGCATTTTTCAGATGACAAATTAAATCTGACTAATAAAGTGAAATTTCTCTTTGGAAGTGTAGAAAACATTGTGGAAAAGGGAGAAAATGCTGGTTACCAGCATTTTCTCCTTTTCCCATAATGTTTTCAAAAGCCTTCTTCCTTAGGGTAGTTAGAACTTGGGAATGTGTGATAAAGGGTTAACCTATAGACTAATATACTTTTTAAGCATTGAAATTAGAATTCACAAAATGATCTTGGATCTATATGCTTTGCTTGTTTCTTCAAATTTTTAGCCAGAAATCTGAGTTTCAATGGATTGCATTTTCAGCCATTGACAGAAGTCAAGTTTATTAAATTTGGCATTGAAAGAGATAGCTGTTTACCACAAAGACCTGTGTTTCAACCCCTTTCAAATTCTTCGTGCTTCAGAGCCTAATTCTTTTACAGACTTGTCTCAAAAACCCTTCATCAAAACAAAGTAAATTACTTTGTCAATTTCGCAAATTTACTTTTATTCTGAGTTTTTGCTATGTGGTTAAAAGCCCCTTAAAGTCTCCACCAAAATGACTAAATTTTACACTAGTTCATATACAAAGCATTTGCAGACAAACAAATTTGTTGTTCGTCAAATGGTAGGGTTTTTTTGAAAGGTGAGAAAACATTTTGAGTAAAGGAGAAAATCCTAGTAATCAGCATTTGCTACTTTCATCGCAATCTTTTTCAAAGCCTACTTTCCAAGGGCTGTTAAAACACTGGATCATTTGGTAAAGAGATAAATGACAAAAACTCTTTCTAGCTTAGATCTGCTTGAGACTCACCCGTCTGACATATGCGTCCTGTATAGCCGTTAGCACACACACAAGTATAGCCATTTACCTGGTCAATACAGGTACCTCCATTTCTGCAAGGCTGTGTGGCACATTCATCTATATCTAAAAAAGGATATAACAAAAAATATATGAGCCATGCTCTTGCAAAAGGGGGCTTAATACATCACCTGGATCCATGATACTAAGCAGGTCATCACAAAATAATGGATCGATAAAATTCATTTTGTCTGACAACCGGTTGCATCATGAGGTAGAATGGTCCTTTGACATGCAAAAAATTTTCAAATAACAAAGTTTTGACCCATGTCAGCCTGCACACAGTGCATAGGCTGACATGGGTTGATACTTGTTGCAGATGCATTAAGCCCCCTTTTCAAAGAGCATGGCTTGTATGCACCGGTAAGTCTATATCCCTTTACCACACAATGCCAACTTTTAACAACCCTGAGGAAGAAGCCTTTCCAAAACATTGTGGGAAAAGGAGAAAATGCTGGTTCTCCTTTTCCCGCAATGTTTTCTACCCTATCAGAGAAAAACAGCATCATTTGAGCCACACTGAAATTGTCATCTCCAAATGCTCTTAATCTGGATGGGTCTAAAATTTTGTCGTGTGATAAAGGTTTATTTATTCACAGTGCCGTGTCACAAAACCTGCTGTCTGATCTTTGATCTACATTGCTCAAAAGATAGAACTGTCTTTGAATGGGTACAAAACACTGCGGGAACAAAAAAAAATTCTGGTTATCAGCATTTCTACTTTTCCAACAATGTTTTTAAAAAGCTTTTCTATTCAGTACAGTAAACCCTTTACCACATAATCCTATGTTTAAACAACATAAAGAAAGCTTTTAAAAACATTGTGGCAAAAGGAGAAAATGCTGGTAAAAAGCATTTTCTCCTTTTCCTGCAATATTTTCTACCTTGTCAAAGACGAACCCCCTCATTTGAGCCACATTTAATTCATTATCTGCAAATGTGTTCAAATTGGACAAACCAATGCCTTCAATTTGGACAAGTCAAAAGTTTTATCCTTTGGTACAGAGTTAAAAAGGCTTGTTTGGTAAAAGGTTAAACAAACTCAAGTACAAACCTGTTTCACAGTTATCTCCCATGAAACCATCCAGACAAGCACAGGTGTAGAAGTTAATTCCATCTGTACATCTTCCCCCATTTAAACATGGGTTTGAACCGCACTCATTGATATCTGCAATAGAAACCATAATTGTCCTCATAAAGACCGAATCCTTTAAATCTTTACCAAAGGACAAAATATCAGACTTGTCCAAATTCAAAGCATTTGTAGATGACAAATTAAAGGTTTCTTAGAAGATGGAATTCGTCTCTGAAAGATTGGAAAACATTGTGGGAAAAGGAGAAAATGCTGGCTACAAGCATTTTCTCCTTTCCCTCAAAGTTTTCAAAAACATTTAACTCTGCGTCACTAAAACTTAAGATAATCTGGTAATTGGTTAACCATCAATGTGGGAAGAGTTTTTCCCACAATGTTTTCCAAAGCTATCCCTTCCAGGGTTGTTAAAACCCAGGATTGTGTGGTAAAGGGTTAAAGTGTTACTGAGTTTGCAGTTTTCCTCCGACTTACTGAACATCTAATACCTTTATTGTATTTTGGCTCCTAGAAAAACTAATCAAGAGTAACGCATGCTGATGCAAATGCTTGGCTGCAGATGCTTGACTTTTTAAATTCTAAGTCGAAAGAGGGGCATAACTGTGTCAGAGTACTTTCATGTTTACCTACCCTTGATGTATAGGTTCCCCTTTTGATAGTTAACAACTTGTCCAAGTTTGAAGCAAATATCTTCAGTAATAACAGCTATTGCAAAATGTCAAAGTTTTCACAAAAACAATGCAGACGACAATGCCACTGCTACAGCAGTACCTTGATGTTTTCTTCAAAAACAGTCAAGCTAAAAATACATGTACTATAACTCTGTACACAAACCAAGATTCCAGAATTCTCCTTAACCCTTTACAACCTATATCTCAACGTTAAACAGCCCTATGGAAGGAGCCATTTGAAAGCATTGTGGGAAAAGGAGAAAATGCTGGTATGCAGCATTTTCTCCTTTTCCCACAATGTTTTCTAACCAATTTGAAACATGTCCTGCCATCCAAGTCACATTTGATTTGTCATCTGCAAAAGCTTTCAATTTGGACAGGTCTAAAATTTTGTTGTTTGGTAAAGAGTTAAACAAATTTACAGACGAAAACTTTAAACCTTCCACGTAATAATAAGGATATGCCACATGAATAAAGCGTAACTCAGTTAACTCTTATCCTTCTGTTTACGACCATACATGTATTTGTGGAGCATGTAGTGCAAGATCAGCCTATACATACATGCAGCCTGATCTTGCTCAACACTCTCCACTACTCTGTCAGTAATTTCAGTCACACAAAACCCATTTAGTATCAAATTAATATGTTAAAACATTTATTCCTATGATTGTCAACAACTTACATTCAGCATGATATGGGTTAATATATGTAAAAATACTGATGCAAACAGAGAAGATGAAAGTTAAGAATACTTTCTACCATTGCAACAATGTTTTCAATTGTGGTTTATCTGCTTAACACTTTACCAAATGACAAAAGTTCAGACTGGACAAAATTGAAAGCATTTGCAGACAACAAATTAAGTGTAGCTTAAATGGTGATTTATGTATTGGATAGAGTAGAAAACATTGTGGGAAAAGGAGAAAATGCTGGTTACATTAAGCTCCCTGTTCACTGAGCATGGCTCATGAAATTGGCATTGCCAGAGATGTTCAAGCATAAGAAAGCTGCATTGCTAGCAAATATGGTTAGATAGAAAAAACAAAATGACAGTTTTGTGCTAACACAAAACTAATTTCCAAAGGTACCATTTGGATTTTTTTATACACAAAACATTAAAACGAAATATATCAGTATTTGTTAAATATAAGCCAACAGAAAACAAAGGTACTTACTTGTTTGACAGTAAACTCCACTGTAACCTGGCATGCAAGCGCAAGTGAAAGAGTTGATTCCATCGTGACATGTGCCCCCATGTAGACAAGGGTACGACTCACATTCATTGATATCTGTAAATGGTCAGAGGACAATTCAACCCTTTACCACACCATCCCAAGTTAAAACACCCCTGAGGAAGAAGTCTTTTGAAAACATTGTGTAAAAAGGAGAAAATGCTGTTAACCAGCATTTTCTCCTATTCCCACAATGTTTTCTTCTCTATCAAAGACAAATTCCATCATTTGAGCCACATTTAAATTGTCGTATGCACATGCTTGCAACTTGAACTAGTTTACATTTTTGTCATGAGGTAAAGAGTTAGATTACTATAGTATAAGTGAGGCTCAGGCAAAAGGGGGTTAAACCCTTTACCAAACCATAAAATTTTAGACATGCCTTAATTGAAAGCTTTTGCAGACGACACTTTAAATGTTACTCAAAAATAGTAATTCGGATCACCTTTGGATGGACAGAAAGCATTGTGAGAAAAGGAGAAAATGCTGGTGACCAGCATTTTCTCTTTTACCCACAATGATTTGAAAAGGCTTCTTTCACAGGATTGTTAAAACGCAGGATAGTGTGGTTCCATGATGTGTTATACAATGCATCTCAATGATGCATGATACCAAGCAAGTCATTACATAATTATAGATCCATAAAATCTGTTTTGTTTAACAACCAGCTGAATCCTTTTGTCACAATGTTTTCAAAAGCCTTCTTCCTGAAGGTCATCAAAACTTCGGACTGTATGGTAAAGAGTTGCAGAAACATTTTCTTACCTGTTTGACATTGGTTCCCAGTATATCCAGAGATACATTTACATGTGTAGGAGTTCACATCATCCATACAGGAGCCACCATTCTGACAAGGACTTGACTCGCATTCATCTGTGTCTTTTTAAGAAAAAAATACAATGAAATTTATTTGCCAATTTTGTAATTAAAAAAAAGTTTTTTCCTTTTAGTACAAAGTGGCACACTGATTTTTTACAACATCAGAAATAATGTAAAACTGGAAATGTTCCTGTTATGGTAATCTTCACGATTTTTGCATATTGATGACAAAATTGCAAAGATATCTGCGAGTGTAAATTTAAGTTACATTAAGATATATTTTACCTAGATGCCTGGTCATGTGGGAGTGATTGACTGGGACCTTTGTTGACATCAATGTGTGCATTTTTTTTATCAAAGTCAATCAGAATACCAACAAACATGTTTCATAGAAGTAAATTTTGATGGAGAAATCAAGATACGCAAGATCATGTGTTGCAGTTTTTGGGGACACAAAAACATCTGTATGGTCAGTATTTGGTAATTTGCACAATTTCAAACTCACAATAATATCCACTTTTACAGTAGTCATTGCCCTAGTCAAGGGGCCTACTACCAGTACCTTTGACCATTTACAGCCACTTTTCCTGTCCCCCCTTTAGTTTCCTCCATCTCTTCCCTTTCTATGTGTTTTCTAGACTTCTTTATACCATAATATAAACATGCAATAACAGGGAGTTGGATAGGAACTCTATAAGCTTGGCTTTCATTCCAATACATTTCCATTTGTTAATTGTATTGTATTGTATTTTTTATGTATATTGTACTTCTGTAGAATAAGATATGTTTAAATTTACAGACACTTTTCCTGATATTTGAACCCTAGTTTATAGACAGTAAACAGTATTTCATTGACTGAAAGCAGTCATTTTACATTTTTTTGCTGCATTAAAACTCTTAGTCAAAAACTCTACTACAAATTAAACTATTTCTTGGCAAACATAAAGAAACTGGATGGTTTCATGCAGTAAAAAGATGCTAGTTTGCCATTCAAATGATGGGCTGGTTCCTTTGCAAAGAAGGAATTACTGGGTTTGAAATAAACAGTACCAAGTTGCAAATTTGCTACCTGAAAAACAAATTTTGCTACCTGGGCCAGGGCACAAAAGAAGTAGCAAAAGGTTGCTACCTGGTAATCCTGTCTGCTTGAAGTGTTTTGCCAATTTTCAATGAAATAATCTTCCACTTGTTAATTAAGAAATCTGTTGAAATGACCTTCACAATCGTCCCCATAGGAACAAAAACATGCAAGCATCATTGAGTCATGCAATCGAACACGTCTGTGCTTGATGATGACTTTATATTCAACATCTTTATTTATTATAGGTCTACCTTTGTGAGTCTTTGCTAACGTCCATTTGCATTAAAACAAACAGGCGAAAACAAGCAATTATAAATGAGCCACCTGAAATGAATAATGCCAAATAGCAGTCTCTATGCCTATGTCCTTAAGATGCACTGTTTTACTTCTGCCGAGCATTTCATGGGCAAAGGCAGTAATTCAAGCATCATTTAATTGGTGGGAGGGAGGACCATTATTTGTGTGCCCCTTTTTGCTACCAGGAGCGTTCTTTTTGCTACCTTATTTTAAGCAAGCTAGCAAGTACTTGCTAGCTGCAAAATATGTCAATTTCGAACACTGAATTAGACACTGAATTCAAGACTAGCACAATTATTTCTAGAAGGGAAATTTGGAGAACTCACTTATCTCACAATGAGGTCCGCTAAATCCGTCAAGACAGGTGCAAGCGTAGGCATTCTCACTGTCTATGCAGGATGCACCGTTTTGACAAGGGTTGGAATCACATTCGTTGATTGCTGTAAAGGAAAATAAATCGCCAACTTCTAGAAATATTTCTCTTTATTCCACTGAATCACTTAGAATCTATCAGACAAAGAAAAGTTTGGACACATCTTTTTTTTTTTTTTTTTTTGTTTCCCTTCTGAAAAATTGGTCTTTGATCAGATATCGTCGAATCATCTAAAATCGCGATATATACCGAAGTTCGCGGCCATTTTGTTGTTTCTTGTTATCACATGATACTTTATCGAAATCGAGGCTGATGATGTCATACCATTTACTGATATCTTTTTTCGTCTGCTAGAATTGAAGAAAAATGAGGTATAAATAGGCTTATTGGCGAACTTTAAAAAGTCATAGGCCTATTCAAAATACGTGATTTCGATAATGCAAAAACCCATTTCTTCATAAAAACTACAATAGATCTATTTCGTGACAAAACGGCGTTTGGAGAACAATTACGCTTCCAACAGACATCCTCATTAACCCAGTTCCGATGCATTCCGTAAACTACATTCATCGATGTATGAATGTGATGAATGGTAATACTCCACACCTGGGTTAACGAGGGTGCTACCAGCAAGATATGCTGTTTGACACAGCTAGCCAAGCGTGACGATTAGCCTACTAGATGTGCTTGCTCTAGCCTACTCACCCTTGGCTGATAGAGTCGAAATCTGTAATGTCCGACGCAATCATTTGTTTCAGTATATTCTACACATATAGAGCAACGCAGTGATCGTCACCCTTGGCTGGCGAAGATGTGTCTGACAACATCAAATACGATTCCAAATGGTATTACGATGTAACTCCCGCGTGTCGCTTTCCGATTCGATTTGGTTAGTGTTACTTCATGATATTCATTCGCCGTTCATAATTTAACAAAAAAAAAACATTCACTTGACCAGTAGATCTATTTGTTTCAATTTCTTACCGTTATCTAGAGTACTAAATTGTTGATAACTGAAATATTTGTGGTTAAAATTTGTAGGTGTAGATCTATAGACCTAATATATCTAAAAGGAATGTACATTTCCTGGGACTTGTATTTTCGTGGGAAGAACTGACATCTCGCGAGACCGAAGGTACGGTCTCGAGAGATATCAAATGCATTATGGATTATCATTTATTTAAACACTTTTTAACACTTGGGTACACTATTGCAGCATTTGGGAAAAAAAGCTGTCAACGGTTACAAGATAGCGCATTGATCTACGCAAAATAGAAGCGTGAACGTTCAATAAATTCACAGACTTCCAACTTTAGGTAACAGGTCATATTCATGTTGATAAGTCCGGATTTTGTGCTTACTAACTCACCAATCTCACACTGTACCCCTGAATATCCTGGGCGACAAAGACACTTATAGGTGACCACTCCGCCTTCGCAGATACCACCATTCTCGCACGGCAGTGAGGCACACTGGCTTGTCTCTGACAGAGAAACAAAAATCAAAGCACTGAAAGTCGTGACGAAAATGTTCATACTTGATCAAATACATGTACTGACCACTTTTGGTCTATAAAAGCCAAACGTTTATGTATTCGTGAATTCTTTTTTGGAAAAGTACTTGAGATTTGTACTATCGTGACTATGGCGGACCAGCAATACCGCTATAGGCTCCCAGTAGGCTTACTGTAGGCCCCTAAGTCATTTGAGTAAGTTATAGTTTTTAGGGCATAGGACAAGATTCAACTTGGGTTCCTGACTTAATCTTTATCTGAAGTGTTTATCATCGACAATACATCTTCAAATTCAAAAGGTTCCAATCTTCTTTAAGGACTAATCGTTAGATTATAGTTTGTCCCAATCCTTTTCACATTTCATATGCTTGGCGATACGACTCGTGCTTTGACAGACACATTACACCTCATTACGATCCTTTGGCAGCCTCTAATCTGTTTTAAGCCTGGAAAGAGCACATGAACAACCACTGGACATACCAGAAAATGAGCTATGCTCTGGAAAAAGGGGGCTTAATGCATCTGCGAAAAGCATCGACTCAGGTCAGCCTGCGCCGAAACTTTTCGCTATTTGTCAATTTTCTGTATGTCTAAGGACCCAGTCTACCCCATGATTCAGTCGGTTGTAACAAAATGGCTATTCTGCAACCATAATTATGTGATAGCTTGACTGGTATAAACACGGAGATGCATTAAGCCCACTTTTGCCAGAGCATGGCTCAAATCTTTTTGTCAACACGTACATTTTTCGTCGTATCGGCAGAGATAATCGGCAGGGTTACCATGACACTACATATTTAACCCTTTCCCAGACGACAAATTTTGGACTGGTCCAAATTGAAAGAGTTTGCAGACGACAATTTTAAATTTGATGAAAATGGCAGAAAGGTCTCAAAAAGGGTAGAAAACACTGTTGGAAAAGGAGAAATTGCTCGTTACAAGCAATTTCTCCTTTTCCCACAGTGTTTTCAAAAGACTTGTACTGCAGACACGTGAAAACCAGGGCTTGTTTGGGAAAGGGTTAAGGTCTGTTTAGTCTAACAAATCCTGTCATTTTCGGACAAAACGAAGCCTTGGATAGTACTTATCCAACAACCACGCTAAAATCAAGGCTAACACTCTCTTTCAAGACTAGTCATCGGATTAGCTGCGACAGAATATCTCGGCCAGTTGGATACTTAGTCTTGGTATTTAAAATGTAGGCATGAGTAGTAGTAGTAGTTGTTGAAAACAGCTCTTGGACTTACCTGCCACATCTGCGCTTTCTACAATTTCGATTTCTCTAACAGTAGCTTTAACCATTTCCATATTTACTATTGGTTCGGTTTGTACAACGTCAGCTGCAACCGTGATGTCAAACATGACAACGAAATCTATTATCACACTGCCATTTCTGGAAAATATGACATTGTAAACTTAGTCAATCCTGATCACTTACCTATGAGAGGGGCTTTGGGGAAAGGGGGTTTAATGCATTTCCGTTATGTAGTTTACTGAGTAAGTCATCCCCTAATTATGTATTCATAAAATCGACCTTGGGCACGCAGAAAATTTACAAACAGCACAAAAAAAGTATCGCGGACATCTTAGGCTAGCATGGGTTGATATTTTTCGCAGATGTACTCAACCCCTTTTTCACAGAGCATGACTCAGATGTCTTCGTCAGCTGTCACGTGATTCTTTCATGTTCTTTAACCCTTTTTAGTATAAGGTTGTCGTCATTGTTGACCTTGACCTCTGTTATTTATGTACAAGATGCACTAATTAGTTGCATTTATAACGTATGCTTCACTGCCTTATTTTTACGCCTACCTCCATGAGCCTATTTTAATACTATTTTCAATTAAGCTTTCACCGCACAATCCCGTCTTTTAACGACCTTGATGAAAAATGCTTTCGAAAACATTTTTGGGAAAGGGAGACAATTGCTGTTAACCACCATTTTCGCCTTTTCTCCCCCAATATTTTCTACCCTTTCGAAGACAACTTCCGTCATTTGAGCCACATGACATTTGTTCTAAGTTTGGAGGAGTTTAAGTATTTCTTGTATGGTAAGTATTCAATTGTATGACCTTGAACATGCCCTAAAAAACCGCTATAGGTTAGCTGCTTGGCAAGCAGTGTGGATCAAGACTAGAATCTGAAAACACGCAGTCTCATATTCAATGTTCACTTTTCTGTATATTTCTACTTTTTCATGGGAAAAGGACTCTTGAAATTAAACTTGTGAAAACGATATGTATTGCAGTCTAATATGGAATATCAAACGTCTTGACCACGTGACTGCTAATCATGGTATAGGCTACTAAACTGGTGCCCATTGTACATATATATATACATATATAAGAGGCATGGTCTTTTAAATGGGGGCTTAATGCATCTGAAAAAATATCGACCAAGGCTGACCTGGTTCGAAACTTTTTTCTTTTTGTCAAAATTGTGCTTATCCAAGGATCATTGTACCTCATAAATCAGTCGTTTGTTTTACAAAAAGTTTTTCTTTGTGGATTCGTATTATGTGATGGCATGCTTGGTATGATGCATCACGGAGATGCATTAGACCCCCTTCTTTCCATAGCATGGCTTATATACAAACACACACTGCACACTTTAAAGATACATCCTTACAGCCAGAGAAAAAAAAAAAAAAAAAACTGTTAAAACCTGAAAGTGTTTAGAATTGCTCAGAATTTGGTCAGCTGTGTAAACATTAATAAATTATGTATGGTGTAAAGAATAGAAAACTTCAGGGTATTTGTCCTCATTTAAAACAGGAAACGACAACAGGGATTTCTTTGAAGGCTGCCAAAAAATGAAATGCATTTTCTGTCTGTCGTAATCTGTGCAACCTTGCAGCCGTCAGGGGCAACATTTAGCATGAAGATACAAAAATGATTATAGTTTCATAAAATGAAGATGAAATGAGTTAAAAACTGGCTCAAGACAACGTTTTAAACGAGTATAGAAGTAGCTTTTAAAATATGTTCCGGGGGAGGTTACCAATCTAATTTTATACTTGCCTATATCCGGTCACCGTTGTAGAATTGTACTCGCTGCTCAATGCACTTCGCTCAAAATGTTCATCCATCTACAAATGGAAACACAGAAATGATAAATGTTTACTCCGTGACTGTTTTTTTTTTTTTTAAATCCTTTTTAACCCTTAGGCTACTAAGCGCGACTCAACGGCATTTTGCGAACAGTGTAGATCAAGATCAGACTGCAGAGAACGTCCAGTCTGATCTTTGATCTACACTGTCCGATAAGGAGATATGTCTAAACCCCCCCCCCAAAAAAAAAACCCTTTGAAATAGCAGAATTTGGGTTTACACTGTCGGCTTGAAAGTTGTAATTTACTTATTTAGCAGGATACGTGTTAATAGCTCGGTGGAGATATAAATTGCAGGTATGAATTAACCGAGTACCAAACAGACCCATGATTTAGCGACCCTGGTGGAGAATGCGTTTGAAAACATTATGGGAAAAGGCAAAACTAGCATTATATCCTTTTCCGACAAAAGTTGCTACCCTATCAAAGAAAATACCACAATTTCAGCGATATTTGGTTTATTGTCTGCAGATGCTTTCAACATAGACGAGTCGAAAATTTTGTCGTCTGGTAAGTAAGCAAGTAGGCCTATGGATCAAAATAAATATATCATGACAAACGACACTAACCCTTTCAGCGCCATAGGCGAAAACAGGGACTTTTGCGGACGGCACAGATCAAGATCAGACGGCACAGAACGTGCAGTCTGATCTTTGATCTGTACCGTCCGCTTAATTAGTCAAGCCCCTACGATAAAAATCTTTCTGGGTCTCTGTGGATTGCATTTACAGCCACCGAAAGAAGTCAAGTTTATTTATTTGGCGCCGAAGAGTTAAGCAAAACTTACCTTTTCTATGAAAGACTCCGCTGTCTGTATATAAAGGGCTGAGTCAGGGTCGGCAAATGCAGCACTGTATTCAAGATCCTTTAGAGTGGCCTCCCCTGGGTAATTCTCGATCACTGTTAAAAAACAAAAAGCATTTTTCGTCTATTCATTCCAACTGTATTCTTTTTAATTCACATATAGACATGATCAACAATAATATGAAAAGAAGAAGAAAAAATCTGCGAGGATGAATTATCATTTAATTTACTTTATGTCTTAAAGTGTATCTACATTTATATATATATAATTTTTTTTTTTTTAACAATGCTCTTGATTCGGTTATAGAATTTGATTCTAGCAAACTCTGTAATGTAAGCAAGGAGTAATTATAAGCTGACCCCGTAGTGTTAGAGAAAAGAAAGGCATACCTATTATAGTGGGTGTGGGTGTTGTGACTGTAGAACTTCTAGCTGTGGAATCTGACGCTTGTCCTGTAACAAACAAAATGCGGTTTATTTTTTATACATAACCTCTTGCAGACGACCTTCCTAACACCACTACTTAAACCACTTTTGGAAAAGGAACTGTGGTTGTGACAAGCAATTTCTGTGTGTTTTCAATTCAAGTTCTGTATATCAACTTATTCAACGATATTTCATGTTAGATGGGTATAACTTCTTAAAATGATGTTTTCGAAGTTGTCCGTTGCCAATGTATAGAGGATGTAGAGTAATTACATGTAACTTATCCTGATAAATAAGTGAAACGAAACTTTCAAGCCGACAGTATTTCAAAAGTATATTGTGGGGAATCACCTGATGGGACAGTGAAGATCCAAGATCAGACTGCACGTTCTGTGCTGTCTGATCTTGATCTACACTGTCGCAAAAGGTCATTCAGTCGCGCTTAACATCCTTAAGGGTTAACACAGTTTTAAAAAAAAACATCCCTCTCTTATTTCAAAGACTGACTGGCTGTGCTTGTCACGTTAGAGAGACAGAATCCGCTAAAGACACTGTGAAGTCTAAAAACAGTGAAATCTAGGTAAAATATATATAACAAAAACGTGTTTGCTCTTTTACCCTGACATAAACAGTACTTCATGTCATCTGTGTATTTTTCCATCATCCACTATGAAAAGAACATAATAAGCTATGCTTTCGTTCCTGTCCTATTGGCTTGTATTGTATTTTATGACATTGTAAATTATTGATCAATAAAATATGTTTAAACTAAACTAAGACCATCCAGTTAAAACCTTAAAGAAGCATTGTACTAGATTTTTATTTTATTTATTATTTTTATTTTTTATTTATTTATTTACGAAAGTTGGTATTTTGTAAGGAAAAATCAGGGGAAGTGACTGCTTACTCTTAGCTGGAAGAAAATACTGCAACAATATATAGCCTCCGCTGGGATTTGAGCCTTCAAAACCGTAACTTACAGACGCTACCAAGCGAGCTATCGGAACAACTGTTCGAGTGAATTTATTCCTAGTTACCCAATAAGTTATACTTTTTTACTAACGTTAATGTGTTTCTGGTATTACTTTAAGCCTTTAACCAGTACTACACACAACACTCTTTCCAAGCTACATAGACAAAGAAGAAACAATTTCAGTGTTGAGAAAGGAATAAATCCTGACGCAAGGACTCTTCCTTAATCCTCAAGATGAGTTTGGTCGAGCCGATTGTTCAAACTTACAACCCATAGAATATAATTATGTCCTGTACATTGTCGACAGAGCTAAGCAGGCCCTGTCGAACGGTACATACCTGTCGGTGCTGGTGTGGTGCTGGCAGAGCCGGATTTCGAATCTGACTCGTCTCCTGTATAAAGAGAATAAAAGTGAAAGCTGATAATTACCAATATCGCCTAGTTTCAATTTTCAATGGCAAGACAACAAGAAATATAAGAAAGCACACAGAAATAATTCAATAATAATGAAGTAACACATAAATTAATATTGTTTTTTATCCCCAGTATTTCTTTATTGATACAGGCCGTTGGCCAAAATAACGAAAAAAAGGTATTTTGATTTATGTGTTATTTTAGAAAGCATTTAGACAAATGACAAAAGCATTTTGGATATCTTTAAAGATAACATGTTGCAACTAGGCCCCCAATATTTCAATTCGTTTGTATATGTGGGAAAGCAGCTGGTGGTTTGTAAAGTGTGCTTTAAAAGTAAAAAAGGAATAGAAAAAAATATACATAGTAAAATTAGTGTTGCACCCCCTGTGTTTTTAACGTGTTTGATTTTCTGGCGTGAATGATATGAAATGGGTTGGAAATTATAATCTGGCTGCTGTATACAAGAACAAACAAGTCTGTTGTCTCTGAAATGGAATGAACTGAGGTATCCCTTAACCTCATGGCAGCAGCTACTGATCGAGCTGTTTCAACCTCTCGTGAGAGGTGTGAGACAAAGACTGCAAGCTGTTTTGCATGCCCCGGGCGGAAGGACGCAATATTGCCTGATTTTGTGTGTCCATTCTCTGCAGGTCACTTTCAACCTGTCGTAAGTTTTGTTTCGACATTAAATTCCCTGTTTTAACCAAACTTAAACGCTTCTCGTTTTTCTTAAATTTGAAAGCAACATCTAGGCAAAAGATTCCCACTTACCATGAGGTTAAGGGATACCTCAGTTCAGTTCATTTTATGGGCAAAAGACGAGTCTGTTGGTGTATGCAGCAGCCGAGCTCTAATTTCGACCCAATTTTATCTCATTCACGTCAGAAAATCAAACCCGGTAAAAAACACAGGGGGGTGCAACACTAATTTTACTATGTATATATGGCTAGGCACAGTGGTCGCCGTAATATGAACTGTGCCTGTGCTTGGTGCATAACAATTAGTATCGTTACATGGGCTTTCGGACACATGGCATGTTTTCTTTTTATACAAAGACTTTGACGAAAGAAATTCTGTGAAAAGAATGCATAGTACATCTGCAAAAAGTATCGACTCAGGTCAGCCTGCGCAGTCAGCACAGGCTGACTTGGGTCGAAACATTTTGGTTTTTGTCAGTTTTCTAGATGTCAAAGGACCAGTCTACCTCAAAGTTTAGTCGGTTGTGAGACAAGATGGATTTCATGGGTCCATAATTATGTGATGATTTGCTTGGTATAATGCATCACCATTATAAAAGTTTGTCCCTGGGCTTGTTCGTCCGGGCTTGTTCGTCCCACATTATTGTTTGTTTATTTTTCAAATTATTGATTCCACACAATGACTCCCTTGACAAACGCCACGCTAGTGTATTCAAAGCTTTGATTTAGTTGGCAAGCCGTGGGAGTCGACCCCCTCCCTCCTCAAGTACCCTGAGATATGTCGATTTTGCACCACGTTCTAACCCAATCCAACCGACCTGAGATCTAGATATCTGTGTGAAACTGAAGCCTCTACAGTAATTATACTTAGTCTAACAAACTTATGTTAGTGTTTAACCAATGAAACTCAATACCATTCAGTATCACATGTGATTTTAATTACGATTATATTATCGTATATTATGATTGGTTGAATTTCCCCTCGGGGTCAAGGGAGAGGTCAAAGGAGAGGTCAAGGCGGATAATTAAAAAACAGAATATGAAAGAAAATTTGATAATGCTGTAGATCTAGTTCAGATTTATATGAAAAAATTATAAATGCTTACCCTTTCAGTGCGAAAAACCGGCTTTTGCAGACGGTACAGATCCAAGATAAGACTGCACAGAACGTGCAGTCTGATCTTAGATCTATACCGTCTGCTTTTTCAACCATTTACCAAACAATCCATTGTTTTAATGATCCTGAGGGAGAAGCCCTTTAACCCTATACCACGCAATCCCGAGTTTTAACGACTTTGAGAAAGAAAGCTTTTGAAAACATTGTGGGAAAAGGAGAAAATGCTGGTAATCCCACAATGTTTTCTAGTAAGTGAAAGGCAAGTTTCATTATTTGAGCCATGCTTGATTTGTCATCTGCGTATAACCAGCATTTCCTCCTTTTCCCACAATGTCATTTACACTGTTACAGAACGTCAGTTCATCTGTACCACTTTCGAATTTGTCATCTGCAGATGCTTTCAAGACTGAAGTTTTGTTGCGTCGCAAAGGGTTAAGTCGCACCAATCAGACAACAAGAAATATCTTTAAAAAAAAATCGGACGGCGTAAACTTGCCAGCAAATAGGCAAGGTCCCTTAAAATAAGCATGTCTACATTTTTGACCAATCACACATTTCTATTTCTTCATTTGTTATTAGTGCCAAAAACTAGGTCAAAAGCCAGCGCATTCAGCTACGCTGAAAAATCTTTCTGAATTACAACGGATTGTGTTTTCAGACGTCGAAAGAGGTCGAATACTAGTATATTAGCCATGCTCTGTGAAAAGGGGGCTTAATGCATCTGCGAAAATAATCGACTCATGTCAGCCTGCGCAGTCCGCGCTGGCTGACCTGGGTCGAAACTTTTCCCTATTGGTCAATTTTCTGTATGCCAAAGGACCTGTCTACCTCAGGATTCAGTCGGTTCGTAAAAAAAGTGGCCATTATGGATCCATAATTATATGATGGCTTGATTGGTACAATGCATCACTGAGATGCATAAAGCCCCCTTTTGCAAGAACACGGCTCAAATGTATTCATCTATGCCGAAAACAAAATGGTGCACAAAGGCCTCAGTGTAGATAGCCTGGATCGTATTTCTTTTCCAAAGCCTTTTCTAATGTTACAGAGAAGATGTTGGTATCTTTAAATCTTTCCCGAATAATCCCGTATTTTTACGAAGCTGAGGAAGTAACCTTTTGAAAATATTGTGGGAAAAGGAGAAAATGCTCGAAAGCATTTTCTCCTTTTCCCACAATATTTTCAACCCTTTTAGGGAGAAATCTCATCATTTGAGCCGAATTTGTGTTTTGCAAATGCTTTAAATATTATACCCGTCTAAAATTTTGTACTGGGTAAACAGTTAATCTAGACGTGTTGCACTCGTCACAACTCGGTCGATTCCGTAACTACATCTAACTTGATCAGCGGATCACCCGAGGTTTGCCGAATGGATGTGTTGACCTCTTCACCTTATATAAAACATGTTATCTGTAGATCTGCCAGAATGTATCATATATTTCAAAAAAAGGACAAAATTTTGTATAGGTAAGGAAATATTGCTTATCTTAGCAATATGTTATTTTCTGTTGAAAATGAAACGGGGGGGGGGGGGGGGGGGGCGGTAATAAGTTCAAAAAAAGGACAAAATTTGTGTAAGAAAGGAAATGTCGCTTATCTAAACAGAATGTTATTTTTTTGTTGGGCGAAAAAAGGGAGGGCTGCCCAGCAATGTTATACACGATTAAGCAAGATTCTCTATCCAAACCATCCTCTATGGTCACTGAAATCGTAGTCTGCGTGACAACGAATTAATTGAGCCATGCTCCGGCAAAAGGGAGCTTAATGCATCTCCGTGATGCATTATACCAAGCAAGCCCTCACATAATTATGGATCTATAATAGCTACTTTCTTTTAACAACCAACTGAATCATGAATGTAGACTGGTCCTTGGACATACAGAAAACTGACCCATAGCGAAAAGTTTCGGCCCAGGTCAGCCTGCGCGGGCTGCACAGGCTGACCTGGGTCGATATTTTTCGCAGATGCATTAAGCCCTCTTTTCACAGAGCATGGCTCAACTATTGTTCCAGTTCACACCTACATCCGTAATAATGGAAGATTTACTAGTTAAAGTATTCAAGGGCGTAACCAGGGGGATCAGAATCACTACCCACACCGAATCGGCTGCTAAGCGCGACGCAGGGCGCTTTTGCGGACAGTGAAAATCAATATCAGGCTGAGCAGTACGTGAAGTCTGATCTTGATCAACATTGTTCGATACAGTGAACATTCGAGTTTTAATAGAAAAGAGATAAAATGAAATAGCAATATTTCGATTTATACTATTTGTTGGAAATTTGTTGCAGTTTTAGGCTCAGTTATGAAATAGAGAATACTTTTTTTTTTTGGTGAAAGATCAAAATTTATTCCATCGAGTGAACATCATCGGCAATATTTTCACGAGTGCGCAGCCACTCGTGAAAATGTTAACGATTATGTTCACTCGATGAAATAAATTTTGATCCATCACCGAAAAAAAACCCAAATATTGTGTTTGTTTCATGCCTCTAACCCCTTTTTTATTGGGATTTTCATCAAAATCCAGTACAGTTGTTTTCGGTAATTCCCCGAGGCGTATCCACTCACATAGCAACGCATTACAATAATATGTAAAGCGCAGTAATATAGGGTAAAGTGCGCGTAAATTACGTCATATATCCCGTATATTGAAGCGTTCTTTAGAGTGATAAGAGAATGTTTTGCCTATTTCCAGTTTTCCTACTATTACGCACTTGGCATTGTGCGTAATGGACGCTACGCCTTTGGTATTGATTTACACAGTGGCGAAAGGTGAAAACTGCACATAAAGAGCAATTTCTTTTTTTTTTTTAACTCTACCTAACGACCTTTACAAGAAGGTTTAGAAAACATTGTAGGAAAAGGAGAAAATGCTGGTTACCATTTCCCACAATGCTTTCTATCATTTTAAAGCAAATCCCATCATTAAAGCAACATTTAATTTGTCGATTGCGAAATCTTTCAATATGGACTAGTCCAAAATTTTGTCCTCCTGTATAGTGTTGAATAGTTGTTTTTTTTCAAATATCTGCAGAAAGGCGTCTACAGGTGGTCACGTGATCATGACATTGACCTTCAAACGTCAGTTTCTATTGTAACGATAAAATTTCAATAAACTGGTGAATACAAATTTATGGGTCTATAATATCATATTACGAGTTGATAAGTTTACCTACCGGTCAAGTTTAATGTCTAATAGGGGGAGGGGGCAAGAATATATCACAAGAGTGTAAAAAAAAGCCCTATTTCGCTCACCTGACTTTAACTCTTTTCAAATGATCAAATCTTAGGGTTGTCAAAATTGAAAGCATTTTCAGATGACAGATTATATGTGGCTCAAATTATCCGATTTGTGTCTCAAATAGTAGAAAACATCGTGGGAAATGAAGAAATGCTGGTTATTGGCTTCTTTCCATAGATTGCTGAAACACGGGAGTGTTTGGGTAGCTCAGATTGACTTTTGCCTACGTAATAATTGACAACTAAGGAATTTAACACAAAATCTTCGCTTCGCGGAACTAACGGCTTTCCGTCGTAGGCCTAATTTTCAACTTAAAAACGGTCAACGATGCCGTATTGCAATCATTACACAGAACTGAAATAAAATCTGTTGTATTGAGCCATTCCTTTGGTATGTGACACCAATTTGTTTGTTTTAAAAAATGGTTGTGAAGAGGGCGATTCTTGTCAAATTGAGCCTTTAGTAACATTTAGAAAATAATCTTCTTTCTACCGTGGTTTATCGGTCATTTAACGATAAACCACGGTAGAAAGAAGATTATTCCTTAAAAAATCTATTATAAGTGAGACATGCACTAGACTATGAACCCTTGGCATTTACTTCAATCATTCTGAAGATTCTTGTGTACCATTTAACTGTTGCTTTACATCTTTTATACAAAATATTTAACCATCACATCTTGTGTTATTGATTAATCCTCACAGCGCTGTAGGTGAAAATAGGGTGTTTTGCAGACCGCATAGATCAAGACCAGACTGCACATACCTTGTTGTTATGCTTCGTCTTCAATAACTGATAAACGCCAGACCCGACTGCATCCCTTCCATTCAAACCCAAGAAAAACCTAAGATACTGTATCCCATACTCCCAACCCCCATCATGCTCTACATAGCGTATCCAAACCTCACAAAACCTCACATGCCGTATGTCAAACCTGCAGAACTTCACATGCCGTATCTTGGCCCCACAATATACCATGTACCGTGCCCGAACCTCACTTGAACCTCACATGCCGTATTCTAGTACCAAAATATCCCCACGCAGCTTAACCCCCTCCCCGTTAACCCTTTCCCAAACAAGCCCTGGTTTTCACGTGTTTGCAGTACAAGTCTTTTGAAAACACTGTGGGAAAAGGAGAAATTGCTCGTTACGAGCAATTTCTCCTTTTCCTACAGTGTTTTCTACCCTTTTTGAGAACTTTCTGCCATTTTCATCAAATTTAAAATTGTCGTCTGCAAACTCTTTCAGTTTGGACCAGTCCAAAATTTGTCGTTTGGGAAAGGGTTAAAAAAAAAAAAGAAAAATCCTACGTACCGTACGACAAAACGACGCCAATCACAGCACCAGCTACTCCGAGAACCAGGATCACCACAGTGACGGCGATAGCTATTTTAGCCCGTCTGTTTGTTGCCTCCTTTTTCCTACGGTGTTCGGAGTCCCTGAAATGAAACAAGAGTAAAGATTACGTTGAGAAAACTACCGCAATGTCGGCGAGATTGCGGATTGTGGGTTTAACCTTTTACAAAAAAAAATCTTTTTAAGACCTTAAGGAAATACCTTTGAAAACTTTATTGGAAAAGGAAAAAATATCGGTAACCAGCAATGTCTCTTTTTCCTGCAATATTTTGTATTCTTTCAAAGAAAGTTCCTATGGTTTACGCCAATCGTAAAAACTCGTGTTTACGCGGCCTGTGGCGTTGAAAGGTTTAAAAATGTTTATATTAAGCTACAATTAATTTGTCGTCTGCAATGATTTTGATTTAGATAGGAGTCATGCTCTGTGAAAAGGGGGCTTAATGCATCTGCGAAAAGTATCGACCCAGGTCAGCCTGCGCAGTCCGCGCAGGCCGACCTGGACCGAAACTTTACGCTATTTGTCAATTTTATGTATGTCAAAAGACCAGTCTAACTTATGATACAGTCGGTTGTTAGACAAAATGGATTTTATGAATCCCTTATTATGTGATAACTCACGTGGTATCATGCATCACGGAGATGCATTAAGCCCCCTGTTACCAGAGCATGGCCCATAGGTATAGAATTTTTTGGTCCGGTAAAGAAAGAAATACATTTTGATAAACCAGTTCTTACAAAGGGAATTTTCATGGCCGTAATCGTTGTCTGCGCATGTCATAATTATATTCTTTGAAGATAGACCTTTACGTGAACGATATTTCAGACAATCTTTTAAGTATATCTCGCCTGTTTGCAGATGACACATCACTAGCTTGTACTGCCACTCAAATTGAAGATATTGAAGGTATTTTAAATCATGACCTGCTTATTATATCCCAATGGGCAAAACAATGGCTGGTATCATTTAATCCCTCAAAAACAGTAGCTATGCACTTCACAAATACTAATGTTCCGCCACCAGATTTATTATTTAACAATGTTCCGATTCAGTTTGTTACGAATCATAAGCACCTTGGACTAACTCTAAGTAGTAATGGTAAGTGGCGTGAACATATTAATAATATAACCCAGTCTTCAAACAAGATCCTGGGAATTATGAGATCTTTAAAATTTAGGCTAAAGAGAGATTCCCTCAACCAAATATATATATCTTTTTTGCGACCACTTCTCGAATACTCCTCAGTAGTCTGGGATAACTGTACTATGTCGGAAAAGGATCGTTTGGAAAAAATTCAAATTGAGGCCGCAAGAATAGTAACCGGTATTACAAGATCAGCTTCTACTCTTGACTTATACAAAGAAATCGGTTGGTTAACATTAGATAATAGGCGTAAATATCAGAAACTTGTACTTATTTATAAAATAGTCAACGGTCAGACTCCGCAATACTTAAACGATATCTTTCCTTTAAATGTTAACGCAAGAACAAATTATTTACTCCGCAATGCTAACGATATCGATTTAGTTGCTTGTCGAACCGAATTGATGACGAAGTCATTTATTCCATCTGCAGTTACTCTATGGAACGAACTCTCCGACGATATTAAATCCTTGCAATCTTTGTCGCAATTTAAATCTCGTATCCAACAGACTTTTCATGTTTCTGATGTTCCTAAGCACTATTTCGTCGGTAAACGCCATCTCTCTGTTGTACATACAAGAATTCGTAACAGGTGCAGTAATCTGAACTTTGACCTTTTCTCGAATTATATATCTCAAAATGCAAGCTGTAGGTGCGGTTACGATCAAGAAGATGCTGAACATTATTTCTTCAGATGTACACAATACGCAATACAGAGAAATAATCTCTTTCAAACTTTACGTCGATTTCATCCATTAAATATCAACATTCTATTGTATGGATCTGATAATCTCAGTTTCGAAGACAACTCATTGATATTTAGGACTGTACAAACTTATATAAAAGATACAGGACGATTCAAGTAATCCTGAAGCAGCAATTGATAATTTATTTGACCAATTCGCCACTGACATACGATTAATCTACAGTAATCATTTAGTTAAAATCTAAAATCTCAGTGTTTTTTTTTTCCCTTCATTTTCTTTTATATAAAAATGTCCTATTTTCTTTTCCAACTCGATTTATCAATTTATCAATTGCCATTACGATGTTAGTGCGTAACTGGAACAAAATTGTCGTCAAAAATCAAATGAAAACTTAATGCATATTAAAAAGCCAAAAGCAAAAACGGGCGACTCTAAAAAAGAAAAATGTAATTTCATAACGGGAATGACCGAATCTAAGTTGAGAGAACTTGTGGTCAGACCCTTTTGCCTTGTCCTTTGATTGTGTATATTGTTCTATGTTGTAAATTATATTCTTGTAAAATACTTGGCAATAAAATATTTTTAAACTAGATAGACCTGTCTGCTATGACGCATCACTATCCTGGACAGGATAGATATTAACACGCGGTGCGTAAATTGCCGCTAAAAAGAGCAAACGGAAAATGGCTATAAATAATATGTCTGTGGAAAAATCAAGCCGGGTGTTCCTGCAGCAGACTGACAACGAAAATAACGTCCCCACCATGCTGGGCTTATACCGTTTTTTCCCAAAAGCTTTTAAGGGCTTCATGTATAAATGACTTGTGCATAGGTTTATATGCTAGCTAACCATGGCTGGATGAATAGAACCAGGTAGTTGTTTTAGTGAGTAAACGTATATGTTTTTAAAAAAAAATTCGCTGCGTTGATTGCCGCCTCGAAAAGTAGTCCGGTTCTGTACCCAGAATGTCAAAAATCAGGTAGATTATGTACAGTATTTGAAAAATGTCACATAGCGGAACATAATGAGGTCGTAATGTTACGAATTTCTTAGAGACGGTAATAAGTTAATTCAAATGTACCGGTCTCCAGTTTGTGCCGAATATTTATGAGAAGTGTGATACAAGCATTTTATTTAAATCCTTTACGACACACACTCAAGTTTTAACGACCATGTCGAAAAATTCTTTTGAAAACATTGTGGCAAAAGATGAAAATGCTGAAAACCGATCGTATGTAGCAAATTTCTTTATGATTCAGTCAGTCTCCAGTTTGTTATGAACATTGATTAGAAAAAGATATAATGTATACTTTATCTATCATTTACCACACAATCCCGAGTTTTAACGATCCTGGCGAGGGGGGAAAAAGCTTTCGAAAGCACTTTTTGGGAAAAGGAGAAAATGGTGGTAACCAGGTCATATGTACGGCGAATTTCTAAAAGGTGGAAATAAGTTAATTTAAATATAGCAGTTTCCAGTTTGTGACGATTTTTTGAGAAACATGATACAAGCATTGAGTGTAAACCCTTTTCCCGAGTTTAAATGAGCCTGGGAAAGAAATCTGTAAAAAAAAAAAAAGTGTGAGAAAAGGAGAAAATGCTGGTAACCAGCATTTTGTCCTTTTCCCAATTTGTTTTCCATCCTTTTATGAAAAAAAAAAAAAGATTCATGTGTGTAGCGTCATTTTCAGTTGTCTTTTGCAAATGCTTTCATTTTTAGACGGGTTTTAAATTTTGTCGTCTGGTACAGGATTAAATAAACAAGATTTAATTAACCTGTCAACGTGATAGAGATCAGATGACTTGTACAAAGCAGCACGGGTCATGTGTCTTATCCTAACCCTTGCTTCACCTATTGAAAATTCAACTCTTTGCCAAGCGACACAATTTTGGACTTAACCAAATTGAAAGCATTTCTAGAAAAATAAAATGTTGTTCAAAAATGCTTTCTGTCTTTGAAAGGCGTAGAAAACATTGTGAGAAGGGAGAAAATGGTTACCAGCATTTCTCCTTTTCGCACAATGTTGTCAAAAGGATTCATTCTAAGAGTCAGTCGTTAAAACACGGGATTGTTTAGTAAAGGGTTAACTTTTACCACACAATCCCGACTTTTAACGACATTGTGAAAGAAGCCTTTAGAAAACATTGTGGGAAAAGGAGAAAATGCTGGTAACCAGCATTTTCTCCTTTTCCCACAATTTTTTCTATCCTTCCCAAAACAAATTTCAATTTTTCAGTCACTTTTTTTTTTGTCGTCTGCAAATGCTTTCAATTTGGACCAGTCTAAATTTTTTTCGTTTGGTAAAGAGTTAAGTGATGCATTGGCGGGTGTGGACTGAGTTCACAGAACGGACAATCTGGTCTTGGTTCTACACTGTCAGATATTTTATAAAATATCGTGATCGCCAAAGAAGTTTTACTTTGTAATCACGATTTACTTGTCACCCATAGAAAAAAAAAATGTCGCCAATTTAAGTAATACCCTTGAAAAATGGGGTAAACTAACCCAAATTCAGGTTTAAAAGACAAAAATACGTGAAAACACTGGGGGTGGAATTGTTCCTTACGAGCAATTACTCCTTGTGTCACAATGTTTTCAAAGGTGCTGATCTGCTACACGGAAAAAGTCGTCTGCAGAAAGAAGCGTGTACAAAAAGGGTTTCTTTTTTTTTGTATTCTTTAACTGACTTAAAATGGGGTTCATTTTTTTTTTTTCCGCATCTGACTGAAAAGTTTTTTTTTAATGTTGGCACTGTGTGAAGTAACATAAAAGCATGACAAACCTAAAAACCTTTTATGAAACAATCCCGTGTTTTTGCGACCGTGTGAAAGAAGTTGTTTGAAAACATTGTGGAAAATGAAAAAAAAAAATTGGTAACCAGCATTATCTCCCTTTTCCACAATTTTTTCTATCCTTCTAATTGAATTACCATCTTTTCAGCCACATTCAACTTGTCTGCATTTTTTTTTCCTTAATGCCCTTGCTTTTGACCTAATACTTGGTACTGATAAAGAATGAATAGATGGCAATTTGTGATTGGTCAAAAATATGAACATGTTTATTCGGCGGGCTTTTACAACAAAATGAAAAACGGTGAGGGAAAAAGAGGCATTTTTTCGCTGAATGAATTTTCTTTATTTCACTTCATATTGAGCCACAGAAGAGTTTCAATATTCATATTCCAGTATCTCTTACGCCGTCTTTTTCAAAGATATTGTTTGTTTCGTCTGGAAGGAATGAATGAGCAAAGATCAAATAACTTTTACAAAAGCGCTAGGTATATCATATTTCTATCGAGCACTTGAAGCAGCCAGGTGTCACTAGCTGACAAATTCAAGGTTGTCTGGTGACACCCTACTTACTGACGTCTTCATCGGGTTACTCTTTTAACGGATTTCTGTCGAGCACTTGAAGCAGCCAGGTGTCACTAGCTGACAAATTCAAGGTTGTCTGCTGACACCCTACTTATTGACATCTTCATCGGATTACTCTTGTAACAGGCAGGGGCTGTGCATTGCCTTGCGTAAAGACATTGCCATCGCCCGCTCTCGGGATCATACCAGGATTTTCATAATTACAAATCCAATTACTGAACGAGTTTAACGTTGTACACTGTGGATTCTAATGAGTAACTTTAATTTTTGAAACACTATATGTCAAATAATCGTTTTAACATTTTACCAATCCAGAAAATTTCAGACTGGTCCTAATTTAAACTAGTTGCAGACTACAAATACAATGAAACTCAAATGAATAGGTAGAAAACGTCGTGGGAAAATGAGAAAATGCTGGTTACCAGCATTTTCTCATTTTCCCACGATGTTTTCCATTGATTGAATGGTGTTTTACCCCGCTTTCACCATTATGTCAGTCATAATATCACGATAGCTCACAAATTCATGTAATGTAATTACTGGGTTCCACAGGCTAGGGCTCTGAAATGTCTTGCCCAAGGACACTCCCACGAAAACCCAGTGGATCCAGTGAGGCTCGAACCCGGGGCCTAAAGGTCGCGAGTCCCACACTTTACCACCGGGCCACGCAGGACCCTCGATGTTTTCAAATGCCTTTTACATCAGGGTTGTTAAAAATCAACGGAAATTGTGTGAATAGGCCGTCGAGATGGGGAAAAAGGGAACATACAGCAAAAACTTAGTTCTTTCAGGGTGAAAAAAAAAACCCCACAGATTACGTAATTCCAAGTCTGTTTCTGCCAGATAGTATTACAGTTTTAAGATTTTTTTTTTTATATCATGGCAACATCACCACTTATTCACAGCTTTATCGGGTTTCATGGGTAACAGGCAGTGGATTAACCTGGGTCCAGAAGGTAATTTAGTCTTTTAATTACTTCTCACCGTGGTCTCTTTTCACGGTCCATACAGATATGTGGCAAGACGGTTTAGCCTATCGCATCCGTAATTTTTAACCTCAATTTTGACAAAGTGACGTCCAAATATCTTACACACATACATATCTTTATTTGCATAGAATACAAACATACCCATAGCACAATGGTTAACAAAAATATATATTACACAAAGTAAGTAGGACAAGGAAGATTTAGTAGGGGAAAAATGGGAGAAAAAGATGTTAACAGAGAAGGTGTCTGTTGTTTACTCTTTCTGAATAAAGGGCGGGTAGATAACACTGGGATCAATTTTGCATGTACATGCATGTTGATCACAGTCCACACTTCCAGCCAAAGAACAAAAGGTATCAGACATTTCTATTTTATAGTAAGTAAAGTAAGGTATCAGACATTTCAGATTTATAGAAAGTAAGGTAAAATGACAAGATTTGGTTATTAAAATACAATAATATAGCAAAGTACTCTGACGAGAAAATTAGACAATTTCAAACTGAAAGCATTTTGCAAACGACAAATTAACTGTGACTCATAAACTTAGAGTTCTCTTTAGAAGGGTTGAGAAACATAGTGGGAGAAGGAGAATTTGCTGTTAACCAGCATTTTCCCCTTCTCTCACAATGTTTCAAAAATTCTTTTCCTTAAAGAAAAAAAAAAAATAAATAAATAAACATGCTTAAATTGAAAGCATTTTGCAGACGACGAATTAACTGTGGCTCAAAAACTTAAGATTCTCTTTGGAAAGGTAGAAAACATAGTGGGACAAGGAAAATATGCTGTTAACCAGCATTTTTCTCTTCTCTCACAATGATTTAAAATTTTCTTTGCCTTGGAGTCATTAAAAGTATACTAGTATAAAACCAAGGCAAGCAGGGGATATGAATTGGTTTGCGTGCATAAACTCCCGCATGTATATTGCGCCCATTCGGTATTCTACCAGAGGGTTTCCTGAGGACATATCCACAAACTGACCGACTGTACCACGATGTACCCCTCGTCACGGCAAGGTATTCCAAGGAGTAATATTGATTTTATGAAGCAGTAAATTTTTTTTTACCGAAATACGCATTTAATGACGGAGAAAGACGAGTGGGGAAAAAACCAGCAAAAACTTAACGTTTTGAAGGTAAACAATCAACAAAACTCGTAATTCGTCAGGAATTCCTCTCCCAGGGGGTTTACCGATGACATACCGGTATCTAACGACTGACCGACTGACTCAGGGTGTATTCTTTAACCCTTTACCAGACAATCCGGGGTTTTTACGACCCTGGGGAAGAGGCCTTTTGAAAGCATTTTCTTCTTTTCCCGCAATTTTTTCTTCCCTTCCAAACGGCAAATTTCAGTCTTTGAGTCATGTGTAATTTGTCGTCTGCAAATGCTTTCAATTTAGAAAAGTCTAAAATTTTGTCGTTTGGTAAAGAGTTACGGTAAAAAATCCACAGAGTTCGCTATTCCAAGCTCTTTCCACCAGCTGATATTATAGCTTTAACCATTAACTCTTTACCAAACGACAAAAAAAGATGACTGGTCCAAATTGAAAGCATTTGCAGATGACAATTGAAATGTGAATCAAATGATGTAAATTGTCATTGATAGGGTAGAAAACATTGTGGGAAAAGGAGAAAATGCTGGTTACCAGCATTTTCTCCTTTTCCTACAATGTTTTCAAAAAGGCTTCTTCCTCAGGGTCGTTAAAAGTCGGGATTGTGTGGTAAAGGGTTAAAATGCTTAATCCTTATTCTGCTAAATAAAAGAAATGAAACTTTCAAGCCGATAATAAAAACCCCAATTTTCCTATTTTTAAAGATATTTTTGGAGGAGAGATATCTCCTTATCGGACAGTGCAGATTAAGATCCGACTGCTCGTTCTGTGCAGCCTGATCTTGATCTACGATGTCCGCGAGGTCAGTGAGTCGCGCTTGGCAACCTAAGAGTTAATAAATGAAACGAAATTTTCGTTCGATTCAGTGGTAAAAACCCAAATATTGCGATTTCAAAGTTGTTTTCACTGAAATGAAAATACCGTGTCGGACAGTTTAGATCAAAGATCAGACTGCACCGTTTATGCAGTCTGGTCTTAATCTATATCTTCGGCAAAAAACGCACCTAGTCGTGCTTAGCAGCCTAGGGGTTAAGGTTTTTTCTAGTCATGGGGACACCTCATATATAAAGAGTTTTATCGTGTTTTCGTGGGTAACAGGCAGGTGCTGTGCAGTGCTTTGCAGTGCTTTGGGTACGGACACCGAGCGCCTCTCCCTCCCGCATGGCCATATTCCTAGGTCGGGATCTTACCAGGGTTTCTTGACAAAAAATCTAATAACTGACTGATGGACTCACCGAGAGGTACTGGGTACACCAAGAATTTTCGAACAGTAACTTTATAAAACTTGACATTTTAAGACAAAAATAAAAGAGTAAAGAAAAATCAAAGACTTTTTTTTTTTCAGGGTAAAAATAAATCCACAGATTTCAGCATTTTAAGATTTTTTTTTTTTGGGGGGGGGGGGGGGGGGCTTAGCTGAATGCGCTGGCTTTTAACCTACTACTTGGTACAGATAAAGAATGACTAGATGGTAATTTGCGATTGGTCAAAAAGTGCACATGTTGATTAGGCGGGTCCCTGCTGGCATATTTGCTTGCACATTTATGAAATCAATATTAACAAACGTTGCTCCTGCTGATCGATACCCGGGGGTCTTGATTTATACCATCGCAAAAGCGTTACTCAATAACCCAAAACTGCTCTTCAACAACAACAACAACAAAACAGTGAAGAAAGAGAGGCAATTGCTCGTGAGGTTACTTTTCATTATTTTACTTCATTTTGAGCACAAAAGAGTTTCAATATTCATATTCCAGTAACTCTAACGCCGTCTATCTTTTAAAAAAAATTATTGCTACTTGATAATATTACAATTTTAAAATTGTTTTATACTACGGCAACAGTTCCCTTATTGACGTCTTTCTCGAGTTTCTTTGGTAGGTATAACAGGCATGGGATGTGCAGTGCCTTGCGCAAGGTCCCTCCCGCCATGACTATTGTCCGCAGTCGTGTGCATACCACGGTACGTATTCACCAACCCTTATTAATCAAAGCGCTGACGCACTGAAGGCAGCGGGTTTGTGCCAGCTACAGATCTTATTACTTTCTTTGCACAGGTTTCCTTTATACTTGACTTGAAGTAAAAAGGTGCCTTAATCGATCTGCAAACAGTATAGACTTAGGTCAGCCTGTGCAGGCAGTCAGTCTGTGCAGTCTTCACAGGCTGACCTGGGCTGAAACTTTTCGCCATTGGTCCATTTTCTGTACATCGAAGGGTCGGTCTATGGATCAATAATTATTTATGTTTTGCTTGGTATAATCCATCACGAGGATGCAAGAAGCCCCCTTTTGCCAAAGCACAGCTCATTTGTTTGTGGCTAAAATAAAGATAAAATCTAGTACATGAGCACAGGCAGAAAACAAGACTTGAATAAATGATATTAATCCTTTCCAAAACAATCCCAAGTTTTTATGACCCTGTGGAAGAGGCCTTTAAAGACATTTGTGGAAATGGAGAAAGTGCTTCTAACCAATGTTTTCTATTATATCAATCGGTAACATTTATGAAATTCTTGAAAGGTATCTTAAAGTACTGAAAACCAGTCTTAGTATAATTTTGAGGTTTTACACCTCAAAATCCTTGTAGGCCAAATAATGTGCTTTATAAAAGTTTTGCCGATCCCTTTTAAGGAGTTTGTAGCTCAAAGACTTGAAGTTGGTACCGCTGGTTTAAATTTCCAGCATGGTCTTCTTTCTGATCCACTTATCATTTTTGCCATGTTGTTATTCAGTGCATGACCTTAAGGAAATAGCCAAGAAACGCATGCATAGGTACACTGGCAGCTGTTATGACCCAAGCTGTTTAAATTTCATTAACCGCTAATAAATTATACTGAAAGAAGCCATTTGCAGACAAAAATTGAAACATGGCTCAAAAACAGTGTACATCTTTGATAGGGTAGAAAACATTGTTGGAAAAGGAGAAAATGCTGCTTACCAGCATTTTCTCCCATTCCTACAATGTTTGTAAAAAGTTATGTTCTAAGGGTCGTTAAAACATGAGATTGTGTTGTACAAGTAAATGCATAATATAATTTGCAGTTATAACTACTTTTAACTCTTTACCACTCAATGCCGACTTCTAACAACCTTGAGAAAAAAGCCTTGTGAAAACAGTCTGGGAAAGGAGAAAATGCTGGGAACCAGCATTTTCTCTATTATCCACAATGTTTTCTATCCTATAAAATAAAACTTGTACCATTTCAGCCACAATGAAATTGTCGTCTGCAAATGCTTTCAGTTTGAACACAGCTGAAATTTTGCCGTCTGCCAAAGGCTTAATGGGTGACTTTTCGTGTAACATCGCCTGTCATAGCCGAATCCGTACGACTTTGGCGATAAAAGGCGATGTTACACGAATCCCATTACGATGCCCTATGCTCAAAATTCATCATGCAAACAAACACCGACAAGAAAAAGTCGATGCAAAGAATCAAAGTCGCCGCAAATTTTTTTTATTTAATGCTTCAAGAAAGCCAGGGCAAATAAGTAAATGTCAGTTTTCATCAGCAGATTTTTTTAACACATTATGAAATTGATGTGACTGTGAATCTATATCAAAAGTTGTCTTCTGTTACAGTATCTAATACCCTCGCATAGCGCTCTCTGAACTCTTTTCCAAACGAAAAATATCAGACTCTTCCAAATTCAAAGAGTTGACAGACGACAATTTAAAAAGCTGCAAAAATGGTAGAAAATTCGCTAGTAGTGGGGGGAAAAGTATTTGTTAAAGGAGAAATTGCTTATAACGAGTAATTTCTCCTTATCCAACATGTTTTTCCAAAAGAATTTGACAGCGCACGTGATAACCCGCGTTTGTTTGGGAAAGTGTTGAAAACAGGGCCAAGTTACTAAAATGTTGCTGTCCTAGGATAGTATGATTCAAGAGAACGTAAGTTTGCAAGGCATGCTTTCAATTTAAACAAGTCTAAAACTATACTGTTTGGTGAACGCTGTTAATAAAGAATATTGGTTTTGCATTGCGATTTATGAACAACACAGCGAAAAACTGGTCTCTCTCCAGATTTTTTCCAACAAAGTACATGTAAATTTATCTAGAACTTGGTGAGAAATAAACAAAAGGGTTCTAAACAATCTTTGTTTTAAAAACTAAACTTAGAAAGAAGTAACCAATAATGGTTAGATACAATCATAACCATCATACTCGTTCTTCGGCGGAATTTAACACAATTTCAGCAATGTACAATTTTAGCGGTGGTCATTCAACAAAAAACACAAATAGTAGGAAAAACTAGGTACTAAATAATCAAAATGATAATTAAACCTGTGTACGAAATGACGAAAGTGGATACGAAATGACCAACTGGATACGAAATGACCAAAATAGAAAGTATAGGTAGGTACGAAATGACCAAAATCGTATCTACGAAATGACCTAGGTACGAAATTAACTAGGTACGAAATGACTGGAAACCTGTACAGCCTTGACCAATGGAAACAAGGCATTTATTTGGATGAGTCCATTTCTCGCGAATAGCGAAAATAAAAGTAATACTTGGGCGGATTTTTTGATGTTGTAAGTATTAACAGAGCAAAAATAGTATCGTATTGTATATACTTCGTAGTTTAAGAATGAATTAAAAAGCCAGTTTAAGGCGAAGTAGAAAGATTCCTTGTTAACCTTAACACCCCTATAAAAAAGAAATTCCCATTGTCCATGTCCTAACTCGAAAAACTATCAAAAATATAGTCGCGCGCTTCTGCGCGGCGACTAATAAAAACTTTTGCTCTGAAAATATTTTCTTTTGCACTTTTTCGGTCTATGTAGATACCGACGCCCTCTTTCCGTTTCTATTCTACAGTAAAATTACGGATGAACTCGTAAGGTGTAAGGCAGTTTTGAAAGGGTGTCGTCTGCGCGAGTAGCGCGTATTTATACATGATCGTTTGTGTATTCATGGAGGAACTATTTAGTCAAGTGTAGGAATCAAGTTTTGTTTACCTCGCGTATCCAGGAAAAAGCTGCCGGATGCAAGAATTCTCGACCTAGATAAATATCGTAAGCGTTGAAAATCAGTAACTCATACCTGGGGACTATGACAGCGGGTTTCACCCGCTGCCAAAAACATTCTTAGGCTTATTCACAAGAATTTTCTAAAAATAGATAGAAATACATCTTCTGACTGGCTGCACCAGATGGTACAACTTAAAAGTACAATGTATTTGCAGCGGACAATACTTTTATGACGCAAAAGCTGAATTTTGTAATGAAGGAAATATTGTAGGAAAAGGAGACAATGCTGGTTAAAACACGGGATTGTTTTCCCATTACCTTACAATCCCGACTTTTATCGACCCTGTGACATTATATTTTTGAAAACACTTTGTGGAAAAAGGAGGAAATGCTGGTAACCAGCATTTTCTCCTTTTCTCACAATGTGTTCTAACCTATCAAGGACAGATTCCAGCATTTGAGGTACATTTAATTTGTCGTCTGCAAATGCTTTGAACTTGGTCCAGTCTAAAGTTTTGTCGTTTTGTAAAGAGTTAAGTAAGTATATGAAGGGTCGACAAAACATCAATCTGTCGGCCATTGCCTGTGTATAAGTTCGAAATAATATTTACAGAGTAAATACGGTAGTAATTGGTCCTCAAGAGTCGTTTTAAAACAGGGCACGTATTCCCCAACCGTTCTGAATTACATACTTTGATTTTTTTTTTTTTATTCTGACATTTTGAAAGTAAAACAGCATTTCTGATTGGCTGAATTATTTGGTTTAGCCAATTAGGAATTGCGTTACTTTACCGAATCCTTTCCTAACATGGCGACAAAGTTGTGACTTTTCAGAATCTATTTAAGCATTTGCAGACAACAAATATAACATCTCTCAAAAGTTGGAAATTGTTTTTACTGCGATAGGAGAAACCAGTGTGGAAAAGCAGAAAATGCTAGTTGCCATCAATTTCTCCTTTTCCTACATTTTTTTTAAACGCCTTACAGTTTAGGATAGTTTAAAGTCAGGATTGAATGGTAAAGGTCTCTTCTTATGATGTATATGAGCCATTCTCTGGCAAAAGGGGGCTTAATGCATCTCCGCGATGCGTAATACCAATCAGGCCATTACGGATCCATAATAGCCATGTTTTCAACAACCGACTGAGTCATGAGGTAGACTGGTCCTTGGACATACAGAAAATTGACCAATAGCGAAAAGTTTCGGCCCAGGTCAGCCTGCGCGGACTGCACAGGCTGACCTTGGTCGACACTTTTCGCATATGAATTAAGCGCCCTTTTCACGGAGCATGGATCAGTCATGTGGTTTAATTCTTAACCATTTATTTAGATGCCCCTTTTTCAGCCTTGGAAATAAATTTATTGATTCGTTAAACTGCCTTCACTGTGTAAAGAAACTACAGCTGCTCCCCAGTGGTGCGGATTTATGAAGGTAAACCAACGAAAAAATGATGATGATGATGATGATGACGACGACGACGACGATGATGACGATGTTCCTGCTACTGCTGCTGATGATGATGATGAAACAGGACACATTCAGGAAAGCCAGATGCTATACTTACGGTTTCAGGTTGTATCGTCCGGAATGCGGGTGATTCGCAAACGCCCCGGGATATCGGGTAGAAGTTCCTGGATGAACAAATGCCGGGTTATCGAGTTCGCCTTCATGAGCGTCTGCGTTCATGTCATAGAACGTGGCCGACTTCTGAAAGATATGAAAAGAAACATCTATAGACTTCTTTGTCTGTATGGTTGAATAGACGCTTGTCCGAAAGGAAGAAGACATTTCAAAACATTGTGCAAAAAGGAAAAAACCGCTCGAAACGAATTTTTTCGGCGTAGCTGAATTTGCTGGTTTTTGACCTACTTTTTGGTGTTGATAACAAATGAATTAATAGAAATTTGTGATTGGTAAAAAATGAAGACATTTTTATTCTTAGGACCCGAGTGGTAAAAAAGGTAGACATGTTCATTCTAAAGGCCATTGCCTATTTGCTGGCAAATTTACCCCGTCTTTCTTTTTTAAAGATATTTCTTGTTTCAAAATTTTCTCATTAGATCTATGCTTTCTATTGTAAAAATGCCCTTTTCATCATTTTAGCCAGGTCACCATTGTCGTGTACCATAACTTTCAATATGAACCAATCTAAACTTTTATCGTCCGGTTAAGAGTTTGAAATTCGAACAATTACGCAGACTCGAGTCAGTAAATTTTTGCATGTGAAATGAGCCATACTCTGTGAAAAGTGAGCTTAATGCATCTGCGAAAAGTATCGACTCAGGTCAGCCTGCGCAGTCCGCTGACCTGGGCCGAAGCTTTTCGCTATTGGTCAATTTTCCAAGGACTGGTCAACCTCATGATTCAGTCGGCTGTTAAAAAAAGTAGCTATTATGGACCCGTAATTATATAATGACTTGATTGGTACAATACATCACGGAGATGTATTAAGCCCCCTTTTCCCAGAGCATGTCTCATATATTTTGACGGTTACGCGATAAAAAAAAAATTGAAAAAAAAAACGGAAAATTGAACACCATTCTGAAACTAATGATTACACAAACCAGGGACGGAAACCAACATTTTCTGCAGTCACATAGCTTTTATTTTTACCTTCTAAATACAATTCCCATCGATTAAAGCACCTTTAATTTTTCAGCTCAAAATGCTTTCAATGGAAAAAAAAAAAAGTCTAAAAATTTCGTCTTCATATAAAAAATTTAATCGACTGTCCGGTAGTTTGATAGAAAAAAATATTCTGATGGTAAATCATTTAATTATGTGCCAAGGGGTTTTTATGCAGTTGTAAAAAGTATCGACCCAGGTCAGCCTGCGCAGTCTGCACAGACTGACCTGTGTCGAAACTTTTTGCTCTCGTTAAATTTTCTGCATCTTCAAGGACCATTCTACCTCATTATTCAGTCTGTTGTTGGACAAACAGGATTTTATGGATTCATAATGATGTAATGACTTACGAGTTATAATGCATCACGGAGATGCATTAAAGTCCATTTTTGCAAGAGAATGGCGCACACGAATATTAACCCTTACGCTGCTAAGCCCGATTCACTGACCTTTTGCGGACAGCGTAGATCAAGATCAGACTGCACAGAACGTGCAATCTGATCTTGGATCTACACTGTCCGATAAGGAGATATCCGTCCTCCACATATATCTTTGAAAAGGCAAAACGTGGATTTTTGTTATCGCCTTGAAAGTTTCATCTCGGTTATTTCGCAGGATAAAGGTTAAAGAAAACTATACAGAAGAACCCTATCTTTAAGAAAAAAAAATTAAAAAAAAATTTTTTGAAGCTATCGTATTTCAAATACATCTTGAATTTGTCACAACCCATTAACGTGTAACCCGGCTGACCTTTTCCCCTTAACTTGCTAATTAAGTCAAAAGAAACATTCAAACCGATAGTAAAAAGCCATATGTTGCTACTTCAAAGTTATTTTTTGAGGGGGAATATACCTTCTTTCATGACAGCGTGGATCCAAGGTCACACTGCACGTTCTGTGATCTACACTATTCGCAAAGGGTCCTCTAGTCGGATTTAGCAGCCTAAGAGTTAACTTTACACATTCTAGAGCAAAGAAATCTTACCCTTTAACCCTTTACCACACAATCCCGACTTTTAACAAAATGAGATAGAAGCCTTTCGAAAACATAGAGGGAAAAGGAGAAAATGCTGGTAACCAGCATTTTCTCCTTTTCTCACAATGTTTTCTACCTTTCCCAAAACAAATTGCAAATTTTCAGTCACATTTATTTTGTCGTTTGCAAATGCTTTCATTTTGGGCTAGCCTAAAATTTTGAGTTAAGCGACATGAACGAAAACATCGGCTTTTTGCGGACGGCATAGACCAAATTCAGACTGCACAGAACATGCAGCCTGATCTCAGGTCTTAAACGTCAGCTTGTTTCATAGTCTAAGTTTAAGTGGACTATATTTTCAGCCCTCGGTAGAGGACGGGTTCTATACGCTTGGTACTGAAAAGGTTAACTAATTTAACCTTTAGGTTGCTAAGCGTGACTCTCTGACCTTTTGCGGACAGTGTAGATCAAGATCACACTGCGCAAAACGAGCAGTCTGATCTTGGATCTACACTGTCCGATATGGAGATATTTTTTTCTCCAAACAACAAGTTTGAAATAGCGCTATTCGAGTTTTTACTATAGGCTTGAAAGTTTCACTTAATTTATTTTAGCAGGATAAGGGTTAAGATACTAGTATGAGAAATAATGAATGAATCTACATCGTAATAAAGTTTAAATGATCTTGAGTTACTAAGTGAACAAGTTATTATCTTTATTAGAGTCCCATTTATGCAAAAAGACATTTACAAATAACATTAATGAAGACAGGGAGGTACACGTACATGACCATTCAATACAGAATTAACAGGCTATCAGATCTATTTTAAAAATAGTGCATAAACATTTTATACATTTTAAATGAGTGGTAACCGGTAAGATTCTAAATGAATGGTAACCGGTAAGATTCTAAATGAATGGTAAACGCTAAGATTTTAAATGAATGGTAACCGCTAAGATTCTAAATGAATGGTAACCGCCAAGATTCTAAATGAATGGTAACCGCCAAGATTCTAAATTAATGGTAACCGGTAAGATTCAGACGCTAATTGTGCCATGAAACACGTAGTGCTTAACTCTCTATCAAACGACAAAATTTTAGACTTGTCCAAATTGAAAGCATTTGCAGACGACAAATGAGATGAAACTCAAATGATGATTTCTGTCTTTGACAAGTTAGAAAACATTATGGGAAAAAGGAGAAAATGCAGGTTACCAGCATTTTCTCCTATTCCCACAATGTTTTCAAAAGCCTTCTTTTTCAGGGTCGTTAAAACTCGGAATTGTGTGGCAAAGAGTTAAAACATATTTAAAAATTACAGTTTATAACTAGTTATATTAACCCTTTACCACACACCAAAAATATAGACTTGTTCAAATTGAAAGCATTTGCAGACGACAATTTCAGTATGGCTCAACTGATCAAACTTGCATTAAAATGAGTAAAAAACATTGCGGGAAAAGGAGAAAATGCGGGTTAGCAGCATTTTTCTCCTTTTCACACAATCTTTTCAAAAGCTTTCTTTTTTAGGGTCCTTAGAACTCGGGATTTTGTGGTAAAGGGTTGAAATGAGGGTCGCTTGGACCGTAAATTCTCTGCTGAATCAACCGAAAAAAGAAACAAATGAGCAGCATGGAAATAAACGTGTTATTATTTACAGAAATAAATAGACGGTAGGTTAAGAATATCTATATTTAGATAGGTTCTGGCATATATTTTACAGAATAAAATACAGCAGGCTTAGTTGATCGGATTTGCTTACAAGTAAAAAGTAAAAAAAAAAATAAAAGTAAAAAGTCTGGTTGAACTTTCGTTGCTTTTTCTAAATAAATTGCAAGTTGACGGTTAGAATATTCGCTAATTTTCTCGCTAATTCGGTTTACCGTTATAATTAACCCTCGGGCTGTTGAGCGCGACTCGGTGCTCTTTTGCGAACAATGTAGATCAAGATCAGACTGCACGGAACGAGCAGTCTGATCTTTGATCTACACTGTCCGATACTATATTTTCTTCACGGTGAAATCAACTTTGAACTCGCAACATATATATATTTTTTTCTTTCTTTTTAACCATCGACTTAAAAAATTCATTTAATTTATTTAGCAGGATAAAAGTTAATATTAGTTTACTTGATCGGAGGGAGTCTTATCTCAAGGTATACACAAAAATGAAATTAAACCAGCTAAAAAAAAAAAAAAAAAATAGATAAATGGAATAATGAAAAAAGATAAATGAACTGACAGAAAAAATGTTTTGAAAGAAAAATGTTGTCCAATGAACGCCTAAACGATTTTTGTGATTTAATTTTTATCGATTACATTTTGTTTTAAATAATTAGTTAAAATCTATTTTGTTGTCATCTTGATACAAAGCATACACTATACGTACATTACATGAAAAAAGATACAAATGAGACGAAAGGGTATGGGCACAAGTTCTCGAAACTTAGATTCGGCCGTACCTTTTAAGTAATCTACAACTGACTATGAGAGAGAGCGTCTCCTATGATTCTGAAATTGTAACAAAATATTTCTGATCTTTACTTGCAAAAAAAGAAAACAATTATGCTCCAGCTGTTCTCAATAATTTTAGTTATTTACCGCAAAAAAACCTGAAAACTGCAATATTTCTTTTGTCTTTCTACCATAGGCAAAACGCTCATATATTTTATCATTACAATAATGCGTTTTGGGTAGATAAAAAAACCGCTAGAAAAATATCCAAATACTTCACCAGATTCATATTGTTATTTCTTAAGTATAAGATAGCTATTTTCACTTACATTTTTACGACGACTATGATATTCGTGTTCTTCCATCTTCAGGGTTTACCCCGCACCCAAGAAAGTACGAAGAATAAGTGCCAGCGGCGCATTTATACAAGCTAGATGAATAAAAAGGTCACTTGAACTTGACATTGACCTGACTGCGCGCAAAAAAATAATTCAGCTCGTCTGGTGATATAAACTCTTCACCAGACCAGTCCATGTGCTTGACGCTTTATCAAACGACAAAATTTTTGACTTGTCCAAATCCAAATAACTTGCAGACGACAAATTAAATGTAGATCGAATGTCTTTCAAAAGGAAGAAAACAAAGTGGAAATAGGAGAAAATGGGTTAAAACTCGGGATTGTTTGGTAAAGGGTGAAAACATTTGCAGACGACGGAATTTTAGATTTTTGTAAACTGAAAACATTTACAGAAAACAGATTAAGTATGGTTAAAATGTTGAGCCTTGTCTTTGAAGAGTAGAAAACATTGTAGAAAAAGGAGAAAATGCTGGTTACCAGCATTTTCTCCTTTTCCCGAAATGTTTTTTTTTTTAAGCCTTTTTCCCTATGAACGTTTTAACAAAGGGTCGACTGTTAAAGTTGATTGGTTGATTGTATGGTATTTAACGCCGTTTCCATCAATATTTTAGTTACATCGCGAAACCAGAGCACCTATCCATGCTTTCCTTGTATTTCTTTTTACCAGTACTTCACACAATATTCTAGTCTGGTACCCCGCCGTACTACAAGAGTACGTCAGGCAAAGCGCAATAATGGCTTCCGCCCCTCCCCTTTGGTAATATGCAGAGGAGACGGGATATTCACATGATCAAATTGGATCATAGGCTGAATTCGAAACAGATCGCTTGCAATAAAGTCATGGCAGTGAGTTTTTCTACATGTCGTTCTTATTTAGCGATAAAAACTACATATCAGAAATGCTGTAAGTATCCGAAATGTCAATGGACCTATATAATGTCCGAAAACAGGGCTACTTTTAAAATGATTCATAGTCGAATTTATACTTAAACCATACCCCAACAGCATGTTTTAGATTCGGTTATGCATTTTTTGTACAAAATTGATCTCATTTTATTAACTGATCAAACTGGATCAGATGAAATTGGGGAAAATGGGGAAGTATGTAAGGGTACACTTCGGGACACCTAGGAGGCGCCATTATTGCGCTTTGCCTGACCCGATAACGTAGTGGTAGGGGCAGGTAATCCAGACTAACAATATTCCTCTAAAGCCACTGGCTGCTTTCTCACAATTCCATCGTCGAAACAATGATCAGCGGTGTGAGAGAAATGAATCCTGTCGCAATGACTATCATCAATCCCCGGAAAGAAATTTGCCGAACCAGGAATTCGAACCAGCAACCCTTGGTCTCAAGTCCTGTGTGCTACCGACTAATCTACTGGGACCCGGCAGTAAATGTAGCATAAACGTAGCATAAAAGTTTATCTCTCACTTTGGCGACAGTAACGAACATTTGAAATTGAATACTTAACTCAAATTTTATCCTCAATCCTCGAAAAGAAATTTGCCGAACTGAAAATTCGAACCAGCGACCCCCTGGTCTAAAGTCCTGTACGCTGCGCTACCGGAGCTTGGCTTGTTTCGTAAAGGATCAACTCTTTCAGCGCACAATTTTAATCCTTAGGCTACCAAGCAAGACTCAACATTTTGCGGACAATTTAGATCAAGATCAGACTGCACAGAACGTGCAGTCTGATCTTGGACCTACACCTTCCAATAAGGAAATATTTCTCTCTCTCTCTTTAGAAAAAAATAGTTTGAAAAAACAACATTCGGGTTTTTGAAGGTTACATTTAACTCTTTACCAAAAGGCAACATTTAAGACTTTCCCAGTTTGAAATCATTTTCAGATGACAAATCAAATGAGGTTCAAATATTTTGAATTTTTTTCTTGATAAATTAGAAAACATTGTAGGTAAAGGAAAAAATGCTGGTTACCAGCATTTTCTCCTTTTCCCACAATGTTTTCAAGAGGTTTCGTCCTCAGGCTCGTTAAAACTTGGGATTGTGTGGGATTGTGTCGTAAAAGGTTAACGTATTCAGCCGCTGAGGTCAAAGGTTAACTTGCGACCTCTTTCGACGGCTGACAGTTCAATCCACAGAAATCAGAGATGGCTGGTGAAATTAAATCCCTTTAAATCTAAGTCTTTGTTAATATCCCGTAAACGTATTAAACCTGCTCATCCGGTTCTGTCTATGTCAAATGTTGTTATTCCGTCAGTTCAGTTTCATAAACACCTTGGTATTTATGGCCCGGTCCCACTGCACTTACGGATGCAAAGAGGATGTAAAACGTAAAAAAAATCTTGCCATCCGTTGGAAAACGCTATGCATCCGTTGTGTACTCATTGCATACGTGTTTCATACGCTCTTTTCCATCGAGCATCCGTCCACTGTGATTTCATCCGCGCAAGAAGTTTTGAGCTGCACAAAACTTTTAGAACGGATGAACTTTCCGCCGTGTTCGATGTAAATCCGCGACATATACGAGCAGCAAACGTTCTATGTCCGTTATCATCCGTTAAACGTCCGCTGTATCCTCTCTGCATCCTCTGGGCATCCTCGCAACTCACATCCGCTGCAGCTGAAAACGGAGAGAGAGGGGGGAAAGATAAGGTACATGGAACGTCTATACATCGTAAGTAGCACGGAAATAGAAAGGATGTAAGCGTATGCATCACGTATATAAAATATTCAAAACGGACAAAGCCCTTGTATCTGGGATGTATCTCGTATATTTAGGATGTCTGTAGTATGTCTAGAGTATGTAGATGGTCACCTAGCGGACAACCGGTATTTTGTATAAAAGGGAAGAGAAAATCATCTGGATCTCAGTATGAGTCGAGCAACCGTGGTGTACAGACCTCATCACCTTTGGTCTTGTTCTTCAACATCATCAATTGTTCTCCACCATGGATGATCGAAGAGTCCATATTATAGCTGCACTCATTCAACAGCAGAACCACAGCCTGTTAAGACTGTATCAAGTTTTAGACAGAAGGAGACGTCCAAAAGCTGTGTGGGTCCGTGGATGCATCGTGAGAAGATGAAGTAGAGATGTATCGATGTAGCCGCCAGCAGGTCTTTACGCTTTATGCTGACTGCGTGCGTGCTGCATCCTTTTTTATCCGCGGAGCGGACGCAATTCATACCCCACGCATGCGCAGTGAACGGTTTGCATCCGATATACATCAGCGCGGCATCCCCTTTGTTTCCGTTAGGAGTACATGGTGTATCCGTTTCATCCGCTAGGCTTCCGATGAACATCCGTTTAATATCCCCGCTACATACTACCAACGTCCGTTCTTTTCCGTTCTGTTTTCGCAAACTTTCGCCATTTTTGTCCATTTCTGGACAGAAGGAGACGTCCAAGAGCTGTGTGGGTCCGTGGATGCATCGTGAGAAGATGAAGTAGAGATGTATCGATGTAGCCGCCAGCAGGTCTTTACGCTTTATGCTGACTGCGTGTGTGCTGCATCCTTTTCTATCCGCGGAGCGGACGCAATTCATACCCCACGCATGCGCAGTGAACGGTTTGCATCCGATATACATCAGCGCGGCATCCCCTTTGTTTCCGTTAGGAGTACATGGTGCATCCGTTTCATCCGCTAGGCTTCCGATGAACATCCGTTTAACATCCCCGCTACATACTACCAACGTCCGTTCTGTTTTCGCAAATTTTCGCCATTTTTGTCCATTTCTGGAGCGGATGAAAACGGATGGAGCCACCCCCGAAATTTTGCTCGTCCGCTGTGTCCTTTTTGCATACGTTTTGTGTCCATTGGCCAGTGGGACCGGGCCTTTATCTATCTTGTGATGGAACTTGGGATCAACAAATGCAGACTGTTGTTGAAAAGGCGTGGAAAAGAATTGGTGTCTTACGACGTTTGAAATTTCAGCTTGATCGAGTCTCACTTCAAACCATAAATTTCTCATTTATAAGACCAATTCTCGAATATGGAGACACCATTTGGGACAACATGCATGAGTACCAAAAAGAAGAACTTGACAAGATTCAAAACGAGGCAGCCAGGATTGTTACAGGGTGTACTAAGCTCGTGTCTATTGCAAACCTTAGTAAAGAAACGGGTTGGGAAACACTGAGAGAGCGTAGGAAAAACACAAACTTATTATTTTTTTTTTTCAAAATGGTACATGGTCTTGTTCCAAACTACTTATGTTTTCTTGAATACCATTTGCAGTCTTACGGATTACAATCTTCGTAATTCGAACGATTTGGCTAATATCGTCTGCAAAACTAACTTTTATATGAAATCGTTTCTACCTTCAGCAGTAGATGCGCGGAACTGTTTGCCACAATCTACAAGAGAGACAGACTCTCTCTCATCTTTTAAACGCATGTTGAATAAAGATAAACCGGTTCCCTACAAACTGTTTGTTTTTTTAATGGGGAAAAAAGACTGCAGGTTATACATACTTGTCTTAGAAATAAATGTAGTGAATTAAAACAACACTTCTTCTGGAAAAATATTGTAGAAATCCGTCTTTGTAATTGCGGGGAAATAGAATCTGATAAACGCTACTTTTTCGATTGAAGATTATATCTTAATATCAGGTTAGCATTCAGACAATGTATCAGTGAAATATCTGATTATAATATTGATACCGTCCTATTTGGTGATAACAATCTCTCCCTTGCAGAAAATAAAAAAAATATTTAATGCAGTTCATGTTTTCATTGAGAGTAGTGGTACAGATTCGCTTGAGTTTCAATTTATATTGAATATACCGACGGTGCATCTTTTTTCACATTGTACTGCCGCGGACATAGATACACATATATAATTTAATTTTTCAATTTTTCCCTTCACTCTGCTCAGTCTCCTAAGATCATTCCTTTCTTTATACTTCTTTTCTGACAATCACTCTCTGAAATCTTCACTTTCAGTTTAAATTTTTGGTGTATATTCATTTTATCTGACTTACTATAATTGTTATATCACATGACTGTTTTTAGGGAGAAGAACTATATAAGCTTTTATGCTTCCGTTCTAATCCTTTTCGTAATGCTTTGTTGGACTCGATGTAACATATGGAAATATACTGAATAAAATATGTTTAAACTAAACTCAGAGTCATCCTTTGTCTACTTGACGAAACATGCAGACGCTATCAATCTAAGATCAGACTGCAGTCTGACCTTGACATTTGCCGACCTAAACTATTGATTGTATGATTGGCCGTTGTTTTACGCCGTTATCAACATTGTTTCGGTTATATCACTGCGACAGCTCACATATTCATGTTTTTCCTTGGCGTCACCAGTACTAGGGTAGGGTTCTAAAGTCTCTTGCCCAAGGACACTCCCACCAAAGGCCCAGTGGATCGAGTGAGGCTCGAACCCGGGGCCTTCAGGTCACGAGTCCTACACTTTACCACTGAGCCACGCAGGACTCCCTTTGCCGACTTCAAAATAAATAGATTGCGCTGACAAGATTTTTATCGTGAAGCAGAAAGTTTTTTTAAAACCACTGTGGGAAAAGGAGAGAGTTATTGGTTATCAGTAGTTCCTCCTTTTCCTTCATTGATTTCTACCTTAGGGAGACAAAATATCATTATTTGTGTTATACTTGGTATGCTGTCTGCAAATGCTTTCATTTCGGAAAAATCTTAAATGTTGTCTTTGGTTAACTTATTGCCAGATGGCAAAATTTTAGAACTGTCCAAATCGATAGCATTTACAGACGACCAATGAAATGTGGCTCGGAAGACGGATTTGTGCCTTTTAAAAAGTAGAAATCGTGCTGGTTACCAGCATTTTCTCCTTTTCCAACAATTTTTCCTAGAAACCTATTTTTCTCAGGTTCGTGAAAACTTGTAATTGTGTGGTGAAGATCGCGAAGAGTTAAAACATTTTAATAGATGCTTCTCTAATCATTTTTTTCAACTTGAAATTCATGCATCCAAAAGAATGTCCTTGATTTCATGTCAGGTTTGATGACAATATGGCACAAAGCACAATATTGTACAAGGCACGCAAAGTAGCTAAGTGCCTGAATTTTGTTATTTGATATTGAAAACATAATGCGATTGCCTATTTTTTTTGGGGGGGGGGGGGTGGGGGAGGGGGGAGGGAAATCCTCCGTCTAAAAATAGACAGGAAGGACACGATTCAATGGTTGTTGAAAGTTGTGAAGTGGTTCTAATGAATTTTCTAATCGAGCAAAATGACCATGAAGTGAATTTACCGACTGATAAACCTACTGTATGTAAATATCTAATGGCCCCCTGTAATTCGCAGCTCCCAACAAAAAATGAGTTGGGAGCATGAAATAAATAGAATATCTGGTTTTTTTTTTTTTTCAGTGAAAGATCGAAATTTATTTCATCTCGTGAACATCATACGGTAATATTTTCACGAGTGGCGAGGCCACTCGTGAAAATATTGCCGATGATGCTCACTCGATCTTTCACCAAAAAAAAAAAAACCAAATATCCTCTATTTCTAAACTGCACCCGTAGCCTTTAGATTTTGTAAGTAACGCAACTTCTGGTTGGTTGAACTTTTCGGTTAAATATTTGATCTATGCTCTGGAGAAAGAATTAAATGCATATTCGTGATGCACTATACTGAGCATTTCATCACAGAAGTATAGATCCATTAAATCCATTTTGTCTAACAACCGACTTTATCACGAGGTAGACTGGACAGGCTAACCTGGTCGAACCTTTTTGCAAATACATTAGAACTTTTTTTTTTTTAAACAGAGAATGGCTTATGTAATAATGGCGATTGAGATCATTGTTCATCTATTGGAGAGAAATTTTTTATGCAAAACATTTTAGTTGTGTTTTCTGACATACTTTGATATGTTGATGCATATTTTAACCGTTGTTGCTGTTGTTGTTGCGGTTGTGTATGTTGTTGTTGGCTTTTGTTCTTGTTCTTATTGGTTGTGGTGATATTGGAGAGGTCATTAGACTTGGAGAGGTCATTAGACCTCTCCAACAGTGGTGTGTTTAAAAAGCAGACTGCCTCAGAAATTGCTACCTAAATCCACCTTTTTTAACGAAATTGTTCTGATACACAGTCTGTTTCGTCCTGGTTTTATAAATTAACCGAAATCAAAAGACTGAAATAGGAAAAAGACGTGTTTAGTTTTCATGTGACGGATTTAAAAAAAAAAAACATTTTTGTGTTGATTTGATTGCAAATGTGTTTCGACGGTCGATACAAACACCAGGATTATTTTCGATATTTTCTTCTTTTATTTTCTGTTCCATCATTCATGTTTTTGAAAACTAGAATCTAAATCTAAGAGAGCTAATTCTTGCTTAAACTCAAAGGATAATTTCCAAGTATTCATTATTTCTATTCAAAGGATAGTTTCAATTACAACCGTTATCTTCAGAACAAAATAACCTCTCCAATAGTTATCATTTTTCATTTAAAAAAAAAAACTCTAAGCAGGAACAAACAAACAAAAAAAAATCGTTAAAAGGAGAAAGAACACCGCGGGAAAAGATCACGCGACTTGAAAACACAGGAAGTTCACGTGTCTGTCATGTAATGTAAAAGAGGATTAGAACTATGGAGCGGCAATCATATAATGCCTAACTTGTTTGTTTACATATTATGAAATATATTGAAATTTAAAGCCAATAAACTGTTTGAAGGCATTGATGCTGGCCTCTGCTGGCTTCTTTTTTTTTAATAAGTCAACTTGTTGATGGTAGTGTTGTTGTTGGTGGTGGTGGTGGTGGCGGCACTGTTGTTGTTGTTCGTGTTGTTGTGGTGGTGATGCTCTTGTTGTCGGTGTTGTTGTTGTAGTGGTGGTGGTGATGCTGTTGTTGCCGGTGTTGTTGTTGTTCTTATTATTTTTGTTGTTTGTGGTGGTGGTGTCGATGGTTGTACAGTTCGTGTGATAATGTTGTCGTTCTTGTAGAAATTGTTGTTGTATTTTTTTTTTTGTTGTTGATATTATTTCTTTGTTGTCGGTGGTGGTGGCTGAGGATGAGGAAGAGCTACTTATGTTACTTCGTTACCTCCTGAAATGAGCCATGCTCTGTGAAAAGGGGGCTTAGTGTATCTGCAAAAAGCATCGATCCAAGTCAGCCTGCGCGGACTGCGCAGGCTGACCTTGGTCGAAACTTTTTGCTATTGGTCAATTTTCTGTATGTCAAAGGACCATTGTATCCCAGGATTCAGTCAGTTGTTAGACAAAATGGGTTTTATGGATCCATAATTATGTGATGACTAGCTTCGTATCATGGATCACAGAGATGCATTAAGCCCCCTTTGCCAGAGCATGGCCCAAATACATGTATACTTTGAAACGGCAGCCTTGTCGTGTATGGTTAATCAAATAAGCCTTTAAAACCTTTCCCAAACAAGCCCTGGTTTTCACGTGTCTGCAGTACAAGTCTTTTGAAAACACTGTGGGAAAAGGAGAAATTGCTCGTAACGAGCAATTTCTCCTTTTTCCACAGTGTTTTCTACCCTTTTTGAGACCTTTCTGCCATTTTCATCAAATTGAAAATTGCCGTCTGCAAACTCTTTCAATTTGGACCAGTCCAAAATTTGTCGTTTGGGAAAGGGTTAATACATGAATACGCCAGAAACAAAAAGTAGCTCTTTACCGACTCGTAAATGAATGCTCGTTACCAAATGATGTTATCAAACGAATTTTTATGCAAGTAGAGAAAGGTCCCTGGCAACTGGCGATGAGTTGAAAAAAAAAAAAATGTTCTCGAAAACATTGTGGGAAAAGAAGGAAATGTTGATAAACAGCATTTTTTTTCCCTTTTCCCATACTGTTTTCTTCGATTTCAAAGACTAATCGCTTGATCTAAGCCTCACCATCTAAACCTGCGCAGGCTGACATGGGTCGAAACCTTTTTCTATCTGTAAACTTTCTGGATGTCCAAAGACCAGTCTACCTCATGATTCAGTCGGTTGTTAGATAAAATGGATTTTATGGACACATAATTATCTGATGACTGGCTCGCTATAACGCATCACTTTTGCTAGAGCTTGGTTCATAGTATTTGGGCGTGCAACACGCGAAACGGGGCCTTCGGACATATGCGTTAAAGTGTGTCGTCCAAGAACAGCCCGTGCAGTCTGTGACTAATCCAAAACGACACTTCCCGTTTTTGTGCGATTTTCTGTGTCACGAAAGTCTACTGTATGTAGTCGTAAAGTATTGTCTCGGATTAGCCTGCGCAGACTGCGCAGGCTAATCCGAAACAACACTTTACGCAAATGTCCGAAGGTCCCTTTTCGTGTGTTGCACGCCATTTATTACATAGATCTGCATGGATATTGATCTCGCTGCTATTCGCAAATTATTCTAAGTAGCATTTTTGTCTCATCCCTATACCAGACGGCCAAATTTTACACTTGTCCAAATTGAAAGCATTTGCAGACGTCAAATCAAATGTGGCTAAAACGATAAAATGTTACTTTGCAAGGACAGAAAACATAGTAAGGAAGGGAGAAAAGCTGGGTTCCAGCATTCTCTCCTTTACCCACTATGTTGTCAAAAGCCTTTTTCCTCAGGGGCGTTAAAAGGCGGGATTGTGCGGTAAAGGGTTATTCTAAATTTAGAAAGAATTACAAATTCTGATTGGCTAAACTATTTGGTTTAACCAATCTAAACAAAAAGACGTTTCTTTGAAAATTAGAAAGTTCTTGAGAATAAGACTAACAATGCACTGTAGAACTGTTTTTGAATACGGTCACCCGCACATTCTGTACATTTTTAAATTGATCTACACTGTCTTTAAAAGTAACCAGATTCCTGCCTTTGGCGTTCAATGTGCTGGAGAGAAAAATACTTAAAATAAAAAAAAAAGAAAAAAAAAACAGGCATTGGGCCATGCTCTGGCAAAAGGGGGCTTAATGCGTCTAAGTTGTGCATTATACCAAGCAAGACGTCACATAAGTATGGACCCGTAAAATCCATTTAGTCTGACATTTGATTTAATATAGGGGGTAAAATGCTTAAAACTTACAGTTAGCAAAAAGTTTCGATCCAGGTCAGCCTGCCCGGACTGCGCAGGCTGACACAAGTCGTTACACACTCCCCCTTTTCACAGAGCATGGCTCAGTTCTATATGACCCGTGCTCCGTGAAAAGAGGGCTTAATGCATCTGCGAAAAGTATCGACCCAGGTCAGCCTACGCAGTCCGCGTAGGCTGACCTGGGCCGAAACTTTTCGCTATTGGTCAATTTTTTTTGCATGTCAAAGGACCAGTCTACCTCATGATTTAGACAAAATGGATTCATAATAATATGATGACTTGCTTGGTATCATGGATCACAGATCACGGAGATGCATTAAGCACCCTTTTGCCAGAGCACGGCTCATATAATATTATTTCTATAAAGAAACGCTTTCTATCAAACGGTTGAATGATCACATAACAAAAAATAGCGCACATTCGATAAAACTCGATTCATGAAATAGACCTCGAGAGGGCGAATCTCGGCGGTTAGCTTATGGGAACCAAAAGTAGGGCATCAATGTTTCTGCAAACCGATCTCATTAATGAGCCGTGCTCTAGCAAAAGGGGGCTTAATGCATCTCCATGATGTATTTATCTTGTTTTGTGCCAAGCCCCCGGTAGCTCAGTCGGTAGTGCACAGGACTTGAGAACAGGAGGTCGCTGGTAAAATTCCCGGCGGTTGGCCAATTTCTTTCCAAGGATTGATGATAGTCATCGCGACAGGATTCATTCATCTCTCACCACTGACCATTGTTTCGACGATGATTGTGTGGGAAAGCAGCCAGTGGCTTGGAGAGAATATTGTGCCGAGTACTGGTAAAAGAAACTCCAGGAAGGCATGGATAGGTGCACTGACCGCCGCCATATAACTGAAATAATGTTGAAAGCGGCGTTAAACATCATACAATCAATCGATCAGCCTTATTTCGTGTGCGTTATACTAGTATATGATTCATGCTCTATGAAGAGGTGATTTAATGCATCTGCAAACGGTATCAACCGAGCAATGGTAAATTTTTCTGTAGCCCTACGACAAAGGACCATTCTACGTCATGACGCAACTCTTTGTTTCATTTTGTTTTTGAGGACAAAAAAAAATCTACATCATGCGATGACTTGCTTAGAATAGTTCATTCAGGAAATGCGCTAAACCCCCTTTTTCCAAGAAGCCGTTCATACATATTTTCCAAGAATTTGTCAATGTTTTTCTTCTAGAAAGGGTATCTCAGTGGTTAGCGTATCTGACTTGTGACCTGGTGGTTGCGAATTCGGTACCCGGTTGAGGCAAACTTTCTCCCCGGCGATTTTTCGCCTCTCACCTCTGATGCATGTGAGAAAACTAGTCAGTGGCTTTGGAAAGAAAGTTGTGTCAGTACTGGTGTGAGAAAGCCAGGAAACACATGCCTAGGTGCATCACTGACCGCCATGACATGACCTGAGCTGTTAAAATAGCGTTAAACTCAAATACAAACCAAACCAAACCTCTGGAAATTTGTTCCGGGATTTAAATAGGGTATTTTTTCCCACAGAGTATTTTGTTTATTCTGCCCTGTTCGGTTATATGTAGAATTTATCATATACCCCTGTACCACACAATGCCGATTTTTAACGACTTTGACAAAGAAGCATTTTGAAAACATCGTGGGAAAAGGAGAAAATGGTGGTAACCAGCATTTTCTCCTTTTTCCACAATGTTTTCTACCCTATCAAAGAAAAATCACACTATTTGAGCCACACTGAAATTGTTGTCTGCAAATGCTTTCAATTTGGATGGATCTAAAATTTTGTCGTATGATAAAGGGATACTAACAACTTTTGGCGCTTAAAAACACGCACTGCACCCAGAAATGATTGGTCAAAGTGTTACGTAACAATACTCATCCACCTTCATAAAATTCTGTTACTACCGATTAAACCAGTTTTTGTTTTAACTTCTTACTGTTTTTGAATAACATTGTCAACAATCGCAACACTTCGGTGTTATAATTGTAGGTAAATTTGATAAAAGGATATTTTGTTGTAATAACTTCCCTGTGGCTTGTATGTGCTTCTGGCTAAGTAGAAGAAAAATTTTGCATCTCGCAAGATATCAATTTTTCCAATGCAGTACGGAGTAAACACAATTACTGGGAAAGTAGCTACAACATGGTGTTCCGTATCTATTCTAATTCTTAATCTTCCTTAACGAGAAAGACCTCAAACTTGTCCCACACTGAAAGCATTTTTAGATGACAAACCATTTGTGGAACAGGGGGAAAGATTTAAAACTGAAGAAAACAATAAAAAAATGCCAGTTATCAGCATCCTTTTCCCCACAATGCTGTCAAAGGTTTTATTCTTTGTAGCAGAAACACCGCAGTGTTTGGTACAGGGTACATCTCCCGTCTTATATAAGACTGGAGATAATTTACGGGAGAGCCTTAATGAACTCTCTTGCCTCAATTTAATACTTTAAGTTTTAACAACATTTTCTCCTTTCCTTAACCTTAAGCTTGTTAGATAAACGAAATGAAACTTTCAAGTCGATAGTAAAAACCGAAATATTGCTACTTAAAAGTTAATTTTAGGCAAAAAAATATTTTCTTATCGGACATTGTGTATCTAAGATCAGACTGCGCGTAATCTGATCTTGATCTACACTGTCCGCAAAAGGTCCTTGAGATGCGTTCAGTAGCCTAGGGGTTACAATGCTTTCAAAAGATTTCTTCCTCGTCCTAGAAACACCGCATTGTTCGGTAAAGGGTTGAAATTCTGACTTTATATAAGATTTCAAATGATTGCTATACAGGAGAGCCATACAGTGCCGAAGTTGAGTCTGTTTTAATCTATAAATTCTACCAAGATTTTCTCCTTTTCTTACAATTCTTTCAAAGCAGTTCTTTCTCGTCGTAGAAAAACATCACATTGTTCGGTAAAGGGTTGAAACTCTGACCTTATATAAGATTTCAGAAGATTGCCAGGAGAGCGATACAGGGCCGTGATTGACTCTCTTACCTCGTTATTTTTCATATACAAATAGTATGTACCTGTTTATGTTTAAACCTGATCATGTTACCAGCTCGAGTGTTGAAAGAGTATTCCCTTATATAAATAATAATTCAAATGAAATTCGTCCTCACGACTTAAGGTGATGGCACAAGTGTAGCCTAGTTTACAAATCAAACATAATAATGAACCATGCTCTGGCAAAAGAGGGCTTCATGCATCTCCATGATGCATGATAGCAAGCAATTCATCACATGATCCTGAATCCATAAAGTCCATTTTGTCTTAACAACCGACTGAATCATGAGGTAAACTGGTCCTTTGATATACAGAAATTCGACCAATAACGAAAAGTTTCGGCCCAGGTCAGCCTGCGCGGACTGCGCAGGCTGACCTGGGTCGATACTTTTCGCAGATGCATTAAGCCCCTTTTCACAGAGCATGGATCATTCATTTATGACCCTTTTTTGTCTATTCTTTATTTTTTTAGACGCCATCCTCTCTCTCTCTCTCTCTCTCTCTCTCTCTGTGGTGTGTGTGTGTGTGTGTGTGTGTGTGTGTGTGTGTTTAACCCATTATGACGCAAGTTTCTTTGAGGCAAATCCAAAAGAATTTGTTCAAGAGACATGAAAGAAAGAACGAAGGAATGTTAAGTTTCTTTTGAACAGAGTGGAAAATACTGTGGGAAAAGAAGCGAGAGCTTATAAAAGTAAAGGCCTCCTTTTTCTACACGTTTTTCTTTTAACTCTATATTCAGAAAGGGTAGTTTATAAGTTGTTTATATATGAACCATGCTCTGTGAAAAGGGGGTTTAAATCACCTGCCAAAAAAAAAAAAAGTTTCACCCAGGTCCATGCAGGCTGACCTAAGTCGAAACCATTCACAAGATTTTAAATTCCTGCATGTCAAAATGACCAGTCTACCTCATGATTCAGTCGGTTGTTTGACAAAATGTATTTTATGGATCCATAATTATGTGATTGCTTGCTTGTACAATGCGTCACGGAGACGAATTAAGCCCCTTCTTGCTGGAGCATGGCTTATATGTTAATGAGTAAAATCTGCCAGCGTTGAATTAATAAAATTTACCTTTTCAATTTGAAAAAAAAAAAAACAAACAGGTATAATCTTACATCTTCAAGGTAGTTTTCCCTACATGATAATATGATACAAAATAGCGGACAGCGTCGATCCAGGATCAGACTGTACGTTCTATGCAATTTGATCTTGATCCACACATTTCAGGAAGACAAGTGAATTCGGGGTCAGAGCTTAATATAATGAAGGGATGGAGTAATTCTAGAACTGGCTTACGTTTTATGAGAACTTAATTTCTGGCGCTTTTATGCCGGTACACCGTACGTCATGTACCGGCATGATACCGGTAGCGCAAGTGACATTCCGGTACTTTGTTTCTTACATTTCAGGTAATTCTTTGATTATACTAGATCTACGTGTATATTGGCACAGTTCGGTAAAAAATCAACCTTAAAAAGACTTTTGAAATGAGCCATGCTCTGGCAAAAGGGTGCTTCATGCATCTCCGTGATCCATGATACCAATCAAGCCACCACATAATTATGGATCCATAATAGCCACTTTTTTTAAACAAAGGACTAAATCATGAGGTAGAAAATTGACTAATGGCGAAAAGTTTCGGCCCAGGTCAGCCTGCGACCTGGGTCGATACTTTTCGCAGATGCACTAAGCCCCCTTTTCACAGATGGCTCAAATATGTTTATAAAAAAAAAATGATGATTATAATGATGCTAGATAATGATGATGTAAGATTCTCAATGTAATTCTAATTCAAATTCTGTTCCCAATCATCTGAAAATACATAAAGATCGATTTGTTAAACAAACTGCCAAGATTTAATTGAGATACAGTCTCAAGAACGCACCTGTGTAGTGCTAGAAAATCAAGGATAATCAAAGCGCTGAAGGCCTGAGCATCAGAACGGGCGAAAAGGTAGGAAGATGAGGCACAGAAGCTCTAAGTTGCTATCACATTTGTATACGCTTAAAAACTGCTATCACATTTGTACAGACTAATAAAAAAATATTTACATGTCTCACACTGACAGTCTGTGGAGTTGACAACAGAATAGAAAAACATAGATTTATCATTACCAATATAATGAGTATTTTTGTATAGCCTTGGCCTCATAGTCTTTATGGATTGAAAGGAGATAATTTTCAAAGGATTTTCTGTTTCCTATTTTCTTCCTTTACATTGCTTTGGCAACAAATCAAAGTGGTAACAAACCAAAATGAGCAGCGTGCAAAAAATTGCTGATAGAGGACAAGTCCAGGAAGCATTTCTAGAAAGCGCAAAAAATCCACAATGGCATAGTAATGAATCATATGTTTCTTTCATTTTACCATACTTAGGCTATAAGTTGAAATAATAACCATGTCCTTTGAGCAATGACAAGGAAAAACACAAAGTCTTTAAAGACTAATATCACAGAGCACGATTTGGTGTCTGAGAAGACAATTTCTTAGGTATTTCTTTTTACGATGTAGTGTAAACTGGTTCCCGTTGTAGATAAACATACTATATCCCTATACGCTGGCTGTATCAGGAGGGTAACCAATCTAAATGTAGTGCTGGAGAGAAATCAAGGGAAATAACTGAAGAATGGCTTTCATTAGGTTGCTGAGCTTTGGCACCTTGCTCATTAAACCTTATCCTGCTAAATAAGTTAAATAAAACTTTCAAACCTATGTTTTAGAGAAAGATATCTCCATATCGGACTGTGTAGATCAACGATCAGACTGCACGTTCTGTGCAGTCTGATTTTAATCTACTCTGTCCGCAAAAGGTCACTTAGTCGCGCTCAGTAGCCTTAGAGTTAAGAGACTTGAAAATACGTTAGTCCATTAATAAACATTTCGAATTTTACAAGGGCTCTTAGAAAACATTGTGGGAGTAGAACAAAATGGTGATAACTAGCTGTAGCATTTTTTCCTTTTCCCACAATTTTTTCTGATATTTCTAGGGCCAATCCCATCACTTTAAGCCAAATTTGACTTGTCGTCTGCAAATGCTTTGAAATTTGAATAGGTCGACAATATTGTTTTTTTTTTCCTAAAGAACTTGGTTAAAATTCAGACGAATTTTCGAGTCGTATAAGTCTTAAAGGCCTCAACGTTTTCTAGCATTAAAACAGTCATTAAATATTTCATAACGGAGACCAAATCTGACCTTTCTGTCCATACCAAACGACAAAATTATATCCTTTTTCCCACAATGTTTTCTTCCCAGTTAAAGACAAAAATCGTCGTTTTAGCAACATTTGATTTTTCGTCTGCAAGTGCTATGATTTTGGTCCAGTCCAAAATTTTTTTTCGTTTGGTAAAGATTTAACACATGTCTAACTTGTCATGCTTCTAATTTCGACAATCGAAAAAATTGGGACGAAGTACTGAGTCCGTATAAAACCTTTTTCCACACCATTTTCTACCATTTCTATGGCAAATCCAATCATTTAACCTTTTACCACACAATCACGAGTTTTAACGACTCTGAAGAAAAAGCCTTTGACAAACATTGTGGGAAAAAGAGAAAATGCTTGTAACCGGTATTTTCTCCTTTACCCACAATGTTTTCTACCTTCCCCAAAAAAATTTAAATGTTTGAGCCACGTTTATGTTGTCGTAAATGCTTTGAATTTGGACTACTTTAAAATTTTGTCGTTTGGTAAAGAGTTAAGTCACAGCTAAAATATCGTCTGTAAATACTCTCAATTTGGACAGGGCAATGATGAAAAGGAGACGAAGTGCTCGTTACAAGCATTTTCTCCTTTATCCACAATGTTTTCAAAAGCCTTTTCCGTCAAGATCGTTAAATCTGGGGTAAAGGACTAAGGGTTGAAATTGAGACAAAAAGCCGAGTCAGTTTATTCTATTACCAAACGACAAAATTTTAGACTAGTCGACAAATTAAATGTGACTAAAAAATTGAAATTTGTTTTAGCGAATTGAAATTTTCTTTTAGGGACGGATAGAAAATATTGTGGTAAAAAGAGAAAATGCTGGTCACCAGCATTTTCTCTTTTTCCCACAATGTTTTCAAAAGGCTTCTTTGTCAAGATCGTTAAAAGTCGGGATTGTGTGGTAAAGGCAGACTACGTAAAATAGATTCACTATGAAGTATCATAAAGTTATAATGTTATTCAATATTAAAAATTTTAACGCCACTCCTTTCCCTTTAGTAAACAGTCATTAAATATTTCATAAGGGAGACCAAATCTAGCGCTTTTAACCCTTTCCCAAACAAGCCCTGGTTTTTACGTGTCTGCAGTACAAGTTTTTTAAAAACACTGTGGGAAAAGGAGAAATTGCTCGTAACGAGCAATTTCTCCTTTTCCCACAGTGTTTTCTACCCTTTTTGAGACCTTTCTGCCATTTTCATCAAATTTAAAATTGTCGTCTGCAAACTCTTTCAATTAGGACCAGTCCAAAATTTGTCGTTTGGGAAAGGGAGATACGTACCAAACGACAAAATTCTACCCTTTTCAAAGATATAGAGCATTTGCAAACGATTCAAGAGATGTGGGTTTTTCATTGTGGGAATAGGGTAACAAAAAAAATGTTGATGCCCGCATTCATTCCTGTTCCCTGTGTGTTCTCTGAGTGTTTTCAAATGTGTTCTTACTCAGGGTCGTTTCAACGGGATAGTTTAGAGTTTAACACACGGGCTGCTAAGCGCGACTCAAGAACCTGTAGACCTGGGGACAGTGTAGATCAAAATCAGACTTATCAGAGCGTGCAGTCTGATCTTAGCACTATATTGTCCAATATGGAGATGTTTTTCCCACAAGAAGTATCTTTGAAATAGTAACATTTCGGTTTTTACTATCGGCTCAAAAGTTTCATTTCACTTATTTAACAGGATAAGGGTCAACAGTTAAGTAATCTGTTTAAAGTTTGTGGCTTAAATAATGAGATTTGTCAATTCGGAAAAAGGAAAAAAATGTTGTTTACCTGCATTTTCTCCTTTTTTCATAATGTTTCCATGTCATCTTCTTGCTCAAGGTCCTTTAAATACGAGATTGTTTGGGAAAGATGAGCACAAACATTGAAGCTCAAGCGGATTTAGTATACACCAAGATCCGACAGTACAGAACCTGCTGTCTGATCTTTTATCTACACAGTCCGATGATTTGTCAAATATTTTTGGAAAAGCAGACTTTAAATTGCAGTGATCTGAATTTATCAAACGCCATTTCTTTTGCAGTTCAAGTGTTACTGCATACTAGTAATTACATTATAAGTATTAAGCGATAATTTGCTAAATAAATGAAACGAAACTTTCAAGCCGATTGTAAAAACCCATTTGTTTGCCTTTTCATAGATATTTTTGGGGCAAAAATACCTCCTTATCGGACAGTGTAGTTCCAAGATCAGACTGCATGCTCTGAACAGTCTGATCTTGATCCACACTCTCCGCAAAAGGTCCCTGAGTCGCGATTAGCACCCTTAGGTCGGGTTATTGTACAACACTAGAGACTGTTTTTTCTTTTTCTTGTCACAGGCCATTTAGTGAAAGTAGAAATTACTCAGAACGAGCATTTTATTCCTTTGCCACGATTTCTTTTAGCATTTAGTTAACCTTAATTCGTTTTAACAGCGCATACGTTACAAGCATGTTTTCATTTTTTTTTTGTTACAAAGGGGAATGAGTCGATACACATTTCTATTTGAACTATGCTCTTTGAAAATGGTGCTTAATGAATTTGCAAAAAAAAAAAAAAAAAAAATCAACCCAGGTCAACCTGCACAGTCCGCGCAGGCTGACCTGGGCCGAAACCTTTTGCTATTGGTCAATCTTCTGCGTGTCAAAGGACCAGTGTGCCTCATGGTTCAGTAGGTTGTTAAATAAAACGGATTTTAGGGATGTATAATACTCAGAGCTCCAGATAAGAGGGGGTGATGGTATTCTAAATCCGTTATTTCTCATCCAAACCCTATGTTGTGGGTACTCATTAGAATCGTCTCGATGAAGCAATTCCAATGAGTACCCATAACATAGGGTTTAGAGGAGAATAACTAATGCTTTCAATTTAGAAATCAAAATCACTCCCTCTATCTGGAACTCTGATACTGTGATGACTTCCTTGGTATCATACATTAAGATGCATTAAGCCCCCTTTTGCTAGAGCATGACTCTTTTGCTTTCTTCACTGAAATAATTGCTCTTCAAAACCTCTCATGCGACGGTTTATTTTTTCTTTCGCTTACACTTAAGAATCTTATAAAAGAATCTAAGATTTTTACGAGGTATTTGGCCCGATAACCCATTTACACCGAAAAAAAATTTGCTGCTTAACTTTTTACCACACAATCCCGACTTTTAACGACCCTAAAAAGGAAGCCTTTTGAAAACATCGTGGGAAAAGGAGAAAATGCTGGTAACCAGCATTTTCTCCTTTTCCCACAATGTTTTCTACCATTTCCATATCAAATTTCAATTTTTGAGTCAAATTTAATTTGTCGTCTGCAAATGCTTTCAATTTGGACTAGTCTAAAATTTTGTCGTTTGGTATAGTGTTAAGACTTTCATAAAAAATAATCACATGTAAATTATGGATGATCCATTATGGATGTAAGTTAAATTCAAATACACGAATACCATTGAAAACACTATGACAAAATTAATTCTCCTGTGGTCTCAGTGTTTAAAATTCGTCTGCTGTAAAACGCACGCAAAAAACCCGTCTGCCTCAAGTACGGGTTAAAGATTGACCTAATTACAAAATCTGGACAAGACAAATTTTTGATGCATAGCATCAAAGAAGCCGGGAATTTTTTTTGTTACCATCAATGAGGAAGGTGCTTTAGGAATAACTCGCTCATCAGAAGTTGTATTACTTTTAAATTAAAAATTCTGGAGAATAAGACTAAGAATGGTTGGCGAATACAGACCCAGTAGAAAATTATACCGACTGCAACAATTTGGGGGCTAATTAAGATTTTTCTTTTTTGCTGTGAATCCTATTTTTTGTTTAACTCTTTACCAAACGACAAACTTTTAGACTAGTCCAAATTAAAAGCATTTGCAGACGACAAAATAGATGTGACTCAAAAATTGAAATTTGTTTTGGAAAAGATAGAAAACTGTGGGAAAAGGAGAAAATGCTGGTTACCAGCATTTTCTCCTTTTCCCACAATGTTTTCATAATGCCTCTTTCTCAGGGTCGTTAAAACACGGGATTGTGTGGTAAAGAGTTAAACACTAATATAAACTTCACTTTTTTTCCTGCATGCATTCGGAAAGAGGACAGTTACATTCAGTAAACAGGAATGATGCAATTTTGCTCTTCAGATAAAAGCATGGTCATTTTGGATTAGGTATTTTCTCTATTTTGACAAGATCAAAATACTGTTATCATTCTTACAGGAATATGATCCTACATACCGTAATCAGACCTCCAGGTAAGAGGGAGTGATAGTATTCTAAATACATTATTTCCCTTCCAAACCCTATGTTGTCCCTATGCTTGGCACAAGCATTTTCTCCTTTTCCACAATGCTTTCTTTCATTTCAGAGCCAAATCTCATCATTATAACCAAATCTAATTTGTCGTCTGCAACTGCTTTGAATCTGGACAATACTGTCCAAAATTTTGGAGTAACATGACTGTTTACTCTTAGTGGCGAAAAAAATGCAAAAATAAAATGCCTCCGGTGACCTTCAACCATAGTTAGCTACTCTACCAACTGCTTAAGATCATGTGACAAGGAGTATTTCAATATGGAAATCCCCTTGATACAGATGAGGTTAGATGTAGGTTACTAGGTACAGAATCGGCTGAGTTGTGACGAGTGCATGGAAAGGTAGAATGAACATAGAACTTTCCTTGACAATCCAGTTTCTGGTCGATAATTTTTTTAGAGGCAGTTCCCAATCACTTTTGTTCTAAGTCAAACTACATGTACCTATTACTTACCATCATTAACAGTTAGTGTTGGTAATCATTGAAAATTAAGGATTATTTATTGATAACACATGTTTTGTGATTGGATAATTTGTACCTGTTATTCTATATATCTTATAAACATTTGGCAACAAAATCATCTGGGTGGCGTCCGTACCGTCCGTAGATGGCAGTGTTATCCTAAACTACATCAGACAAACACACACACAAAACCTTTAAAATATAACGATTCGAGCTTCTGGAAATACGTGACATTTCAGAGCAATATATTTACATGTACATGTTAATCTATAATTGAAATATGAAGTATTGCAAATTAAAGAGTTGTCAGAAATCAAGTAAAAAAGAAACTGAAAGAAATAGTTATACCCTATCATAAAAGTACTAGCTAAGGTTCCTCAAAATATAATCAAAATCGAGGAGAGTCAGAAGATCAGGCTGTACATTGCATACAGTGTGATCCCAGTTTACACCACCAGCAGTTCAAGAGAAATTGCATATACACATGTAGATGCCTTGAAAATTGTCGCCTGAAATTGTCGGGAAACATTGTACAGATATGTCGGGGAATTATCTTGTCGGGGAACTGTGTTGTTCCCGCAAAGGTGAAGGTTGTTGCTGCAAATAGACACCAGTTATGAATCTCAGCACATCTTGAATGGCATATGAAGATGTTTTGGCTTGAAAATACTTTGAGAAAAAGATAACCTTTTCTGTTGTATACTTAATATGTTTTGAGTCAAGTTAGATCGTCCTAGGAGAGTAAACTCTCACAGTTGAACAAGTTAGCCTACGACGCAATTTCCCTCTATGACCGAGCACCAATGCCGTTCGACATTGCCTTTCCCTTCTGTCATTGATCGAATTTAATAAATCAGAAAAGGGTATGAGGGCTGGAACCAAATTAATGCACTTTAAGCGGGTAATTTGGCCAATGAAAAAGAATTGTCCTTAGTTTTATTAATAACTGTTGCCGTATATATATATAGCGGGGCTTCGTAAGCATACATGCCAGACGACATCCAGATATGAAAATTATTTTCGGGTGCATGGAAAACCCGAATTTCACTTCGAACCGTATTTCACCGAAATTCATCTCTTGATAATAGTATTTCACCTCGTATGACCATATTTCACATCAAATAATGAATTTTTCGCCATGGCGATTTCTCATTTAGCTAATTTATTATGTAAATATAGCTTACATGTCAAAAAAAATCTTTTCAAAAGGATTTACATGTAGTTCTAAAAACCACTAACAAACTATTGTTAGAATAAGATATTTTCCAGAAAATTAGCATAAAATTATGCTGCTCATAAATATATTTCATTTCAGATCGAAAGGTATCACTACGGCAATAAAATTTGTCATACTTGGGTGAAATACGGTCATCAATATGTAAAATTTGGTGAAATCCGGTTCGAAGAAAAATCCGGTTTTTCCAAGGACCGATTATTCTCGATGTCAGTGTGAAAGTTCAGTGGTGAAGTATCCTAGAGCAGGACACAATTATTTCAAATATTTACGAATTTGAATACTTGAGCTGTAAGGGACGTCTTCGATATATCTGAAAATTTTGCAACTGAAAATTATGTACGATAGAAGCATTGAGGATAATGCAACATTACAAATGAACTACGCAACGTTTCGCAAACCGGAAGTCTGGACAGGAAGCAGTACAAAGCCGGAAGCATGCTTACGTCAGCCCATGAATCAGGATGGTAACAATGATAGCCTGGTTGCTACGCAACCAGACGACTCAAATATGCGCAGTATTTATCTGCACAAAAACGCACATCTTTGGTAAATTTCCATCCGCTTAGATTGCAAAATGCTTTACACTCAATCTAAGCCAATCAGAATCGATTTACATAACAGGTACATAATACATAATAGAAATAGTGCAATATTCATCCACGCAAGACGTATCTGATGTAAATCTTCTACCCGCTGTCACTGCTAAATACTTCAGACATTATCAAGCGAATAAAAAAAAAATGTAAATAGCAAGTATTTACATGTGCATTTTTTATGTAAAAAAATAAACTAACAGTTAAAAAAGGCAGTATACGATACATTGCACAGAACGTGCTGCCTGATCTTGGATCTACATTGTCCGTTTTTATAGCATATCGACTAAAAATCTTTCTAGTCTTAAGTAGTTTGTATGTTTGACCGTCAAAAGTCGAAAACGCCGGTTTTATTTAATTGGCACCGAAAGATTTAATCGAAAAAGGTTGTATGAAAAGGAGCAATTTGCTGTTACAAGCAAAATGCTCTTTTTGCAACAACGTTTTTTCTTTTTCAAAAGTTGTCAACTGCAGAGAAAAAGTGTATTAGAATTTAAGAACATCATAAGGCGGTATTGTGGACTGTCATAGGCTTAGATCAGATAGCACAGAATGTACAGTCTGATCTATGATCTATACCGTCCTACTGTACGGACAAAGCACCCTTCAACATGTAATATGAGATATAATAATAATAATAATAATTTACGTGCATTTTAACACACACATTGTCTGTTTGGCCGCTATTGCGCCTTTAAATGAAACATGTTTTCTATTACTCAACATTACAAAAAAACTCCAATACTTTGGAATTGTATAAATGCAAAGCATTTGCAGACGACAAACTAGAACTCGGTTAAAATATAGAAATTAGTTTCTGATAGAGTAGAAAACATTGTGGGAAGAGGAGAAAATGCTATTTACTAGCATTTTCTCCTGTTCTCAAAATGTTTTCAAAAGCCTTTATCCTTAAGGTTGTGTGTTAAGTGTTTATTCGTCAACTTATTATTAACCGGGGGGGGGGGGGGGGGGGTAGAAGAGAAAACTTGCATAAACTCTGAATTTGTCGATCATATCAGGTTGCGAAAGACTCTTAATAAAGATAATTGAACATAACTTTCACATCGTCTCCTTGAGAGGTTCATCCAAGGTTTTTGGTTATCTAGTAAATTTCCCAGGGATTTTTTGTCCAGTATGAAATTTATGCAACGTTTACTGAAGTAAATACGAGTATATATGATCCATGCTCTGAGAAAAGGGGGTTTAATGCATATGCGAAAAGAATCAACCTAGGTCAACCGGCGCAGTCCGTGCAGGCTGACCTTGACCGAAACTTTTCGCTATTGGTCAATTTTCTGTATGTCAAAGGACCAGCCTACCTCATGATTAAGTCGATTATTGAAAAGAAAGAAAAAAACATGGCCATTATGGATCCATAATTATGTGATGGCTTAATTGGTATAATGCATCACAGAGATGCATTAAGCCCCCTTTTGCGTGAGCATGTCTCATATACATAAACCACTAACTGAACATACAACATGTATATAGGTTGCATAGGCGTAGCCAGGATTAAGATATTGATACTCACAGTGAGGCACAAAGTGTCGACGGGGGAGAGAGTCGAAGGTGTTCTAATTTAAGAAATTAGATTCGAAATGGTGGGTTCTGGCATGTTTTGACAGCCATTTACCCTACGACCTTGGGTTGAATAGGTATTTCTTAAATAACCAATGCAAGAATCGAACTAAATTCTATGACGTAAAATGTTTCAGACACTCATTCTAGGTAGTGGAAAGCATGAGACTAAATGCACGTAATACTCTTGTGTTTTAGATAAGATAAAGTGTAAAAAAAAAAACCCAATTTGCGACCCAAACCCTAATTTTGTGACCAATCATAACTCTGCTTAACATCGGAGGACCCGTCAATAGCTTAAAGAACATCTGCGTCTCAATGTCTATGATATATCTCTAGTTAGCTCCACTTGCCGAAGGCCAACGGGCTTATGTCATGGTCCGGTGTCCGTCGTGCGTCCGTCCGTCCGTGCCTCCGTCCGTGCGTGCGTGCGTGCGTTAACTTTTATTTCAAACATCTTCTTCTCTGAAACTACCCATCCAGTTTTCATGAAACTTCACAGAAATGATCCTGCCATGGTCCTCTTCAGAATTTCTTGAAAGAATCTGATTCCTTCAAAAACTCTGGTTGCCATGGCAACAAAACTGAAAAAATATTGGAAATCTTTAAAAATCTTCTTGTCTGAAACCATAAGGCATAGGGCTACCAAATTTGGCATGTAGCTTTATGTAGTAGACTTCTACCATGTTTCTTCAAATTATAGCCCTGGGATCAAAATTGGCTCTGCGCCAGGGGTCACAAGTTTTACATAGGCTTATATAGAGAAAACTTTAAAAATCTTCCTGTACCTAGCCATGAGGCCTAGAGCTACCAAATTTTGCATGTAGCTATATCTAGTGGGCCTCTACCAAGCGGGCCAAAATTTTAGCCCTGGGGTCAAAATTGGCCCCGCCGCAGGGGGTCACAGGTTTTACATGGGCTAACATAGTGACAACTTAAGAAATCTTCCATTACCTAGCCATAAGGCCTAGAGCTACCAAATTTTGCATTTAGTTTGATCCAGTGGGGGTCTACCAAAGTGCCCAAATTACAGTCCTGGGGTCAATTTGGCCTCATGCTGGGGGGTGGGAGGGGGGGGAAGGTTTACAAGATTTACATGGGCTTGTATAGGGAAAACTTTTAAATCTTGTTGTACATAGCCATAAGGATTAGGGCTACCAAATTTTGCATATTTATAGCATTATCTAGTGTACAACTACAAAGAGGGCCCAAGTTACAGCCCTAGGATCAAGTTTGGTCCTGCACCAGGGGTCACTAGGGGTCACAAGTTTTACATGGGTTTATGGAGTGAAAACTTCAGAAACCGTCTTGTTACAAGCCATAAGGCTAAGAACTCCCAAATTTGGCATGTTTCTCTTCTAATACATGTATTCCCCATTTAGTCCGATTGTAGCCCTGGGGTCAAAGTTTTATAAGGGCTTATATAGTGAAGACTTCTCGACAATCTTCTTGTTTCTAACCATAAAGCATAGAACTAACAAATTTGGCATGTTTTGAGCCTTGGGATCAAAATTTGTCCCACTCCAGGGTTGACAAATTTTAGGTAGGCTTACATAGTGAAAACTTAAGATTTTTTTTTTTTTTTTTTTTATCCTTACTGTAGGCCTAGGGCTATAAAAATTTGGCATGCCGATTCATATTGTAGACTTCTACCAAGATTGTTCCATCTTTTTCATTGAAACCACTCTTCCAATTTTGACCAAACTTTACAGATATCATCTTGCCATGATGTTCTCCAGAATGTATTCAAAGAGTTAAGTTCTGTTAAAAGCTATGGTTGCTATGGCTACAGAACTGAAAAGTATTGGAAAACCTTTAAGAATCTTTTCCAAAAGCTTGTATTTACTAACGTCATTGTAGTTCATGAAAAAGATACTGCTTTTTAGCTCCACAGGCCTAAGGCCATCAAGCTTATCGTCTCTGAAACTGCTTCACCCAATAAGTCACAAGCCTTACATAGGCTAATATAGTGAGAACTTAAAAGGTCTTCTTGTTCCTTACCTTGAGTTACAGCTGTAGTATTGTATGAGTGTAATCTAAATAACCTCTTCCAAAGTTATTCAAGTTATGTCAAAATTAGTCCTATCTCATGGGTCATAAACATGTGCTTATAGCGTGAAAAATCAAAAAACCTTTTTGCTCCTAACCGCAAACCCAAGGGCTACCAAATCTGGATCACTTTTGACTTTTTTTTAAAATTAGCCTTGCATCAGGGGTCTTATGTTTTACAGAGGCTTCATATGGACGAAACTTGAAAATCACCTTATTTATAACCATACAACATAGACTTGTATTATTTTGGTATGTGGCTTTATCTTGTGGACCTCTACCAGGGTTCAAGTAATTATAGCTCTGGGATCAAAAATGGCTTTGCCCTGCATGTCTCAACTTTCACATGGGCTTTTACAGAGTAAACTTTGTAAGTCTTCATTTTGAAACCATTTGGCTCAGAATTGAAATGTTTAGTATTTATGGTTTATATTTATAAGCAAGTGGGGCGATACAGGGCCATCATGGCCCTCTTGTTTTTAAATACGGAATATTATGTTGTAGTAATTTTCCTGTTGCTTGTTTTAAATTCGAACAACTTGAGAAAATTCGATATCTCGCGAGAACGTAGGTCGAACCAGATGTCAAAATTTTCTTACGCAGCTAGAAGTAAATACAAGCATGAGGGTCCGTATTCACCGACCATTCTTAAGAACGTTCTTAGTCTTATTCTCCAAGATTGTCCAAATTTGAAAGTAACACAACTACTGATTGGCTGAACCAAATGGTTTAGCCAATCAGAAGTTGTGTTACTTTCAAATCCAGAAAATGTTGGAGAATAAGACTGAGAATTTTCTAAAGAATGGTTGGTGAATACGGACCCAGGAAAGTTACTACAACATAATATTCCTTTTATTATATACCTACAACTTTCAACGACAATATATTGCTGTTCTTGATATTTTATTCGTATACTGTAAATAAAATAAAACAAACAATAGTGTAGTAACGCCATTTTTGTGAATGGCGGATAAATATCATACTGTATCGGATGCTTGTTTAGTCCCAATCTCAAATCAATACGTATACTTTCCGGGCGTAAGTTACGTCATCACACCATATTTCAAAGTGTGTAGACACGGATTATTTTTTTGTCCTTGTCGTGTGTGTTATTTTTCTCTGCGTGCGACGCATATATTTGAGCCGGAAAACTTTCAAGGATATTGAGCCGGAAAACTTTCAGGTATATAATAAATGCTTTTACCAAACAACTCAGTGTAATACGAAATTTCTTATCTTACATATGCTTCAGATAAGCATTGTGTGACGTCATACGTGACGTCATTTCATACTTCTTTCAGAGAGTTGAATCGGACTTTATTCATTGAAATTACAATGTCAGTATGTATGGTTTGCATACTCTGACCTATAACTCTCGTCATGTGATTAAAAAAAAAAAATCTAACATTGTTTGACTTTTGAGAAAAATCTTATTACAATCCTCTACAAAAATGTTATTAAGCTCGCAAAAGGCTAAGTCGATAGTATTTCAGCCCTGCTCTGTGAAAAGGGGGCTTAATGGATCTGCGAAAAGTGTCGACCCAGGTCAACCTGCGCAGTCCGTGCAGGCCGACCTGGACCGAAACTTTTCGCTTTTGGTCAATTTTCTGTATGTCCAAGGACCAGTCTAACTCATGATTAAGTCGGTTGTTAAAAAAAGTGGCTATCATGGATCCATAATTATGTGATGACTTGCTTTATATCATGGATCACGGAGATGCATTAAGTCCCCTTTTGCCAGAGTTTTTTTTTTTTTTTTTTTCCATGAATATTTAACTCAAATTCAACCTTAAGTGTGATCCTATATATCTACTATTATTGGAAACTTTAAAATGCTACGTAATCCTTTAAAGTTCCTTAAACATTCGACATGAGTCTGAGTGCATAAAAATGATTCCAGAGAAATTGGTGAATTTAATCTTTTTTCTAAATTATTTTGACTTCCAAGAGTCTATAAAAAATCGTGTACCTGTACCAAGCATGCATCTATTTGAAGCAAAAACACATTTTAGTATACTTTAAGCATGTTCATCTGACGTCTATTGAGAAACAAGTTCTTGCAACTTATACTAGTCTCTATCGATTCTTGTTCCTGGAAACTAAACCATTACTCGTACCGAATATGTGGGCCAAAAACCAGTCCTAAAGTTGACACCAGATCCCGGGTATCGAACTCGGGACCGTATGGTTATAAGGCCGACGCTCTACCTCACAACCACGGACAGCACACTTTGAGTGGCCCTCGGGTGCTTGCTTAACTCTTCAACACACCACCTCGGCTTTTAACGACCCTGGAAACATAAATAAGGCTTCCGAAACATTGTGGGAAAAGGAGAAAATGATGGTTACCAGCATTTTCTCCTTTTCCCACAATGGTTTCTACCCTTTCAAAAACAAATTTAGATTTTTTATTCATATTCATTTTGTCGCTTGCAAATGCTTTCAATTGGACCAGTGTAGAACTTTGTCATTTGGTAAAGAGTTAAAAAGAATAAAATTGGACTCGCATTCAGTTGCAAGGTTTTGCCTAAAATTTCGGTTACCTCCCTTGCCACAATTACAGCCCCGTTTTACATCGGCCAAATTAACTTCGAAGATGCTAAACGAGATTCAACGTCCCTTGCGGATGTAGATTAAGATCAGACTGCACAGAATGTGCAGTATGATCTAGAATCCACACTGTCTGATAAAGTTTGTTTTCTGCCGTGAAAACCTACCTCGATACCGCAATTTTTAGTTTTTTTTTTTAAACACCGGTTAAAAATGGCCTTTTCCTCACTTAATCCTTTTCCAAACAATCCCGAGTTTTAACGATCCAAACGAAAAGGACTTTTGAAAACATTGTAGGAAAAGAAGAAAATGCTGGCAACCTTTTTCCCACAATGTTTTCTACCCTTTCGATGACAAATTTCATAATTTGTGCAACATTTGATTTGTCGTCTGCAAATTCTTTCAGTATGGACAAGTCCAATTTTGTTATCTGGTAAAGAGTTAACAGACTAACCCTTTACCAGACGACAAAATATTACACTTGCCCAAACCAAAAGTACTTGCAGACGACAAATTTATTATTGTTCAAATCATGAGATTCGTCTTTGAAAGGGTCTAAAAACTGTTGGAAAAGGAGAAAAATGATGGTTAGTAATTTTGGTTACCAACGTTTTATTCCTTTTCAAAGACAAATTCTTTTATGTGAACCACACTTGACCCTTTACCATACGACAATTTTCTAGACTGATCCAATTTGAAAGCATTTGCAGACGACAAAATAAATGTTGCTAAAATGATGATTTCTGCCTTTGATAGGGTAGAAAACATTGTGAGAAAAGGAGAAAATGCTGGTTACCAGCATTTTCTCCTTTTCCCACAATGTTTTCAAAAGGCTTCTTTCTCAGGGGCTACACAAGGCGACATTGTGGTAAAGGGTTAATTATGAGCCGTGCTCTGTGACAGGAGGCTTAATGCATCCGCAAAAAATATGCTGACCTGGGCCGAAACTTGTCGCCAATTTGGTCAATTTTCTGCATGTTTAAGGACCTGCTCACTTCATTATTCAGTCAGTTTTTACACAAAATGGATTTTATGGATCCATAATCATATGATCACTTGCTTGGTGTCATGAATCACGGAAATGCATTTAGCCCCCTTTTGCCAGAGTATGTTCCTTTCTTTTCCGCAACTACTGTCAATAAGGAGGAGACTGAAATTTTGTCATGTGGTAAAGGTTGACCATGCAATGTAATCCGCTGTTACAACTGCACTGCTCATCCGGCCCGGAAGATTCACTCAGGACATTATAGAAACCCTTTTCCATACAACCCCAAGTTTTAACGACCCTTGGAAAGAAGCACAATGTTTTTTTACCCTTCCATAAACAAATTCCAATTTTTAAGTCACATTTATGTTGTCGTATGCAACGACTTTCAATTTGGATCTGTCAAAAACTTTGTCGTTTAGTAAAGAGTTAAAGCGGTTCTTAGAATTCAGTGACAAGCGAGAAACTGGCCGTTGGATATTGGACAGTGGACAAGTTTCAGTATTTCCATTTATTTATAACAGAAAAATCAAGACCCGTTCAATGAATTCAATTATCGGTTATGTAGCGTAGGGACGTGCAATCTGATCTTGTATCGATACTGTCTACTTTTTTGTAGTCTAAGTCTAGCCTTTAGGATTAAAAAAAAAATCTCTGAATTTCAGTAGATTCTATTTGCAGACTTCGAGAGAGATCGAGCTTGTATAACTGAGCCATGCTCCGGCAAAAGGGGACTTAATGCATCTCCGTGATGCATGATACCAAGCCAGCCACCACATAATTATGAATTCATAATAGCTAGTTTTTTAAACAACAAATTGAACCATGTTATTGAATGGTCCTTTGACATGTATAAGACTGACAAATACCGAAAAATTTCGACCCAGGTCAGCCTGCGCGGACTGCGCATGCTGATCTGGATCGATACTTTTCGCAGATGTACTAACCCCCCTTTCACAGAGCATGGTTCATTTGGTGCTGTAAGACTTATATAAATAAGTAGTTATCTACGATCACCAAAATGTTTACAACAGCTATTCGCTCCAAGAGCGTCTGATTACAGAGCAAAGAGAACATTGAAATGTAAATTTTGGGTATACGTAGAAATTGTACAATGATTCTTTCCTGTTTTTTTAAAATAGGAATATGATAATGATGTTACAGTATATGGAAACAAAGCACGCACAATTCGCATTATATGGTAATATATTCTTAGCGCGCTACATCTTTTAAATAAGAGACGTATTGTGGAATTCTCCCCAGGATGGAGTGAATATTTTCACTTTTTGTGGCATTTGTCGAAGACAATGCCATTATGAGTTCAATACGGCCTTTCGAAAATCATGTATCGTAGTTTGTACAAAACCGAAGGAAGTAAACCCAATCAAACTCAAATTTTCTGAGACAAATAAGTGTTTCGATTGCACTCAGATATATCATTGAAAATGGCGCATTAAAATAAATTGGATTAGGCCATCGATCATTGAAATAATTCTTTTTATCGAAAATAGCTTGATCCGCTATGGCCTTCTATTGGCGTAATGATACACACAATCTTCGTTTCCATTGGTCACAACTCGGCCGATTCCGTACCTACACCTAACCTCGTCCGTATAAAGGGGATTTCCATTTTGAACTACCAATCCCGTGATCTCAGACATGACGGCGTCCATGTAAATCGCTTAGCAACGACATAAAAAACTACAGTAAAGTTATCTATATCTATCGATCTGTCGATGAAAGCTCCCAGCGGAATTTATAAACCACGCTAAAAATTGAATGCACAAAATGTTTGTCGACAGAAATACTCTTAGAAAGATATAGATAGAAAATTGTGACTCATGTTTTCTTCATTAAGAGGAGCCTTACGATTTTAATAAAAGTAAAACGGTGTACTTCCGGCGAAGAAATCAGGTGTATATCAAGCTACGTGATACAGCCGAGGGACTTTATCACCGGATCACCCGAGGTTTGCCGAACGCTTTGTTTTCTGACCGTCCGATTCCGTGCTTGTTCGTCCCAAAACTAGTTCGTTCCTGGGCGTATTTGTCCCTGGGCTTGTTCGCCGGGACTTGTTCGTCCGACAAGATTGCACGCTACTATTTTGGATTGTGCATGACTAAATAGTAGGTTGACTTTCAAGCGAATATTTTGAAACTATTTCTATTGTTTAATTTTCAAATTATTAATTCCACACAAATTTGACAAATGCCACAGCAGTGCTTTCAACGCTTTGATTTTATTCATTTATTATCATTATTTTTTTCAAAGGTTTGAAGTATTTCAAAATCGTTTTTGCCAAACAAGACTCACCATATCGAATACTGTTGATCCGAGAACGGACTGAACATTGGTTTAGATGAAATAAAATGTGTATTTTATACATAAAATTGATTACATTTGGCAGCTTTTGTGCCTTAAAGACCCAGTGGCGGCCAAAAGACAATGCTGGCGATAGATTGCATTTAAAGTTAAGCTTATACCATTTAAAAGTAATGGAAATTATTGTGAAGATGACAATCTGTTATTGTAAGGTCAGTCCAAATATTAGTCGCTGGCAGAGAAAAAAAAAAGAATTTTAACCCCAGGTAAAGTAAAAACAAAAGATAGAGAGAATTCTCAACTTTTTACCTGGTTTGTAATTTCATTTTCTGCCAGCGACTACTACTTGGACTTAGTGCACAATTACAGTTTGTCATTTTCACCTTAATTTCCATACTTTTAAATGTAATGATTTAAATTCGTTTACTTTGGGCCACTACTCCACCTCCAAAGTTTCTAATTACAGAATAGGAGGGGGGGGGTCGTCATATTGTATGTCAGCTGTTCAGGAATACAATGGAAACATGATACAAGCCTGGGATGGTTAACCCTTTTAGCGTTATTGTCGAGAACAGTGGCCTTTTGCGGACGGCATAGATCAAGATCAGACTGCAGAGAACGTGCAGTCTGATCTTTGATCTATACCCTCCGATTTTAAGTCAAGCATATGCGACGAAAATCTCTCTGGGTTTCAATGGATTGCACTTTAAGTCGTCGAAAGAGATCGAGTTTATATCTGAAACATGCTCTGTGAAAAGGGGGTTTTATGCATCTGCACAAAGTTTCGAATAAGGTCAGCTTGCGCAGTCTGCGCAGGCTGACCTGAGAGTTGAAACTTTTTGTCTTTGGTAAATTTTCTGTCTGCCCAAGGACAATTCTACATGGATCCATAATTATTACCCCCTTTTGCCAGAGCATGGGCCATACATATTTGGAGTTGAAACGGTTACCCCTCCACCACACAATCCCGAGTTTAATCGACTGTAAGGGACATGCCTTATAGAAACAACTTAACCAGCATTTCCTCCTTTTTCCACAATGTTTTCTATCGTTTCAAAAACAAGTCGCATAATTTTAGCCACATTTGATCGGTCGTCTGCAAATGCTTTGAATTTGGACACATCTGAAATTTTGTCGTCTGGTAATGGATTGATAGAGAAAAAAAAGGCTCATCTACATGAACCTTGCTCCGTGAAAAGGGGGCTTAATGCATCTGCAAAAAGTATCGACCCAGGTCAGCCTGCGTAGTCCGCGCAGGCTGACCTGGGCCGAAACTTTTCTCTATTGGCAAATTTTCTGTATGTCCAAGGACCATTCTACCTCACGATTCAGCCGGTTGTTATATAAAATGGATTTTATGGATCCATGATTACGTGATATCTTGCTTGGTACAATGCATCACAGAGATGCATTAAGCCCCCTTTTGCCAGAGCATGGCTCAGTTATAAATGGCCACCTTACACCATGTCTTATGTTTCAGTCTGCACATTTAACACGTTGCTGTACATGTAAGACTGTAGGCGCTTCTGCTGATGAGCGTTTTGGAAAACATTGAGGGAAAAGGAGAAACCAAACATAACAAACAGTCTCCTTGGGAGCATTTTCTGTTTTTCCAACAATGTCTTAACCCTTAACCAGACGACAATATTTCAAACTTGTCGAACTGGTCGAAATTGAAAGCGTTTGCAAACGACAAACCATATATTACTAAAATAGATTTTTTTTTCGTTGAAAGGTTAGAAAGCATTGTGGGAAGACGAGACTAGCATTGTCTCCTTTTTCCACATTTTGTTGTTTTTTTTTTCAAAAACTTTTTTTACGGGTCGTTAAAACTCGGGATTGTGTGGTAAAGGGTTAAAAAAAACCTATTACATGAGGATTGCGAATTCTCAATATTTGAATTTCATGCGAGCCATGTTCTGTAAAAAGGGGCTCAATGCACCTGCAAAAAGTATCGACTCAGGTCAGCCTGCGTAGGCCGCACAGGTTGACCTAGACCGAAACTTTTTGCTATAGGTAAATTTTCTGCATGTCAAAGGACCAGTCTACCTCATATTTCATTTAGTTCTTAGAAAGTGTGGATTTTATTAATATCATAAGTATGTGAAGTTATCCTTGGTATAATGCATCACGGAGATGCATTTAACTCCTTTTTCACAGAGTATGGTTCATATAATTTGTCGTCTGCAAATGCCCTCTATTTTGGACAAGTGAAAATGTTGTCGTCTGGTAAAGAATAAGATTTGAAGATCAGAAAAGACACAAAAGTTGACTTAGTTCTTGAATATTGCGACAGGATTCGTTCCTCTCACCGGTTGTCATTTTCTCGACGATGATTAAACATTTGGGAAAGCAGCGAATGGCTTAGGAAGAATATTCAATATTGTGCGAAGAACTTGTAAAAGAAACTCCAGAAAAGCATGGATAGGTTAATTGATAGATTTTTCGTTTATTTATCGTCGTCACCGGTTGCCCATATGGTCGACGCCCACTAAAGGCTTTTACGGGGAATATTCGAAGATACAAGACGAAACCCATCCTTAGTAACGCCCGGGTGCTCTATGTATAGCACCGTCACACGGGACCTGTTTTAACGTCTCATCCGAGGGACTATTAGTAATTTTAGATGGCCGGCCGTGGGGCCATCTTATTATTAATAGTCTTTCGGATGAGATGTAACCATGGATAGGTGCACTGGCCGCCGCAATATAATTCAAATAATGTTTAAAAGGGCCTTAACCCTTTACCACACAATCCCAAGTTTTAACGACCCTGAGAAAGAAAGCTTGTCAATACATTGTGGGAAAAGGAGAAAATGCTGGTTACCAGCATTTTCTCCTTTTCCCGCAATGTTGTCTAATCTTTCACAGCCAAATCACGTAATTCCCGCCATATTAAAATTGTCGTCTGCAAATGCATTCAATTTGGGCGACTCCAAATTTTTGTCGTTTGGTAAAGAATTAAATACCGTCCAAACAAACAAGGTTCTTGAATAAGGGCCAGCAATGCAAAAAGAACCAAAAACATTACAGTACTGTATGCGTACTTCAATACCCTACGGAACAATAGCAAGTCATATCTAAACCACAGTATGCGTGATAAAAACAGTTTTGTTTGAAAATAGGACAAAGTTACTCAAACATAAACATAATCAATACTCGTGTTCAGCCAGATTTGGTCAGTTTATAACCCATTTCATTTTTATTTTATGAAACTATAATCATTCTTGTATCTTCATGCAAATGTTGCCCCTGACGGCTGCAAGGTTGCACAGATAACGATGAATCTAAAATCTGTCTTTTTTTTGTCAGCCTTCAAAGAAATGACTATTGTCGTTTCCGGTATTAAATGAGGACAAATCACCTGAGTTTCCCTATCGCTTACGGCATATATATTGGTAATTTATCTATGTCTAAACAGCTGACCTAATTCTGAGCCATTCTACACACTCGCGTTTAAAGAGCGTTTTTCTCTCTGACTGTAAGGATGTATCTTTAACTCTTCACCCAACGACAGCGTTTTAGACCCGTCCATATTGCCGATGACTAGTAATTTGTAGTAGCTAGTTTAATTTTGGTAATTTATGACTATGGAAGATACATACATTGCAGAAAAAGGAGACAATGCTGGTTGTAAGGATTTTCTCGTTTTCCAACATTTTTTTCAGCAAACCCTCTTCCTAAGATTGGTTAATACACAGGATTGTTTGGTAAAATTTGAGAGGACAATAGAATTTTAGCTGGTCTATATAATAAATCCGCTTACTGTGATCGATCTGACCGGAACCTAACAGTGCCATGAACACATGCGCTCTACGCATTCTACATTCAGTTTTGGCCTATACACACATCATCCTAGCCATAAAGTTGTCGGCATTTACTTTAATCCTTTGGCTGCTAAGCTCGACTCACTGACCTTTGGCGAACAGTGTAGATCAAGATCAGACTGCACAGAACCTGCAGTCTGATTTTGGATCTACGCTGTCCGATAACGAGATATCCTTCCTTCAGAAATTCCTTTGAAATAGTAAAACTGGGTTACTTTTACTACCGGCTTGAAAGTTTCATTATTATTATTTAGCAGGATGAAGGTTAAACGTCTATTCAGTCCTATTATATATCTCATACCAGGTAGATTGATGAGCTCACTTATCAGCCCGCTGACAGGCACCATCAGGACCCAAGGCTGTAAAATCACAGATAGGCTGCTGGGTGACCAGTCAAAGATAAAAGTCATCTTTTGAGCCACATTTTCCTTTCTCATCTGCAAATGCTTACAATTTGGTTGAGTCCAAAATTCAGTCGTTTGATAAAAAGTTAAAGCATGTTTAAAACAGTTTAAACAGGTTAACCTAGGGCAAAAAATGCACGGAATTATTCGCTCGAGTACGTTGAAGTACGTTAGAGTACAATAAAGAACGTTACGTTACAGCTAAGTACGATAATTTGGAGGGTTCCGGTGAACTATGATAAAGTACACCAGAAAAAAAAATGTTAAGTTACGCTTAAAGATACATCTATACTCGTTTTCAGCCAGTTTTTAACCCATTCCATCTTTATTTTATCAAACTATAATCATTTTTGTATCTTCATGTCAAATGTTGCCCTTGAAGGTTGCTAGATTGCATAGATTACGACTAGAAAATGCATTTCATTTTCTGAAGGCCATCAAAGAAATCACTGTTGTGACGTTTCCGGTTTAAACTGAAGATTTTGGATATATGTATTTATCCCTTACACCATATATACTGTTGATTAATCTATGTTTACACAGCTACCTGAATTCTGAACCATTCTACAGTATATCAAAGTTTAACAGCGTTTTTTCTCTCTGGCAGTAAGGATGTATCTTTAAGTACGCAAAACTACATCAAAGTACTTTTAACTATGGTAAAGAAGGGCAATTGCGCATTTCCCTTGAGGTATTTGTAAACTAGATGGGAGCACGCTCTTTTCCGGTCACATGCACTGTCATGTTTGCCTGCAGTTTTTGTTTTCGTCAAATGATATAGATTGAAGTACCCTAAAGTGCGTAAAAGTACGTTACTGAAGTACCTTAAAGTACGTCTAACTACGTTCAATTACGTTTTAGTACGGCTGATTATGTTTCAGCTTGCTGTTGTTATCTTTTGAACGTGTTAAACCCTTAGGCCGATTAGTGCGATTCACTGACCATTTGCGGACAGTGTAGATCAAGATCAGACTGCACAGAACGTGCAGTCTGATCTTGGAACTACACTGTCCGATAAGGAGATCATTCTGAGGTTGAACTATGGCAAAATATGACTGTAAAAAGTTTGACACAGTAAGGTATTGTATGTGAAATTTTCTTTAATTACGTTATTTTGAAATAAGTAAAACTACATTTTTCAACCCTTCTGCTAGATAAATGAAAGAAACTTTCGATATGAAAGTGAACACCAGATTCTAACATGACACGTGAATTCGGTTCTATAAACACAGTGCAACGGAAGCGTGGTAAAATCGACGTCATTCTATATCGCCCTCATGGAGTATTTCTTGCGCCCCATAACTCACAACCGTGGTTTAATGAACGATGAACTACGATAGAAAGAAGATTATTTCTTAAATAATGCTATTTCAAACTTATGTTTTGGAGAAAAAAAATCTTCATATCTTCGCTCTGTGCAGTGTTATCTTGAGCTACACTATTCGTAAAAGGCCAGTAAGTCACGGTTCGTGGCCTTAGGGTTAACATACATGTATGTGTAACCAAGGTTTTTCCCGATTTCTGCGCAAACAAATGATACACACTGACTCAACCACTTTCGCCAGCTCAAAAGATAGTCTGTGGAATGTAAGGAATATTTTTATCTTATATGCCTGACTAAACAATCTGACGGTAGAGATCAAGATCAGACTGAAGTTCTGTGCGGTCTGATCTTGATCAATGTCGTCTGAAAAATAAATTGCGCTTATGTCGCTGGAACGGTTTTGTTTGTATTGGAGCTTAACGCCGTTTTAACAGTTTAGGTCATATCACGGCTGTCAGTGCGCCTACGCATGTGTTTCCTGGCTTTCTCACACCAGCACTGACACAACTTTCTTTCCAAGCCACTGACTACTTTTCTCACATGTATCAGGTGAGAGGCGAAAAATCGCAGGAAAGAATGTCTGCCTCAACGGGGTATCGAACCCGCAACCTCCAGGTCGAGAGTCAGATTCGCCAACCACTGGTTTACCCGGCTGGGCTTTGAGGGGATTAAGTATACTTTATTAACAGGAAATCATATTTAGGTGCGCAGGTCAAACAGGTTTGTTTTTTACGATTTCAGTTATTAATGTTCTGCCATGTAACTTGGATTGTTAGATAATCATATTTAAACATATGCAATACCTCCTTTAAGATTTTAGTTCTGTATATTAAAGTTTCAAGGTCTTTTGGGGTTACATACTTCTGTTATATGCATTGTTTGACACCGCCAACATTCATTCGTGCGGGTAAGTCTTGTATACATGTCACCCATTCTATATAAGGTAGAGATATTCTTTTGGCCTTGCTATCAATTGCAACACCTCAAGGACAAACCCTTACCTCGAGGACAAAAGCCCAAATCCATTTTTTTTTTTGTTCCGATTATCATCAATATCATTGTGAACTTTTTAAATCTTTCATTTGTATGTGCAAAAGAGCCAGTGTATTAAGTTGTGCCTCCCAAATTACTTGTTTGTACATTCTTTTTTTTTTTTATCAATTTAGTGAATTTTATAATGCTTTTTTTGAGAATAATTACCCATTTTGGAGTTTAAAAGTATAATGGTTATTTTTGCAGACAGTGTAGATCAAGATCAGACTGCACAGAACGTACAGTCTGATCTTGATCTACGCTATCCATAACAGTGCTTAAGATCATGCATGTCATGTGGTCTGCTGAACTAATGCCATATCTCAAACAAAACAACTTTAGAATGTTTTTAAACTTTATTTTACTTTTGCTCGACGAGGAGGGTAAAACATAAAATGTAATGTTTCGACGTTAAGTTAGGCATCAAGATCAGGAATGTGCATGCTGGTCTTCGGCTCGAGTCTTGACACCCGAGTCTTATTATTATAATTGTGGTATTTGTTTAACGCAGAAATGCTGCGATTGTTTATTCATTGTGTTTGTGGAAATTGAAGATTACTTTTGACTAAGGAGACGGCGAAGCGAAAGCCAAGTTTTCTATTTCGAAATATTTCATATTTTCAAAACATATTACATTTTTACGTATCTTTAAAATGTTAAATTGCATTTTTATTTAAACAAGTTAAATGCAACGATTCATGTAAGAATACTTTAACTACAACGTAAAGATCTTATGGCTTCGGATTATCTTTCTATTGCGCAATTTTGTTTTCTACCGTCTTGGTAGGGAAATTCCCGGTCACGTGGTATTAGCCTCTTTACCGTAGACTTTTAGACTTTTTAACAATCGAAACCATTTACAAACAATCAAATTTGAAATACCTTAAATAAGGTAACTTATCTTTGACAGGGTAGAAAACATGGTGGGAAAAGGAGAAAATGCTGGTAACCAGCATTTTCTCCTTTTCCCGTGATGTTTTCAAAAGCCTTGTTCTCCAGGGTGGTGGATTCGGTGAAGGATTAACAACAACAAAAAGAGGAAAGTCAGTTTGTTTCGTGACACATAGTTCTGCCTCTTTGCCGGGGAAGACTATAACTAAACCATAGAGTGGCCACAAACACAGAGCCGGCGAGGAAAAGTAAGTCTTTAAAAATTTTATCGGATATTTAGTTTCAAACTTTTAAAATATTTATTTGAAGATTTCAAGAATATCTAGATTAAGAGATGTAATATAAATTCCTGTCACTGAGTGTGTTTTTCCCCCCATTTAACTCTGTATCACACCAGGGATCGTAAAGTACGATCCCTGATCACACAGTCCCGACTTTTATCGACCTTAGGGAAGAAAGCTTTTAAAAAAATTGTGGGTTAAGGAGAAAATGCTGATAACCAGCATTTTTTCCTTTTCCCACAATATTTTTTACCCTATCAAAGAGAGAAATTATCATTTTAGCAATAGTTAATTTGTCGTCTGCAAATGCTTACACGGAATCCCGAGTTTAAACTCTTCACACTTAAGCTACTGAATAAATGAAACGCAAATTTCTACTCAATACTAAAAGCCCAAACATTGCGGTTTCAAAGTTGATTTCACCGGAAATAAAATACCGTATCGGACAGTGTAGATCAAAGATCAGACTGCACGTTTTGTGCAGTCTGATCTTGATCTTCACTGTCCGCAAAAGGTCAGTGGATCGCGATTAGCAGCTTAAGGGTTAACCACACGACAACATTTTAGACTTGTTCAAAATGGATTTGATGACGGTAAATAATGGGACTCAAATCATGACAAAGATTGGCACTAAAAGCTCACAACATCATAGGGGAAAGGACACAAAGCTGGTTACCGAAAATTCTCCCCTTCACTGGCACAGTTTCTTTTAGGAGCAATTATTCTCAGGAGCGTTAACACACTGGATCGTTTGGTAAAGAGGAAATGACACTGAGAAAGACACCTTCAGAACAAACAGGATGAAAAAAAAAAAAGAAGCTTATTACCAGCATTTTCTACATTTCCCATGATGTTTTCAACCCTTTTTAATCTTCCGTAATTTATGAGCGAATGTGTCTTATGTTTTATTACAGTAGTTATTCTGTTGACAAAGTCGAATGAACATTTAACGCTTCACCAGACGACAAAATTGTAGCCTGGTCCAAATTCAAAGCATTCGCAGACGACATACTTAAATCATCAAATTTGGTTTAGAATGGCAGAATGCTGCATTATGGGAAAAGAAGAAAATGCTGGTATACTAACCAGCGTTTTTCTTCTTTTCCTATAATGTTTTCAAAAACCTGTTTTTTCTCGAAGTCGGAAACGCACGGAAATGTTTGGTAGAGTAAAGGTTTAATTTGATTTTAGCAGTTTTAGGACAAATGTATAAAATAATCTGGGCATATCTTATGTTTTCTGTTGTGTATGAAAATTTGTAACAAAAAACAACGTAGAAGCATTTCCACACAAGTTCCCGAGTTTCAAAGATTTTGAAGAAGAAAGCTTTTGAAAACATTGTGTGGAAAGGATAAAATGCCGGTAACCAGCATTTTCTCCTTTTCCCACGATGTTTTTCTATCCCATCGGAGGTCTTCGGCTAATTTGTGCCAATTCTGAATTTGTCGACTGTAGATTCTCTAAATTTCGTCGAGTCTTAAGTTTTGTCGTTTGGAAAAGAATTACAGGCCTGGCGCATAATTTTTTAAGTATAAACTTTAACCCTAAAACTGCTAAATAAATGGCACGAATATTGCCACTCAATGGTAAAAACCCAAATAGCCTATTGCGAAATTGAAGTTGATTTCACCGGAAAGAAAATACTGTATCGGACAGAGTAGATCAAATATCAGGTTGCACGTTTTCTGCGGTCTGATCTTGATCTACACTATACATATGTTTCATACAGTCTGATCTTGATCTACACTGTCCGAAAAAAGCGTACCGAGTCGCGCTTAGCTGCCCAAGCTTTAAGTCGCTGTGACGGTAATTTTGGGTATACGAGTTAGCGAGAAAAGCTCACATGGTACGGCCTGAGACTTGTAAGTGACAAATCTCGGCACACTTGTGGGTGTGGGTTCCATTCCCACGCCTAACAAATAAAAAAAAAAGAAAAATGAGCTTCGCTCTGGAAAAAGGTGACTTAATACATTTCCGTGATGCATTATAGCATTCAAGTCATCACCTAATTGTGGACCCATAAAATCGTGTTTTTTATTTTTGTCTAGCAATCGACTGGATCTGGAGGTAGAATAGTGCGTAGACATGCGGAAAATTGGCCAATGGCAAAAGCTTCCGACCGATGTCAGCCTGCGCGGACTTTGCAGGCTGAAATGAGTCGATACTTTTTGAAGATGCATTAAGCTCCCTTTTCACAGAGCATCGCTCATTTAAAAATTACTCATGGTCTTTCGGATGAGACGTTAAATCTAGGTCCCATGTGATGGAGCAGGTTCAGGAACCAGGGACCGTATTCACCAACCACTTTCAGGAACATTCTTAGTCTTATTCTCAAGAATCTTCTCAATTTGAAAGTAACACAACTTCTGATTGGCGAAACCAAATGGTTTAGTAAATCAGAAGTTGCGTTACTTTCTAAATCTAGAATTAGACTTAACGCGAAAATAAAAATGGACGGGGAATACCGACCCTGGCCTTACTTTGCATGGGCTTTCTTCCTGTATCTTATGCTATACCAGAACAGAACAGAATAGAACAGAAGTTTATTTTAAGACAAATACACAGTTGTACATAGTCCCTTAAATAGCGACAATAAGCATGAAATATTACGAGATCTAGAGCGAGTATGACGGCAAAATTTCCATATGAGCCGAGCTCTGGCAAAAAGGGGGCTTAATGCATGTCCGTAATGCATGATACCATATGAGTTATCAAATAATTAGGGATCGATGAAACCCGTTATGTCTAACAACCGACTGTATCATAAGGCAGACTGTCCTTTGACATACAGAAAATAGACCAGTAGCGAAAAATTTCTGCCCAGGTTGGCCTGCGCAGGCTGAACTGGGGCGATATTTTTAGCAGATACATTAAGCCCCCTTTTCACAAAGCATGGCTCATATATGTGTAGTACTTTCAACAAAGGTATAACATATGTTTCAAATAATTTAACTTTTGCTTGACTGTACTAAATATATAGTTGTCTAGTGGATAGAAGAAAAAAATAGAACATAATACGTTAGACATATAGGCTTAATATGATGTTTTTAGAAATATTGCTCGTAACATAATTAACATCGTTCTGGCGTCGTCGACTGGATGGGCAACCGGTGTCGAAGATAAATAAAGAAGCAAAAAAAAAAAAACCCACAGCGACTCTACTAACTAAGCTATCCGGGCAACTGTCATTACTTCCTGTTCAAAATGTATGAGCCATGCTCTGGCAAAAGGGGATTTAAAGTATATGCGTGATGCATGATATCATGCAACTAATCACATGATTATGGATCCATAAAATCCACTTTGTCTAACAATTGACTGAATTAACACTTAAGCTGCTGAATAAATGAAACGCAAATTTCTACTCAATACTAAAAGCCCAAACATTTGAATAATGAACAGTCAAGTCTAGTTAAATGCATTTTCAAATATCAACTTTCTTTAAAGATACATTAATACTCGTTTTCAGCAAGTTTTTAACCCATTTCATCTTTATTTTATGAAACTATATATGGCCCACAGCATGCGAAATGAGACCTTCGGACATTTGTGTAAAGTGTCCTCCCGGATTAGCCTTCGCCGTCCGCGCAGGCTAATCCGAGACGGCACTTTACGACTACGTAAGATTTTTTCATAGGCTAGACTTTCGTGAAACAGAAAATCGCACAAAAACGGGAATTAGTCACAGACTGCACAGGCTGATCTGGGACGACACACTTTTACGCATATGTCCGAAGACCCCTTTTCGTGTGTGGCACTCCACATAATCATTCTTGTAACTTCATGCCATATGATGCCCCTGATAGCAGCAAGGTTGCACAGATTACGATAGAAAATGCATTTCATTTGTTGGAAGCCTTCAAAGAAATCACTGTTGTTCCCGTTTTTAAATGAGGACAAATCCCTTGAGTGTCTCTATCCCTTACACCATATATATTGGTAATTTACCCATGTTTACACAACTGACCAAATTCTGACTCATTCTGCACACTTTCAAGTTTTTAAAAGTTTTTAAAAGCGTTTTTCTCTCTCTGGCTGTAAGGATGCTGCGGTATCTTTAAACAAAGTTTTCGACTCGCCTCTAATGAAAGCATTCGCAGACGACATATAAAATAATTATAGTTCATCTGAGGGAATGTGTCAATGAGACGGTTAAAAACGTTGATGGTTTCTAAACATTTCTGAAAGTTTCTACCATTTTCTCCTCTTGCCACAATATATCAAAAGCTTCTGTCTTCGGGTTCGGGTTCTGTTACCAAACAATCCAGTGGTTTAACGCCTACTGAGAAAAGGCATTTGAAAACATTACGGAATCAAAGGACTCAAAGTCCTGGAAAGCGGATTTGTGGAGTAGCATAAAGCTGTAATATGTTGCAATAAAAAAGTAACATCACATGCAACACATGTGCAATCATTTTAAAATGGAGTTAGCAAGGACAGGGAAAGTAAAAAATGTTCTGCGGGCCGCGCAGTAACTGTTATTCGATTACTGCTTAAGGAGTGGTAATTTGATTCGTCAATCTTGCGCAGTTTTTAGCTGGTATTAGATTTCGGAATAAATATGTGAACACGGTAGTGACAAAAGCGAGGTTGAGGGAACAAGCGTGAAAGAAAGTATGTTTGGTTCAGGTCAAACCGATATCACAGTACAGTGTGAGTGCGCATGCGTCGTTACGCATATGTATTTGGTTCCGGTCAGAACGATCACAGTAAGTGGATTTGCTATACAAATCCGCCAAAAAGGAAATAATGCTGTAACCAGCATTTTCTCCTGTTTTTTACCAATTCAATTCATAGACGATTCCCGTCATTTGAGCCTCGTTTAATTTAACGATACGAATGCTAACCCATAGGCTGCTAAGTGCGGCTCAATGATATTTTGCAGACAATATAGATCAAGATCAGACTGCACAGACGTGCAATCTGATCTTGGATCTACACTTTCTGATGAGAAGATATTTCTCTCCCAAAGATGACTGAGATTGCTAAAATAGAGATTTCACTATCGACTTAAAAATTAATTTATCTTATTTAGCAGGATAAGGGTTAGAGAAAATAATGTAAATAAAATAAATTATAATAATTTTTTCACCAGAATGGTGTTTTCTTATCTTATACTTACTTGTTTCAGACGACTGAGGTAATCGTTTTCTTCCATGTCCTGGGTTTAGTCTATACCCTTAAAAATACGTCCAAAAATGCAAGTGGAGCATGTATATATGCAAGTTCGATTGATGACGAATTTTTAATATTCAAAACTCGTCCTATTAAAATGAATAGAAAAACTAACCTTTTTTTCAATGTGGGCCGTGGGGGGGGGGGGGGGGGGGGGTTAGCGAAAAAGCTATAATGCGTGGATGTCGTGAAGCCACATTTATTTAGCGAATCTTTTTCTTGATCATCATGTGCTTTAACAGGGGCTTTTGAAGACTGTCATGATCTGGGTCCGTATTCACCAACCATTCTTAAGATCATTCTTATTCTAAATCTCCCAGATGTTCTAAATTTGAAAATAACATAAACCAAATGGTTTAGCCAATCAGAAAGTGTGTTACTTTCAAATTTAGAAAATTCTAAAGGATAAGACTAAGAATGTTCTTAAGAATAGTTGGTGGATACGGGCCTGGAATCTATACCGCTTGTTTATGTGATTAAGCCTACAAGCGTATGTTATTAAGCCTACAAGCGTATGTAGTTAAGCCTACAAGCTAATGTAATTAAGCCTTCAAGCTCGTGTGGTACGCTTACAAGCTCATGTAATAAGGCCTACAAGCATATGTAATTAAGCCTACAAGTTCATGTAATTAAGCCTACAAGCATCTGTTATTAAGCGTACAAGCTCATGTAGTTATGCCTACACGCTTATGTAATTAAGCCTACAAGCTCATGTAATTAAGCCTACAAGCATATGTAATTAAGCCTACAAGCTCATATAATTAAGCCTACAAGCAAAAGTAATTAAGCGTACAAGCATATGTAATTAAGCCTACAAGCTCATGTAATTAAGCCTATAAGCATAAAATAAAAAGCTCTTTGAGTTTCAACGGATTATGATCAGCCTAAAAATGGCCCAGTTTATGTAAGTGGCACTAAAATAGTAAACTTTTTCCAAAAAAACCGGAGGTTTAACGACCCTGAGGAGGAAGGCTTTTGAAAACATTGTGGAAAAAAGAAAGAAAATACTGGTAACAAGCAATGTTTTATACCCTTTAAATGACAGTTTCCATTATCTGAGCAACGTTTGATTTTTCGTCTGCAAATGCTTCTAACTTGTCGTTTGGAAAGTTTTTTTTAAGATTTTGGTTAATATTCATACTTAATGGAAGATGTTTTCGATGTCGTTTTCTGCGACTCTGTTTTAACTCCCTTCCAGAGTACAAAATTTCAGACTTTTTTTTCCCCATGTTTTTTTTAAAAACCTTCCCGTTCAGTGTCATTAAAACTCAGAATTGTGTAGAAAGGGGTTAAGAAGTATGGAATCAGTGATGTACTTTGAATGGGAACAAGACGGAAAAGAAATCGGAGAGTAGACAAAGATCAGACTACACGGAGATTCAGGCTGGCCTTCGCCTAAATTCTAGCCTGAACTTCGTCTCCAAAAGTCCTAACACGTAGTATCTGATGGTTTATCTACTTTGGGCCATTCTTAAGACGGAACCTCCGGCTGAGATGGGTCGATATATTTTTGCAGATGCATTAAATCCCCTTTTCAGAGAGCATGGCTCATTTATTTCACAAAATCTCAGTCATATATCTTCTTCTTACAGGACTAATTTTTTTTAACCCTTCACCAGACGACAAAATTTTAGCCTTGTCCAAATTGAAAGTACTTGCATACGACAATTTCATTGTGGCTCAAATGGTGCAAACTTCTTTTGTTAGGGTAGAAAACATTGTGGGAAAAAGAGAAAATGCTGGTTACCAGCATTTTCGCCTTTTCCCACAATGTTTTCAAAAGGCTTCTTTCCCAGCGTCGTTCAAAGTCGGGATTGTGTGGTAAAGAGTTAAATGAAAAAGTGTGTTCTGCTTCAAACGTACCAAACGACAAATTTACATAAGTCTCATTTGAAAAGAGCCTGCAAGCGACAAGTTGGATGCAGCCTTAAATGTCAGTGTTTGTCTTTAAAAGGACAGAAAGCATTTTGGAAAAAGGAGAAAATGCTGGTAACCAGCATTTTCTCCCTTTTCCCGCAATGTTTTCAAAAGCATTCTTTATCATAGTTGTTAAAAACTCTGGGTTGTTCAATAAACGGCTTTAGCTTGTCAATGAACATAGTAAACATTTTAGTACGTCTAGACGACACCCTGTTGAACTGCATTGTCAGTGTTTGTGAATAATCTTTTCAACCTGTTGCATAAAGTTAATTGAACTGAGCCATGCTCTGGAAAAAAGGGGCTTAATGCATCTCCGTGATGCATCATACCAAGCAAGTCATCACATAATCATGGATCCAAAACATTCTTTTTTTGTCTAACAATCGACAGGATCTGGAGGTAGAATGGTCCTTTGACATGCGAAAAAAAAAAAAAAAAAAAATACAAAAAGCAAGAAGTTGTGACCCATGTCAGCCTGCGCGGACTGCGCAGGCTGACATGGATCGAAACTTTTTGCAGGTGCATTAAGCCCACTTTTTCTGGCTCAATTCTTTTAACCCTTTACAAGACTGTTTCGTGTTTTAACGACCGTAAAAAATAAGGCTTTTGAAAACATTGTAGATGGAAGAGAAAAGCCTGGTTACCAGCATTCCCTCTTTTTCCCGCAGTGTTGTCATACCTTTAAAGACAAATCTAGTTCTTCAAAAGACATCTTATTGTCGTTTGCATATCCCCTCAGTTTGGACAAAGGAGAAAAAAATATTGGTTCTAGAAGTTTTTACTTGTCCCACAATGTTTTCGGCACAACCAAAGAAAAATACCTTAATTTGAGCAACAGTGAATTTGTCAGATGCTTTCAATTATGTTTAGTTTAACCCTTTACCACACAGTCTTAACTACCCTGAGGAATGAACCTTTTGAAAACACTGTTGGCAAAGGAGAAAATGCCGGTAACCGCCATTTTCTCCTTTTCCCACAATGTTTTCTACCCAATCAAAGACAAGTTCCATCGTTTGAGTCACATTTAAGTTGTTTTCTGGAAATAAAACATTGCGGGAAAGGAGAAAAAGCATTCCCTCCTTTTCCCACAATTTTTACCACCCAATCAATGACAAGTTCCAACGTTCCATTGTCTTCTGCAAAATGATCTCAGTTTGGACAAGACCACATTTTTGTCGTTTGGTAAAGGGTTAAAACTTGGTCTTATGGTAAAGGTGAATGAATTACCTTTGGAGAAACTGTCACAACGCCAAGGCAATTTTACAGACAGTGTAATTTCAGATCAGGCTCCACGTTTTTTACACTGTCCTACAGAAGTATTACAGTTTTTGATTTACTGTATTTCTAGTCTTTACAGTATTTCCCCAGGTCATATGTGTCACGGGGATGCATTAAGCCCCATCTTTCAAGAGTATGGCTCATTTGATAATGAAAATTTTGTGGTTCAATTTGAAAAGAAATAACAAAAAGTAACTCGCAGGCAACTATCTCTTTTTTCCTTATTGTTAGGCACGTTGTTGATCTTAGTAATGATCTATGGAATTTTCAGTTAGATAGGCTTTCCAAGATTATATGGCGTGCAACACACGAAAAGGGGCCTTAGGACAATTGCGTAAACTGTTGTCCCGGATTAGCCTGCGCAGACCGCGCAGGCTAATCCGGGACAGCACTTTATGACTACATAAGATTTTTTCATACAGTAGACTTCCGTATAATAGAAAATCGAACAAAAACGGAAAGTGTCGTCTCGGATTAGTCGCAGACTGCACAGGCTGATCTGGGACGACACACTTTTTCGCATATATTCGAAGGCCCCTTTTCGTGTGTTGCACGCCATATGTTAATCCAAATGGTGGCTGGAAAAATTAGCAGTCGCAGCTAATTATTCGTGTGTCTGAGAATAGATGAGGCTCGTTCTGGCAAAAGAATGAATGTCCGTGATGCATGTACCAATTAAGCCATCCCCTAATTAAGGATCCAAAGTAGCCACTTTCGTTAACAACTGACAGAATCATGAGTTAGACTTGTCTTGGACATACAAAAAATTGACCAATAGCGAAAAAATTCGGCCCAGATCAGCCAGCACAGGCTTTTCGCAGATACTTTTCGATAATTTTCGCAGATGCATGAAGCCTTTTTTTTCACAGAGCATGGTTCAGATGTAAACCATACAGTAATCGGTTATATAGTAACGCTTCGAAAGATATTTATGGTAGCAACGCATTTACATTGTTGTCATAACTTGCTCGCAAAGTTATAGGTATGCAGAGCCCGCAGAATTAAAACATACCAACATTTTTGACCAATCACAAATTACTATTAATTCATTCTGGGATATCAATTCCAAGATGTAGACCAAAGATAATACGTTGTCAGCTACGTCAAACCCCCCCCCCCCCAAATCCAATCATACTTTCTGTTTGTCAGCCCGCTAGAGGCTCTAATTACGTGAGAGCATTCTTGACAATCCACTACAACGATTTAAGATCAAAGTATATTCCTAAGTATTATTTTAAACATCCAAGTATGCATAAATTCATTGACTTAACAGTAACAAGAAAAAAGCGTTGATACAGTTAACTTCATATCATAAACATGCTTTTTAATCAAGAGCGAATACAATTCAGACGAGCAATTAATTCCAGGACAGAAAATTAACTTTTCAGCATCTCTCACTTGTGTAACTATATCTTACTATTTTGTTATCAGTGTTAGTATTATATTCTTTCTTGATACATGACTGTCATTTTCATAACATGCATATATGTATGTGTTTGTGACTATGAGACTTTGTGCTTTAAGTCAAAATAAAGATTCTGTTCTGTTCTGTATAGATTGGTTACCTCCCCTGATACAGCAAGTGTATAGGGATCGGTACAGGCTACTGAAGACGGGCAGAATATTGCCTGTCTATTTTTAAAACACCGATATCGCGAGATTCGAGGGAGGTCATTCTCGCTTCATGTGCAGTAGAATTTCCGATAATTTTGACCTCACAAATAAGTCCATTGTATATATATTATCACCTTTTAAAGTTAATTTCTGTTACTATTATTTTAGTTTCGATTACGAATTTCAAATAGGGCAAACAATAGCCATGTTACCTATACTGCCAAACAGGAAATGTATAAGATGCTCCGACTGGCTATTCAATGATATTCATGTAGCCAATGAAAAGCATCGACACAATAGCCTGTGCCAGTTATAATTGTGGCGCCGCATGAGCGATATAGCTCAGTAGGTAGAGCGTAGGACTCGTGAACACAATGTCCTACAGATTGTGGGTTCGTATCCCCGGCTGGCCAACTAAAAATTACTAATAGTCCTTCGGATGAGACATTAAACCGAGGTCCCGTGTGACGGTGCTATACGCCGAGCACGTTAAAGAACCAGGCGAAGCTCTCAGTAGTTTCGACCTGTATCCTTGCACTATCCCCCGTAACAACTAACCGTCTTCTGGGGGCGTCGCTCAGATGGGCAACCGGTAGCGACGATAAATAAACGGAAATAACCAAGCGGCGGCACTATATTTGAGTCGCCTGGTTGCGTAGCAACCAGGCTCTCATTGTTATCATCCTGATCTATGGGGTGACGTAGGCATACCTCCGGCCTTGTACTGCTTCCTGGCCGAGTTCCGGTTTACGAGATAAAACATAGTTTTCTAATTATTCGGTAAACAACCCAGTTTCTGTCGTAAATAACTTACAATTGTGCCTTTGTGATAATGAATATGTCTACAAAGACTTAGCTTTTTAACAGTTTAAACCTTTGAAACAATCTTTTCGTCCACATGGGTACACGATATCCTATTGCTTACACAGACGTCATCTCTAAATATAGCGCATTATGTATATATCTAAAAATAGCCGTCGTGACACAAGTTTGCGGACACGCTGAAAAATACTCTCCGACGACAAGCGTCTTTACTACGACACGCATTTATTTGTGGACAGTTCTCAGTTAAAATGGTTCGATAATTACCCATTAGAAGTACATTCTAAATCTCACAATCTGTCCTTAATTGTTAAAAGTCTCATTACAATTCAACACTCAACTTATGGTCGGAAAGAGAAAGGCGATACGAGTTGACATTGAAGATTTCAATGGAGATTTTTCCCAACAGTTGGCTATTTTTTTAAAACAAATTTATAACGGCTTGGAATGGTTGCATTGCCTTCTTAAACATTCTTACACGTTGCTTCTTCAGAGCTTTTCATTCTAGACTTTAAATACTTTGCACACCAATATTCTAGGTGCACAGAGATCGTACATAGCGTATGTAATGCGCACGGTTCTAGGCTGTACCAAGTCATCGCTTAGCAGGTGCTTTCTGGAATGTAACTGTGTGACAAATATAGATTGTATAATCACGTGACGTGTGACGTCATTTGCACCACGGAATTCTTTATATATTTACATATTTATGAATCAGTCGCTGTTCAAAGCGGCCCTTATTTTCAGCGTACACCGACCTAACGCTTTACCGATCCATGCAGAGAGAGTGTTTAAAGTATACTTTTTTTTGATTAATTGTTTTTCGTTTTTAAAGAGGTGAATTTGTAAAAGTCTGCTGTTTTTTTTATTTTATTTTTTTAATGTGCGATTAACCTAGATCTAGTATTTATGAAACAACAATTTATTAGTGCGGGTGTCGGAATGCAGGGTTGCCAAAATCTGAATTCACACGGGAATTCGACTTGAAACTACGCAGTTCTAACAACCAGCAATCTGAGAACTTGACTTTTTACTCCACCATATTTCAAATATAATAGAACATATTAATGTTAACCCACTCGAACAAGTTCTTTATTGGCGTGTTTGTAATCTTGTAAAGGGTTGTTGTAAAGGTAATTTAGAGCGAACCGCAAACATTTAGTTTAAGCCAAAGCAGTATACATGTAGATCTCTAAAATTTTCAATTGGTGTGGAAGCAGTACTAATTCCTGGGACGTTATAAAACAGAGACAAAGTTAAAAGGCTGACGATCATGCCATTGTATTGTTTTTCTTGAGCTGTAGCAGCCACATTCTTAGAGTCCACTGTGGACAAAAATTGAACCCAGATAGCAACAAATACAAATTATTTCCAAAGGACAAGTAGATTACTGAGTCAAATATTTGTATGTGCTCCAGAGACATTTCAGTCCAATGATCATGAAATTGCCAGGCTGTTTGTCTTAATAATAATTTTTGACAAAACTGAAAGTAGGTCACCAGGGGTTAAAAGAAAAAGGTTGTCACTAGGTCAAATCAGACAGAACCGTAATAGATCTAGAACTGTAGAATCCATTTATTTTCAGTCCAGTAGTCACGGAACTTGTCAGGCTTAGATTAGATATGGATGAGTTGCAAAAGAGTATTTTTTGGTCTAAAAGTTTGTCACTAGATCCAATACCAGAAGACAAAGTTCAATTGAGTTCCACACTAATGTTGTCTAAATGGCCCTCTTGTAAACTTGTTCGAGTGGTTCAACTCTGTTTCTATAAACTTCACAGAAGCTTCAGAACTGAGTAGTAACATTTCAAAATAACAGCCTCTGAAACTGTATAAGCAATTATACCCAAATTTCATATCTAGCATCCTGTATTTGGAAAGGACAATTATTGAAATTAAACGATATATGTATAACCATGTTGTCCAATTTTAGAAAATTTGTGTCATATAAAAACAACTTGCTCTAAATCTGGGGAGAAAATGTATTCCCTATTCTACTGAAATTATTTAGAATGCTTGTTTTAGCAAAATGTGTAAGAATGAAGATATACATGTAAGTTAAGTCACCCAGATTCTGCGCTAGAAAAACATTTTTATCAAACTAGAACCATAATTTTTGTCCACATTCTTTACAGACATTATCAAGCTAGGGAGGAACTGTAAATATTGATTTAACTTAGACAGTTATTACGCCCCGTTGAATTTCGGGGTGGGGGGGGAGATATGGTTTTCATGTTGTCTGTCCGTCCGTCTGTTCGTCCGTCCGATCTTCCATCCATTCAAACAGATATGTTCTAAAATCATTGACGAAAGTTAATGAAACTTCATACATGTGGTCCTTATGATAGTCCGCCGATACACTTTTTTTTTTAAATGTAATGCCTTGTCATGGAAAAAGGGCGCTTGATGTCTTTCGGTTGTATTTTGTTTTTGTTTTTAAAGCGGTGTCATAGCAAAAGGGGGTTTGATGTATATTTCCATTCTGGACCAATCTCTTTAACTACTGGACAAAATTTTATGAAAATTCATATTTATATCGTTTATCATAAGTCACAGACAAGCAGTATTTGTTTTTATTTAATGAAATTCCCTATCATGGAAAAAGGGGGCTTAATGTATATTTTCACCAATGACAAAAAAAGGTCATTTACACGAAAAACAAAATACCTCTTATAATTATGTTTCTATAAAAAAAAAAAAGAGGTTTTTTTCGGAGGTGGATATAATTTCAACGAAATGACTTGTTTTGTATTGATTGTACCTTTTGAAAACCATTTTTTAAATGAAGTCGCCTGGGGTAAGAGACTTTGAACTTTTTAAACCTGTTCCTTGTGCCTAAATTTTAATTCTCACCACATATATTTGTTTTAATGTAAATTTTAATATGTTTGTAATTTTAGGATGACAACTTAGAAATATGCTTGCATATAATACTGTCTTATAGTTCAGTTATTTTGTATCTCGAACGCGTTTAAAAGATTTAAACAAAAAAGGGTGAAAACTTCTAACCCATTACCATCCAGGCGACTCTCAGGACTATCAGTCCTTTGATTTTATTCGGTTTTGTAAAGTGCCTATGGAGGCAGCCATATTGAACTGGTTCCATGCTTTGTTTTAACATCCACCTATATCTACTGTACTTTGATTACCAGATCGGGGTCCATAATAACTTTTTTATTTATTTGTAGGGATTTATTTTTTTGTTTTTGTATATTGCACTTTCATTGTTAGATGGATAAAAACACGGATCGTAGACATATCAACATTTTCCTTTCGAAAAATAAAAAATGAATTTCGAATAATAACTCACGTGATCAAAAATTATCTGTCACAAATTTTCGAAGCCACCATTTTAAATATCTTACGCTGGAAAAGGTTAAGAGGCATTTTCAAGCTCTTTGACCCTAGAGCACCCTATGTGGTACTTGTGACCCCACTTATATTTTTGTTCTAGTATTGTATGGATTGTAGAAATATTGTTTTCCTTTCGCGATCGTGTTTTTAAGACCAGCTAACTGTAACTAGGTCAATGTTGGGGGTGACAGATGTTTCGGTAACAGATGAGTTCGGTAAATTGGACTTATAGAGTAAATCTATTGGATGTTTCGGTAACAAGGTAATTATATAGTGGTAATGCACCGTGACGTTTTTCACACCAAATAAAGTCCTGGTTCTGATTCGTTCAATGTTTCTCTTTTTTCTTCCACACACTTTAAGACATAATATTTTTGTTGTGTTTCTACTGTTATGCTGTACGTAAAATGATACCCGAATCAAAGTTGAGGTAACGAATAACAACACCCAATCCTAAACTTGAAACACGTTGTATCTCCTTTTAAATCAATGCTTTATAATCCTTTCAATGTGAAAATATTTTCTTACTGAAAGACTTCCAAACCAGCCATTAACCCTTAGAGCGTCTGTCATTACTGCTGTTGCCATTGCGGCCGGTGCAGATCGAGATCAGAGTACACCAAACACGGAGTTTGATCTTTGATCTTCATTTGTCAATTTTGCAAGACATTCAGAACAAGAAAACCTTGACACTGCTAAAAATAGGTTTTATATCTAGAATGAAAATGACCGTTGGGTTTATTCGACGCTCTTAGATTTAAAATTATGGATAGTTAAATTTAGTTCAGAAACACAGGTAATACAGGTAAAAATATTGTGGCAAAGGAAGAGAGCGAGCGCGAGAGATAGATAGTAGCAAATACTTTTTTTGACAAATACTTTTTTCAAACTGCACGAGCAGTGTGTGATCTAAACATGCCCAATACCCATAACTTTTACATGCAGTCTGACCTGCGAGTTTCTTCTTGTCCATTGGTGTTTCAGGTTTTCATAAACTGGGATTAATCTTTAAGATCTACGGGAAACTTCTTTATCTTGTTGGCAATGGGAGGTGTGAAAACAGGCTGTAAACGCGTCTATATACAATACACAGTACTCCCTTCGCTCTCAAATAGTACGCATATGATTTTTTTTATGCAGTGTTGTATTGATGAACGCACTTTAAAACCAGCAGACGCCGATTTTTGTGCACCAGACCAGATTTGAAAACTGTGTGGAAAATGCAGAGGAACAAAACAGAACAGATATCTTTTAGATGGGCACAAATGTTCATGGTCAAAATCACAAGAAGTATGCACGAAAGCATTATTGTCAAGGCCTCTCTCTCTCTCTCTATCTCTCACTCCCTCTCTTCATTTGCTACAATGTTTCAAATGTATTATCTTTATTTCTGAATTCACGTTAATTATCCATAATTTTAACCCTTAGAGCATCGAAAAAAGTAAAGGCTATTTTCATTTTAGAAACAGAACAATACATATATTACAATATACGATCCCTGGTCTAATATTAGCTATTTCAAAACAAAGTTGTCCTTATTCATAATGTCTTAGAAAAGCTGGCTGCGTAAACCAACGATCAGACTCTGTTTTTTTTTTTGCTTTGCAGTTTGATCTTTGTCTGAATCGGTCGCAAGGGCAACAGGAGTGAAAGGTGTTCTGAGGGTAAATGGCTGGTTTGGAAGTTGACCAATTTGTTTCCGGAAGAAATTGTTTTTCACACAGAAAACGTTGACAAGAATAGCGTCATTTTGAATAAAACATTTTTAAAAAACTTGAGGACTGGCTTAAAGTTGGAGTCTGTTATCTGTAGGACGATTAAGTAATACGGGTACAAGCTTAGGGCTGGGTTTTATCAGGGATCTTATATTATTCATTACATGAATCAGCTATGGGTGAAAAACGAAAATAAGATATGGTGATCAAAATTTACTAATTTCAGGTATTTATTTATACAGCATGGAAAGAACAACAAATATATTTACGTCAGAAAACGAGTGAGAATTGCAAATTAAAAGAAAAAACGTTTGCACAAACAGAAGCCATGGGTGTGAAAAACGTCACGGCACTATATTACTGCCTTGTTACCGAAACATCCAATCAATTTACTCTATAAGTCCAATTTACCGAACTCGTCTGTTACCGAAACATCCGTAAATCAATGTTGGAGCGCCTAACATGACTGGTATCATACAACCCCTCTAGTCTATATAGATATAAGGACTTCATTCAAGTCTTTATTATATCTATAATAAAGAGGGGTTGTATGATACCAGACATATGTGTTGGAGTGTCAGATTTAGCACAATCCGATAACAGACTTTTCTTTCGTTAATGTAAAATCTTCCTGTTCAAAATCAGACGGTCGAGAGTTTTGATATTTCATGTGTAGTATCGCTACAATGACCTCTACCAAGTACTAGTATGTTCAAATGGTGGCCTTCGGGTCAAAAGTTGCCATATGCTCCCATCCACCCAGATGTCACAAATTTGCGCATAGCCATATTTGTTACACACTTTTCAAAATCTTCTATCAAATATCAGAAAGGCAACAGCTCTAACATTTCTATCTGCCAATTGTGTCCAAATGATGTCCTGTGGATAAAGAAATGGCCCAGTCCATGGATAAGAAGTTTGCAAATAGCGTTCAATGATATGAAATTTAAAAATCTTGTCAAAAACCAGATGGCCCAGAGTTTAAATACAGTATCACCACTTGGACCTCTACGAAGATTGTGCAAGAGATGCGTATTAGGAAATAACCCAATGCATTGTGCCCTGTTACAGAAACAACTAGTTTGTGGCGCCATTGATGTTCAGCATCAATATTTTCTTGTATGTATATTTACAACGGGGATCAGTTTATCCACTGTAGAGTCCCAGCCTTGTGCTGATGACATATAGAGAACGCTTTTCTTTTAAATGATTAAAATACATGTATTGTTAAAAACAGAGGCACACCCATTCGATGTCACAAACATTCCATTTACCAGAATGTTAAAATTAAGTTCATTCTTGAAGACGACAAGAATTGGGAATCGTCATTATTGATAACATTTGCAGACGACAAACTAAGAATTACTAAAATACTGGAGTTTGTCAGTGAACGATTGTTAGCGAACGATTGGATAGCACTCTGGGAAAAGGAGAAAATGCTGGTTACCAGTACTTGCCCCTTTTCCCTCATTGTTTTAACGACCATCGAAAAAAAAAGTCTTTTGAAAACATTGTGGGAAATGGTAACACCCGGGATTGTTTGGTACAGGGATTTATTTTTTGTATGGTGTTTAACGCCGTTTGCAACATTATTTTAATTATATCTCGGCGGCCAGTGCACTTATCCATGCCTTCCTAGAATTTATTCTACCAGTAGATTTACTTTGCACGATAATTTTTCCATTGGTTCGGTCAAAAAATCTGAGGCTGGCTGTCAAGCGGGACTCAGTGCGCTTTTGCTCGCACGTTTGGGTATGCAAATTGTCTCATGTCTAGACATGCGAGATTTTGGTGGGGCCATTAGGATTCCGTAATTCAGCCTTCAAAGATCCCATTTGGATTTCTCTTTTTTATTTAGACACTTCTTTTTTTACATAAAACACTGACAAATGATACAGAATAAATGTTTTTTGGCAAGCGAGACAAAAAGGTGCTTTTTTGGCCGTCTAAATGGAAATACGGTCGTTTTGCAAACCGGTTACCTACGGCTACGTCTATTGTTTGTGAGTTCAGGTATCTCGTATGACCTCATCGTCCTTATTTGCTAGTGATTCCACAAGATCGACGCGTGTTTTTGATCATGTGACACTCCCACAAACCCTCGCGAAATTCTTGCTCGAAACCTTAAGTTACATTAAGAGGCTGGATATCACTTTAAGGAAATACTGTTTAAATATTTTATTTATTTATTTATTTATTATTCACTACTTTCATAAATACTTTCTTTACTCTTACTGCTTAAACTACTTCCAAACCATTGCCATACGACAATTAACCTAATCCGGCTAAATAACTGAAGCCAAGCCCCCGTAGCTCAGTCGGTAGCGTACAGGAGGTCGCTAATTCGATCCCGGCTTAACCAATTTCTTTCCGAGGATTGATGAAAGTCATCGCGACAGGATTCATTCCTCTCTCACCGCTGACCATTGTTTCGACGATGGTTATGTGGGAAAGCAGCCAGTGGCTTCGAAAGAATATTGTGCGGAGTACTGGTAAATGAAACTCCAGGTAAGCATGGTTGGGTGCACTGGTCGCCGTGATGTAACTGAAATAATGTTGAAAACGGCGTTTAACACCATACAGTCATACAATCAATCTAAATAACTGAAATAAAACTTTCATAGTAAAAATGTTAATTCAAACTTACTATTTTTAGAAAAATATCTCCTTATCGGTGTAGATCAAAGATCAGACTACACGTTATGTGTAGTCTGATCTTGATCTACACTGTCCGCAAAAGGCCAATGAGTCGCGCTTAGCAGCTTAAGGGTTAAGAAATAAAAGAATTTTGAAGACTGAAGTAATTAGGCCTTTGAAAAATCCGAATAGCACCCTTAACTCTCTCAGCGCCCAATATATCAAAGCGCTGGAGACGCTGAAGGCCTGGGCATCAGAACGGGTGAAGAGTTAGGAGGATGAGGTCCAGAAGCTCAAAGTTGCTATTACATTTGTACAGGCTTAAAAACTGCTATCACATTTGTACATACTAATAAGAAAATATATACATGTCTCACACTGACAGTCTGTGGCACTGACAACAGAATGGAAAAACAAAATTTGTATAGGCCAATATAATGAGTATTTTTGTATAGCCTTGGCCTCATTGTCTTTATGTTATGGATTGAAAGGAGATAATTTTCAAAGGATTTTCTGCTTCCTCTTTTCTTCCTTTACGTTGCTTTGGCAACAAATCAAAAATCAAAATGGTATCAAACCAAAATGAGCAGCGTGCAAAGAATTGCTGACAGAGCCAAGGGAACATATCTGGAAAGTGTAAAAAATCCAAAATAGCCAAGCAATGAATCATATTTCTCTTTCATTTTACCATACTCAGTCCATAAGTTAAAATAGTAACCATGTCCGTTCAGCAATGCCTAGGAAAAACACAGTCTTTATAGGCTAATATCACAGGGCATGATTTGGTGTCTGAGAAGACAATATCTTAGGTATTTTTTGCATTTTGGTATCTTTGGCAACAAATAAAAAGACGTCCGCATTCGGGCACCAGTGCTAAGCAACAGTTGTGTTTGGTACCAAGAGCACCATATGCGGGTGCCAACGGTCGGCTGCAGTTGCTTGAATTTCGGTGAAAACACAAAAGTTAAAAAAGGGGCATAAGTTGAGAGTTGTTTACCTTTATTTATGTGTTTATATGTTTCCCTTTTGATAGTTAACAACTTGTCCAAGTTTTAAGTAAACACCTTCAGTAATAACAAAGATATTGTAAAATGTCAAAGATTTTGCATGACGACGACACGAACAACGAAGATGATGACACCATGGCTATGAAAATACCATGCCTCTAAAAACAGCGGAGCTAAAAGTTCTTAGTCGAAAAAGGGGCATAAGTAACTACTTTGCCAAAGATATTCTGGTGGTTACCTGCCTCTGTCGTACTGGTATAAATTTCCCTTTTAATAGTTAACAAAAAGTACAGGTTTGAAGTAAGTATTTTCATTAATGACAGATATGATAAAATGTCAAAGATTCTGAAAATTCAAGGTAATATAAAAGGGCCTAACTGTGTCAAAAATATTTTGATGGTTACCTGCCCCTGTTATATGGGTACCCCTATTGACAGTAAATAACTTGTCCAAGTTTGAAGTAAATATCTACAGGAATATAAGAAATACCGTATATCGGGTTTTTTTCGCGTCCCAAAATTTTCGCGAGTTCGGTCAAAATCAATTTTTCACGTTTCTTATTTTCACGAATTTATTGGTATATTTCTATTTTTGGCGAAATTATAAGTATATGATAGCATCACACCCGACAAAAATTTTTATCGGTATGTCTGGTATTACATACCGAACGTATTAGTGCACCGCCATATGGGGAAAAAGCTATAGAATCACAAGATTTACCTTGATAGCCGTGCATTTCAAAATCTCAAAGTTACTCCTTTTCCCTTGATACCCATGGTATATTATATACATAAAGAAGAAAAAAAGATTTATTCAAATCTTAGACTAAGGAATTTCCTAGTCGGTTTACTTATTCACAATTCATAGTTCTATCACTTGACTTCAAATGGACACTAGGAAACTAAGGGAAACAACTTTGCTCAAACTTCAGTATTATGATTACCGGTATCTAATGACAACTCTACCTATACCATGTATGGATCATCGTGTTAAGTCATTTTTTTTTTATTGTTTCCAGATACCAGCATTTTCAAAGCCATTTCTTACAATGTTGGGCTTTATCTTCAAATGATTGTAAAGATCTGTTAGCCACTTTGCACCAAGAGGAACATTATTACTCGTCTATTCCGTTGACAATAAACAAGTGTGTCTAAGCGAAGATTTTTTTTTTCTTGATGTTTCGTATAAAAGGAAGGATTTTTAGATTGTATAGAATATTTCGCGAATATAATTTTCGCGAGAATGTCCCACTCGCGAAAATAGCGAAAATTTCCTTCCCGCGAAAACAACCCGATATACGGTATTATAGAATGTCAAAGTTTTCGCACGACAATGACGCATAGGCTTTGACAATAGCTTGATGTTTTTTTCGTAAACAGATGAGCTAAAGACTACCAGTTGAATAAAATCATATTGATGATACAAGACTGCTCAAGGAACATTTCTATAAAAGTTTTGTTAAAATATCTGCTGTAAATGCCCCTTTTCAATTATCTTCATTGAAAGTCTATGGAATCTTGAAGTTGCCATGATCAACCAAGTTGGAAAGCCGATTTTAATAAACAGTAGGGTCGTTGGACCTAAAGCCCTCATCTCAGTAAAATCATCTAAGATTGATAAATTTGAAGAGCTCCTGGTTGTGATTATGGAAAACACAAATGAGCCATGCTCTGGCAAAAGGGGGTTTAATGGATCTCCGTGATCATCATTCCAAACGAGCCGCCATACATACAATGTATATGGATCCATAAAATCCATATTGTTGAACAACGGACTAAGTCATGAGGTAAACTGGTCCTTTGACATGCAGAAAATTTGCCAAAAGCAAAAAGTTTCGACCCACGTCAGCCTAATACTACTAGTACCTATGGAGATCAAGGTCAGATTGCACCGACCTCAAATCTTATCTTCGATATGAAACGCCCACCAGTTACTGAACTCTTTACCACACAATCCCGAGTTTTATGGACTCTAAGGATATAGCCTCATGAAAACCTTTTGGAAAAAGAAGAAAGTGCTCTCTTTTTTCCTACAAGGTTTTCTGCACTTTCACAGAGCCAATAACCAACATTTCAGCTGAATCTAATTTGCCGTCCGCAAATGTTTTCAATTTAGACAAGTCTAATATTTCATCGTTTTGTAAAGATTAACTGGTTTTCAATGGCTCATATTACAAACTTCATTACATATTCGATATTGTATGCGCCGATTTTGCTATGGTTCGAAACGGTTATGGGCCTAGATGTCATATCTGGAAAACTAATGAAATACATAGTTATAACTTCAGACACGAGGTGCACAGTAATTTTACGAAAATTAAAATCTTACCGAGGTTTTGAGACACCTTTTTCAGAGAAAGAGCACACCGTTTGCGTAAAATACGCTATCATTATTTGTCATTCACATGGTGTCTAGAAAAAGAACAAACGAACAATCCCTAGTAGAGCCTGACAACAGCACTCGTCACAACTCGGTCGATTGCGTACCTACATCATAACATTTGATCAACGATCATCCGAGGTTTGCCAATTGTTTCTTTCACTGTCACAGCGCACTAATTTGCAGTTATGGATAAGCTCACGAGGGCCCAAAATTCTCAGTCAACACTTTCGTACGATTAAAATCGCACATCTATCAAAGTTTGTTGTGAAATTAAACCTTTCTATGATGTTCTATGATGTTCAAACCGAGATATTTTTATTATTTTATGGGGTCGTTTCTTTCACCGTAGTGAGATGGATTGCAGGCGGTACTTTTCACTTTTACTCGGGTTTTTCCGTATATGCTTGGATGGGGTTGAAATTTTGGTATACGATTCCTATGGCCTTGGGCTTGGCAAGCCAAGCCCAGGCCAATAATCTTGACCTCTTTCGACAACTGAAGAAAAGTAGTTACTCACACTCCAAAAGACTTATCTAAAAGGCATGACTTAACCAGCGGACGGTATATATCAAGATCAAACTGCACGTTCTGTACAGTATGGTCTTGATGTATGCCATCTGCAGAAGCCCCATCCCCCTTTTTTTCCTGCGGCGCAAAAGGGTGAGTAAATAAGACGGTTTCATATTTCTATTGACAAATCCCAAGGACGGGCTTTTTTATTCGTCTTGTTTTTCTTCTTTGACATTCGAGTCTACTTTGTCAATAGAACTATCTTCTCTAATAACTTGTTATTTCTTTTATATATATATACATGCACGACGTGATTTGAGCATTCATAAATTATTCACATTATTACCCGTTATTATTTATTTAATCTTTTACCCCGTAAAGAATTTTTAAACTTTATGTTGCTGTAGCTGTCAGTATCTACATCAAGATCAGAGAGCACAAAACATGGCGTAAGATAACTATGAACGATACAAATAAGGTTGTTATTGGCGTAGGATAACCAAGAACGATATGAACTCAGTTAAACGTAGCAAAGGATAAGTATGAACGATATTAGGTTAAACTTGGCGAAGGATAACTACATGTATAATCTACATGAATTAGTTAAACCCTATGAACGAGATAAATCAGGTTGTACTCGCCCAAAGACTATTGTGTTTGACCTTAATTAGAATGACTGTGAATGCCATGATGTACATGTACATCATACTTGGCTTAGAATATCTGTGAATGACATAAATTAGCTTGTTATTGGCGTAAGACAAATGTGATTGGTATGAATTATGTTATACTTGGCCAAGGATGACTGAATGCCACGAATCCCATCATGCTTGGCCTAAAATATCTGTAAACAGCATGAATTAGGTTTTACTTGGCTTAGGACAACTGTGAACGACATGAATTAGGTTTTTAAATGGCCAATGATAATGCGAACGATAAGAATGGGGGCCATTCTTTTAAGTCAAATTATCTCCCTTCCCGGGTAAACACTAAAGGTAACCAAATAACGGATTGGTCCTTTTACCTGTATTCCTTTGTTTTTATCCTTGATTCCCTTGGGGACGTTGCGATAGATATAATATGATTTATGATTTATATGTAAGGACTCCATGTAATTTTAAAGCAAATTTTGTTTCCAATCATCAGGGAAAAGTGTTTAATCAATTTGTAAAACAATCTGACGAGATTTATTTGAGATATTATCTCAAAAACATATCTGTGTAGTGCAAGAAAAGCAAGGATAAAAACCAAGTAACCGCTTAATTAGGACCAATGTAGTACGGGAGAGGAATCAAGGGAAGTAACCGAAGAATGGCCCTCATTCAGCGTTACATGGTTCAGGATTTATCCAGTCACCTCCTATAAATTCCGTCGTATAACAGGGGGTCATATAAATTTGGTGATATACGGTCACTTGACCACATGACTAGGTTTATTATGTCAGTTGGTCACGTGATCAAGGTTTATTAGGCTAGTTGGTCATGTGACCAGCCGAAACTCCTTTTTTAGGTACCGCGATACGAAATCAATATTTGAAAGTAAAATTATCGCTTAAGATTCGATGCACATGTTGATATTTCTTATTATTTAAAATAAAACAGAATTCTTCGCCACAACATTCTTCCAAGGTTTTACGTCACGTTTATGACGTAGTCAATATAATGTATGACGTCATTATTGCAGCTGCATACCCAAAGCGCTTTACACAGTTCGCCATTCGTGTGTTTATTTCCTAGTGAGAAAGATGTCAATACGTGCCTTTATTTCGGGCGAAATAGTCTATCTAGTCGTATTTTGGATTGATTACAAATGAGAAACAGGATAAACAGAATAGTGTCGTGGATTGGGGAATTAGACAGGAACATAGTGTCTTTGATTCCAGGAAAGTTTGTCAGGCTCGGCTTCGGAATTTTATGGTATCAGTACCATGAGATATTGAATAAGAGGTACGGTCTTTATATCAATGTTTTTTTTTTTGTTTTATTTTGTTCTTTAAGAGTGCGTGACAGGATAAATAGAATAGATGGTTGGTGTCTTGGCTGGGTTAAGTTTATCGGGCTCGGCTCCGGAATTTATCCGGTTCGCCTTCGGCTCACCAGATAAATTCCTCCGCCTTGCCCGATAAACTTAACCCATCCAAGACACCAACCATCTATTCTCTATATCTGAGAACGACATACGTTAGGCTGTTCTTGGTGTAGAATAACGTTGAATGACATGAATAAAGTTATACTCTGCTAAGGATGACAAGAATTAGGTTGTACTTGGCGTAGGAAAACTAGGAATGAAATAACCTAGGTTGTCCTTGACCAAGGATAACCGGGAACGACATGAATTAGGTTGAACTTGGCCCAAAATGACCAGGAACGACATGCATTAGGTTGTAATCGGGAAAAAATAGCAAAAAACGATACGAATTAGGTTGTACTCGACCCAGGAAAACCAGGAACGACATTAGGTTGTAATCGATCCAGAATAACCAGAAACGACGTTAAGTATGTTGTGAACGGCCAAGAATAGCCAGAAACGACATGAATTAGGTTGTAATTGATCCATAAAAGACAGGAACCATTTCCTACTTTGTGTTAGATAACTCTGTACGACATGATTTAGGCTGTACCAGAATATCCAGAAACGAAATAAATTATGTTGTACTTGGACTGGAATAACAAGGAACGAAATTAATTAGGGTGTAGTTGGTCCAGAATAGCAGGAAACGACATAAATTGTGTTGTATTTGGTCAACAATAACCAGGAATGACATAAATTAGGTTGTACATGGCCCAGAATAGCCTAAAACGACGTGAATTAGGTTGTACTTTGCCCAGAATAACTATGAACGACATGAATTGTACTTGGTACAGGATAGCTATGAACAACACGGTTAGGTCATTACTTTGCTTAGGATAACTGGCGACAGAACATGGTATGATCGACTACAGAGTCATCATGATGTAATATAATTATCTCAGTTGTAGGACCACAAATACCACCTGCAGATGACTCGTCTTGTTACGTTGTAGTGGACTATTTACCCTTTACTACGCAATCCCGAGTTTTTACGACCCTGAAAGAGAAAGCTTTTGAAAACATTGTAAAAAGAAAGGAGAAAATGGCAGCATTTCCTCCTTTTCCCACATTGTTTTCTACTCTATTACAGACAAAATTAATCTTTGGAATCATATTTAATTTGTCGTCTGCAAATGCCACAAATTTGGACAAGACTCATATTTTTGTCGTCTGGTAAAGAGTTAACTCTAAACGACAAAATTTCAGACCGGTCCAACTTGAAAGCAATTTTTGACGACAATTTAAATGTAGTTCAAATGATGATTTTTCTCTTTGATACGGTAGAAAACATTGTGGGAATATGAGCAAATGCTACTTACCATCATTTTCTCCTTTTCCCTCAATGTTTTCAAAAGGCTTCTTTCTCAGGGTCGTTAAATCTCGGGATTGTGTGGTAAAGGTTTTAAAACCTTATGTCAAAACGAGAAATTGCTCGGAAGGAACAATTCCTCTTTTTGCCATAATGTTTTTACATGTATGAAAATTTTTATAACTAGTGGTGTATGAAAATTTTTATAACTAGTGGCTGTTTTCAGAAATTATCGATTTTAAACACTCCTGCACCATTTTTGTCTACACATGTATTAAGCTATTCTGTGTTAACAATGCGTGCCAATAATAATTTCATCGAAATAGCAGATTAAAATATTTCGTAAACATGTACGTATCCACGTGGACACTTCCTAGATTCGGTAATTTTGGTATCTTAACTAAAGACGTTTTTAAACAGTAGATAGATTCTTAATGATTTGAATCATGCTCTTTGAAAATGGGCTAAATGCATCTGCGAAAAGTGTCGACTCAGGTCAGCCTGCGCAGTCCGCGCAGGCAGACATGTGCCGAAACTTTTCGCTATTGGTCAATTTTCTATATGTCCAAGGACCAGTTTACCTCATGTTTCTGTCGGTTGTTTAAAAATGAAGCTATTATAGATCCATAATTATGTGATGGCTTGATGGATACAGAGCATCATGGAGATGCATTTAGCCCCGTTTTTCCAGAGCATGACTGATTTCTATTTTCTCCGATTATTTCAATTCAGTGTCTGCGAGTAAAGTTTGTTTTTAAACACTTGTGAACGCAATTTAGTTCACTTGTGACCTTTAGCCACAGGAGCATAAGCAGAATTTTGGTTCCGGTTGAGGAGAGTAAAGCTCAAGAAAGTGTATCTGGAATCTGCACTGCTCTATGTTTTTTTTTTGTTGTTGTTTGTTTTAAGATAAAGAACGAAAAACAACGACAACAACATACAAGCAAATAAAATCTAAACTGGTTATTTTCTTAACCATTAGAAAATGTTAGTTTTATCTATTCTTTAAAGTCTAAGGGTAATGTCAGTTTTTGAAGGCGTGATTTTTACCCCAAAAGTCTGTATCGGATTACAGAATAAGTACTGAATTGCGTAACTTAATGGAATCTAGTTTACACTGTATTAGATATTGGTTCACGCTTACTGGCAGTTCTAAATATGCCGCATTCAAACCTCTGATAGAGGTCACTTCTGTTAACCAACAAACAAGCAGTCACTATTTATAGACAACATTATCCTATTTTGAAGATAAAAACAGTGTCCTTCTAAAACGGCCATTTCCCTTTTGAGACCAGGGTCCCTGCTTATAAGATTTAAGTTCATACTCAGCTAAGTTTGTGTGCTAACTTTATGTTTTGTTTATGCTCCACATAAATATAAGAACCATGCTCTGTAAAAAAAGGGACTGAATGCATTTGCGAAGAGTAGTGACCCAGGTAAGCCTGCGCAGTCCGCGCAGGCTGACATAGGCCGAAACTTGTCGCTATTGGTCAATTTTCAGTATGTCCAAGGACCAGCGTACTTCATGATTCAGCTGCTTTTCAGACAAAATTGATTTTACAGATTCATAATTATGTAATGACTTGCTTGGTATAATGAATAACGGGGATACATCAAGCCCCCTTTGGCTAGAGCATTGCTCATACGTAGAATGAAAGCTATTGAAAGGGAAAAAAAAAACGAAAATGGTGGAAAAAAAAACAGAGAAATGCTCTAGAATATTTTGACAACGTTGAGGGAATCGTTGTACAAAATAGAGAAAATGCCGGTTACAAACCATTTTCTCCCGTGTCCCATAATTCTTTTTGTCCTTTCAATGACGTATCCCATCATTTGAGCTACATTTAATTAGGTGATGCCTTGCTCGGTATAATGCATTAAGTCCCCTTTTGCCAGAGCACGGCTCAATTATAAATGCAGCAAGTCATGTCATTTCCGTTTATCTCTGCAAATGCTTTCAATTTCGTTTTGTCATCACCTGTTTTCTTGGGGTAAGTCAAAAACGGAGATAACATGACTTGCTGCATTTATAATTTAGCCGTACTCTGGCAAAAGGAGGCTTAATGCATCTTCGTATTGCATTATACCAAGCAAGACATTACCTAATTGTGGATCCATAAAATCCCTTTCGACAAACAACTGACTGAAACATGAGGTAGAATTATCCTTTGACATGGAGAAAATTTATAGATAGCGAAAAAGCTGACATGGATCGATACTTTTCGCAAATGCGAAAAGCCCCCTTTTTACAGAACATGGCTCAATTATATGTACAGCAGTTATATATATATAATCGGACCGAATTCACTTGAATCGGATTGACTGATTGCAAAGTGAACTGAAGACGGCATTCGTGAATATTCTACATGTTGGCTTCTTATTTTTCAACTGTAGTTGTATAAATTTTTGTTTAAAAATGCATCCTTACAGCCAGAGAGAAGAAAAAAATCTGCTAAAACTTGAAAGTGTGGTGAATTGCTCAGACTTTGGTTATCTGTGTAAACAGAGATAAATTACCAGTATGTATGGCGTAAGGAATAGAGAAACTCATGAGATTATGTCCTCATTTAACTGCCAAGAAAATATAATGTATTTTCTACCCGTCGTAATCTGTGCAACCTAGCAGCCCCCAGAGGCAACATTTGACATGAAGATACAAGAATGATTATATAGTTTGATAAAATAAAGATGAAATGGGTTGAAAGCTGGCTGAAAACGAGTATAGATGTATCTTTTAATTTTTTGACCCAAAACAAAAATGATATACAACCGTCAAGCAGAAACACATGCGCATAATTCCCAAACGAATACATATGACCAATGCTCTGGCAAAAGGGGATTTAATGCACCTCTAAGATGCATGGTACTAAGCAAGTCACTACATGATTATGGCTCCATAAAATCCACTTTGTCTATGGATCAACAGGCTGAATCCCTGGGAAGGATAGTCCTCGGACATGCAGAAAATTGACTAATAGCAAAAAATTTCGACCCATGTCAGCCTGCGCAGACAAAGCATGACTTATATACTGGTACAGTACCGCCGCTCGAGCGGCGCCAAAATAAGCAGATGCCCACGATGTTGTTTTTCCCCTGGCTGTCTAATGCAGACAATTCTGACGATTCAGCTCTTGTCCAAAGTTCCTTTCTTCTGATTGGCTGATGCAAAATGTCTCTGGTAGATAAAAATCTGTAGTTTTTGGACTATAGAACTGGGACAGAATATGGAACAGTTTAAATACGATCTCTGGTTTGCCTGAAATCAGGTCAAGGTTAGGAGAGTTACGTCTTTACCAATCGACAGAAATTTATACTTGTCTAAATTGGAAGCATTTGCAGACGACGAAATATACGTGACATAAAAAAAAAATTTTTGTTTTAGTAAGGATAGAAAACATTGTGAGAAAATGAGAAAATGCTGATGACTAGATTAACCTAGCCCAACTCTTTCCCCCCCCCCCCCACAATGTTTTCAAAAGTCTTCTTTCTAAGGGTCCTGATTGTTTGGTAAAGGGTTAAAATATTTTAACCCTTAGGCTGCTCAAGGACCTTTTACGGACAGTGTGGAGATCAACATCAGATTGCACAGAAGGTGTAGTCTGATCTTGGATCTACACCGTCCATAAACAGATATTTTTCCTCAAAAAATGAAATAGCAAGCTTTGGAATTTTACTATCAGCCTGAAAGTTTCAATTAACTTATTTAGTAGTTCAAGGGTTAAACAGATAAACTACAAGAATCAGGGTCCGTATTCACCAACCATTCTTAAGAACATTCTTAATCTTACTCTTTAAGATTTTCTAAATTTGAAAGCAATCAAACTCCTGATTGGCTAAACCATTGGTTTAGCTAATCAGAAGTTGTGTTACTTTCAAATTTAGAAAACTCTGGAGAATAGGACTGTGAACGTTCTTAAGAATGAGTAGTGAGTACGGACCTTGGTTTTTTATTTTTCCAAAAAAAAAAAAACCTTGACCTTTAAATCCTAAAGGATTGGGCGACTAAGTGAAACACGATATCATATGCTAGCACAGTTTTGGCAAAAAGCTAATTAATCCTTTCTACAATTACGAAACGGTCCTGTGAAGCATTCACGTCGGGAAAGGAAAACAAATGCTGCTTAGCAGCATCTGTCCCTTTCCCCCCATGTTTGCTACGCTTTCTGATACAAGTTCTGCCAATTGGGAAACATTTAATTTGTGGTCTGCTGTCCTTTTGAGCTTGGAAAGCCTAAAATTTTGTCGTCTGGTAAAGAGTTTGCCTTTTTATAGTGCTAAATAAATTGAATTGATAGCCGATTTTTTTTATTCATCGTCGTCACCGGTTGCCCATATGGGCGGCGCCCTAGAAGATTGTTAATTTTAATTACAGAAGATTTGATTGACTGATTTAATATTGAAGATTAAAAATCAAACTATATCAAGAAAAAAGAAAAATGTTAAAAAATAATTAGATAAAGCACTTTTGTGCAAAATCAGAAGGAAAGCACTAGAAATTATTTATCAGCTCATTGACCAAGACAGTCACTCTGTTGCTAGAACACAGATAACCGATCATTAAAGCCAAATTGAGTTTCAAACTTTGAGGATTTGAGTCATTGCTTGTAACATATTACTTTATTGATTATTGGGCTTTTGTCCTGTGGGGCAATTGTGGTGGGGGCTTCGTCCTATGGGCCTTTTGTCCATGGGGCTTTTGTCCTGGATGGGGGGCTTTTTTCCTGTGGGGCTTTTGTCCGGCTTGTTCGGGGCGGGGGGGGGGGCGCTTTGTCCTATGGGGCTATTGTCCGGGGGTTGGGGGAGCTTTTGTGTGTTTTTTGCGGGGCTTTTGTCCTGGGACATTGGGGGAGGGCTTTTTGTCCGGGGGATGTCTTATGATGCTTATGTCCCGGGGGCTTTGTCCTGTCGGGCTTTTGTTTATGGGGATTTCGTCTGGTGGCTGTTGTCGATGGGGGCTTTTGTCTTGTGGGGTTTTTGTCCTACAGCCTAGTATTTGACACTTCTAGACGACAACATTTCAGAATCCTCTCTATTGAAAGCATTTGCAGAATACAAAGCAAATCAAAATTTCACTTACATTATAGGACTTGTCTTTAAAAGGGTAAAAAAAAAAAAAAAAAAGAAACACTGCGGTAAAAGGGAGAAACTACTGTTTACCTCCATTTTTTCGGCCTAGCTGAATGTGCTGGCTTTTGACCTACTTTTTGGTACTGATAACAAATGAATGAATAGAAATTTGTGATTGGTAAAAAATGTAGATATGTTTATTTTAAGGGCCCCCGCCTATTTGCTGAAAAATTAACGCCGTCTATCTTTTTTAAAAGTATTTGTTGTTTTACCTTTTCCCAGCAATGTTTTTAAACGCCCGTCTACCTCAGGGATCGACAAAACACGAGATTTTAAGGTAAAAGCTTGACACTGTACCAAGGACAAAAATTCTCGGCCTTAGGCTTTAAATCTTTATCTGGATGAGAAATTCTAGTTTGTGCACATTTATTTGAGCCATGCTCTGCGAAAAGAGGGCTTAATGCATCTGCAAAATGTATCGACGCAGGTCAGCCTACACAGTGCGCGCAGGCAGACCTGGATCGAAACGTTTTGCAACAGGTCAATTTTCTGCATATCAAAGGACCAGTCTACATCATGATTCAGTCGGATGCTAGACTAAACGGATTTTATGGACCCTTAATTGTGTAATGACTTGCTTAGTATTACGCATTACGGAGATACATAAAACCCCCTTTTAACAGAGCATGGCTCATTTCTTTTTTACAACAACGTTTCATTTGTAGAAATTACATGAAATAACGGCTTTAAACACCAAACAAACATTCGCCAACGTTTGCATTTGTGAGAGTAGTTTTCCATACCGATTTTTGCTATCTCATTTCTTACGTTTATACGACTTCGACAGATATAATTTTCTTGAATTGTAAATACACAAAGAAAAATGATAAAATCGATATTTTCAAACTTACATTAAGATTGTCTAACATGCGTATTTTCATAGGCTAAAATTGCTCGATTGAACTAAATACTTTATCAATACAAAGCAATTTAACTACCCAATTTACCCTTTTCTTGTTCTCACTTATGTGTTGGAACAGGTACTCAAACTTGGCTCCGTGAGAATCGGTATTTGACCAATCAGCTTATAGCATTTATTTGGCCCATCGCAACGCGCTGCTATCCGCCATTTTGGCTCCCAAATCATTTTACACTTGCAATCGTTATTATTTATTCTGTTTATAAACACTCGTAATTAATTCCGATCTGGCCTTAAAGAAAAATGAATGAATATTCCATTTATTCTCTTCAAGCCAGTACATGGTCATTTTAAAATGAAAAGGATATTTATTTTGAAATTGCTTATCGCATAGCGGAAGTCAGGGCTTCAACATAAACTCTTTACTACATGATCACAAGTCTTAATCCTTATCCTGCTAAATAACTTAAATGAAACTTTTAAGTCGATAGTAAAAACCCGAATAATGTTATTTCAAACTTATTTCTTGGAGAAAAATATCTTCTTATCGGACAGTGTAGATCCAAGACCAGACTGCACGTTCTGTGCAGTCTGATCTTGATCTACACTGTCCGCAAAAGGTCAGTGAGTAGCTTAAGGGTTAACAACACAGAGGAAAAAACCTTCTGGAAACCTTGTGGGTAAAGGAGAAAGTGCTGGTAACCAGCATTTTCTCCTTACCCAAAAGGTTTTCTACATTTTTTACAGACTATTACTATGATTCCAGCTACATTTCATTTGTCGTCTGCAAATGCTTTCAGTTTGGACGAGTCTAAAATTTCATCGTTTGGTAAAGAGTCAAACATTAAAACACGAGATAAATGCACGTTCTCATTTAGAAAAACACACCAACAACTAATCAAAGTTCAGTGTTGTTTTTCCCAAAATATCAAATGCTGGTTACCGGCATTTTCTCCTTTTTCCATTATGTTTTCAAAATACTTCTTTCCCTGGGTCGTTAAAACTCGGGATTGTGTGGTAAAGAGTTAACTTCCTTTGATGCAGATAACAACGGGATGCTTTTTACAGACGATGTAAATCAAGATCAGTCTGCACGTTTTCTCTCTACAGCACATACCAAGCAAGTCATCACATATTTCAGGATCCATAAAATCCATTTTATCTAACAACTGACTGTATCATAAGGTAGACTGGTCCTTTTATTCTTTTCATTTAATCTAGGTCCCCGCCTTTTTCGACATGAACGGAGACAAAGGTGTTTACGAGCATGCCTACGACAATGGCGCTTACTACTACCAGAATCCCCCGGTACGCCCTAGTCGGTACCCACGGCTTTTTTCCAGTTACCCATACAATGGCCATGCTAGTTGGACACGGTAAGAATGAGAGGCTTTGATTGATTGATTGATTGATTTCCTGTTTATCTATCGTAACCGACGGGGTTGATGCCGTCTGAAGGCTGCAAGCTATTTTACATTTTACGGGGGATGGTGCTAGATACATGACGAAACCCATTCTAAATTACGCCTGGTTCTAGAACGTGCCCTAGAATCATACCCTAAAGTATCCGAAGATTTGTCGCTTACAAGTCTCAAGTCCTGCCACTTTATCTATTTGGACTGACTGAGGAATATTGGCCGGTTATGGCACCTTTTTAGGCTTTTTAACGATCCCGATGTAAAAGGTTCTTGATAAGATCGTGGGAAAAGAGAAAAATGCTAGAAGCTCTTACATCTATTTGATAACCAAACTCTTTATTAGTAGAACAGAAATGAAAATCCTGAAAATCCTGAATTTTTTTAAGTAATATGACTCACTTCATTCATTCGTTCGTTCGTTCATTCACTCATTCATTCATTCATTCATTCTGGATTAGTATGTCGTATAATTAATTAAACGCGTTACAGCACAGATACGACATGTAGTACGCAGCACTTGAAAACATTGTGAGAAAAGGAGCGACTGTCTGTTACAACCAATTCCTTCTTTTTTCACAATTTTTCCGCGCCATCCAGAAATTATCTTTTCCTTTCCTCCAAAATTTTAATATATTTTTCCGATGTGTCAGTCGCACTAGAAAGGGGTATTTCTAAGAACAAATAGCTCATAAATGACAGAAAGCATTCTCTTTCCAAGCAGGGTAACTCTGCTTATGTACAATGATTGTTTTGCAAGGAACCCAAAACTCTTAATACGCATGCGCGCGAGGCATTCTACTTCCAGATTTTGCCAGTACCACACAGTCGTGCTATGGATGTTCCCGTACATCTACACTTGTATAATGCCTAACATCTAATACCAGGTGAAAACAGTGATGGATGGAACCCCTGGCTTGTCAGTTCATCGGATTAATAAATTGCTCATTTAACCATTTACTACACAATCCCGAATTTTAACGACCCTGGAAAAGAAACCTTTTGAAAACATTGTGGAAAAAGGAGAAAATGCTGGTAACCAGCATTTTCTCCTTTTTCCACACTGTTTTCTACCGTATCAAAGACAGATTTCATCATTTTTGGCACACTGATTTTGTCTTCTGCAAATGCTTTCAATTTAGACCCATCAGAATTTTTTTCGTGTGGTAAAGATTTTAAGCTGTTCAAATCAATCCGCCTATTTGGCTGACAAGCTCTGATATTCCTTTACAGTGCTTGTACCAATTTATAATTTTATAAACATGTATGACATGATGTAAAGCGAATTTTTGATTCGTTTATATCATTGCCACACAAATCCGCATTTCGCGGCTTTAAGTACTTTGATTCCTTTGGTGTTTTATCACCGTTCCTGAGAACAGATCTGCAAAAGAAGACGCACAGCCCTGTTGACAACATGTGATTATATCGATTTTCATGATAACCATCATCATCATCATCGTCGTTGTCGTCGTCGTCATTGTCATCGTCATTATCATCGTCGTCGTCATCATCGTCGTTGTCGTCCTCCTCCTCCTCCATCTCCTCCCCCTCCATCTCCTCCCCCTCCATTTCCTCCTCATTTCCTCCTCCATCTCCTCCTCCATCTCCTCCCCCTCCATCTCCTCCCCCTCCGTCTCCTCCTCCTCCATCTCCTCCTCCACCTACTCCACCTCCTCCTCCTCCATCTCCACCTCCTCCTTCTCCATCTCCATCTCCACCTCCTCCTTCTCCATCTCCACCTCCACCTCCACCTCCTCCTTCTCCATCTCCACCTCCACCTCCACCTCCTCCTTCTCCATCTCCTCCTCCTCCATCTCGTCCTCCACCTCGTCGTCGTCCTCCTCCTCCTTCTCCGCCTCCTCATCATCATCGTTGTCTTCATCGTCGTCGCAATCGTCGTTGTTGTTATTATTTTTATTATCATTATAATTATTAAGTTCCAGTGGAGAGCGACGGTCTGACGACGGAGACAGTCGACCCAACCGACGGTGTTTGTTGGCAACCTTTGTCGTGATCTTAGTCCTTGTAGTACTGGGAATCATCGGCGCAGTTATAGCAGTAGTTGTATCAAACCGTAAGTATAATGTGACAAACGATCTCGTTTTTTTTACGGCCAAGAGGAATAAGGTTTTTGAGAACATTGTGGGAAAAGGAGAAAATGCTGGCAACCAGCATTTTCTCCTTTTCCCACAATGTTTTCTTGCTGTAGTTCTATCAAAGCGTAAGTTTTATTTCTAACAAATGATCACATCGTCTTACGGCCAAGAGGAATGATGTTTTGAAAAGGGAGAAAATGTTGGTAACCAGCATTTTCTCCTTTTCCCACAATGTTTTCTTCCTGTAGTTCCATCAAAGCGTAACAAACTGTCGCATCGTCTTACGGCCGAGAGGAATGATGTTCTTGAAAAAATTGCGGAAAAAGGAGAAAATGCTGGTACCCAGCAATTTCTCCTTTTCCCACAATATTTTCTTGCTGTAGTTCTATCAAATCGTAACTTTTAACACTACTAAATCGTCTCGTCTTCTTACAGCCAAGAAGGATAAGGTTTTTTGTGCATGTTTAAAAAAAAAAAAAGACAAAATGAGTTTGGCACACTTAGTACTTTTGTTCATGGGGAATAGAAAGCGGGTTAAAAATGTATTTAAAATGCAGACTTGAGAAATGTAAATTAACTCCTTTGAAAAGAGCTCCAAAATGATGAATCGGGTAACTTTACCCTTTGCAAATATATCATGCAGACGATAATTTCATTGAATCCTTATCCTGCTAAATAATAAGTGAAATGACATTTTCAAGCTGATAGTAAAAACCGAAATTTTGCTGTTCAAAAAGGTATTTTTGGGGAAAAAGATATCACCTTATCGCAGTGTAGATTCAAGATTAGACTGCATGTTCTGTGCAGTCTTATGTTGATCTTTACTGTCCGAAAAAGGTCCTTGAGTCGCGCGTAGCTGCCTAAGGATTAAATTATAACACTGCCATTTTTTTTTTTGATCGAACAGGCATGACCCTTTTACCACACAATCCCGTGTTTGAACCACCCTCAGAAATAAGGCTTTACAAAACATTGTTTTCTACCCTACGTCTTTTATTTTGGGTTATTTGTCGTCAGCAAATGGATTCAATATGGATTTTCCTTTAACCGATTATCGTATCATAAAGACTTAACTCTATACCAAACGACAAAATTTTAGACCAGTCCAAATTGAAAGCAATTGCAGACGACAAAATAAATGTGACTCAAAAGTTGAAATTTGTTTTCGGAAGGGTAGAAAACATTGTGGGAAAAGGAGAAAATGCTGGTTACCAGCATTTTCTCCTTTTCCCACAATGTTTTCAAAATGCTTCTTTTTCAGGGTCGTTAAAAGCCGGGATTGTGTGGTAAAGGGTTAATCTAATTTTTTCTGATGACTAGAGTGGTTGACGTAAACGCTTTCCACTGATTGATGATAGTCTATTATCGGACAGAAATTTTTAGCCAATCAGAAATTGCGTTACATTGTAAATCAAGATTCAGATCTAAGAATGCTATTTTGAACGGTTGGTGAATATAGCCCCTGACTGGATCTTTTTTTCGCAGAGTCTGGCAAAAATCGCGACAAATTGAGATTTTTCTTTAGAGATTTGCTACAATATTTCAATAGCCGTTCATGGTGGATATACTAAAATGCGTATAGGGATAATCCAAGATTAGACATAGCAAATTCAGGGCTGCCTGATCTCGTGATTTTCATTGATCGTAAAGTCCGCTTGCCCAAAAGATGGCTGGTTTTCTTTTTTTTTTTTTTTTTAAGGGGGGGGGGGGGCGTCAACGTGCAGTGTGTTACACAGTCTTGCATACTTGGCAAAAAAAAAAATCTATATAACAACAGGTATTGATCAGTTTCATTTAAACTTCTTGATAACGATTCGATTACTCAGTCTTGCACACTTAAGATGTCTTTACCAAATGAATGGTGAAATGAAAAAACAAAAAGAAAAAAATCTATATAACAACACGTATAAGTTTCATTTGAAACTCTAATAACGATTCGGTTACTCAGTCTTGCACACTTAACCTGTTTTAACCAAAAGAATGGTAAATGAAAAATAAAATCTGTATAACAACACGTTTCAGTTTCAATTAGAATTCTTAATAACGTCTTGGCTTGCGCCTTCTTCAGGACGTTTACAGAATTTTCAGATTTCTTTTTCCAGCCGAATTAAGTTCGACCATATTGAAAGCATTTTTTGCAGACAACAAACTTCGTGTACGTGTTTATGAGGTAAAATGTAGAATAAAAAAAAAAACCTAAATTTGCACCTATGAGAGGAAATAGCGTATTGCAGAAAAAATGGTAGTTACCAGCATTTTCTTCTTTTCTGATGTTTTATTTTTTAACCCTTTACCAAAAGACAAAATTTTGGACTAGTCCAAATTGAAAGCATACGCAGACGACAAAATAAATGTGACTGAGAAGTTGAAATGTGTGTTGGAAAGGGTAGAAAACATTGTGGGAAAAGGGGAAAATGCTGGTTACCAGCATTTTCTCCTTTTCCCACAGTGTTTTCAAAAGGCTTTTTCTTCAGGGTCGTTAAAAGTCGGGATTGTGTGGTAAAGAGTTAAACTGTTAGTCAGTGGGATAACTTCAATGAAGAAAAGGATGTTGCATTTAGAAATATTAGCTATTATCAAATTGCAGCCAAAGCTCACTTCACAAGTATTCAGTGTCAAGATGAAAAAGCTTGATGTCAAAACTGAAATTGTACACAAGATAAAATGATATGCAAAAAAATCCAGCAATATCATATCATGCATATATATAATGCTTGTGTACTGCTTGAGTTATGCTCTGTGAAAAGGGAGTTTAATGCATCTGCAAACAATATCAATCCCAGTCAGCCTGCGTCACCGGCCAATATAACAGGACATACAAAATATCTGCATTGCGGTGATCCCTCCTTTTCCCTTTGCTCTAATATGACATTAAATGTATATGAGTCATGTTCTGTGACAAGCGGGTTTAATGCATCTGAAAAAAAGTATCACAGTCCGCGCAGGCTGACCTGGGTCGAAACTTTTTGCTATTGGTATATTTTCTGGACATGAAAAGCCCATTCTACCCCATAGACCATCCTACCTCATAATTTAGTCGGTTGTTGGTCAAAATGGGTTTTATGGCTCCATGTTTTTGTGATGACTTACTACAAGTAGGTATAATGCAGCACGGAGATCCATTAAAGCTCTTTGCCAGAGTGCGGCTTCGATATTTGATAAATGGTTTTGCTGCACTTACTATACATTAGTTTGTGAAACAACTTATGGTTTAGTTTGCAATCATGCCCTGTGAAGAGATGTTTGAACGCATCTGCAAAGAATATCGATTAGGTCGTCCTGCACGATTGACTGATGGTTTTCAACATTATTTCAGTTATATCGCGGCGGCCAGAGCACATATCCATGCTTTCCTGGAGTTTCTTTTACCAGTACTTCACTCAATATTCTTTCCAAGCTACTGGCTGCTTTCCCACATAACCATCGTCGAAACAATGGTCAGCGGTGAGAGAGGAATGAATTCTGTTTCATCAATACTCGGGGAAAAAAATTGGCCGAGCCGAGGATGGAACCAGCAATCCCCCTGTTCTCAAGTCTTGTAATCTACTGACTGAGCATCCCAGGCTCGCACAATCCGTGCAGGCCGACCTGAAGCAAACATTTTTGCCATCGGTATATTTTCTGGATGGCAAGAGGGCCGTTCTACCTAATGAATGAGTCAAACTTAAGACCAAACAGATTCGCTCTGTGGAACAACTTGCTTGTTCCAGTGCATTACAAAGATGCACCCCCCTTTTTTTCCCTCAAAGCGCCTCTCATATATTTGATGTTTTCTTTTTCTTCCTAACAGGAGACAGCGACTCGGCGCCGGTAACACAGCCAGCAGATACACCTGTCGGTAAGTTGGTCGCATCTTTTCTCGTATACCTGCATGCGCGTGCATAATGCTTATAGATGTACAAGATAATATATATTAACCTTTTACCAGACAAACCAGCATTTTTTTTTTCACGACCCGGAGGGGGAAGGCTTTTCATAACATTGTGGGAAAAGGATAAAATGCCGGTGACCTGCAGTGTCTCCTTTTCTGACAAAATTATCTACCCTCTGAGACAAATCCTATTATTTTAGCCAATTTCAATTTGTTGTCTGTAAATGCATTCAGTATGGACTGGTCTTAAAAGTTGCCGAATGGTAAAGTTTACTAATGTATCTTGTGCTGTTCTACCATACTGAAGAAATATCGCTGAACATGCGTATTACTAGGCTGGGTCCAGGCGGTAATAAATTTTTTAATCACTATCTATTGCAGTTTCTTTTCCTAGCCTGAACAGATCTGTGGCAAAACTGAATATCGGTTCCGTAATCACCACATAGTCATTTTTGACAAAGTAAAGTCAGAATATCTGAAAGGAAAACAATAATTAGACTGGAATCCAGCCTGGCATATACGTGTCATATTTATTATCAGTCAGTGGAGCGATATAGGGTCACCGTGGCACTCTTGTTGTGTTATTTGGCACATTTGACTATATGATAATGCACTTATAACTCTTTCCCAAACGATGAAATGTTGGACACGTCCAAATTGAAAATATTTTCAGACGACAAGTCAAATGTGACTCAAATGATGAAATTTGTCTCTGAAAGGATAGACATCTTTGCGGGAAAAGGATATAATAATGGTTACCGCAATTTTCTCCTTTCTCACAATGTTTTCAATTGCTTTCTTCCCCAGGGTCGTTAAAATTTGGGATTGTGTGTTAGCGTTTAGCCGAGGGCGAATACTTTAACAAACAATAAAATAAATGGTAAAAAAAAGATAGATTCGGCTCGAATGATGAAATTTGTCCTTGGTTAAGTTCTAACTGGTAGGAAGCATTGTGGGAAGAACAGAAAACCAGCATTTTCTCCTTTTTCACAATATTTTCAAAAGCTTCCTTCTATAGGGTCGTTACAACATGGGATTTTAGGTAAAGATCAACTGAACAAAAAGCGAAAATCCTTGGTGCCAATCCAATGCTTTCTCTCAATTCTGAAAAAACTTTCCTTTTTATTCGAATGCATGAGTTGTTTAATAACAAACAGGCAATAAAGTTAACAGCTAACGCGGTTAAATAGGAAGTCATCGCACCATTATATGCATCCGAATAGACGTTTTACCGCCAATGTCATGTTTCATATTTGTAAACTTTCTTTTATGTGCCAATACATGAGATGTTTTATAACAAACAGGGTATCGAGTTTACAGGTGACGCAGTTACTTTAGAAGCCATTGCAGTAATATATGCACTCTAATAGACTTAACGTCAGTCTACAATGTTTTTTCTTATTCTTGAAAAACTTTTTTTTTGTCCGAATAGATGAGTTCTTTTTTTTTTTATAAACACGGGAGTCAAGTTTACAGCTGACGCAGTTAACTTAGAAGTTATTGCAAGAAATATATGAGCTCCAGTCTAGAGACGTTTAAACGATAATTTTTTGTTTTTTCTCATTCTGGAAAAACCTTTTTTGTGCGAATGAGTGGGTTGTTTTATAACAATCGGGGTGGATGAGATATTTTATAACAAACAGGGAATAAAGTTTACAGCTGTCACACTTACATGAAAAGTCAGTGCGAAAAAATATGCACCCTAACAGATATTTTAAACAAATGGAGATATCGTCACAAGTAAACCAATCTTCTTGCGAAACCTATCAGTGACTATCAGATTTCTTTTTAACAATCATGAGAAAAAAAAAAGATATACTTTACATGACAATAGAAACTCAAATTCTTAACCCACCCTTTCAGCGCCATAAGCCAAAACAGGGGCTTTTGTTGACGGCATAGATCAAGATCAGACTGCACAGAACGTGTAGTCTGATCTAGGATCTTTGCCGTCCACCTGTTTGGTAAAGACTATAAGATGTTTATATTTAAATCTTTTAGTCTGATTTTCCGTGGATTGCTATTTTATCTGTCGAAAGAGGTTGGATGTCTAAATTAAGCGCTGAGAGAGTTTAATCCTTTACCGCACAATGCCGCCTTTTATCGACTCTGGTAAAGAAGCCTTTTGAAAACATTGTGGGAAAAGGAGAAAATGCTGGTAACCAGCATTTTCTCCTTTTTCAACGATGTTTTCTACCCTTTTAAAGAAAAATTGCACTATTTGAGCCACACTGAAATTGTCGTCTGCAACTGCTTTCAGTTTGGACAAGGCAAAATTTTGTCGTCTGTTATAGCGTCCTTGCCATGGTTCCATATTTCACACCATGACGACAAGCTTTTATTTTTGCTAAATCTTGTATTTTCTTTTTCTAAAATAAAAAAAAATGACCCATTTATTCTATTTGAGCCATACTCTGACAAAAGGGGCTTAATGCATTTCGGTGACACATTATATCAAGCAAGTCATTACACCTACATAATTGCGGATCCATAAAATCCATTTTGTCAAACAACCGACTGAGTCATGAGGTAGATTGGTCCTTGGGCATGCAGAAAGTTGACCAATACCGAAAAGTTCAAGCCCAGGTAAGCCTGCGCTGTCAGACTGCACAGGCTGACATGGCGGCACGAAATACCCAAATCTTCCCAAATCTTTCCAAAATCTTAACAAAATCTACCCAAATATTTCCCAAGTCTACCCAAATCTCCCCCAAATCTTACCTAGATCTCTCCCAAATCTACCAAAATTTGTCCTAAATCTTACCCATCTATTTAAGAAATCTGCTAGAAAGATTGACTGATTGTATGGTGTTTAACGCCGTTTTCAACATTATTTCAGTTATTTCGCGGCGGCCAGTGTACTTATCCAGGCTTTCCTGGCGTTTCTTTCACAAGTACTACGCACACTATTCTTTAACATAACAGTTAAACTGTTATGTTAACTGTTATTTTACGTTTAGAATTTTAACCCTTTACCACACAATCCGGAGTTTTAGTGACACTCGGGAAGAATCCGTGGTAACCAGCATTTTCTCCTTTTCCCACATTGTTTTCTGCCCTTTTGGAGTCAGGTTTCACCAATTCAGCCACATTTAATTTGTGGTCTGTAACAGCTTTGAATTTCGTTTCGTAAAGAGTTAAATAGTTCACCACATCTTGCACAATTGAATATTGACTTATTGATTGTATGGTGTTTAACTCCGTTTTCAACATTATTCCGGGGATATCATGAAGGCCAGTGCACCTATTGATGCTTTCCTGGAGTTTCTTTAACCAGCACCACCGCGACTCAGTGACCTTTTGTGGAAAGTGTGTATTACGATCAGACGGCAGAGAACAGCAGTCTTTTCTTGGATCTACACTGTCCGATAAGAGGATATATTTTCTCCAAAATGTAACTTCGAAATAGCAATATTGGCTTGAAAGTTTCATTTAATTTTTCTACCAGGTTAAGGGTTAAACTGAATGATAGTCAACCAATAGCATGCATATCCCCGATAGCTCAGTCGGTAGCATACAGGACATGAGAACAGGAGGTCGCTGGTTCGATCCCCGGCTCGGCCAATTTCTTTCCGAGGATTGATGATAGTCATTGCGACAGGATTCATTCCTCTCTCAAGTTTCGACGGTGGTTATGTGGGAAAGCAGCCAGTGGCTTGGAAAGAATATTGTGCGGAGTACTGGTAAAAGATACTCCAGGAAAGCATGGATATATGCTCTGGTCGCCGCTATATAACTAAAATGATGTTGAAAATAGGGTTAAACACCGTACAATCAGTCAATCAATCAAATTCGCTAGTTCGTCAGTACTTTCAGTACTTTGATATCTGCAAGCCATGCTTGCTTGAGTAAACTGGCACCCGTTGTATCTCCCGGAACCGTCCGATAGTTGATATGAAGATCGATGACAGGCTGCCACTTTAGCTTTTGAGCCGCAAAATCTGTAGATATATTTTTTATTAAACAATTTCGTATTTACATTCTGTATAAAGACCACTTAGTAGACCTAATCCGTCTTGTGGGTCGAATTTGAAACACTCCGATTGTGATAATTTCTCTGAATTTGACCGATCTATTCCGAATGTGGAAGTCGTCTGCACTGCCATATTGGAAGAACGAAGAGAGGAAAGATATTTGATGGTACTTATAGGTAAAAACATGTTATGTTCTGTGAGAAGAAAGTCTTATGACGTAAGAAACATTAAAACTATTGTACAGATACTTTCAAAAGCATTTTACTGCCGTTACATGACCATTTGTGTATTCTTGGCACTGCCCCAGTCATCCATTCTACATTGAAAGTACAATTATTTGGATCTAACCTGTGGTTGTAGATTGAACGTACATGTACATGCTTTTGTCTCTAATGTCAAAGCGGACAGTGTAGATAAAATATCAGACTGCATCTTTTGTGCATTCTGATCCTGATCTACATAGGCCACAAAAGCAATTACTGTCGTGAAAGGCGCTTCAACGGTAAGGATAAACCTTTAACAAATGGCCAAATTTTAAGCTGGACCAAATTGAACAAATTTTCAGCAAACAAAATTAAGTGAGGTTTAACTCGATCCTTACTATAGAGGACACAAGTAGCTTTTGTGGACAGTGTAGATTAAGATCAGACTGCACAGAATGTGCAGTCTAATCATTGATCTATACTGTCCTCTACATTATTCTAGATAATGACCAAACTGTCTCTCCATCTTGCTGTGGAGCTATACTTGCTGCAATTGAAAGAAGTGTATTTATTTAGTATTGAAAAAGTCAACCCTTTACCACACAATCCCGAGTTTTAACAACCCTGCCAATGAAACCTTTCGAAAACATCATGGGAAAAGGAGAAAATGCTGATAACCAGCATTTTCTCCTTTTCCCACAATGGTTTTTACACTTCCATAAACAAATTTCAATTTTTAGGTCACATTTATGTTGACGTCTGAAAATGCTTTCAATTTGCATATGTCCAGAATTTTTTTGTTTGGTAAAGGGTTAAATAACGGAGTTATGAAATAGCAGAAAACATTTTCTGAAAAGGAGAAAACTGCTGGTTTCCTGCATTTTTTTCCTTTTTGTAACTATGCTTTCAAAAGCTATTTATCTCTGAGGATTGTTAAAACTCGGGACTATTTTGTAAATGATAAACAAACTGTTTCTTGTTTGCAGTGATAAAAAACTATACCGGAGCAGCAACCTTGAAAGAGTTACAGTTCACAGAAGATTACAATAACCCAGATTCAGTTTTGTACCGACAGACTGCACAGGAATTCATTTCTGAGGTAACGTTTTTATTACAATGATTGCTTCTGCCAGCACATTCATTTTGGGGGTCATATGTGACTCCTTTTTTGGAATTTTGGGGGTCGTTCAGGACTTCCAAGGGTCATGGTCTTTCAGTCTTTTTTCTCCGCATTTTGTTCCTATTTGTAGATGTTGCATAATGCTAAAAGTTTTATATGACAGTGTGGTATTTAAGTCTTAAAAGGAAAAAGTTAAAAATAATGAGCTCATAGAAACTGTCATCTGTAATCCTGATTACTTTAGCAAGTCGGTGACGATGATCGAGTAGGGTCTACAACGCTAACAAAAAGTTAAAAGTATGGGTATCATACAGCTAACTTCCTCAAGGATGTTCAAATTGGGACTTTGGTTGGAAAAGGGTTGGTTTATATATTTGAATTAACCCTTTGCCACACACATCCCCAATTTTAACATCCATGATGGAGTTGGCTTTTGAAAACGTTGTGCGAAAAGGAGAAAATGCTGGTAACCATTTACCACCTGTTATCTCTGTACCATACAATCCCGACTTTCAACACCCTTGAGAAAGAAGCCATTTGAAAACATGGTGGGGAAAAGGAGAAAATGCTGGTAACCAGCATTTTCTTCTTCTCCTACAATGTTTTGTACCCTATCAAACAAAAATCACATCATTTGAACCACAGTGAAATTGACTTCTGTAGATGCTTTCAGTTTGGACTGGTATAAATTTTTGTTGTGTGTTAAAGGGTTATTCAATTTCTAGAGCAAATGAGACCCTGATGAGACACTTTATTAGCTATGACTGAAAGTAGAATTGGTAGAGAGCATGACTGTGCACATATAACAGCATTTGCAGAATGATCTCAGGAAGCAGATTTGCAATGCATTAACCCTTAGGCTGCTAAGGACCTTTTATGGACAGTGTAGATCAAGATCAGACCCATGCACAGAACATGCGGTCTGACCTTGGATCTACACTGTCTGATAAGGAAATATTTTTCTCCAACACAAGTTTAAAGTAGTATTATTCGGGATTTTAGGCTGTTATGATCCTCTTTCGATATCTTTGTGAATCTTTGATCCAAAAAAGTGAAAAAATGTACCAAATGTTTTCATTATACTTAAAGGTCGATATTATGTCACTTGGACATACATAAACAATCTAAAACAACAACACAGAATTCACAGTATTATGAGTTCCGAAATGATTGTATATATCAGATTGTACTTTATTATTTATGTGACTAATCTAGCCCTTTACCAATCGACAAAATTTTGGACTGGACCAAATTGAAAGCATTTTCAGATGACAAATTAAATGTGACACAAATGATTATTTCTGTCTTTGATAGGGTAGAAAACATTGTGGGAAAAGGAGAAAATGCTAGTTACCAGCATTTTCTCCTTTTCCCACAGTGTTTTCAAGAGGCTACTTTCTCAGGGTTGTTAAAAGTCGGGATTGTGTTGCAATGGATTAAGTTTTATGTATTCCTTCCAAAAAACTACTTGATTTCACCCTTATCAAGTGACACAAAATGGCTATTCAACTATACAAACTAGACTAACTACCCTAACATTCACAGAACATGCAGTCTGATCTTGATTCTACACTGTTCGTTAAGCAGATATTTTTCCCCAAAAAGTAAGTTTGAAGTAGCTTTATGCCGGTTTTTACTACCAGCTTGAAAGTTTCATTTAACTTTTTTAGCAGAATAAGAGTCAGTTTCTCCATGTTAATTGCCTATTTAGACCTACTACTGGCCCATGCTTAACCCTTTACCACACAATCCCGACTTTTAACAACCCTGAGAAACAAGCCTTTTGAAAACACTGTGGGAAAAGGAGAAAATGCTGGTAACCAGCATTTTCTCCTTTTCCTATAATCTTTTCTACCTTTCCGAAATTAAAATTCAATTTTAAAGTTGCATTTATATTGACGTCTGCAAGTGCTTTCAATTTAAATCGATTTAAAAGTTTCTTGTTTGGTAAAGAGTTAAGCAAAATTAATGTCAACATTACACAAAATACAATCAAATGTACCTACAGTATCTATGATACTAAAAGAGACACATTTCATTGTAATGCAGAGTCTAATAAGTATATTCAGGCCTTTATTTATCAGTTGTTACTCTTGTTATGGGTTACTTACTCTTTGTAGAACTTCATGGGCACCACCGCACATACTGTTTGTCATCTATGAATGATTTTAACTTGAACAAGTTTAAAATTATATGAGCCATGCTCTGTGAACAGGGGACTTAATGCATCTGCAAAAATTATCGACCCAGGTCAGCATGCGCAGTCTGTGCAGACTGACCTGGACCGAAACTTTTCGCTATTGGTTAAGTTTTGGTATTTCCAAAGACGAGTCTACCTCATGACTGAATTGGTTGTTGAAAAAAAGTGGCTTTTATGGATCCATAATTATGTGATTGCTTGCTTGGTATCACATATCATGGAGATGCATTAAGTCCTCTTTTGCCAGAGCATGGCTGATATATTTGAGCCATGCTCTGTGAAAAGGGAGCTTATGCATTTGTGAAAAGTATTGACCTAGGTCAGCCTGTGCATTCCGCGCAGGCTGACCTGGGCCGAAACTTTTCGCTATTGGTCAATTTTCTGTATGTCTAAGGACCAGGCACCCTCGTTAACCCAGGTGTGAAGTATTACCATTCATCAGCCCTGGGGCATTCAATTGCGAATCCGTCATTTCTATGAATATTCAACATTTCAAATTACACCCAATAGCCAATCGAATGGTCGATAACATAATGATACGCTCTTGTAGTGGAGGATATTCACATTTCTTCCGTTGTAATGAATAAACCGGGTAAAACCCACATCATTATCAACGAATATGGCGGCCGCCGGTGGGCCTAACTTCTGTGGCATTTGCCTTACGACAATCCAGGGCAGACATTACAAATCTTTGTATACAAAGGCAAATATTCAGAAATAGAGCGTGCTGTTGCAGTCCTTAGGGGTATGTAGCAGGGATGACGTCATCCTCGTTGATCCAGTAACTACACTAATTTATTTGATTGGTTGTAGACAAGGTAAAAATAAAAATGATGGTATATGGTTGATAAAAATAGATTAAATTTTCTCACTGAAATACTGAGATTAATTTACCAATCAAAATGCCTCATGAATAATTCATGAGAACAAGAAAACATATGCAAGATAACCCGGGGGCGATGAATGTAGTTTACGGAATACATCGGAACTGGGTCAATGAGGATGAGGACCAGGCTACCTCTTGATTAAGTAGGTTGTTAAAAACAGTGGCTTTTATAGATCCATGATTATGTGATTTTTTGCTTGGTATCACCCATCATGGAGATGCATTAACTCTTTACCAAACAGCAAAATTTTAGACCAGTCCAAATTGAAAGCTTTTTAGCAAACGACAAAATAAACGTGAATCAAAAGTTGAAATTTGTTTTTGGAAGAGTAGAAAACGTTGTGGGAAAAGGAGAAAATGCTGGTTATCAGCATTTTCTCCTTTTCCCACAATGTTTTCAAAAGGCTTCTTCCTCAGGGTCATTAAAAGTTGGGATTGTGTGGTAAAGGGTTAACTGCTGTACTACATTTACAGATGAGTCAAATGATTAGACAGTCTGACAGTCCATTAAAAGGTACCTTCAAGGAAATTATTGTTACAGGTTTCAGGTGAGAAACTTTTTAGACTAACTTTTTTTGTTATTAAATGATGTACTGCTAATCCCCATGTAGCTGTTTGGCATCATGATATAGAGGATACCGTATTTCACCTAATTTTTTACCGTATTTCGCAGAAAAAAAACAAACATAAATTTATTTCATGTGTCTAATCCCTTTTTTGGGGGACTTATGAAGTACAGGGGAGGTCTCGATATATCCACACCAGTTAGTTTATCAATTGGTCAATTCACTGGTCGAGACAGTAAAATTATCAAACCGTAATCCACCATTATTTCCTAATAAACTACAGAAAAGTATGAATAAATAACAAATTTTAGACTGTACAGTACTTATAGTATCTGCAGAATCTGACAACTTGGGAAATCGGTACAAACAAACTGAGGTTCTCTGACAAGGAAAAAACAATGTTGGAATAGTAGAAAATGCTGGTCACCAGCATTTTCTCCTTTTCCCACAATGTTTTCAAAAGCCTCCGTCCTCAAGGTTGTTAAAACTCCAGATTGTGCGGTAAAATATTAAGAGGAGTAGACTGAGCGTTTTTACCTCGGCTGTTTTCAAAGAAATCATCATCATCTGCGTCATCATGCAAAAACTTTGACATTCTATAACATCACTGTTATCACTGAAGGTATTTACATCAAACTGGGACAAATTGTTAACTACCAAAATGGAAACCTATCCAATGATCAAAGTATGTTTGACTCAGTTATGCCCCTTTTTCAACTTTCACTGAAAATCAAGCAATCACAACCAAGCATTGGCACCTGCATATGTTGCTCTTGTTTATTTTCTACTAACCCTTTACCAAACAGTCCTGTGTTTCAAGAAACCTAAGGAAGGAGGCTTTTGAAAACAGAGTGAGAAAAAAAGAAAATGCTGGTAATCAGTATTTCCTCCTCTTCCAACAATGTTTTTTTTTTTTTTTTCTTTTTCAATGACAAATCATTCATTTTAGCCACTTTATTTTGTTGATTTCAAATGCTTTCAATGTGGAGAGATCTAGATTTTTTTAATCTGGTAAAGGCCTAACTCTATTTTATGAGCTGCCTTCTGGCAAAAGGGGGTTTAATCCATCTCCGTAGTACATTTGATTATATACCTGAAAATTTTCCCGCTCAAATACATGTGTTGCACATGGATGAAATATTACACATGATAGGAAAAAAGTCCAGAGCTACGCAGTGTTAAATACAGTTCCAAATATGGTATGATGATGTAACTCACGCATGGAAAATATTGCAATTTGATTGGTCAAAACTTTACACTATGATATTTATCTCCCATTCATGAATGAAAATGAAGTTACTAGCCACTCCACCATTGTTGTTTCATTTTGTATACCATTTTTTAATAAAATGTCAATAATTGCAAAATTTTGTTGTTGAAAGTTATAGGCGTATAATAAAAGGAATATAATATTGTAGTAACTTTCCTGTTGTTTGTTGCTGTTGTTTGTTGCTGCATAAGAAAATTTTGACATCTTTGGTCTGGCACAATAGCAAATTTTCTCATGCTGCTGGAATCAAATACAAGCACCAGGAAAGTTAATACATATTAACTTTCCTGGTTATTCCATATGGACCAAGCAAGTTATGATATTTTTATGAATCTTAAAAATTCACTTTGTCTAACAGCCAACTGAATCATGAGGTAGAAAGATCCATGGACATACAGAAAATTAACTAACACCAAAAAGTTTTGACCCAGGTCAGCTTGGAAATGTTTTGCAGATGCATTAAGTCTATCACACAGTCCCGAGTTTTGACAACTCTGAAGGTAGAGCCTTTTGAAAAAATTGTTGGAAAAGGAGAAAAATGCTGGTAACCAGCATTTTCTCCTTTCCAACAATGTTTTCTGTCCTGTCAAAAAAACAAATCCCAGAAGTTGAGTCACACTTAGATTGTCATCAATAGATCTACAAATGCTGTTAATGAGGACAAGTCCACATTTTGCTCGCATGGTAAACAGTAAACCCTCTTTCCACAGAGCATGGCTTATATATAACAGTGCTATTTTATGGTGATCAGCTATTTTATGTGAGCATATCGTTTTCATGACTTATTTTTCAGAGAAGGAAGTGTTGTTGTGGAATATATTATTGTCACAGAAACAACAGAAACAACAGCGCAAGTTGAAGATGAAACAGATGCTATAAAGGAGGCTGTAGAATCATTGGAGATGGTTGAACCTGATTCTGTTGAAGTTGCAGGTACTTGTCTACCGTTTTCTTTTTGTAATGCTATTCTCTCTCTAAAATTCCATATTTTGAGCCGCCTTTTGTCATCTGCAAATGCCTTCAGTTTGGACAAGTCAAAAATTGTGCCATTTTGGAAAGTGTTAACCTTTTACAGCACAACAAAATACACTTGTCCCAACTGAAGCATTTGCATACTTCAAATTAGACATGGCTCATTATGGTGAGATTTGTCTGTAAAAGGACAGAAAACATAGTGGAAAAAGGAGAAAATGCTGGTTACAAGCATTTTCTCCTTTTCCCAAATGTTTTCCAAAGTCCCCTTTCTTAGGGTTGTTATAACTTGAGAACTGTCTGACAAAGGCTTAAAGAAGAAGAACATTTTGTTATCTAACAAAAGGTTAAGTAGTAACAAGTAGTCTTTCACGATAATTTCACCTTTACTAAACATTCCTGTGTTTGTTCAATCCAGCAGGAGACTGTCTTTAAACCTTTTACCACACATTATTCCTAGTTTTAACCAGCATTTTCTCTTTTTCCCACAATGTTTTTAAAAGGCCTTTTCTTCAGGGTTGTTAAAACCTATGACTCTTTGGCAAAGAAGTAACTGTTTCAACAGGAATTCCTCATATTGCTTACTTCATTTAACCTTAAACTGAATATATAAGTAGCCATATAAATAGAACTCCAACTACTATTCGGGAACTTAAGTTCACATTTGCTGAAGTTATGGAAAACTTGAGCTAGTTCTCTAGCTAGTGCACAGGTAAGCCATTTAATTCGCTGATACCGGACATAATATTTCAGTCACCATTCGGGACATATGCGGAAGACAATCCTGTGCTGTGCCAAAGGTAAAAATGAAATTTTAATTTATGTAAATGATGTTGACCTGGGTCAGATTAACTCTTAAAATGCCTTTCATGACTATAGTTGCATTTGCGGCCAGTGTAGATCAAGATCAGGCTGCACAAAACGTGCAGCCTGATCTTTGATCTATACTGTCCGCTTTGCTGAATCACTATAGACAAAAGCAACCATGAAATTGCAATTATTTGGGTGGTATTTCTAGGATGAAAATGTCTGATAGGTTTATTCGGCGCTGTAAGGGTTAAATGATGTGAACTATACTTTATTTCAGATACAAGTGCTTGTGACTCTGATCCATGTGTAAATGGTGGTACCTGTGTTGGTGTAGAGAACTATTCTTGTGTCTGTGTAGCTGGATATACCGGGACCAATTGTGAGACAGGTAGGTTCATCTTAATGATTATTATGCTGTTATTATCCCCTTCCGAAGGTGAGGGAATATAGTTTTTGCATTATCCATCTGTCTGTCTGTCCTTTTGCATGTCCATCCAGAAAGATATCTTCTATTCTTCTTAATGAAATTTGATGAGACTTCATACACATGTTCCTTACAATAGTTCGCGGATATTTTTTTTTTATTCAATGCTGTGCCATTGAAAAGGGTAGTTTGTTTTTGGCCTGGGATATCGATTTCAGTGAAATAGCTTGTTTAACATATTTTGGTACGATACTGAATTCTGTTGGGTGAGTAAACTGAAGAACCAGTGTATGTTTTGGTCTCTCGAATAGCTGCATCTAAAATATTGCAGTCTGGTAAAGACTGTTGATTAATTGATTGATTGCGTGGTGTTTAACACCGTTTTCAACATCATTTCAATTATATTGTGGTGGCCAGTGCACCTATCCATGCTTTCCTTGAGTTTCTTTTACCAGTACTATGAAGAATATTCCTTCCGAGCCACTGGCTGCTTTCCCACATAACCATCGTCGAAACAGTTTTCAGTGGTAAGAGAGGAATGAATCTTGTCGCAATTTCTGTCATCAGTCCTCGGATGGAAATTGGCCCAGGCGGGGATCCAACCAGGGACCCCCAATTCTCAAGTCCTGTATGCTACTGACTGAGCTACTGGGGCTCTCTGTCTGGTAAAGAGTTCATGGAGGCCATTACTTAGACAGGCTTTACTGTATTTAACCCTTTAACAAACTACAAAATTCTAGACTTGTCCAAATTGAAAGTATTTGCAGATGACAAAATAAGTGCAGTGCAAATGATGAAATTTTTCTTTGAAAGGGAAAAAACCATTGTGGGAAAAGGAGAAAATGCTGGTTACCAGCATTTTCTCTGTTTCCAACAATGTTTCCAAAAGTCTTGTTTCTCAAGGTTGTTAAAAGTTGGCATTATGTGGTGAAGGGTTAATCCTTTACCAAATAACAAATTTCAAGACTTGTCCAAATTGAAAGCATTTACAGACACCTATATAGATGTGACTCAAATAATAGGATTTGTCTCTAAAATGGACAAGAACAAAATATGCTAAAATATCTCACAGAATGAACAGTTACACCCAAGATCCAGCATTTTTCTCAAAATGCACCCATTAGTCACAAATTTCATCAATTATGTTGCGTTTTTTGCTTAAAAATGAGTCATGCGGTACATTAAAAGGGGCTTTCTGTGGCTGTGAGGTAGAGTGTCAGACTCGTAACCATAATTAGGTCCCAAGTTTGATACCTGGGAGTGGGTGTCAACTTTGGGACTGCTGTGGCCCACACCTTGGGCGCGAGTGCTTGGGTAAAAAGTAGAATCGAGAGAAATTAGTATAAACTGCAATAACTTGTTTCTCAATTGATTTAAAATAAATATCTTTAAGTCTTTACCAAATGACAAACTTTTAGACTGGTCCACATTGAAAGCATTTGCAGACGACAAATGAAAAGTTGCTCAATAATTGAAATTTGATTTTGGATGGATAGAAAACATTGTGGGAAAAGAAGAAAATGCTAAGTACCAGCATTGTCTTCTTTTTCCACAATGTTTTCAAAAGGCCTCTTCCCCAGGATCATGAAAACCCAGACTTTTGTGGTAAAGTGTTAAAAAAAAAGGGGGTTTAATGTGCAGGCAAAAAGTATCAACTTGTGTCAGCCTGTACAGTCCATGCAGGCTGACCTGGGTCGAAACTTTTTGCTATTTGTGAATTTTCTGCATGTTCAAGGGCCAGTATACTTTGTGATTCAGTTGGTTTTTGGACAAAAAGAATTTTATGGGTCTATAATTATGCGACGTCTTACTTGGTATACTAGTATACATCAGGGAGATGCATTATATCCCCTTTTCCCAGAGCATCACTCACATGCCTTGAAAATGAATATCCAAGAGTTTTCATTTGATTAACTCTTTACCAAATGAAAACAATTTAGACTAGACCAAATTGAAAGCATCTGCAGACGACAAAATAAATGTGACTGAAAAATTGAAATTTGTTGTGGGAAGGGTAGAAAAGATTGTGGGAAAAGGAGAAAATGCTGGTTACCAGCATTTTTGCCTTTTCCTACAATGTTTTCATAAGGCAGCTTTCTCAGGGTCGTTAAAAGTCGGGATTGTGTGGTAAAGGGTTAACGCCTTTTGAGAACATTGTGGGAAATGGAGAAAATGCTAGTAACCAGCACTTTCTCCCTACTCCCTATCAAAAGAAACTCCTTATCAAAGAAAAGTTGCACCATTTGAGCCAAATTGAAATTGTCGTCTGCAGATGCTTTCAGTTTGAACACAGCTGAAATTTCATCGTCTGGTAAACGGTTAAGAGATAACTCAAAAGTATTACTCTATTATGGATCTACTGTGAAAATATTTTGATTGTTTCCTACGCCAACATTTTTATGCCAACATATTTACGCCAGCATTCTAGAATCATCCCTTTTGATAGTGTTTTTTGCAGATGACAACCTAAATTTGGCTTAAATGATTGGATTAGTTTTTGAAACAGTAGAAAACAATATTGGATAATGAAAAACTGCTTCCTACGAGTTTAACTTGTTAGCTCAGCTGTTTTCAAAGAAAATGTCAAGGTATTGCTCTAGCTCTCCGGCGTCATCATCTGCGTCGTTATGCAGAAAGTTTGACATTTTATAATGTCTCTGTTATTACTGAAGGTAAATGTATTTGCTTTAACTTGGACAAGTTGTTAATTATCAAAAGGGGAACCTATACAACAAGGGCAGGTGACACAGCTATGCCCTTTTTCAATTTAGAATTTTCACAAAAAATCAAGTATCTGCAGCCAAGCATTGGCACCCGCATGCAGTGCTCTTGTTTTTCCTACTACATTGTATGATTTCATTAGCCCTTTTCATTGGGATTATAAGAGTACATAATTTTATGGCTATACTGTTTCTTACAGATATTAATGAATGTGCCTCCAGCCCTTGTCAGAATGGAGGAAGTTGTAATAACCTGCTAGATTACTATACCTGTGACTGTGTAAATGGATTTTCTGGTTTATGATGTGAAACAGGTAGGTTTATTTTTTATATCTATGAAAAGTGCAAGTGCCATATTTTGCGACTGCACTCTTGTCATTTTTATTTGGAAACAGCCGATGAAGAAGTCCTCATTAGAGAGAAGGTAAATTATAAAGGGGCATGTAGCTGATTTTGTGTTCATGAAGGACTTTTCTCTATGATTGTAGAGATTGGAAAACTAGCCAGTAGATTGTACATCTGCGCATGTTAGATCTAATACTGTTCAGTCAACCTTTGGCTAAAACTGTCTCAGCATTTGAATATTCAAATTTTGGTTACTTAAAAATATTTGTATGTCCATGGATGTTTGAGCAAATACTGTTCAACCAGCCTTAAAGTTTGGCTAAAAGTGTTCTAGTATTTGAACATTCAAATTTGAACATTTCAGATTTTGGTCACTGATAAAAGATTCTAAAAAGCAGTATGCAAATATATATTAAAAAAATGAAAATGAATATTCATCTACTTTTGTATTAAGTTCCCATTGCAAATGAAAACTAATATGTGTTAATCATCTTTATTGTATGTCTTTCCAAAGTCATCCTTAGATCTTCGAATTCTATGCAGAAGTCAAACAAGTTAAAAGAAGGCATGAACCTAGTAAATGAGACATCCTCTGTAAAAAAGGGGCTTAATGCAACTGCAAATCGTATCGATCCAGGTCAGCCTGTGCAGTCAGGGCAGGCTGACCTGGGCCGAAACATTTTGCTATTGGTCAAATTTTCTGCATGTCCAAAGACTACTCTTCCTCCAGATTTGGTCAATCATTAGACCAAATGGATTTTTTTTTGTCTATAATGTTATGATGACTTGCATGGTACAATGCATCACAGAGATACATAAAGCCAGCTTTTGCCAGAGTGTGGCTCAAATAATATACAGGTATACTGCTTAGTGGATTCCTTCTCTCATTTTCGTTGAAGATCAAAGCAATGAATAGAATTTAGAAAGAAGAAAATGTCCCATAAGTTAAAAAAATGTATGGTAATTATCAAGCCAATAAGACAGTTGTCTTCCTCTTTTAAATATCAAAATCAGCAGAACACAGAACATCATCTACAGTAAACATATTCATAGAGGTATCTGGAGGCCTAAACAAGCAATAAGTGAGTCATTAGCCTGACTGTTTTCACTAACAAGAGAACATTGAGGGAATTGTCATGGCACTGTCATTGTCTGTGTGGTTGTGGTGCCAAAATTTTGACACTGTCTCATATCTCTGTTTATCATAGAGGATATTTACTGCAAACTTGTGCTAGTCATTTTGGTATAAAAAGGTTAACCTATACCAGAAAGGTAGGTAATTCTCAACACCTTTTGATACAGTTATGCTTCTTGTTTTTTTAATTAGAAGTTTCACTGATTAAGAACCTGCAGCCAGGCATTGGCATCACATACAATACCTTTGTTACAACTATTGTAGACTTACTTAAATCTAAGATCTGTGGTTTTGTGTACAAATTGGCTTCTTTGAATGGGTTTTAACACTTAACCTGGTCAATAAGTGAAATGAAAGTTTCAAGCCGATAGTAAAACACATGATTTTGCTGTTTCAAAGTGTTTTTTTTTCTTTTTAGAATATCTCCTTATCGGACAGTGTAGATTCAAGATCAGACTGCATGTTCTGTGCAGTCTGATCTTGATCTGCATTGTTTGCAAAAGGTCCTTGAGTTGCAGCCTAAGGGTTAAAACTACAAGGTTTGGATGGCACACTTTTTATAATCAAAGAGTCCATGAAGGGATCTACAACCTATGGCAGAAGAGGTCTTGCTCATGGTCCCCAAGGCATAAAGAAGTAAATTTGCAAAAGAATCGTTGCTTTGAATACATTAGTTTTCTGTTTTGGCATAGTTGAATGTGCTGGCTTTTGACTTACTTTTTGGTACTGATAAAAAATGAATAAATAGAAATTTGTGATTGGTCAAATATGTAGTCATGTTTATTCTAAGGGCCCCTGTGGTAAAAAATGTAGACATGTTTATTCTAAGAGCCCCTGCCTATTTGCTGGCAAAATAACACTATCAATCTTTTTTAAAAATATTTCTTATTTCAATAGATATTGATGAATGCCAATCGGGTCCATGTGAAAATGGTGGCGCCTGTGTGGATGATGTGAACTCATACACCTGTGACTGTGTTGCAGGATATACTGGAATCCTGTGTGAGACAGGTAAAATTGTCCATATGTTTAAATTCTGTATCAAACAGAAAGTTTATGATAATATGTCTTAGAGAGGAGGGCTTTTGAAGACATTGTGGAAAAAGTATAACATGCTGACCTGGTTCTTAACTTTTTGCTATTGGTCAATTTTCTGAAAGTCAAAGGACCAGTGTACCTCGATCGTGAGTAAGTGGCTTGTGCTATAAAATGGATTTATGTGATTATGTGATGACTTTCTTGGTATCATGCATCACAGAGATACATTAAATCCCTTTTTGTTAGAGCATGGCTTTTATGTAGGTATCATATATACTACAGAAGTAAAGCATCTGACATATAAGTTGGCATTTGAGATAAAACTTTATTGAAAAAGCCTAGAAATATTGTTTTTGAGCAATTCTTTGGGAAGCATAATATCAACTTTTCATAGACAAGTTTGATAGACTGTATAAACTATACATGCGTATGTATGGGAATTTTTATGTATAATACCCTGAAAGAAGTATAAAATGATGTTGCATATTGACATCAGAGAATGCTCATAAACAATGTGTTTGGTACTTTAATCCTTTACCAAACAATCCCAACTTTAAATGACCCTGAGAAAGAAAGCTTTGGAAAACATTGTTGGAAAAGGAGAAAATGCTGGTTAATAGCATTTTCAACTTTTCACACAAAGTTTTCTATCCTTCCCAAAACAAATTTTAATTTTTTAGTCTCTTTCATCTTGTCGTCTGCAAATGCTTGTAATTTGGACAAGTCTAAAATTTTGTTGTTTGGTAAAGACGTGAGAAAATTTCTAATGGCTTTTTGACACTAGAAACAAGGGTAGCTATGTGGTAAGTTTATCTCTCTTTATACTACAGATATCAGCGAATGTGCATCGGGACCTTGCCTGAATGAAGGCACATGTAATGATGGGGTCAACATGTATTCATGTACTTGTGCAGCTGGGTTCACTGGTGTGAACTGTCAGACAAGTAAGTATACTGTACAGCAAAACCACCATAACCTTAACCCTTAAGCTGCTAAGTGCAACCTGGAGACCTTTTGTGGACAGTGTGGATCAAGATCAGACTGCATAGAACATGGAGTCTGATCTTGGATCCACACTGTCTGTTAAGGAGATATCTTTCCCACCAAAAGTGCCTATGAAATAACAAATACTGGGTATTTACTATTAGCTTGAACGTTTCGTTTCATTTATTTAGCAGCTGAAGGGTTAAGAAGATGCTTTTAAAAACATCACGGAAGAAAGAGAAAATGCTCAGGACCAGCATTTTGTCTTTTTCCCACAACATTTTATACCCTACAAATTCTTTATTTGAGACAATTATAATCAGTTTGTTGTATGCCATTGCCTTGAATTTTAATAAGTCTAAAATGTTGTCATTAGGAGCAGAGTTAACCCTTTACCACACAATTGTCTATCCCGTGTTTTAACAACCCCACGGAGAAAGACTTTTGAAACATTGTGGGAAAAGGAAAAAATGCTGATAACTGGCATTTTCTGATTTTCACACAATGTCTTCTATCCTTTCAAAGAAAAATTTCCAAATTGATGAAACATTTAGATTGTCATCTGCAAATGCTTTCAATTTGAACGAGTCTAAAATTTTGTTGTTTGGTAGAGTTTACCTATGTATGATTGTTACACAATACTGGTCAGTTTTTGACAACAACAAAAAGTTTTTCCACATGATTTGAGTACTGTTTAAACCTGAAACTGCTAAATGAATTAAATCAAAATTTCAAACTGATACTAAAAACACAGATATTGTTATTTCAGAGGTTTGCTTTTTGGAGAAATATCTCCTTTCCGGAAAGTGTAGATCAAAGATCAAGGGGCATATTCTGTACAGTCTGATCTTTACAATGTCCATGAAAGGTTCTTGAGTTGTGCTTAGCAGCCTCAAGATTAACAGTAATTTTGAAATCTGATATATGATATGTAAACAAAGTGCTAATTTTCTAAGGATTTCACCTGTTTCTAATCATGTATGAGCTTCATAATAAATAGTAGAGTCAAAGGAATGGACATTTTTCAACAGCGAAAAAAAGAAATGCTTCCAATGTATTCATTTAGAAATCAAAATAGAAACCAGTGCTGTCGTTTCTTGATGACGATCATGTAATTTTTCTCAAAGACAAAGAATAATTGTGATAGCCCTGTCATCATCTGCATCACCTTTGTGTCTGCATTGTCTCCTTCTTGCAAAAAATTTTACATTTTTTCATATCTCAGCTAGTAGTTAAATGTCAAAAGGGAAAGCCATACCACAAAGGTAGGTAATCCTAAAATATTTTTGATCCAGTTATGCCAACTCGGCTTAGATTTTTCATTTAAGAAGCTCCCTGAGCATTGGCATCTGCATACAGTGCTCATGTTCGCAGTGAGATTTGGATCAACACACGAAAACTAAAGCCAAAATTGGTCCAGGTATTTCAAGGGTTCATCTGTTTATTTCATGTAGATATCAATGAATGCCAGTCAGCCCCATGTCTCAATGGTGGAACCTGTAATGATGAAGCTGATGGCTACACTTGCACATGTGCTGTAGGATACACTGGGCTTCGCTGTGAAACAAGTATGTGTCATAATACATGTGTCATATTTTTAGCTCACCTTGGAACAAAGTGGTCAAGGTGACCTTTTGTGATCATGCTGTGTCTGGCGTCCAATGTGTGTCGTCTGTCATGTGGTCGTCAACATTTACCTTGTGTGCTCTGTACAGGCCACATTTTCAGCCAGATCATCATGAAACTTGGTCAGAATGTTTGTCTTGATAAAATCTTGGACAAGTTTGAAATTGAGTCACCTGGGGTCAAAAAGTAGGTAACAGGGCAAGATCCTAGAAAAACCTTGTGTGCACGCTAGAGGCTACATTTTCTGCCTGATACTCTTGAAACTTGGTCAGAATATTTGTCTGGATAAAACGCAGACAAGGTTAAAATAGGGTCATGTCGAGTCAAAAAAGTAGGTCACAGGGCCAAATCTTAGAAAAAGCATTGTGTGCACTCTAAAGGCCACATTTTCAGCCTGATACTCATAATACTTGATCAGAATGTTTGTCTGGATAAAACGCAGACACGTTTAAAATTGGGTCATGTCGAGTCAAAAAAGTAGGTCACAGGGCCAAATCCTAGAGAAAGCATTGTGTGCACTCTAAAGGCCACATTTTCAGCCTGATACCCATGAAATTTAATCAGAATGTTTGTCTGGATAAAATCTTTGACAAGTTTGATATTGGGTCATGTTCCGTCAAAAAGTAGGTCATACGGCCAAATCTTAGAAAAACCTTGTGTGGCTCTAGAGGCCACATTTTTAGCCTGATATTCATGAAACTTTATCAGCATGTTTGTCCGGATATAATCTTGGACAAGTTTGAAATTGGGTCACTTCGGGTCAAAAAGTAGTCACAGGGCAAAATCTTAGAAAAACCTTGTGTGCACTCTGGAGGCCACATTTTTAGCCTGTTATTTATGAAACTTGGTTAAAATGACTGTCTGGGTGAAATCTTGGACGAATTTGAAATTGGATGACATTGGGTCAAAAAGTAGGTAACTGGGCCACATCTTAGAAAAACCTTTTGTACACTCTAGAGGCCACATTTTCAGCCTGATACTCTTGAAAGTTAGTAAGAATGTTTGTCAGGATAAAATCTCGGACAAGTTTGAAATTGGGTCACTTTGGGTCAAAAAGGTAGGTCACAGAGCCAAATCTTAGAAAAACCTTGTGTGCACTCTAGAGGCTACATTTTCAGCCTGATACTCATGAAACTTGATCAGAATGTTTGTCTGGATAAAATCTCAGACAGCTTTGAAATTGGGTCACTTTGGGTCAAAAAGGTAGGTCACTGGGCCAAATCTTAGAAAATGTGTGCACTCTAGAGGCTACATTTTCAGCCTTATACTCATGAAACTGGGTCAGAATGTTTGTCTGGATGAAATCTCGGAAAAGAATGATATCAAGTCACATGGGGTCAAAAAGTAGGTCACTGGCCAAATCTTAGAAAAACCTTGTGTGACTCTAGAGGCCATGTTATGAACCAGATTCAAAATTCTGCAATATGCTAAATCATTAAAAAAGTAGATCACTTGCACTCATGTGTTTCACATCATCACGACCACGATCTTTTCAGCCTTAAGGCTTATCAATTCTAGATGACCTTACTCAGGTGAATGCTTTAGGGCCAATGGCCCTCTTGTTTAAATTTACTCATCATTGAACAATCCAGTGTTTCAGTGACCCTGAAGAAAATTGTGCTTAAAAACATTGTGGAAAAGGGAGAAAATGCTGGTCACCAGCATTTTCTCCCTTTTCTACAATGTTTTCTACACTTTCAAATGCAAAACCTGCCTTTTGAGCTATTTTGCATTGTTGAATGCAAATGCCTTTATTATGGACATATCTGAAATTTTGTCGATTTTTGGAGGGTTAAAACAATACCTTCATAAATAAATTTAGCATAGCTGACTGTAAACATCTGATGGAAAATAAGGAAGATATGCATCTTGTAATGGTTAAAGCACCATTCAGTAAGTTACAGTTGTCTTTGTGGCCAGTTTAGATCAAGATCAGACTGCATAAAATAATCAACACTGTCCGTTTTGCTCAAACACTATAGACAAAAGCTACTAGTGCAATTATTGAATTCTTGTTTCTAGACTGAATGTAAGCGGCATAAAACACACACAACTATATATGAGCCATGCTCTGGCAAAAGGTGGCTTAATGCATCTCTGTGATGCATGATACAAAGCAAGACATTACATAATTATGGATCCACAATAGCCACTTCTTCTAACAATAAACTGAATCATGAGGTAGAATGGTCCTTTGCCATGTAGAAAATTGACCAATAGCGAAAAGTTTCAGCCCAGGTCAGCCTGTGTGGACTGTGCAGGCTGACCTGGGTCTATACTTTTTGCAGATGCATTAAGCCCCCTTTTCACAGAGGATGGCTCATATCTATTTGGTGCTAGGGTCATTTTTAACATTACATTTGGTCATATTACAGTATTATGGTATAAGATTTTTTGTTTTGATGGCTGAATGACCATGTAGATATATTTCTCATCTCAAGAATTCAAATATGAAGATACTGTGCATGTAATCTGTATCGGAAATTTCTTGCCTATGCTAATGGGGCAACATGACCCATTTATAAACTGAAGTTAGATTTCACAACATATGACACGAGTACATTGTTGCAATGTACTGACTTTTCTTGCAAACCCACAATATTCCCACACATCTATGTGATAAATTCTTGCCTAACCATTTTGACTTTGTTGTGGAATCTTGCCACATAATGTGTCCAACAGAAACTATACATTATTTCATGCTTGTCTGTAGTTTATCGGGAAATAATGGTGGATTATGGTTTGATAATTTCACTGATTCGACCAGTGAATTTACTGATTAATAAACTTACTGGTACAGAAACACCAAGAGCTCCCCTTTACTTCACAAGTCCCAACAAAAAAAGGGTTAGAAGCACGAAATAAATAGAATATTTGGGGTTTTTTTGGTGAAAAATTGAAATTTATTTCATTTGTGAACATCATACGGTAATATTTTCACTTGTGACTGCCATTCTTGAAATGATACCAATGATGTTCACTCGATGAAATGAATTACGTTCTTTTATTGAAAAAATAAAATTTACTCTATATGGCTGTACTGTAATGACCTTGAGAGAGAAGACTTTTGAACAAATTGTGGTAAAAGACAATGTTATAGTTTCTAGCATTTCCTAGCATCTAATATCTCCTTTTCCTACATTATTTTTTAATTTAAAGTCTTCATGCTCAAGGTCATTTAAACATGGGATTATTTGGTAATCGGTTAATGGAATGTGTTGAGTAGACATTCTTTTTCAGGCTTCAAGACATTTGTTGAGAATAGATAAGAGCCATGCTCTGTGAAAAGGGGGCTTAATGTATCTGCAAAAAAAAAAAAAAAAAAAAAAAAGTGTTGACCCAGGTCAGCCTGTGCAGTCACCGCAGGCTGACCTGGGTCGAAACTTTTCGCTTTTGGTCAATTTTCTGTATGTCCAAGGACCAGTCTACCTCATGGTTAAGTTGGTTGGTATAAAAAGTGGCTATTATGGATCCATAATCACGTGATAGCTTGGTTGGTATGATGCATCACAGAGATGCATTAAGCTCCCCTTTGCCAGAGCATGGTGCAATTATTCTTTATCCTAACAAGAAGTCTTGTCCTATCAAAGATTTTCAACCGTAGATAAATTCTGAAAATAATTATGATTCCTCTTCAAATGAAGCGACAACTTGCTCAATGTTTTGAGTCAAGTTTTAGACATTGTAGATTTATGATCAGATATATGGTAAATGAACTGTGTTCTCAGACCGTAAGACTTCTGTAGCCATTATCGAAAACGGAAGCTTTTGAAGAAAACATAGGTCAAATATTGAGCAAGTAAACATGGACAGAAAGAAGAACCATAGGAAGAAAAGAAAACAAAAAACTAACAGTATACCGCATGTGTGTATAATGCTGTATTTATGTAATGAAGGGTTAATTCTATTTTGCACTTGTTCAGACATAGATGACTGCGAATCAGGTCCATGTGAAAATGGAGGAATGTGTGAAGATGGTGTAGATTCATACACTTGCTCGTGTTTGGCAGGTTATACAGGGATGCTCTGTCAGACAAGTAAGTAGAACTTTCTGATGACTGCAGTCGTGATGATTTGTCTGTAACAGAAAGTCCTTTAACCCTTAAACTGCTAAATAAATTAAACTAAACATTTCTAGCCAGTAGTGTGAGCGCATGATTTAAGATTTAAAAATCTTCCTTGCCAGAGAAATCTCACTGTATTGGACAATGTAGATCCAAGATCAGACTATACATTCTCTGCAGCCAGATCTTGATCTACACTGTCCGCAAAAGGTCAGTGAGTCGCACTTAGCAGCTTAGGGTTAACTCTTTACCAAACGACAAGTTTTTAGACGGGTCCAAATTGAAAGCATTCACAGAGGACAAATTAAATGTGAATTAAATGATTGGATTTGCCTCTGAATGGCAATGAAACATTGCAGGAAAAGGAGAAAATGCTGGTTACCAGGGTTGTTAGAACTTGGGATTGTGTTGTGAAGGGTTTACCCTTCTGATGTAGAGCATGATTCAGTTCACTCTTGTGGACATTGTACACATGTATATCGAGATACATGTATATCGAGAGCATACTGCACTAAATACACAGGCAGATCTTGGATCTACTCTGACATGGTGAAATTTTTCTAACCAAAAGAATTTTGAAATGGTAACCGGCATTTTCTTCTCTTCCCTACAATGTTTTCTACCCTACCCTATGAAAGACAATCTCATCATTTGAGTTACATTTAAATTGTCGTCTGCAAATGCTCTCAATTCTGACAACTGTAAAATTTTGTCCTTTGGTAAAGAGTTAATAGTGCAGCAGATGGAAAGGAAACTCACATGGATATGTTGTGTGTGTCAGTCATTCGTAAGATTGATACATTATTACTTGCCTATGACTGGTTTTACATTAGAATAAAGTGTTTCTGCTCATGAATTTTGGGGGTCATCTGTGACTCCCTGTTTGAAATTTTATGTGTCATGGTCTTTAACCTTTTAATTTTTTTTAGCTCCACTGGCTGAAGGCCAGTGGGCTTATGTCATGGCCCGGTGTCCGTCCGTGCGTCCGTCCGTCCGTGCGTCCGTCCGTCCATGCGTTAACTTTTATTTCAAACATCTTCTTCTCTGAAACTACTCATCCAATTTTCATGAAACTTCACAGAAATGATCCTGCCATGGTCCTCTTCAGAATTTCATGAAAGAATTTGATTCCTCCAAAAACTCTGGTTGCCATGGCAACAAAACTGAAAAATATTGGAAATCTTCAAAAATCTTCTTGTCTGAAACCGTAAGGCATAGGGCTACCAAATTTGGCATGTAGCTTTATGTAGTAGACCCCTATCAAGTTTCTTCAAATTATAGCCCTGGGGTCAAAATTGGCTCTGCCCCAGGGGTCACAAGTTTTACATAGGCTTATATAGAGAAAACTTTAAAAATCTTCTTGTACCTAGCCATAAGGCCTAGAGCTACCAAATTTTGCATGTAGCTATATCTAGTGGGCCTCTACCAAGTGGGCCAAAATTTTAGCCCTGGGGTCAAAATTGGCACCACCGCAGGGGTCACAAGTTTTACATGGGCTTACATAGTGACAACTTAAGAAATCTTCCTGTTTTGATTTTTTTTTGAAATAAGCCTTGCATCAGTGGTCTTACGTTTTACAGAGGCTTTATATGGACAAAACTTGAAAATCACCTTATTTATAACCATACAGCATAGACTTGTATTATTTTGGTATGTGGCTTTATCTTGTGGACCTCTACCAGGGTTCAAGTAATTATAGCTCTGGGATCAAAAATGGCTTTGCCCTGTGGGTCTCAACTTTCTCATGGGCTTTTACAGAGAAAACTTTGTAAGTCTTCATTTTGAAACCATTTGGCTCAGAATTGAAACGTTTAGTATTTATGGTTTATATTTATAAGCCAGTGGAGCGATACAGGGCCATCATGGCCCTCTTGTTTCATATGTTGTTTGCCTTTGTCCCTTTGTAGATGTCAAATAATGCTAAAAGTTTTATATGACATTGTGGTATTAAAGGTAAAATCATAGAAACTGTGTCACCTGCCATCCTGATTACCCCATCTAAATTGGCAGCCTGTTATTGATCTTTGTATCAACAGACATTTACGGGTGATATAACGTGTACCTGTTTATTACTCCAGCAAATCCGTGACCAATAGCAAGCAGGGTCTAAAATTTGGAAAAAAAAGTTGGAGGAAAAGGAAAATATGCTGGTTTCCAGGAATTCCTCTTTTTCCAACCATGTTCTCAAAAGCCGTCTCTGTAAGCATGGTTAAAAGTCTGGACTGTGAGGTAAAGTGTAAAAGCATTGATTTGTGAAGCTGGTCAGGAGCATTCTGATTCCTATTAACTTTTTTCCACTTTTCAAAATATAAATTGTCCAAATTGAAAGCATTTGCAAACAAATTTACTATGTTTCAAATGAAGTTTGTCTTTATGGATCCATGATCATGTGATCACTTGCTTGGTATTATGCATCATGAAGATGCATTGAGCCCCCCTTTTCCAGAGCATGGTTCATGTAAATGACTAATGAATGTGAACAGTGTTACAGAAAGAGAAAATACTCATTATCAACAATTTCTCCTTTTGTAACAATACTTTCTGTAGGAGATAATGAGTTGAATTGAAGAAATGTTGTTGTTTCCTTCAGATATCAATGAATGCCAGTCGGGTCCATGTCAGAATGGTGGTTCATGCACAGACGATGTGAATATCTACACCTGTGCCTGTATGGCAGGATATACAGGGAACAACTGTCAAACAGGTAAGTGGAGGTGGTAGATTCTTGGTAAATAGTTTTACCTCTATTTTATTTCAATTACTGTACACAATTACAGGAGGCCAAGCTCTGTGTAAAGGTGGCTTAATACATCTGCAAAAAAGATCAACCCATGTCAGCCTGCATGGACAAAATTGTAAACTGGTCCATTGTGACAGTAGTTTGCAGCTGACAAAAAAAAAGTCGAAAATGAAAAGATTTGTTTTTGAAAGAATAGAAACCTTGTTGGGAAAAAGAGATAATATTTGCATCTAAGGGTTGTTAAGACTCACTATTGTTTGGTAAAGGGTTAAGATGGTGTTACTTTTAGCAAATGTTTGTCTCCAGTGAAAATGTAGCCATCTGTACTTTTAGCTTGACTGTCCAAGACTTTATCTTTAGTCAGTTATGTTAACTCCAAAGTTGGTTTTGTACAAAATATCTCAACAAAGCAGACAGTGTAGATCAAAGATCAGATAGTCAGTTTTGTGCTGTCATATCTTAATCTACACTTGCCACAAAGGCAACTTTAAAGATGAAAGAGGCTATAGTTATCATAAGGCAAAAAGGGTGGTGGAGCAGGTTGTAATAACACAGCTCTTGTCATATGCTTGCAAAAGTTCAAACAATTTGGGATATTCAAAATCCTAAATCATTATTTCCTGACTGAAACCTGTGTTGTGGGTATGCATTGGAATTTTCTTGCCACTCTGTGCAGAATGAGTGCCCACACAACAGGGTTTTATTGAAGAAGTAAAGTGATAAAGCTTGTACCAAATAATGGCATGTTTTAACGATCCTGAGCAAGAAGACCTCTGAAAACAGTGTGGGAATAGGTCAATTTTAAAAGCACTTACTTCTTTTCCCAAAACAGTTTTCTTACCTTTCAAAGACAAATTCCATCATTTGAGCCGAGCTTAATGTCTCATCTGTGTTTGCTTTAACTATATATCGGTTTAAAATTTTGTCGTCTGGTAGAGTGATAACTACTGAAACCAAGAAATGTCCTTAAAGTAACAATAGCTGCCAAAAGTAAACCAAGGGTTGTTAAATGCATTTTGATTTATATCATACCATTTAAAGGTATCAAAATTATTGTGAAGATGACAATCTGTTAATGTCAATCCAAGTGTTAGTCCCTGGCAGAGAAATTGATTTTAACACTAGGTTAAAAGTTGCCAAGTAACTCTTTCTTTTGTTTACTTTTTGCCTAATTTTGACATTCATTTTTCTGCCAGTGACTAAAACTTTTATGCACAGCACAGTAACAGATTGTCACCTTCACAATATTTTCCGTACTTTAAATGGTATTACAGTATTCAAATTTAAATGCATGTTAAGTTACATTGATTTTTGGCCACTGTTGGGCCTTTAACTTTCTAAATTCTATACTTGCCTAAACTGAACATGTTGGCAGAGAGCAACTGAAATACGGCTGCAATGATGGGATTTGTCTGTTAACTCTTTACCATATGACAAAATTTTGGATTGGTCCAAATTCAAAGCATTTGCAGATGACAAAATAAATGTGACTCAAAAATAGAAATTTATTCTGGGACTGGTAGAAAAAATTGTGAGAAATGGAGAAAATGCTGGGTAACCAGCATTTTCTCCTTTTCCCACAATGTTTTCAAAAGGCTTTTTCTTCAGGGTTGTTAAAACTCAGGATTGTGTGGTAAAGGTTTAAAGGATAGAAAACAATGTGACGAAAGCCTCTTTTCTCACGGTCATTAGAACTTGGGTTTGTTTTGTGAACCCCTTACCACACAAGCCCAACTTTTAACAACCCTGAGATAGAAAGCTTTTTAAAATACAATGTGAAAAGGAAAAAATGCTGGTAACCAGCATTTTCTGCTTTTCCACACTATATTTCCTACTGTTTCCAAAACGAATTTCATTTTTTGAGCAACAGTTGTTTTGTTGTCTGCAAATGCCTTCAAATATGGACTAGTCTAAAATTTTGTTGTTTGGTAAAGTCAATGAAGGGTCAACTGTACCATTGTGAGTGCACATGTCTTTGTATTTCAGATATTAATGAGTGTGACTCAGATCCGTGTATGCATGGTGGATCATGCACCGATCAGGTCAATTCTTACAGTTGTACATGCGCCCCCGGCTATACTGGCACACATTGTGAAACAAGTAGGTTTTACATGCTTCCAATAAGTTTTGGGTTTTTTTTTTTCAATATTTATCACTTGAAATATCCTTCAGCTGTTTCATAGACTATTGACTAATTCTTGATGATGACCAGTGTCTTATTGCTTTTTGGTTCCTGCTTTGTGATTTTAAACATGTAGAAGAACACAAGGATTGACAACGGACAAAGGGCCTGACAGCCACTGGAGCTGACAATGATAATACAAAAACATTGAAGTCAGAATCTATTAACTCTTTACCAAATGACAAAATTTTGAACTGGATCAAATTCAAAGCATTAGCAGATGACAAATTAAATGTCACTAAAATGATGATTTCTTTCTTTGATATGGTAGAAAACATTGTGGGAAAAGGAGAAAATGCTGGTTACCAGCATTTTCTCCTTTTCCCACTATGTTTTCATAAGGCTTCTTTTACAGGGTTGTTAAAAGTTGTGATTGTGTGGTAAAGGATTAATCACATAAATTATGAATAAAAGCCATGGATCCATGTTTACAGGTGCAGTTTGGTTTTAAATGTGTACATGCAAAGGAATATGCGGTCTCATCATAGTTTCTTTGAGAAGTGTAGTTTGGTTTCAAATGTGAACATACACAAAAGAATATGCAGTCTCATCATGGAGATCTACATTGTGTGCTTGTTCGGTTAAGCCAATGTAATCAAAGTTTTTCTTAATTTCAGTAGACTGTATGTACCTCTATCAAAAGAGGACAAATTTATAGGAGCCATGAGTCATCAGCACCCGATTGTATAAATGTTTGTGAACTTTATCCACTGGGTTAAAATTCGGATTAGGACCGAGTTTGGGTTAAATTATTGGTTAGCGATTGTAGAAGGTTCTGGTTAACTTTAAGCAGAATCAAATTCTGGTTAAATTTAACCTACCTTCCCTATACTGGTTAACTTGTTAACCAAAGATCAACATGCCCGCAATTATTTAACTGACAGCTACACGGCCGAGACAATTTTGACGACTGAATATCCAAACTGACGAATTTGACGACAAAGAACTTTGATGATGATAAATATATGGGTTTGGAGATGCAAATTTACACAGACTGGAAAATCTTTCAGGAGATCAACTTTGACAACGGATGAACTGTAACGTACCGCAAGATCTACCATATTTCACCTAATTAATGCCCCCTCCCTAATAGTAACGACCCCACTATATTTTCTTACTCCAGAGGTATCCGGACAACCTCCACCAACACCCGACGTTACCTTAAAATCAATGACCGGAGTGACAAACTTCCAAATGCAAGATAATTTCACTAAAACTTTTCAAACAGGAACTTCCAAAAATCATCAATGATGGATATTTTATAAATAAACTTACCGGTACAGCGTCAACATAATCAAAATTACTTCACAAATCGATGCCATTAACACTTGACAATCCAAATACACATACACTTCCAAAAACATTATAGACTTCCAGTAACACAAAATTTGTTAACTAACTTGGAAAAACTTTAAGAAAGTTAAGTATTGAATACCAGTGTCCCATACTAAATGTGAATGATATTAAAATTTTTATGTCCAAGTAAATCATGATTGGCAGTGAAATCGATATTCTGCATTACTGCATTACAGTGAGTCTTTAAAAATGGCTGTCATTTTGCAATGGGCACTAACTAAAACTTAGATCAAAGTATCATACTAAAGTCTTATTCTCAGTGACGGCACTTAAATTTCGGGACATTGGCTATGAAATAAGAGCACCCTGTTGGTATTTTGCATGGCGCCCGGGCGCGTTAATTAGGTGAAATATGGTAAATTTTGTCCTTAAGTTTAATTATGCTTCTGGGTGTTTTTTTGTAGTTGATAGGGGACACATTTGGGGTAGATATATCCATACTCTGTCCAGAACCATTACAAGGGTTAAGTACATTAAATTTTTGTTATTCTTAAAAGACCCAGTAGACCGGTAGGCCTACATAAAAGTTCTGACGACCCAGGACAAACATCATCCTACACGACAGCTGTTTTACGAGATGGACAGTTTTTCCTGGTGTAGTGGGATGTTTAAATGTGACCCACATTAGAATTTCATGTCCCAACTCAAGATGAAGCAGCCTTCATTAACAAAAAGAAATATAATTCAATGAATGTGTAGGCGACCTGCGATTTTTAGTAGTTTGCAACTCTCCCAGGTGAAGAAACAGTGTTGTTTCCCCTGTTGGGATTGTACCCCGAATATTGACAGTGACTTTTTAAATAAGAACAAATGGCGAAGTCTTCTTGATTTGCCCCACAAGATAACAACTTTTTTTTCTTTAGAAAATGAAATTCATATCTAATTTATGCATACAGGAATATGTCTTATCATTTATAAAAATAATTTGCGGCAATTCAATAAATCTGCCCTGATAGCCAAGTGGTGAGAGTGCCCACCTAGCGAGCGAGAGTTTGGAGTTCAACTCCTACTTGAATACAAACTTTTTTTTTTTGGCCCTAGGAATATACTTCACTAATTTTTTTCACATTCATGCAGTCAGAAATTTAATAATGTATCAAGTATTTTGCTTTAATAAATAAATCCTACACAATCATTCTACTTTTGTTGTAATATATATATAAGCGGTAAAATGTGTGTGAGGAGATATGTTTGTGACGTAAAGCACGTGAAAAATTTGGAAAGAGAACTGGATGACAGGATATATTGGTTAAGTTAACCTCTGTTAAATTTAACCATTCTGGTTAAGGAACCAATTTGGTTATCTCATTTATACAAGTGTTTAACCAGTTTGGTTAATCACCCAAACTGGTTAGAAGTTAACCGAAGGTCAGAGTTTAACCCTGGGTGAGTTTAATCAATGTTTATACAATCAGGTGCAGGAGGTTTAATACATTTACTAAGTATCTATCCATGTCAGCCTGTGCAGTCTACACAGGCCTTTTGCTTTTGGTAAATTTTCTTCATGTCAAAGGACTATTCTACATCATGATTCGGCCAATTTTATAAACAAAAATGGACCCATATTATGTGACAGCTTGCTTGGTACAATGAATTACAAAGATTCATACCCTTAACCCACTCAACCCCAGAGTTTTAACGACCCGAACAGAAAAGGCTTTTGAAAAAATGTTGGGAAAAGGAGAAACTGCTGGTAATCAGCATTTTCTTCTTTTCCCAAATTTTTTTCTGCCCTTTCAAAGACAAATCCCCACATTAAATTTGTTTTCTGCAAATGCTTCTCATTTGGACCAGTCTCACTGTCTGAAATTTGGTTGTGTGGTAAAGAGTTAAACCCCCATATCCCAGACTCAGCTCATATACTTTGCTCTGATGTAACCAGTTTGTTACATAATTACAATTTCAGACAAGAATGAATGTCAGTCCAATCCATGTATGCATGACGGTACCTGCAACGATGGAGTTGATATGTATACATGTACTTGTATGCCTGGATACACAGGGGTGAACTGTCAGACAAGTGTGTTATTAGTTTGGCTTTTTTCAAAGAAAACGTAGGGGTATTGTTATAGCCCTGGCGTCGTCATCTGCATGGTTGTCGTCTGAATCGTTTGCTTCATCATGGGAAAACTTTGACATTTTATAATATCTCTGTTAGTTCTGAAGATATTTGCTTCAAGATTGTTAAACATCAAAAGGAGAAACTATACAACAAGGGCAGGTAACCATTAATGTATTTTTGACAGAGTTACACCCCTTTCTTGACTTAAAATTTTCACAGAAAATCAAGCATCCACAGCTAAGTGTTAGCACCTGTGTGCAGTACCCTTGTCTTATCTATCTATGTACAGTACAATCTTAACCTCCATTCTGTGCTTTCTGATCTTGGATCTACACTAGCAGTTACTTTTTTTGCATTTTCAGACCAAAGGAAACTTTGAAATAGCAATATTTTTGCTGTTATTCCATATTAACCATTAGAGTGCCAAATAAATGCTATAGACATTTTTAATGAACAAATAAGACCTAAAAAATTGCAATTTCCCAGTTGCTTTAGTCTATGGCATTTCAGCAGAGTGGACAGTATAGATATGTTATGTGCAGTCTGATCTTGATCTACTCATTGATAGTTTGAATGGTGTTTTATGCCACTTTCTACATAATTTCAGTCATATCATGGTGACTGCTCAAATATTCATGTATACTTCCTGGGTTTCATTAGTACTAGGCTAGGGCTCTAAAGTATCTTGCTCAAGGACACACCCATGAAAAACCCTATGAATCTAGTTAGGCTTGAACCCGGGGCCTCTATGTTTAATATTTGGTGTGCAAATACTTTCAGTTTGGATAAGTCTAAAATTTTGTTGTCTGGTGGAAGGGGTAAGAGAGAGCTGCTCATGAAGAAACACCAAGGAATGCATTGAAAGGTGCTCTGACTGTTATAATTTAGCTGAAACACTATTCACTGATTTTTAGTACCTGATAAAAAGAACTTGAATTATTTAGGGTAATTCCTGATGGGGTGTGTGTGTGGGGGGTCCTTTCATGGCTCAGTGGTGAAGGATATGCAATCAGGGTCTGTATTCAACAACCATTCTTAAGAAAATTCTTAAGTCTTATGCTAGAGAATTTTCTGAATTTGAAAGTAACACAACTTCTGATTGGCTAAACTATTTGGTTTAGCCAAACAGAAGTTATGTTACTTTCAAATCTAGAAAATTTTTGAAAATTAGAAAAGAATATTCTTAAGAATGGATGCTAAATACAGACCCAGGTGGTCCTCACTTGAGACACTGGCATTTATGTGGGAGTGTCCCTGGGCAAGACACTGCAGAGTCCTTGCTTAGCACTGGTGAAACCCAGGATGTACACGATTAAGTGAGCTGTTGCCACGGTATGATCGAAAAGAATGTTATGATATGACTGAAATAATATTTTGAGAAAAAACTGCATAAAGCATGAATGTATCAATTACTATTGAGGGCATTGCAAACCTATTTTTCCACACACTACAGATATCAATGAGTGTGGTTCTAATCCTTGTTTACATGGTGGAAGCTGTACAGATAAAGATAATTTCTACACCTGTGCTTGTCTTGATGGGTTCATGGGAGATAACTGTGAAACAAGTAAGTTTTGAAAGTCTACTTTATCTGTTGATTCTGTCAAATGATTTTAGCTTACCTGAGCACAAAGTTCTCAAAGTGGGCTTTGTGATCGTGCTGTGTCTGTCGTCCGTTGTGATGTGTTCATGGGAGATAACTGTGAAACAAGTAAGTTTTGAAAGTCTACTTTATCTGTTGATTCTGTCAAATGATTTTAGCTCACCTGAGCACAAAGTTCTCAAAGTGGGCTTTGTGATAGTGCTGTGTCTGTCGTCCGGTCAACATTTACCTTGTGTGCACTCTAGAAGTCACATTTTCAGCCTGATCCTCATCAGATTTGGTCTGAATGTTTGTCATGATAAAATCTTGGACAAGTTTGAAATTAGGTCACATGGGGTCAAAAAGTAGGTCACGACACCAGATCTTAGAAAAACCTTGTGTGCACTCTAGAGGCTACATTTTTAAGCCTGATAATCATGAATCTTGGTCAGAATGTTTGTCTGGATAAAATCTCGAACAAGTTTGAAATTGGGTCATGTGGGGTCAAAAAGTAATTCAAAGGGCCAAATTTAAAAAAAAACTTTGGTGCACTTTTGAGGCCACATTTTCAACCTGATACACATGAAAATTGGTCAGAATGTTTGTCTGGATAAAATCTCTGACAAGTTTGAAATTGGGTCATGTCAGGTCAAAAAGTAGGTCATGGGGCCAAATCATTTTTAGAAAAAGCTTGTGTGCACTTTAGAGGGCACATTTTAAAGCCAGATCCTCTTGAACCTTGGTCAGAATGTTTGACATGATAAAATCTTGGGCAAGTTCGAAATTCGGTCACATGGGGTCAAAGAGTAAGTAACAGGACCAGATCTTAGGAAAACCTTCTGTACACTCTAGAGGCCACATTTTTAGCCTGTTGCTCTTGAAACCTGGTTAAAATGATTGTTTGGATGAAACCTCAGACAAATGTAAAATTTGGTGACGTCCGGTCAAAAAGTAGGTCACTGGGCCAAATTGGGGAAAATCTTGTGTACACGCTAGAGGCCACATTTTCAGCCTGATAATCATGAAACTTGGTTGGAATGTTTGTCATATGAAATCTTCGACATGTATGAAATTGGGTCATGTCAAGTCAAAAAGTAGGTCACCATGCCAAATCTTAGAATAACCTTGTGTGCACTCTAGAGGCCACATTTTCAGCTTGATACTCATGAAACTTGGTCAGAATATTTGTCTGGATAAAATCTCTGATAATTTTGAAAATGGGTCACATTGGGTCAAAAGTAGGTCACTGGGCCAAATCTACCTTTTGTGCACACTAGAGGCTACATTTTCAGCCTGATACTCATGGTCAGAATGTTTGTCTTGATAAAATCTTGGACAATTTTGAAATTGGGTCACGTCAGGTAAACAAGTAGGTCACCAGGCCAAATCTTAGAAAAACCTTGTGTGCACTCTGACGGCCACATTTTCAGCCTTATACTCATGAAACTTGGTCAGAATGTTTGTCTGGATGAAATCTCAGAAAATAATGATATTGAGTCATATCAGGTCAAAAAGTATGTCACCAGGCCAAATCTTACAAATACCTTGTGTGACTCTAGACACCACATTTTCAGCCAGATTAGAAATTAAAAAATAGGCTTAACCAGTGAAAAAGTAGATCACTTACGCTTGTGCATTTTACATCATCATGACCAGGATCTTTTCAGCTTTAGTGATCCTAGATGACTTTACTCAGGTGAGCACTTTAGGGCCAATGGCCCTCTTGTTTTTTCAGTGGCTATCTCTATAAAGGAACCAGTCACTCTTCTGACGTTACCATTTCAGTTTCGAAATGTGAAGCATAAAAAGAGATTAACTTGTATTGAGCAAGCACCTGCCTTGAGAAGGCACCTTTCAGTAGTCTCTTAGCTGCTTGCTTGACACAAGTTCTTATATATATTTTAATTTTTGCATTAGTTTCACAACTCTGAGCATTTTCTCCTTTTCCCACAATGATTTCTATCCCATCAAAGACAAGTTTCATCTTGAGTCAGACTTAAATTGTCATCTGCAAAAGCTTTCAATTTGGACAAGTCTATGTTTTTGTCATGTGGTAAAGAGTAACTCTAGCAGGCTTGAATAAGTAAACTTGTGTTGAAGGCAGAACTAAATACTCTTAAAAAAGTGTTAAACATCAAAGAGAAGAACAAATGGAGAAGTATGGGTAACAGTTTTTTACCATTTTTTAATTGTAAAAAAAAAAAGACATTTTCAGAGTGGTCTGCATCAGACTTGTTTTATGAAGTAATGAAAGTTACAAGAAAATTGAATAGTGTTTAGCATGGACATGACAACCTTTGTTTTGCAGAAATAATGTATTCATTTACTAATCTCATCATTGGATATGCTGATCTTCATCTATCTCCTGCATCATCTTGCATGACTAGCCCTACTAGCTCAGGTGGTATAACATGGGACTTGTGAACATTTCATTTTGCTTAAAAGTCTGTTGGATGAGATCTTAAACATGGAACATTTAATCTGGGGCCACTGGAAGGTGTGGATAACCAGCTCCAATAGGCTCAGATGGTAGAACATGAGACTTGTTAACGTTAAATTTTGGGCCACTTGAAGGTGTGGGTAATCTCCTCTAATAGCTCAGGTGGTAGAAAATGAGACTTGTGAACGTTAAATTTCGGGCCACTTGAAGGTGTGGATAACCTGCCCTAATAGCTAAAAGACTTGTGAACATTAAATCTTGGACCACTTGAATGTTTGGATAAGCAGCCCCAATAGCTGAGGTGGTAGAGCATAAGACTTTTAAACATTAAATCTGGGGCCACTTGGAAGTTGGATAACCAGCCCCAATAGCTTAGGTGGTAGAGCATAAGACTTTAAAAATTAAATCTGGGGCCATTTGAAGTTGTGGATAACCAGCCCCAATAGCTTGGTGGTAGAGCCTAAGACTTTTAAACATTAACCCTTTCCCAAACAAGCCCTGGTTTTCAAGTGTCTGCAGTACAAGTCTTTTGAAAACACTGTGGGAAAAGGAGAAATTGCTCGTAACAAGCAATTTCTCCTTTTCCCACAGTGTTTTCTACCCTTTTTGAGAACTTTCTGCCATTTTCATCAAATTTAAAATTGTCGTCTGCAAACTCTTTCAATTTGGACCAGTCCAAAATTTGTCGTCTGGTAAAGGGTTAAATCTGGGGCCATTTGATGGTGTGAATAACCAGCCCTGATAGCTTAGGTGGTAGAGCATAAGACTTTAAAAATTAAATCTGGGGCCATTTGAAGTTGTGGATAACTATCCCCAATAGCTTAAGTGGTAGAGCATAAGACTTTTAAACATTAAATCTGGGGCCATTTGATGGTGTGAATAACCAGCCCCGATAGCTTAGGTGGTAGAGCATAAGACTTTGAAAATTAAATCTGGGGCCATTTGAAGGTGTGGATAACCAGCCCTGATAGCTTAGGTGGTAGAGCATAAGACTTTTAAACATTAAATCTGGAGCCATTTGATGGTGTGAATAACCAGCCCTGATAGCTTAGGGGGTAGAGCATAAGACTTTTAAACATTAAATCTGGGGCCATTTGATGGTGTGAATAACCAGCCCTGATAGCTTAGGTGGTAGAGCATAAGACTTTAAAAATTAAATCTGGGGCCATTTGAAGTTGTGGATAACTATCCCCAATAGCTTAATCTGGGGCCATTTGATGGTGTGGATAACTATCCCTGATAGCTTAGGTGGTAGAGCATAAGACTTTTAAACATTAAATCTGGGGCCATTTGAAGGTTTGGATAACCTGCCCCAAATTTTAGGTGGTAGAGCATAAGACTTTTAAACATTAAATCTGGGGCCATTTGAAGGTGTGGATAACCAGCCCCAGTAGCTTGGGTGGTAGAACATGAGACTTGTTAACATTAAATCATGGGCACTGGAAAGTGTGGATAACCAGCCCCAATAGCTAAGGTGGTTAGTAAGAGAGTGAGACTTGTAAATGCTATCTCTTGGGCCACTTGTAGGTGTGGATAACCAGCCCCAACAGCTCAGGTGGTAGAACATGGGACTTGTGAATGCTAAATTTGGGGCCACTGAAAGGTGGTAAAGCATGAGATATGTGAATGCTAACCCTTTCACAAACAACAAATTCTGGACTCTTAAAAATTGAGAGCATTCTGCAATCAACAATCTCAAAGTGGTACTAATGAACTTGAATTCTTTGACAAGGTAGAAAACATTGTTGGAAAAGGAGAAAATGCTGGTTACCAGCATTTTCTCCTTTTCCCACAATGTTTTCAAAAGCTGTCTCCCTCAGGGTTGTGAAATCATGGGATTGTTTGGTAAAGGGTTAAACTTTGGGCACCTTGAAAGTGTGGATTCGATCCCCACAGCTGGCCACCTAAAATTGCTTAAAAGTCTTTTGGATGAGATCTTAAATGTAGGTCATGACATTCTGAGCACTATAAAGAACCAGGCATAACTTAGGATGCGTCTCATCCTGTATTTTTTGCGAAGATAGATATACAAAAATCAAGCTATCAATCACATTGCATTATGTTTTTCTTGTTTTATTGAATAGTGAATCACAGAGGATATTTTTATTTGTTTTCAGTGTAATTGAAATTTCACGAGAGGTGCAGAGAAAATATTTTTTCATGTTCACTTGATGAAGTGAATTTCCATCACCCACCAAAAACCCCAAATATTCTATTTATTTCATGCTTCTAAGCCCCCCATTTTCTTTATTGGGACTTGCTAAGTACAGATGAGCTTTCTGTCATGGAGAGAGGTTAGAAATATAAGCACTTCAAACCTGCCTCGCTGTTGAGCTAGCTTTTACAGCGATGCGGTTTGATGCATTTCTCTCCGTGAAAGTTAAGCAGCGTGCATTAGGTTAGTGCCTGGATGGGTGACCAGGTCGTTGCACATTACATTTGGTGACAGAGGTGGGATAATGACAACTGCCGGACTGGAGTTGCCTTACCCATGTGTATTCCCCTGGTTCAATTGTATATACATGCTTGTATATAAGTCTCGGGGTCGAGACTTCTCATAGGAGAGAGTAATGTCACGGAGAGAGGTTAGATATATAAGCACTTCAAACCTGTCTCGCTGTTGAGCGAGCATTTACAGCGATGCGGTTTGATGCATTTCTCTCAGTGAAAGTTAAGCAGCATGCATTAGGTTAGTGCCTGGATGGGTGACCAGGTTGTTGCACATTACATTTCTGTATTTCCGTACCCACAGTCTTTTTTACACTTGCTGTGCCAAATTTGATTTTTTTGAGTCACATTCAGTTTGTTTTTGGCTCATGCTTTCATTTTGGACAAGTCTAAATTTGTTTTTTTTTTAGGAAAGGGTTAAGGGTACACACCATGCTTCTATTCCCTTTTTAATTATTGTTTGACAAATATAAATGAGTACCCGGTCATCCCATGTCTACATGGTGGTACATGTTTGGATGTCTCCATTTTTTTTTCATTTGTTTTACAGATATAAATGAGTGCCAGGTCAACCCATGTCTGCATGGTGGCACATGTTCAGATGGAGTCAATGCTTACACCTGTGTTTGTCGACCAGGTTTCACAGGAATTGTGTGCCAAACAGGTAATAACTTATTTAACTGCATTCTGTGGCTATACTCACCAATATTTCTACATAAGCTGTGCTGTGACAAAAAGGGGTTTAATGCATCTCTGTAATGCATTATACCTTGCAAGACATCATAATTATGGATCCATAAAATCATTTTGTGTACAGACTGACTGCATCTGATGGTAGAATGGTCCTTTGACAAGCAGATAATTTTAACTCTTTACCAAACAACAAAATTTTGGACTGGACCAAATTGAAAGCATTTGCAGATGACATAATAAATGTGACAGAAAAATTTGAAATTTGTTTAGGGAAGGGTAGAAAACATGGTGGGAAAAGGAGAAAATGCTGGTTACCAGCATTTTCTGCTTTTCTTACCATGTTTTCAAAAGGCTTCTTCCTCAGGGTCGTTAAAAGTCGGGATTGTGTGGTAAAGAGTTAAGATAGCAAAATGTTTTGACCTGTGTCAGCCTGCGCAGAGTGGACAGGCTGACTTTGGTCCATACTTTTTGCAGATACGTTGAAGCCACTTTTTCTAGACCAGTGCTCATATATTTTACATATTCTAATACTCTCATTAGCTGCGGGAGAATTTTTAAGCCAACCAGATGGCTTAGTCTTTGAATGGAAACCCCAGGTCTGTAGTTTCTAATTTCCCTTCATTATGATATTTCTGCCATGTATTATTTTATTAATTCTTAGGCTGCTAAGCATGACTCACTGACCTTTTGCAGATAGTGTAGATCAAGATTAGACTGCACAAAACATGCAGTCTGATCTTGGATCTATGCTGTCCAATATGGAGATATCTTTCCTCCAAAAATACCTTTGAAAGGGGGGTGTCATCATACATCTATATTTTAGGTAGACCTCTACAAGAATAGTTTAACTCTGTACCAAACGAGAATTTCTGGACTTGTTCAAATTGAAAGCTTTTGCAGATGTCATATCAAATGACTGGATTTGCTTTTGACAGGGTAGAAAACATCGTAGGAAGAGGAGAAAATGCTGGTTACCAGCACATTCTCATTTCCTAATTTTTTTTTCAAAAACCTTTTTTCACAAGGGTCTTCAAAACTCTTGATTGTCTAGAAAAGGGCTAAAAAAAGTTGTTTTGGAGTCACGAAGCTTACAGCTTGACATGTTGTATGCGCCATGCTCAAATGCTCATTAAAAAAAAAATGTTCAGATGGTGTCCCTGTTATAGAAAAATGGCACTGCTGTGGAGGGTATCTGAGTGGGTGAGATATCATGTCATTTACTTTTTTATGAAGAGGCTTATATATGGAAAATTATAAGACTCCTCCTGTCTGGTACTGCAAAGCCTTAACCCTTTACCGCACAATGCCACCTTTTGATGTCCCTGGGAAAGACGCCTTTTGAAAACATTGTGGGAAAAAGGAGAAAATGCTGGTAACCAGCATTTTCTCCTTTTCCCACAATGTTTTCTACCCTATCAAAGAAAACTTGCACCATTTGAGCCACATTGCAGTTGTTGTCTGCAAATGCTTTTAATTTGGACAAGGCTAAAATTTTGTCGTCTGGTAAAGGGTTAAACCATAAGGTGCTAAGTGTGACCCAGGACCTTTTGGACCTTTTGCAGACAGTGTAGATGAAGATGATCTACACTTTCAGATAGGGAAATATTCACCCCCCCCCTCCCCCCCCCCCAAAATTTTTTTAATTTATCATGGGCTTGAAAGTTTCATTTAACTTACCTAGCATGTTAACGGTTATGATTTAAAAAAATAGCTAATTTATTTACAGATGTGAATGAGTGTGGATCCAATCCATGCAGAAATGGTGGAAGCTGTACAGATGGAGAAAACTTTTATGCTTGTACTTGTTTGCCTGGATTTATGGGGGACAGTTGTGAAATAAGTTTGTATTCCAGTTTACTTGTTACTGTATTTTTGGACCTATTGTTACTTACCTCTGATACAAAGTTCAAAAGTACTGAGCCGGAACAGTGCCAGCTAATTCTCAAGCAGACAGCAAAAATTTGAACTTTCCCAAACTGAAAGCATTTTCAGATGAGAGATGAAATTTAGCTCAAATAATGTGATTAAATGTTGAAATGGTAGAAAACATTGTCTAAAAAGAGGGTTTAATGCATTTGCAAAGAGTATTGACCCAGGAAAGCCTGCACAGTGTGTGCACAGCAGCCTAAGGATTAACCAATTACCAGACAGTCCCGAGTTTTTATGACCCTAGGACACTAGACTTGAAAATATTGTGGGAAATGGATAAAATGCTGGTAACCAGCATTTTTTCCTTTTTCCACAATGTTTTCTAAACTTTCAGAAACATATTCAATCATTTGAGCCATATTTTACTTGTCATCTGCAAATGTCTTGAATTTGGACCAGTCTAACATAATTGGTATAGAGTTAGTATGTCCTTGCAATTTTGAAAACCTACTTTACCCCTCACAGGTGCCTCTTAATTTGGAGTTTAAACAACCTCATTAGATGAGGTTTCTGAAAACTTTGTTGGAAAATAAGAAAATGCTTGTAACCTGCATTTTCTCCTTTTCCCTCAATGTTTTGTACCCTTCTAAAGACAAATCCTATCAAGAAAGCTTCATTTGATTTGTAGTCTGCAAATACTTTGAAAGTTTTAATGCTTTCAATCTGGATTAATAAAATGTTCTTTTATAAAGAAAACGTCGAGGTATTGTTGTAGCCCTGGCATCGTTGGTGTTGTTCTCGTGTGAAAATTTTGACATTTTATAATATCTATGTTATTGCTGAAGATATTTCCATTAACTTGAACAAGTTGTTAATCATTAAAAGGGCAACCTATACAATGCGGGAAGGTAACCATCAAACTATTTTTGACCATTCTAAAATTTTGTATTTTGGTAAAGAGTTACAGGATAGTTCTTGTTTTTGTATGACAGATATAGATGAATGCAATCCTAACCCCTGCCAGAATGGTGGATCATGTATAGATGGAATTAATGCTTACAGTTGTGTCTGTCCACCAGGATATACAGGAAAAATATGTGAAACAGGTGTGTGGACAAATGTTAGTTAATCCTTAATCAAATCATCCCTTATTAGTCCCCTACCGGCGAAGCCAAAGGGGACTTTAAGTTTGCACTCCGTCTGTCCATCTGTCCATCTGTCCGTCTGTCGGTTAGTCCGGCAATTCAGTTTTCCGGACTTTTTTTCTAAACGCTGGTACATATTGAGCTGATTTTTGGTGTGTATGTCACCCAGCATCACTTACAGATCAAGTTGGACTTTTGTTCCAGTCCTCTGGTTTTTCACGGATTTATGGGCCTTGGACTTGCAAAATTTCACTGATAAATCAGTTTTCCAGACTTTTTTCCTAAACGCTGCTACATATAGAGCTGATTTTTGGTGTGTACATCAACCACCATGACTTACACATCAAGTTCGAGTTTCATCCCGCTCCACTGCTTCTTGACGCATTTATGGGCCTTGGACTTACAAAATTTCACTGATAAAACATTTTTCCGCACTTTTTTTCTAAACGCTGCTACATATAGAGCTGATTTTTGGTGTGTACATCAACCACCATGACTTACACATCAAGTTCGAGTTTTGTCCCGCTCCACTGCTTTTTGAAGCATTTACGGGCCTTGGACTTACAAAATTGCACTGATAAAACATTTTTCCGCACTTTTTTTCCAAACGCTGCTACAGATAGAGCTGATTTTTGGTGTGTACATCAACCACCATGACTTACAAATCAAATTCGAGTTTCGTCCCGCTCCACTGCTTTTTGATGCATTTACGGGCCTTGGACCTACAAAATTTCACTGACAAAACATTTTTCTGCACTTTTTTTCTAAATGCTGCTACAGATAGAGCTGATTTTTGGTGTGTACATCAACCACCATGACTTACACATCAAGTTCGAGTTTCGTCCCACTCCACTGCTTTTTGACGCATTTACGGGCCTTGGACTTAAAAAATTTCACTGACATGCCAGCGATACATACGGCCGGTAGGGGACTGTGTATTGCTATGCAATACTATGCATGCTATGCAATACTATCAGAATGCTTGTTTTAATGGCCCTGTAGCAAGAAGTGTTTGTAAACCTTGTGGGAAAATGAGAAAATGCTGGTAACCAGTATTTTCTCCTTTTCCCATAAGGTTTTCTAATCCTTTAAAGACAACAGCCATCATTTGGGTGACACTTAATATATCTTCTTCGAGTACTTTCAGTTTGGACAAGTCTAAAATGTCATTTGGTATAGAGTTATAGAATGAAATGCAATATTTAACCCTGAAGCACACAATCCCGACTTTTAATGGCCCTGAGAAAGAATGCTTTTGAAAACTTTCAGAGAAAAGGAGAAAATGATGGTTACCAGCATTTTCTCCTTTTCCCACAGTGTTTTCTACCCTTTCCAAAACAAATTTCTGTTTTTGACTTACTTCTATTTTGTCATCTGCAGATGCTTTCAGTTTGGACAAGTCTAAAATTTTGTTGTTTGGTAAGGAGTTAAGTCATAGACCCAATAAACCCAACAGACATTTTCATTCCAGATATAAGACTCAAGTAAAAGCTTTTTCAAGGTTTCATTTTTCCAGAAATGTTTAGCAAAGCATACAGTATGGATCAGAGATCAGACAGCACAATTTATACATTCTGATCTTGATTTGCACAGACTTAAGAGGCAACTATAATTGTCATAGGGGTTCAAGGACTAACTTTTTCAATTGTGATAACTTTTTCAAATCTTTTTTACTGCCATTGTAAATTACCAACATACTTTGATCATTAACAAATATTTATTTCGTTACATAACCTCCTTACCAAACAAGATAACTAGCTTTGTCCAAATTGAAAGCATTTAAAGGCAACAAATTCAACGCGGCTCAGATGATGATACATTGTATTTGTCTTTGAAAGGTTAGAAAATATAACTGGATTAGAAGAAAATGCTGGATATCAGTATTTTTTCTCTTTTCCCACAATGTTTTCAAAAGCTTTCTTTGCTAGGGTCCTTGAAAAATGGCACTGGGATTCAATTTATTCAATAATACTTTTGAAAAATTCATTGACTTGCCACAAATTACATGTATGGAAGTATTTTATTACTCTTATTTTAGCAACAAAAGCAATTTTCATTGCAAATTTAATCTGTGCAATCTGATCTTGATCTATATTGTTAGCAGAATTCGGTCTTATCTTAAACTAAATTATGTCCAAAACAATTTAAGTTGTGCAAAGTGCTTTTCTGGTTAACTCCAGATGCATTTAAGCGGGCTGTCCAAATGGACCGTAGACAATGGGAATAGCAGTAAAGCTAAGAGGCATAGTTTATGAATCATTTAAGTAAATTATGATGAATAGTCTTCGAAAAAATCATTACCTGGTTCAAGTTGTGACATGAACGACGTCAGTTAACAATAAAACTAAGAGGCAAAGTTTTATGTGATTCTATGCTTTTTCGAAATAATACACCAAGCTTTTTGGCTTTCCTCACTGCACTATTACAAAATTGCCTAAAGAAAATCTTCATTGTCACTTATATACAAGGGGCCTGGAGACCTTCTTGTGTGGCTCCCCGTTCTTAAGCTCTTTAGCTGCCAAGCACGACTCACTGACCTTTTGCAGACAGTGTAGATCAAGATCAGACTGCACAGAACATTTTTCTCCCAAATATAAGTTTGAAATAACATTATTTGGGTTTTTTACTATAGGCTTGAAAGTTTTACTTAACTTATTCAGCAGGATAAGGGTTAACATCTTTATTTTGTCTGTTTGAGATATTCCTGATTCTACACAGAAACGGATAACTGTATGGTGCACCGTGGAATCCTCTGCATGCTTCCCAACTCTCCTGATTTCATCGGGAGTTTCCCAATTCAAGACAAAATACCCGATCACCCCGACAGACAATTGAAAAACCCCGATTTTGAAAAAATCCGACATAAGGGTAAAAAGGGTGTGATAAATTTGTACCCAAGGTATATGTATATCCGAAATTTACAAGAAGTTGACATGTGTGTGTATTTCACGATCAATTGGGTTCGTTGTCTCTAAATAGAAATCAAGATACTGAGATTTATCGATCAATTACTTTTCAGTGCGGAAATCAAAACGTCGTTCACCTGACGTTAACAGGTATATTACGTTGTGAGAGTCTAGATCTGTAAACACAAAAGACCATTTCTAATTGCATCCCCTGGACGCAGACAAAAATGAGTGAAAACATTAAGTTAATCAGTAACAAAAACAATGAAAGAATATGAAGTTTTAAACTCTTACAGTACAAATTGACCACTGGAATTCCAGTTTATTTAAAAATAGATCAACCCAAATGTGAGCATAATTTTATTTAAATCAATGACGTAGCAATATTCGACTGGTTACCGGCGATAGAGTAATATATAGTAATCTATAGGGCACTGATCGGAGGCACCTACTGTTGCCCAGTGTTACCGATGCTGATGTTTGCTTCCAGAATTTTTGTCGTGTGAAGATTGCCTCCAATTTTGTTTTTTTTTTTTTGAAAAGTGCATTTTTTTTTTTCTTTGTGCTTTTGAGATATTTTTACTGGTGATTTATGCAGACAAAAATGATATTCAAAAGCAACTCAATGGGACTCAACCTTTTTTTTTTTTCAAAAAAGTATGTACGACAGCTTCTCTTTTAGATAGAACTTTACCAGCAATTCAAGCCAGATTATTAGGTGTTTATTTGAGACACCTGTTTGCATTTATTGAGTACCAAAGAGAATGAATAATGTCAGGATAAAATGTGGTACTCTGAAGTCTATAAATTAAAGCTGAACATTAGGAATACAATATAAAATGCCAGAATATCTTTAAAAAGCAAGTCAAAAGTATATGATGTACTTACAAAACAGTGAAAACACAATGGACAAAGTAGCATTTGATAATAAACGTTACAGTGCTTTTTTACCATAGTCGCTGCTTTCTATATATTTATGACTGTAATGATTGATTTGTTTTTGCTCTAAATATTCACATACATTTGATAATCAATAATATTTAATAAAGAGTAAAAAGAAATTAATTGTAAACCAGACTTTTGTTCAATTATTAAAGATATTTGGCCTAGAATGGTTTAAAAATGATCTTCCGGTACCCCTCAAAAAGTCTCCCCCTTGAAACCCCAAATCTCCCCCTTTGAAACTCTCAAAAACCCCCTTTGGTGTTCAAAAAAGTTGGGAAGCATGCCTCTGATGTCGACATTTTAACGCAACCTCTTTGTTTACTTCTGCACGTTCAATTGCACTTTTCCGTTATGAATAACATCACTGTCATAAATTTTGGCAAAATGATGTCAAAATGAATTTAGTTAATATGTAGTTATCAACAATTGGTGAAAATTTTAACAAAGCCCTTGAAAATTAAGGCTCAAAGTTAATCTGTGAATTCTGTTTTGTTGTAAAATTAACGCTGCGCAGCAGACACAACACTGTATTTATTAAAGCCCCAGTATGATTTCCAGTTCAGTTATTTTTTGTTGAAATTCAGTGATAATTCCCCATAAATAGACTATATGTGGGTCTAAAATTATTGCAATCAGATGTTAAGAAAAATTAATGTTTTATATCGATTTCAATGACTTAATGGAACAATCCTTTATCTTCACATCACTGGACCTTTATCTTCACATTACAATGTACAGGAGGTTGTTCTATATACCTTGAAACGGCCAGAACACTTTCACCTTTTTGATTCCTGATAGACCCTTTACCATATAATCCTATGTTTTGTTTTTACGACCCAGAGATAGTGTGCTTTTGAAAACATTTCGGGAAAAGGAGAAAAAGCTTGTAATTGTGGGAAAAGGACAAATTGCTGTGGTAACGAGCATTTTTCCCCTTTCCCACAATTTTCTCTACCCTTTCAATGACACTTTCTATGATTTGAGTCACATTTGATATGTTGTCTGAAAACACTTTGGATAAAGACAAGCCTAAAATTTCCTTGTTTAGGAAAGAGTTATGTGCTAAAACACTTCTTGCTTTGCTATGGGTTAAGTCTTTACCAAATGACGAAATTTTAGACAAGTCTAAAATGAGAATATATGCAGAAGACAAATGTAGTTCATATGATAAGATTTGTCATTAAAAGAGCAGAAAGCATTGTGGGTAGAGGAGACAGCATGTTTTCAAAGCCTTTTTCATTAGGTTGTAGGATTGTATGGTAAAATCCTTTAATGCTTTACCATGCTATCCTGAGTTTAACTCTTTACCAAACGACAAAATTTTGTACTGGTCCAAATTGAAAGCAGTTGCAGACTACAAAATAAATGTGACTGAAAAATTGAAATTTGTTTTGGAAGAGGTAGAAAACATTGTGGGAAAAGGAGAACATGCTGGTTACCATCATTTTCTCCTTTTCCCACAATGTTTTCAAAAGGCTTCTTTTTCAGGGTCGTTAAAAGTCGGGATTGTGTGGTAAAGGGTTTAAGAGATGGCTTTCGAAAACAATGTGGGGTAAAGGAGAAAATGCTGGTTACCAGCATTTTCTCCTTTTCCCACAATTTTTTCAAAAGGCTTCTTTTTCAGGGTCGTTAAAAGTCGGGATTGTGTGGTAAAGGGCTAAAGAGATAGCTTTCGAAAACAATGTGGGGTAAAGGAGAAAATGCTGGCAACCTTTCAAAGGCAAATATCATCATTTTAAGAAAATTAAACTTGTCATCTGCAAATGCTTTCAATTTGGATGTGTCTAAAATTTTGTTGTCTGGTAGAGTTAAGTTTCCTGTCACAGGTATATTTGCTTTTGCAGCCAGTACAGATTCAGATTAGAGTGCACCAGATGTGCAGTCTGATCATGTGTCCTCATTGTCTTCTTTGCTGAGGCATGTAAACAAAGCAGACTTGAAATTGCAATTATTTGGAGTGTTTCTTGTTAGAATGAAAAAGTGCATTGTGTGTATATGGTATTCAAGGGGCTTAACCCTTCACCGCACAATCCCTACTTTTGACAACACTGAGAAAGAAGCTTTTGAAAACATTGTGGTAAATAGCATTTTGTCCTTTTCCCACATTGTTTTCTACCCAAATCATATTTCAAATTTTTTGGTCACATGTATTTTGTTATCTGCAAATGCTTTCAATTTGGACAAGTCAAATATTTTGTTTGGTAAAGAGTTGACATGACATTTCTCTTGTTTGCTGTTTTCCAGTATCTACAACAAATTCAACAACCAAGCAGGTCACGTCAGCACCAACATCAGAGCCTTCCCCTGAACCAACTTATGAACCTTCCCCTGAACCAACATATGAACCTTTGCCAGAACAGACTTATGAACCCTCACCGGAACCCACCCATGTACCCACACTAGTAACAACGCCCACACCTGTATTAGATTTTAATTGTAGTGAAGGTTTAAAGCTTTTTTTTTTCTTCTATAGGAGTTTCTATTGAGTTTGTTGATAGACATGTTTAGCTCCCCTGTTTTTGAAGCCCTGTTGTCTGCATTGTCATTGGAGCCAGCACTGGCTTCGTCGTCCTGCAAAAAGTTTGACATTTTATGATATCTCTTTCATTACTAAAGATATTTGCTTAGTAAGGCCACAGTTTTTTTATTTCATGTTTTACCGATCCGCCGACCCAATTTTTTCATGAAACCAAAAAATTATAAAAGTACTTTTTTTCAATTTTATTTTCCGTCACCGTTCCGACTCATTGAGCAGAACGCTTTACCGGTATACATGAACATCTTTTTTACAAGCACCCACATTTTCCACATTATCTTGAAAACAGTTAACAAGTCTAGAATTTCGAAAAAATTTTCAGTTGTCTTGCTTTTATACGATTTTGAGTCAAAATCAGACCTAAAGAAGTCAGGAAAAGTATGACGTAAACGGGTACCTGTTGTTTCCCCCATCATGCCTCGATAGACGAAAATCGATTCTGTGGCACATTTTCTCTCTTAAAATATGATGCGAATCGCTTGCAAACGACAGAAATTCTCAACATCATGCCATCTAGATTTATCTTGCTCCATATGTATGGCTGCACTAGCATTTTACTTTCCCACATAAACAAATTAAGCGTTTGATGACTTGAAAAACACCGCATTTAACCAACAACATGAAGTACGTGTAACTTTTATCACGAACGTACACATATGTAATTTACAGTCCAATCAAATTTGATGCTAAATTTAGACACTGGCTTTCTCTGATCTACCTTCCCACCTTCTTTACATTCATGAGAACTTGCGGTGCTTGCTCACTAGTAAACAAACCCTTATTTGGACATGTACTACGCTTCAATAGCTTTCAATGAGAAAACGGTCCTGTAGCAGTAGAACAACATCTCATCAAACAAAACTTGTTTTCTTACGATAAAATATTTGTAGGCTAGAGGTCAACCGTTTACTCATACAGCAATCTTGCCACAACATTTCAGATTTTTGTACATTGTCGAAAAAACTTAACATTTGAGGTAATTATACAAAGCGTTGGGGTTCTTCTTGTTGGTAATGATTTTAACTTTTCACCGGTCTCTTTAACTTGCAGAACTTTATTGAATGGAATAAATCTATTCACGTAAATAAAATAGAAGCAAATATTTGAAGCTCGCACCGTTCAGTACCGCATTTCGTTAGATCTGTATCTAGATTTAGACTACTTGGTAATTCTCGGAAAAAAGGAATTAGATGCAAATTCAGTTGCAGTAACAGAAAGAAATTTTTAATTACCGATAATGTCTAGATGAGACGTCTGCTTTCCTCAAAAGTTTTTTTGAACAGCATTAATATGATGATAATTAGGTGTTTCATTTTTCCTATATCGACATATTTCCGAAGATATTGCTAAAAATATGTAAATTCCGCATAAAAAAAAAGCGCTGACGGCACATTTGTCGCCTAATGAAAATTATTCAGTATGAAGTAGATCTACCAATTCCTGAGCAGTCAATATGAAGGGTTAATGAAAGTGCACCTTTAGGGGCAAAATGTCCTAGATGAGTGAAATTATGTCACAAAAAAACCTGTAGGCCTATCGTGATAAAAACTTGTCTGCTAGTACATGCAAACGGTCGTGAATCCATTTTAACTGTCATTAGTTTTTGCGTTTTTTCAATCGCAGATTCTGTGATGACACAGTCATTGTAGAAGTAAACCAGATGTATTCATTGTATCCTTGTATGACAAAATGCACAATATTTTTCAACTTTCCTTAAATAAAAGATGTGTGAGAACAAATTTCACGTATTTTGTATGTGCTAAAGACTCTTTTGATTAGTGAAGAGTTCCTGGAAGTTATAAATCAATATTGCTGAGATTATTAACCCCCCCCCCCCCCCACAACACAGTTATGTTTTGCATGACTGTAAATCATGACTTTTTCCATGGTTTTTCTAGCAAAACACAATGAGTGATGAGCTTGCTAAGGCTGCTCTACTGTACAGTTAAAAGAGCTACCTCAGCAAGCTCATCCTGCAGACTACCATGTGACCACATTTCAAACAAGAGGGCCATGATAGCCCTGTATGGCTCCACTCTATCATATGCTTGATAAACCTAGATCTTATGGTTAGGAACTAGAAGATTCATTTAGTTTTCAGTATATAAGCCCATGTAAACAATTTTGACCCCTGAGCTGGGGCCAACTTTGACCCCAGGGCTATGATTGGGACAATCTCGATAGAGGTCTACTCAATAAACTTGCATACAAATTTTGGTAGCCCTAGGCCTTATGGTTAAGAACAAGAAGACTTAAGTTTTCACCATATAAACCCATGTAAAACTTGTGACTCCTGGAGTGAAGTCAATATTAACCTCACTGCTATAATTTGAATAACCTTAATCAGAGTCCAATAGATAAAGCTACAAGCCAAATTTGGTAGCTCTATGCCTTATGGATAGGAACAGGAAGATTTTTGAAGTTTTCACTATATATGCCCATGTAAACTTGAGACCGCCCCACATTTTGGACTAATTTTGACCCCAGGGCTATAAGTTAAAGAAATATAATACAAGTTCATTAGATGAAGCTACATACCAAATTTGGTAGCCCTAAGCCTAATGGTTTTGGACAAGAAGATTTTTAAAGATTTTGAATATTTTTTAGTTTTGTGGCCATGGCAATCAGAGTTTTTATTGGAATCAAAATTATTTTAAGAGATTCAGAATTCTGTTAAGTTTCATCAAAATTAGCCAAGCCCCAGTAGCTCAGTCGGTAGTGTACAGGACTTGAGAATAGGATGTCACTGGTTCGATCCCAGGCTTGGCCAATTTTTGTCCGAGGATTGATGATAGTCATCGTGACAGGATTCATTCCTCTCTCACCGCTGACCATTATTTCGACGATGGTTAAGTGGGAAAGCAGCCAGTGGCTTGGAAAGAATATTGTGCAGAGTATTGGTAAAAGAAGCTCCAGGAAAGCATGGATAGGTGCACTGGCCGCCATAATATACCGTGTTGAAAACGGTGTTAAACACCATACAATCAATCAATCAATCAAAATTGGATGGGTAGTTTCAGAGAAGAACACGTTTGCAATAAAAGTTAATTCAGGCATGCACACATGCACACACGCATACATGCACGCACTGACTGACAGACACAAGGACGGACACAGGGCCATGACCAAAATTTGCTGGCCTTCGGCCAGTGAGCTAAAACTGGTGAGTTTGCAGATATGAATTCAATTTGGCTCATATGATGGGACTTGTGTGGCAAAGAGAGAAAAGCGGTAAAATTCTGGTCATTAGCATTTTCTCCTTTTCCCACAATGTTTTCAAAAGCCTTTTTCCTAGGATTTGCTTAAAAATAGGATTGTTCGGTAAAAGATAAAGAGAAATAGTTCAAAAGAAAGCAATTTGAATGTGTCCATGTTTGTAGCTCCAATATCAATGATGTGACAGTGATAGAGTGATAGTTGTGGTGAATTTTTTTTTTACTTTTTTTTTCGTCCTCCGTCCCTAACTTTTCACGAAGAAAATTGGTAAAACAAAAAATTAAAAAAAGAAAAAACTCTGGCCTAATCCACGTTGTCTGCAAAAACAAATCGGCACTTTACCATACAATACCAAGTTATAACGACCCTGAGAAAGAAAGCTTTTGAAAACATTGCGGGGAAAAGAGAAAATGCTGGTTACCAGCATTTTCTTCTTTTCCCAAAATGTTTTCTAACCTTTCACAGACAAATGGCATTATTGTGCCACATTTGCCAAATTCTGCAAATGCCTTGAATTTGGCACTTTACCACACGATATCGAGTTTTATCTTTCAACTAACCGGATATCCATGCAATAACACCCATGCGATATTTTTTTTGATATACCATGGATATTTATAGATTTTTGATATACCACAGATATTTATAGAACAGTAAGTTCCTCTGACTCCGCCCCCCCCCCCATCACCATTTACGAATGAAATGCATTCCAAGAATAGTAAGGATTACTACAGAAAGCCCGCGAAAAAAGAACGATGTCATTCTTTTTTTGTGTATTATTTTTTCTTTTATTGTTTTTCCTCTAACAAAATAGATTTTAGCAACTGAAAGAGCTAACCACAACTTTGTCAAGTTGTAAGACAATGTTAATCAAGATCACACTGCAATTCTTGGACAGTGTACACCAGGATCCAGCTGCACAGAGTGTGAAGTTTGATATTTGATCTACACTGTCCGCTGTTCAGTTTTCATTTTCTGGCAAAAGCAGTTTTTGAAAAGTAGATGATTTGGTCTTTTTTCCTGATTGAGAAAGCGTATTTCGTTTATTTGATGCTTTGATGGTAATGTTGAAGCCCAGGCATCCAGGCTTATGCCTTGCCATGCACCTGAACTTTCACAACTATAGTTACCTCTACTGCCAGTGTAGATCAAGATCAGACTATACAGAACCAGCAGTGAGACCTTTGATCTGACATGGCTGCTTTGCTGAGCCATTATGGGAAATTATTAAAATTACGTAGGTCTTACTTTTAGATTCAAAATGTCTGTTAGATTTATTTTGTGATCTCAGGTTTAACCCTTTACCAAACGACAAAATTTTGGACTTTACCAAATTGAAAGAATTTGCAGATCACACATTAAATGTTCTGGTAGCTCAAATGATGGTATCTGTCTGATAGGGTAGAAAACATTGTGGGAGAAGGAGAAAATGCTGGTTACCAGCATTTTCTCCTTTTCCCACAATGATTTCAAAAGTCTTCTTTATCAGGGTTGTTAAAACTCGTAATGAGTTAAATTGGTGTCTAAAACTATTTCTTACAGGGTATGAAAAAATGGAAATATGGATCCAGCTTCCTTATGCATACAGCTCAGATCTTCAGAATCGATCCTCGGATGAGTTTACTGCTCAATCGAATTATGTGTCCCAATTCGTAAGTATGGCTCATATTCCACCTCTGTTTACAAGCTTCTTAACTCTTCACCACACTACAAGTTTTAGACTCTTCCAAATTCAAAATATCTGCAGACGACAAATTTAGAATTGGTGTAAATGAGATCAAGCTCTCTGACAAGGTAGAAAACATTGTGGGAAAAGGCAAAAATGCTGCTTACCAGCATTTTCTCCTTTTCCCACAATATTTTCTGTCCCATCAGAGAACTTAAGCTCATTTGTATTGATTTTGCATTTGTCATCTGCAGATGCTTTGAATTTGCGAGAGTATTAAATTTGTCATGTGGGAAAATGTTAAATATGTGCATAGTTTATCAGCCAAGCTGCAGTTCATGGGCCTACTTTCATTTTTTGTTGAAATTTAATGGACGAATTGTGATCATAATTAACCTTGTGCCACTGATGAAGATATTAAAGAATTATTCAAATTGAAAGTATTTGCAGACGACAATTTAACTGTTGCTCTAGTAATAGGATTTTTGTTAGATAAGTTAAAGATTACAAGTAGGAAAAGGAGAAAAGCTTGAAACCAGCATTACCCCTTTACCACACAATTCCGAGTTTTAATGACCCTGAGGAAAAAGCCTTTTGAAAACATTGTGGGAAAAGGAGAAAATGCTGGTAACCAGCCTTTTCTCCTTTTCCCACAATGTTTTCTACTCTTCCCAAAACATATTTCAATTTTTGAGTAACATTGAAGCTTTCAATTTGGACTAGTCTTAAATTTTGTTGTTTGGTAATGAGTTAAGATGAAATAAGATAAAGATTCATTGATAGTCTGCAAGAGAGCATAAAAAGACAACATAAGCTTCATAGAGCTTATGAACCAACTATATCTCCTTTTTTCCCACAATGCCTGTTTTCAGAAGCCATCTTCCATGTTCTCGTTGTGAAAATTCAGGATTGTTTGCTAACAAGCTGACCTTTAGTGTCCAAATTTAAAGAAAAGACCATGACAAATACTGAAAGTTAGGGATTTATTTCCCCAATTGTCACAACATTTTCTAGAGTCTTTTCTCTGCAGAGGCGTCAAAAGATAGGGTAAGAGTGGTCTACAACACTTTGAATGGATAGAAAAAAAATGCAGTTATGGCAGAGTTGTTCAAACACAGGATTGTTTAGTAAAGGCTTAACCCTTTACCACACCACACCAAGTTTAATTCTCTTAAACATACAACAAAATTTTAGAACGGTCAAAATTGAATGCATTTGAAGACAACAACTTGATTTTTATCACAGTGATGTGATTTGCCTCAGGTAGAAAATAATGTGGGAAAAGGAGAAAATGCCGATTACCAGCATTTTCTAATTTCCCACAATGTTTTCCAAAGCTTTCTTTCTAAGGGTCATTAAAAGTCAGGACTTTTGAAATCATTGAGGGAAAAGTGCAAAATGCTGGCAACCAGCATAAATTTTCTCCATTTGTCACAATGTTTCTACCATTTTCAAGACAAATCCTACCATTATTGTAACAATGACCTTGTCATTTGCATAAGTTATGCTTCACTTTGGACAAATCTAATATTCTGTCATGTTGAAATGAGTTAGCAGTATTTAACCCTTTACCACACAACTAAATTTTACAATATGTCCAAACTAAAAAAGCAATTGCAGACGAGAAATTAGTAATGACTGATGGTGAGATTTGCCTTGAATTTTGAATTTTGTTAAAACTCTGTATTGTGTGGTTGCACTCAATATCTTTTCATACATACATGTGAGCCAAATGACCTGAGCTGTCGATATTCATTCATTCATTCATTCATTCATTCATTCATCCAGTCACTCACTCACTCATTCTCTCACTCATCCTGCACTGTTGATACTCACTCACTCACCCACCCCTCACTCACTCACTCACTCACTCACTCACTCACTCACTCACTCACTCACTCACTCACTCAGTCCCTTCTCACCTCACCTCACCTCACCCCACCCCACCCCACCCCACCCCACCCCACCCCGCCTTGCCTCGCCTCGCCTCGCCTCACTCACTCACCCACCCACCAACCCACTCACTCACTCACTCACTCACTCACTCACTCACTCACTCACTCACTCACTCACTCACTCACTCACTCACTCACTCACTCACTCACTCACTCACTCACTCACTCACTCACTCACTCACTCACTCACTCACTCACTCACTCACTCACTCACTCACTCACTCACTCACTCACTCACTCACTCACTCACTCACTCACTCACTCACTCACTCACTCACTCACTCACTCACTCACTCACTCACTCACTCACTCACTCACTCACTCACTCACTCACTCACTCACTCACTCACTCACTCACTCACTCACTCTGTAATGGGTTACTGGGTTACTTACTATATTGTCTTTTACAGGTATATCAAATTCAAGGATTGGATTCTGCTATACTTGATGATGTTGGAATAGTCTATTTGTAAGTCCCAGCTCTATTTACTGTTTCAAACTGAGGAAGTTTGTTTGTATAGTTTTTTACACCTTACCAAAGGACAAAATTTTAGATTTGTCCAATTTGAAAACAATTGCAGATAACAAAATCAATGTGTAAAAAATTGAAATTTGTTTTTCGAAGGGAAGAAAACATTGTGGGAAAGGAGAAAATGCAGGTTACCAGCATTTTTCCCTTTCTGACAATGTTTTCAAAAGTGTTCTTCTTTAGGTTTGTTAAAAGTCGGGATTGTGTGGTAAAGGGTTAACCCCAGTTTCAGCATCATTCCAGTCATATTGCAGTGGCCAGGGCACCTTTCCATGTTTTTAGAGTTTCTTTTCCCAGTAATTTGCAGGATATTGTTCCCAAGCTACTGGCTCCTTTTCCACATAAACCTGATCTAAAAAAAAAGAAAGTAGTGAGAGAAGAATTAATCCTGTCTCAATGACTGTTATCATCCTTCAGAAAGAAATTGCAGAAATCAAATAAAATTAGGATCAGATGATCAGATATGCCATTGAAAGGGTAGACATAGGGAGAAAAGTAGCAAATGTAAAATGCTGGCAGTCAGCATTTTCTCCTTTTACCCAAATATATTCTGTTGCATTTTTCCTCTGGATCATTTAAACACAGGATTGTTTGGTAAATGGTATTAACTCTTTACCTCTTAATCACGGGTTTTAATGACCCTGAGGAAAAAGCCCTTTGAAAACATTGTGGGAAAAGGAGAAAATGCTGTTAATCAGTATTTATTCCTTTTCCCACAATGTTTTCTAACTTTCCCAAAACAAATTTCAATTTTAGAGTCACAGTTATTTTGTCATCTGCAAATGCTCTCAATTTGGACTAGTCTAAAATTTTGTTGTTTGGTAAGGGGTTAAGAGACAAATAAAATTGTGGAAATCACTGATGCATTTGACATCCATAGATCCTGAGTCTGAATACCAACTTGTCTTAACTCTTGAAACTTGAAAACCTACAAATTCAGCTACAAGTAAATACATGCATCACATGCCAATCAAATCACACACAAGGGAAATCAAAGCGTTGAAAGCAGTGGGGTGGCATCTCTCAAGGGAGCCATTCTGTGGAATTAATTAATTTGAAAAATAAACAAACAATAATGTGGGACGAACAAGACCGGACGTACAAGTCAGGGGACGAACAAGCCCAGGGACAAACTGATTATGGGACGAACATGGTCAGGAGACAAAGGTTGTGTATATCATTGTGCCAATAGAAGGCCATTGCGGGTATAGATATTTTCAGTTAAAAAAGAAATATTCCCATGGTGGATGGCCTAATCCAGTTTATTTTGATATCCCGTTCTTAATTATATATCTGAGTGCTATCGAAACACTTGTTTGTCTTAGAAAAATTGAGTGTAATTTGGTTTACTTCCTTCAGTTTTGCACAAACTACGATACGCGATTTTTAAAATACAGTATTGAACTCACGGTGGCATTAGCTTCGACAAATGCCACCAAAAAATTGGTATCTATATACAGTGTTAAATATGGTCCCAAATATGATTGGTATGAGACATGGCAGAATATGGTCCCAAACATGATATAATGACCCGATGTGCTTGTGGACTATACTTGGATTTGTTTCTAATTGATGATCAGAAGGTTACGGTACAATAATTCATCCCTCATTCATGAGATGAGGTTATTACCCATTTACTCTTTACCAAACGACAAAATTTTAGACTGATTCAAATTGTAAGCATTTGCAGACGACAAAATAAATGTGACTGAAAAATCGAAATTTGTTTTAGGAAGGTCACAGGAAACATTGTGGGAAAATGAGAAAATGCTGGTTACCAGCATTTTCTCCTTTTCCCTCAATGTTTTCAAAAGGTTTCTTTTTCAGGGTCGTTAAAAGTTGGGATTGTGTGGTAAAGAGTTAAACCAGTATTTGTTTTTAATATTTGGCAATATTTTGTTTTCTGTTCTTTACCAAACAACAAATTTGAAGGACACTGCATTTTCTCCTTTTCCCGCCAGGAACAAATATCAATTTTTTAGTCATGTTTGTTTTTTTGGTCTGAATTCAGACTAGCCTAAATTGTGAAAGGTGTTTACCAGCATTTTCTGTTAACTGTATACCATACAACAGAATTTTAGACTCCTAAATCTTTATCACACAATCACAAGTTTTAACAACCTTGAAGGAAAAGCCTATTGAAAACATTGTGGAAAAAGGAGTAAATGCTGGTAACCAGCATTTTCTTCTTTTCCCACAATGTTTTCTACTGTTCGCAAAGCAAATTAAAATTTTTTAGTCACGTTCATTTTGTCGTCTGCAGATGCTTTAAATTTTGACTCATCTAATATTTTGTCCTTTGGTAAAGGGTTTAACCTTAGCATTATTTGGTAAATGGCTAAACCAATTCAATGACCTTGGAATTAGAGTGGTTGCTGCTGTATTGTATGGAAGGGCTTCAGCATTCATCATTTCAGTAAAGTAATTATCAGGTATTTACTTTTGATTTTGTTTTCAGTCAAAGTTTGAATGGAATGTCTGTGTGTACTGTTCTGACTTGCATAGCACCTGGATACTCTGACCCAAAGGTTTTGTATGTATTGTTACCCAATTATGTTGATGGGATCCTTGGCTTAGAACGTAAGTATAAAAAAAAGTTGAGGTTTAGTTTAATCCTTTACCACACAATCCTGAGTTTTAATGACCCTGAAGGAGAAGGCTTTTGAAAACACAATGGGAAAAGGAGAAAATGCTGGTAACCAGCATTTTCTCTTTTTCCCATGATGTTTTCTGGCCTGTTCCACAAAATTTTCATTATTTGAGACACTTTTTATTTGTCGTCTGCAAATGCTTTCAGTTTGGAAGAGCCTTAACCCTTTACTGCACAATGCCGCCTTTTGACGCCCCCGGGAAAGAAGCCTTTTGAAAACATTGTGGGAAAAGGAGAAAATGCTGGTAACCAGCATTTTCTCCTTTTCCCACAATGTTTTCTACCCTACCAAAGAAAAATTGCACCATTTGAGCCACATTGAAATTATCGTCTGCAAATGCTTTCAATTTGGACAAGGCTAAAATTTTGTCGTCTGGTAAAGGGTTAAATTTTGTTGTGTGGTAAAGAGATAAGCTTTTTCTAGAAGACAAAATTTTAGGGTCACCTATATTGAAAACATTTGCAGACAACATTCTAAATGTAGCTCAAAAGACTTTATCGATCTCTGAAAGGGTAGTAAACATTGTTTGAAATGGAAAAAATGATGGTATCCATCATTTTGTCTTTTTTCAAGAATGTTTCTAAAAGCCTTAACCCCAAGGGTTGTTAAAACTCATGTGTGGTAAAGGGTAAAATCTTTACTAGACATACTTTAGCATTTGCAAACAGAATTAATTATGGTTCAAATGATGGGATACGAAAGGTATTAAACATTGAGAGGAAAGGAACAAATGCATCCATCAGCCTACCCCTCCCACTGTGTATCCTTCCATCTGTGCATCCGATCCCTCTTTCAACATTAGTTTGTCTTTAATTAACCCTTTAACACACAGTCCCAAGTTTTAATGACCCAAAAACAAAACACTTTTGGAAACATTGTGGGAATGTTTTCAGGTTGAAGGTAACTAGAGATATACAGTGATACCAGTTTAGGGTACTCTGAGACATGCTTCGTAAACTTGATTGTCTATTACCGTTTACAGTCACACTTTTACCTAAACACAGTCACACTTTTGGTCCGCACTACATTTAGTCTGTACGAAAAGGCCTGGTCCGTTGTGCTACGAACTACCGAAATTTTACTGTTTTTGGTTTTAAAAGGAAACGCAGTGTTTTCAAAAGGTCTCTTCCTCAGGGTCGTTAAAATATGTGATTGTTTGGTAAGGGGTTAACTCAGCTCTGTAAAGTTTATCATTGCCAGATCAACAGAAATGTAGTTCTCCAACCCTTAACCAGGCAAGTCAATTTTATATCTGTCAACATTGTAAGTGTCAAAGGTGACAGATGTGGCTACAATGGTGAAATTTATTTTCAGTGAGTAGAAAACAGTGGGAAAAGCAGAAAATCCTTGTAACAAGCATTTTTTCTTTTTCCCACATTGTTTTCAAAAACTTTTCTATCTAGAAATGAGATCTTTTTGGCAAAAGGTCAATCTATAGCCTTTTTTCATTCACTTCTGTGCACAACCTTTGAATATGTATCAGCAAAATCAGCAAATCATTGCTTTTTACTTGAAAAAGATCTACTAGAGGTAAAGAGTTAAGTCATTACCAAACAAGAAAATGTTGGACTAGGCCGAATTGAAAGCATTTGCAAACAGCAAAATAAATGTGACTCAAAAATTGAAATATGATTTGGGAAGGGTAGAAAACATTGTGGGAAATGGAGAAAATGCTGGTTACCAGAATTTTCTCCTTTTCCCACAATGCTTTCAAAAGCTTTCTTTTTTTAGGTTGTTAAAAGTCAGGATTGTGTGGTAAAGACTTAGGATTAATTTGAATGTATTTGTCTTTTACAGCTTTGAATGGAAACAGCCCAGCAGAATGGACACTGTACTTTACATGCAAGTAGATCTATACTTTTGCTATTATGTTTATAATAGGCTTAGTCTGTAATCTTTTACCTCCCAGAAAAGAAACAGCAGTAGCAAATTTTGGTTGGGCTCTTGCAAAACATCAATAAAAAACATGAATTGCAATTTAACTGTTTACTATACAACAAAATTTTTTACTTTTTCAGATTGGAAAGGACTGCAGACAAGCAGTTGGATATGCCTCAAGCAATGGGACTTTTATTTTGAAGGATGCAAAACGTTGCAGGAAAAAGAGAAAGTGCTGGTTACTAGAACTGGTTACTGGTTACTTCAACCATGTACTAGATTGCAAAATTTCATACTGAAAAAAAAAAAAGAATATTAACCCTTTACCACACAATCCCGAGTTTAAATGACCCTGAAGAAGAAGGCTTTTGAAAACACTGTGGGAAAAGAAGAAAATGCTGGAAACCAGCATTTTCTTCTTTTCCCACAATGTTTTCACAATTTCAAAGACAGATACTGTCATTTGTGCTCGATTTTATTCGTTGTCTGCAAATGCTTTCAATTTGGGCTGGTAAAGAGTTAAGCATTTGTAGACAACACATTAGTTGTGTCTTAAATGATGTGATATATCTCTGACAGGGTAGAAAACATTGTGCCAAAAGGAGAAATGCTCGTTGCCAGCATTTCTCCTTTTCCAACAATGTTTCCAGAGGCCTTCCTCCTCATGGTAGTTAAAACACACGATTGCTGTTAACCTTTTACCAAAGATAAAATTTTGGACTCATCAAATATGAAAGCATTTACAGACAACAAAATGATTGTGTCTGTGAATGGGTAGAAAACAGTGTGGAAAAAGGAGAAAATGCTGGTTACCAGTATTTTCTTCTATTCATCAGTGTTTTTTTGAAGCACTCTTTCAGGGACATTAAAACTCCAGATTATGTGGTAAAGGGTTTAACACAGTTCTTCCCCATTAGAAAATAAATGATGAACAATTTTTTTTTTTCTTGGCAAAAAACATTAGATATAGGGATAGATATTTGCATTATCAGCAAGGTATGATTTGATGATTTTTGTCACAGTTTTTGTCCATTCTATACCTCAACAACCACTGAATAGAATTTTACAGAACTTTATGGGAAGATTCCCTATATGAGCCGTACTCTGTGAAAAGGAAGCTTAATGCATCTGGGAAAAGTATTGGCACAGGTCAGCCTGCACATTCTGCACAGGCTTACTTGGGCCGAAGCCTTTTGGTATTGGTCATTTTTCTGTATATCCAAGGACCAGTTTACCACATGATAAAGTCGATTGTCAAAAAAAGTTGCTTTTATGGATCCATGATTATATGATGGCTTGCTTGGTATGAAACATCACAGAGATGCCTGAGTAATAAGCCCCTTTTTTGTCATAGGGTGGCTCATATGTAGGACATGGACATACTGCCAGCATGTTGTGGTTTGATGTTTTTTGTCTCAGTTATGGCCCTTTAAATTTTTGGTTGCTTACAATGTTTGTGCAGTGTTTTCTCATCAACCACTGGATTGAATTCAAGGAAACTTTCCTTTTTAAAGGAGGACATATGCATTTTCTTTGCAAGTTCTGCTTGCTGGATTTTTCTCACAATTATTGCCTTTTGAATTTTTAGTCCCTAAAATCTGTTTCAGCCACGTTTTTCAGCAACTGCTTTTTGGAATTGAACAAAACTTTGTAGGAAGCTTTCCTATATGGAAGACACGTGCATATTGTCGGCATGTTTTATTATATGTTTTTGTCACAGTTATGTCCCTTTGAATAATCAGTCCCTTATTTAATCTCTATGCTTTACCTCAGTAACAAGTGGATACAATTCAATGAAACATGGGTAGCTACCCCATAAGGATGACATGCATATATATGTCTGCATGTTATGGTTCATTGATTTCTCTTTGAGGTCTGGCTCTTTGAAATTGTTTCCATTATTGAAATATGAATGATGGAATGGTAACCTTTTATAGAGTGTGGAGAGAGCACATCCTACTGACTGACAGTTTTTCTGTTGTTACAAAAATGCACTTAGTGAGCATCGCCTATATCTGATCGCTATTGTTGTTAAAGTTCAAAATATAAAAAAAATGTTCACATAACTGTAGGTAAAAAATAGCTAGTCAAAGTGTGTAATATTCATGCATGATCCAGTTTTTGTTATTTGCAAAATTATTAGACAATCTGATTTGAGTGAATTATTAAGCCAGTCTGATGGTACATAAATGCAGCAATTCATGGGACTCTCTTTTTTTACATGGCACAGGAAACAAGTGATCATATGACTCTTTTCCACACAATCCTGAGTTTAATGTTCCTTATAAGGAAAACTTTCAAAAACATTTTAGGAAAAGGAGAAAATGCAGGTAACCAGCATTTTCTCCTTTTCCCACAGTTTTCTACCCTATCAAAGACAGAATCCATCATTTGAGACCCATGTAAAGTTTCTTCTGCTTGTACCCTACATTTAGCTAGTGTGCTAAAGGGTTAAGGGATTGTAGATAATTAGATGAATCTCACAATTTTAGCTGATAAAATTGTAAAGGCAGTTATCATTATGGCTGTGAAATTTTTTGGATACACAATTAAAGGCAATATAACATGATGCTATAAATTAATATCTTCTTGTTTTTTAATTTTGTTCAATTTTTATGACTGACAGGTCCCCAAATTTACTTCAATTGCACATACCAGTCATTGTGTATACCAGACAACTTTGTGTGTGATGGGCTTGTTGATTGTGGTAATGGCACTGATGAGAACTCTACGTATTGCAATGTTCCCTCTACAGCCACTCCAGTTTATCCGTCACCAAATACTACCTCAGTTTATCCGTCACCGAATACTACCCACGCTATAACATCCAGTACTACAACAGATGGTATGTGAAAGATGTTGTGAATGAATCTTAACTCTGTACATTGAAAAAAAAATTAGACTTGCCCAAATTGAAGGGATATTTGCAGACAAGAAAATAAGATGTGGTTTTGTGATTGAATTTGCCACTAGAGGGGAAGTAAACATTATGGAAAAAGAAGAAAATGCTGGTTATAAGCGTTTTCTCCTTTTTCCACTGTTTTATAAAAGTCTTCCCTGTTATGGTTTAAGAAAGAGATGAAAATGAAATTGAACTGTATACATATGAGCCATGCTCTGTGAAAGGGGGCTTGATGCATCTGCAAAAAGTTGCAGTCTTCGCAGACTGACCTGGGCCGAAACTTTTTGCTATTGATCAATTTTCTGCATGTCCAAGGACCTGTCTTCCTCATGATTCAGTGGGGTGTAGGACAAAATGGACTTTATGGATCCATAATCATGGATGACTTGCTAGGTACCATGCATCATAGAGATGCATTAAGCCCCCCTTTTGCCAGAGCATGGTTCATATATTTTTTACTGAAGAGCATCATTCATGGTGTAGCATCTCATACTAAGAAATAATGACAGTATAAGGTTAACCCTTAAAGCGCCTCTCACGACTATAGTTTCGTTTGCGGTCAGTGTAGATCAAGATCAGGCTGCACAAAACAGGCAGCCTGATCTTTGATCTACACTGTCCACTTTCTTGAATCACTGTAGGCAAAAGCAACTATGAAATTGCAATTATTTTGGTCTTATTTCTAGGATGAAAATGTCTGATAGTTTTATTCGGCACTCTAAGGGTTAAAACTATGTATTTCAGTCTCACGCATACACACTTGTAAAATCATTTTCATCTATGAGAATTCATTAGAAATCATAAGTATAAGTTAAAGGCCCATTAGCGGCCAAAAGCGCAGTGCAGGTGTTAAAATGCATTTAAATTTAAATCATACCACTTGAAAATATTGAAAAAATTGTGAAAATGACAATCTGTTATTGTGTCAGTCAAAGTGTTAGTCGCTGGCAGAAAGATGAATTTCAAAATTAGGCAAAAAAGTAAACAAAAAATAGAAGCGACATGGTAACTTTTAACCTAGTTTTGAAATTCATTTCTCTGCCAGCGACTAACACTTTGACCATCCAACAGATTGTCATCTTCACAATAATTTCTATACCTTTAAATGATATGGTAAATAAATTTAAATGCATTGCAACACCCGCTTTGTTTACTTTTGGCAGCTAATGTTACTTTATGGAATAAACGGTTTACCAAACAACAAATTGTGCTCACTTCCACATGGGAAGTACCTGAAGACAAGATGAAATTGGTATAAACTGAGCTTAAGTTCTCTAATAGTGTAGAAAATATTGTGGAAAAAGAAGAAATTGCTTGTTACAATTTCTCCTTTTTCCAGAATGTTTTCAAAAGTCTACTTCCCCAGGTTTGTTAAAATATGGCACTGTATGATAAAAAGTTAAAGAGGCTAGAAATAAATTAACAGTGAAAATGAGTCATGCTCTAGCCAGAGGGGTTTAATGTATCCCCTCAATGCATTATACCAAGCATATCATTTTGCGTAACAACGCATTGAATCCACCCTCGTTAACCCAGGTGTGAAGTATTACCATTCATCACCCCTGTGACATTCGATTGTGAAACCGTCGTTTCTATGAATATTCATAAGATTGCGAATTACACTCAATAGCCAATCCAATTTTCGATGACATAATGATACTCTCTTGAAGTGGAGGAAAATCACATTTCTTCCGTTGTAATGAATTAACCGGGTAAAGCCCACATCGTTACCAACAAATATGGCAGCCGCCGGTAGGCCTTCCTTCTGTAGCATTTGCGTTATGACAATCCAGGGCAGACATTACAAATCCTTGTATACAAAGGCAAATATTCAGAAATACAGTGTACTGTTGCAGTCCATAGGGGTATGTAGCAGTGGGTGATGTCATCCTCGTTGACCCAGTTCCGATGTATTCCGTAAACTACATTCATCGATTTGACTGGTGTAGATGAGGTAAAAATAGAAATGATGGCATATGGTTGATGAAAATAGATTAAATTTTCTCACTGAAAAACTGAGATTACCAATCAAAATGCCTCATGAATAATTCATGAGAATGAGAAAACATACGCGAGATAATCCAGGGGCGATGAATGTAGTTTACGGAATACATCGGAACTGGGTCAACGAGGATGCATTGAATCATGAGCTAGAATGGTCCTTGGACAAGCAGAAAATTTAAAAATCGCAAAAAGTTTCAACCATGTCAGCCTGTGCAGCCAGTGCAGACTTCCCAGGCTGACATGGGTTGATACTTTTTTCAGATGCATTAACTTTTGACCAAATGAGAAAATTTTGGACTGGACCAAGTTGAAAGCATTTGCAGACAACAAATTAAATGTTGATAAAATGATGATTTCTCTCTTTGATAGGGTAGAAGACATTGTGGGAAAAGGAGAAAATGCATTACCAGTATTTTCTTCTTTTCCCACAATGTTTTCAAAAACCTTCCTTAGGGTCGTTAAAAGTCAGAACTGTGTGATAAAGGGTTTCACAGAGCATGAAACATGTATTGTGTCTTTCAGGGCCACAATGCTCCTTTAATGAGTTTGTTTGTGATAATGGTGAGTGTATACCAGGCAGTTGGGAGTGTGATAACTATTTTGATTGCGATGACTCCTCTGATGAAATCCATTGTCCAAAAGGTAAGATAAAACCCTTTTAACACATCTTATTCATATATTGATAACATACATATTCATAATTTACAAAGTTCCTCTCCTATAGGACGTCAGTATTTAACAGTAATAAAGTAGGAACAGATAAAACCCTTTATTATATACATGAAAATATTCCAGCTGAAATACATGCTTTTGCACCCAGACAAAACAATACACATGACAGAAAAAAATTCCACATCTACACACTGTGAAATACCGTTCCAAATATGGTATTATGACGTACCTTAGGTACGGAAGTATGCATATTCACAATTTGATTGGTCAAAATGCTACTCTATAATATTCATCTGGCAAGTTACTGGCCACTTTAGCATGACTTCTTCTATTCCATTTACTGTTATGGAATAGAATGTCAAGAGTTGCAAAACTTTGTCTTTGAAAGTGGTAGGTGTATAATAGAGGGAATATTATGTTGTAGTAACTTAACTGGTGCTTGTATTTATTTCTCTCTGTGGATGAAAATTTTGACATCTTACTCGACCTTAGGTCTCGCTCAATATCAAATTTTCTCATACGGCTCAATTAAATACAAGCATCAGGGAAGTAACTTAACTCTTTACCAAACTACAAAATTTTAGACATGCCTAAATTGAGAGCATTTGCAGACGAGAAATTAAACATGGCTAAAAGGATAAAATATGCCCTTGATAGAGTAGAAAACATTGCGGGAAAAGGAGAAAATGCTGGTTACCAGCATTTTCTCCTTTTCCCACAATGTTTTCAAAAGGCCCCTTTTCTCAGGGTCGTCAAAACTCGGGATTGTGTGGTAAAGATTTAAACATAATATTCTGTATTTACAAATTTACAACTCATTTACGTGCAGCAGTGCTTTTTTTTTTCAACATGTTGCAACACATTTTGCAATGTTCTACTACTATTGCATGAGTGTGAGAGACTCTATGCAACTACAGTGAACTCCACTTATTAGCAGATTATTATTATTTGTCAGATAAAAATTTCAGTTATACGTTCTTTTAATTAACCCTTTACCACACAATCCCGACTTTTAATGACCCTGTGAAAGTATCCTTTTGAAAACATTGTGGAAAAAGGAGAAAATGCTGGTAGCCAGCAATTTCTCCTTTCCCCACAATGTTTTCTATCCTTCCCAAAACAAATTTTAATTTTTCATTCATGTTTATTTTGTCATCTGCAAATGCTTTCAATTTGGACCAGGCTAAAATGTTGTCATTTGGTAACGAGTTAACCAAGGGTCTTTTAGACTGGAAGTCGGATGAAAGTAGCATACTGTTGTTTCATGACAGATGGTTAGCACCTAACTTTTGCTAGACCTCACTTAACCCTTTCCCAAGCAAGCCCTGGTTTTCATGTGTCTGCAGTACAAGTCTTTTGAAAACACTGTGGAAAAAGGAGAAATTGCTCGTAACAAGCAATTTCTCCTTTTCCCACAGTGTTTTCTACCCTTTTTGATAACTTTCTGCCATTTTCATCAAATTTAAAATTGTCGTCTGCAAACTCTTTCAATTCAGACCAGTCCAAAATTTGTCGTTTGGGCAAGGGTTAAATTTGAGCCATGCTGTGGCAAGAGAGGGCTTACTGCATCTCTGTAATGCATGATACCAGTCAAGCAATCACATAACTATGGATCCATTATAGCAGCTTTTTTTGATAACCAACTTAATCATGAGGTAGACTGGCCTTTGGATGAACAGAAAATTGACAAATAACAAAAGATTCGACCCAGGTCAGCTTGCGCAGTCCGCGCAGGCTGACCTGGGTTGATACTTTACGCATATGTATTAAGCCCCCTTTTCACAGAGCATGGCTCATTTCCATATATCAGTTTGATAAAAGATAAAATGATAGTGTGTTTTATATAGAAATAAGTCAATTGAATTTTGCCAGTCACTGGGTAAACTTCTTACACATAATAATAGAAGTATTTACATTTCCATAGTGACACGACCAGGCATAGTCATTGTTTATATATGTCAAGCAAATTCCTCACCAATAAATCATGCTGTTATTATGGTGTAATATTGAAGTAGTATTTAAGTCATAGGATTATCGAATAATGCATATTAGAACAAACAAGTTATGAATAAATATTGTCGGACATGTTTTAGCAAGGTCATCATGTTGCAAAAATAGTTGAAATATGCGCCCGTATTTAGTGCTGAGAATAGAGAAATAACTGTTCAAATTTTTGGAAAGGCACAAATTAGCCATGCTCTGGCAAAAGGGAGCTTAATGCATCTCTGTGACGTATTATATCAAGCAGATCACAACATAATTATGGATCCATAAAATCTAACTGTCTAACAAGTGGCTTAATCCTGAGAATGGTCCTTGGACATGCAAAAAATATACCAATAGCAAAAAGTTTCGAACCATGTCAGCCTGCGTAGACTGTGTGACCTAACCTGGGTTGATAATTTTTAAAGAAGTATTAAGCCCCCTTTTCACAGAGCATGGAACATATATATATGTGTCCAACATAGAAGTGGGTGCTTCTACCTTTGAAACAGCAGATTATTTAGGTTTTTACAGCTTGAAAGCAGGATAAGGGATAAAAAAAAACATACTGTTTGAGCATGAGCACAAGCTCAGTTGAGTATGAACTCAAATTTTATAAGTACCACGTCACGGGTCAGATATGCCAACCAAGCCAGGCCTCAGATGAAGTGAATATTCAGCGTGAGATGATTTGTATCATTCTTTTTTATTGGTCCAAAAGTTCACCATTCATGCCATGGAAAAAATGTTTTCCTGGTCACTAAAATTTTGGGAATCTTCTTCTCAAAGTAGCATTTCTTAGAGTTCACCTGTACATTCAGGATGAACTACTTGGTTATGATATATCACTGACATCATCTTGGCATGTGAAAAACATAAGACTTTTTATTGCATCTAAGCTAGTTTAGCTACAGAATTTTATTGCCATTAGAGTCATGCAGACTTCCTAGTGTTTAATTTTTAGGTTGGTGCCAATTAAGCTTTGACACATATACTCCAGTCTTTACAAAACAGCAAAATTTGAGACCGATCAAAATTGAAAACATTTGCAAACTACAACATAAATATGACTCAGAAATTAAAATTGTTTTTTGAAGGTTAGAAAACATAGTGAAAAAAATGGAGAAAATGCTTGTTGCCAGCATTTACTCCTTTTTTCACAATGTCTTCAAAGAGCTCTTCTGTAGGGTCCTTAAAACTTGGAATTGACTGGTAAAGCTTGACAAGGCAGGGGAGAGAGACAGGGTCACCATGGCCCTCTTGTTGTGGAAATTTGACCACTATTATTATCTTAACTCTTTACCACACAACAAAATTTTAGACTTACTCAAATCTAAAGCATATGCAGACGACAAATCAAGGGTGGCTAAAATGATAGAAGTTGGCTTTAATTCAGTAGAAAACATTGTGGGAAAAGGAGAAAATGCTGGTTACCAGCATTTTCTTCTTTTCCCACAATGTTTTCAAATGCTTTCTTTCTCAGGGTCGTTAAAACACAGGTTTGTGTGGTGAAGGGTTAAAGTAACTTATTTCTAAATTATTTTTTTCTTTGATTTTATTAGAAACTTGTGATGGGGATGAGTTTGCCTGTGAACTTTTTCCTCGATGCATCCCAGTTCGCTGGGTGTGTGATGACTATGATGATTGTGGCGATAATTCAGATGAAGAAATTTGTGGCCCTACCACCACTCCTCCTCCTGTTACAGGTAAGTAGGCACAGGTGTGTATTCACCGAATACTGTATACATGGATATATATGTGTCAAAAAATTTGCAAATTACCAATTATGGACATTTTGCATGTGGCAATAAAATGTTTGCGAATTCAAGACACTTGTTATTTGTTGGTATACTTATGGTAAAATATGCAAACAGAAAAGTTTGCAAATTTTTCAAATTTGCAAAATCACAATTTTTTTTTTTCATTGCATATATTTCCACTTATACAGTATTCATGCAGAAAAGCAAAAGGTATACTAGGAATAGCTTAGAAAATGCTGCATAAATGATGAAGATCCAACCTTTGTTATACATTATGTTGCCTGCATCATTTTACCTGAACCAGGTCAACATCATTTACATAAATTCAAGTTCTGTTTTTAAACTCAGAATCGCCTTCAGCACATATCCTGAATGGTCACAGAAGTATTTGGAAAGGTATTTGCAGATTGAATTGCTTACCTATGTATATAAGTGCATAACAGAAAACTAGCTCAAGTCTTTCGTAACTTCAGCAAATGCAAACTGAACTTCCTGAATTATAGTTGGAGTACTATTTATATGCCCACTTAGTTATTCAGTATAAAGGTCAAGGTCAGGTTAAATGAGGTAGGTAATAACACTGATGGTTCTGTCTGTAACATAGAACTGGTGCAGTGTCTAAGTAAGGACCTAGTCTATTGTGAATCCAATAAACCATGATTGTTAAAAAAGGCTTGTTGATGATCATCCACCTGTGACTAGGTGAAATAACACCGTATAATGATTTAATATATCTCTGTACAAAAATAGTCATGTCATGATTCCACCAGGTATTTTGCCCATCTACTTCCTATATCACAAAGAAGTATGACTATGATTCAGATACAAACCAGAAAAAAAAATTCTTTTTTTCATTTATTTATCATGTTTGGTTACAATCATTGGAACTGATGATATTTTCCAAAATCATATTTTATACTTTCAATAATTATTGATTACAAATTTTACACAATGTTTTGTATAAGGTAACAAAATCAGAACACCTGCAAGTTCAGTCGTTATTCTAAATTCCAAGACTGTTATCTGATTGGATGAGATGTTCTGTGTTGGCTAACCACTGGTCAATAATTTTGGAATTTTAACCCTTATCCTGCTAAATAAGTGAAATGAAACTTTCAAGCCAATAGTTAAAACCCAAATTTTGCTATTTCAAAGGTTTTTTTGGGGTAAAGACATCTCCTTATCAGACAGTGTAAATCTAAGGTTAGACTGTACATTCTGTGCAGTCTGATCTTGATCTACACTGTCTGCCAAAGGCCAGTGAGTCGCGCTTAGCAGCCTGTGGGTTAAATTAGAACAATACTTAAAATAGTTGCTGAGTATGGTCCTACACTACATTTCATTGTGCAGCCTGATCTTAATCTACACTGTCTTTAAAAGCATGTAAACCCTTACCACACAATCCTGAGTTTTAATGATCTTGAGTGGAACAATTTTGAAAACATTGTGGAAAAAGAAGAAAATGCAGGTATCCAGCATTTCTCCTTTTCCCACAATGTTTTCAAAGTCTTCCTTCTCAGGGTCATTAAAACTCAGGATTTTGTAGTAAAGGATTAACCCTGTACCGCACAATCCCAAGTTTTAATGACCAAGAAAAAGAAGGCTTCTGAAAACATTGTGGGAAAAGGAGAAAATGCTGGTAATCAGCATTTTCTCCTTTTCCCACAATGCTTTCTACTCTTCCCAAAATGAATTTCAATGTTTTTAAGTCAGTTTTTTTTTGTTGTCTGCAAATGCTTTCAATCTGGAATGGTCTAAAATTTTGTCTGTTTGTAAAGAGTTAATACTGAGCAAACAAACTAGCATATAATTCATCTTTTATACGGATTTGACCTTTGAATATCCCTTTCAGCAGCATAGCTGAAAGCAAGGGCTTTTGCATTTGGCATGGATCAAGATCAGACTGCAGAGAAGTTGCAGTGATATCATAGATCAAAACCAACTACTTGATTAATCAAGCCAATAAGATTGTTTGTTTTTATTGGAGTTTAAGGCTGTAGTTAGGTCATGTCACAGTGGTCAGCCACCTACACATGTGTTTCCTGGCTTTCTCACACTAAGTACTGACACAACTTTTTTTTCCAAGCCACTGACTACTTCTCTCACATGCATGAGTGGTGAGAGGCGAAAACTTGCTGGAAAGAAAGTTTGCCTCAAATAAAGAAAGTTTGCCTCAAATTGGTATCAAACTCACAACCAGTGAGCTACCAAGCTAGACCAATCAGATTGAGATCTTTGTAAAATTAAGTGGATTGTATTTTCACTGGAGGTGAATTTTTAACTCTCTACCAAACGACAAAATTTTAGGAATGTCCAAATTGAAAGCACTTGCAGATGACAAAATAAATGTGACTCAAAAATTAAAATATCTCTTTGGTAGGGTAGAAAACATTGTGGTAAATGGAGAAAATGCTGGCTACCAGCTTTCTTTCTCAGGATCGTCAAAATTCGGGATTGTGTGGTAAAGGGTTAATCTCATCATGGTGCTGAAAGAGGTATGTGATGAATTTTATTTTTTCTGATAGTGAAATGTGGGGATGATGAACATCAGTGTTACAATTCTTATGAATGTGTCAATAAATCACTGAGATGTGATGGAAATTTCGACTGTACTGACAGATCGGATGAATGGTACTGCCCAACTACACCTGTCCCTCGACCCGCAGGTAAGTTACCCTTTATCAAACAGTCATCTGTTTTAGCAACCTGGAGAAAGAGGGCTTTTAAAAAACATACTGGGAGAAGGAGATATTGCTGGAAACCAGCACTTTCTTCTTTTTCAATAGTGTATTCTGTTTTTTTTTTTTTTGAAGACAAATATCATCACTTAAGCAACACCAAGCAGTACCTAAATTGTAGCCTGTAAATACATGGTAACGGATAACTCTAGAATTAGACTGGTCTTAGATTTTGTCATCTGATGAAGAGTTACAGTGGCCTTCTTGTTCCTTAAAACATAATTTTATTAGCTTGGCTGTTTTAGAAGAAAATTTCTAAGATATTCCATAGTGCTGTCATTAGTGTGGTTGTTAACATGCGAAAACTTTGGCATTTTACAATATCTCTATTATCACTCAAGATACTTGCTTCAAACTGGAACAAGTTCTTAATTATCAAAAGGGGAAGCTACACCAAGGGCAGGTAAGCATCAAAGTGTATTTGACAGGGTTTTGGCCCATTTTTTTTCTTTAGAATTTTCATTGAAAGAAAAGCAAGTGAAACCAAGAGTTGGTAATGGCATGAAGTGTTGTTGTTTCATTTGTTACTACAAGAAATTCAGGGTCGACCCAGTGAATGAAAAACCTTGCAGTCTGACACTGTAACAAATACCAGATATGTCCATTTCTTAATGTGATGAGAAATATTTGGAGTTTGGGGTTGACCTTAACCCTTTACCACACAATCCCTACTTTTAACGACCCTGGAAAGAAGCCTTTTGAAAACATTGTGATAAAAGGAGAAAATGCTGGTATCCAGCATTTTCTCTTTTTCCCACAATGTTTTCTGCCCTTTTAGAGTCAGGTTTCATCAATTATGCGACATTTTATTTGTTAACTGCAACAGCTTTGAAATTGGATGGGTGTAAAATTTTGTCGTTTGGTAAACAGTTAAAGGTGTACAAAATTTCCAATTTGCGTGCAATTTTTTAATTTGCTCATGTTGATAAATATTCTGGTTGATAGAATGGTTGACTTCAGATGGCAAATGATTTTTTTTTCTTGTCAGACACTACCACAGTTTCTTAAAAGCGTTAATTAGAAAGGCTTAACCCTTTCCAAAACACCAAATTTTAGACTCTTTCAAATTCATAAGATTATGCAGATGTTAAATTCAAAATTGATACAAATGAACTTAAACTCCCTGATAGGGTAGAAAACATTGTGGGTAAAGGAGAAAATGCTGGTTACCAAATGCCCTTTTTCCCTATGCCATTTAAAGTCAGGTTTGTGTGGTAAAAAGTTAATGCATCTGCAAGAAGTATCGGGTGGAACCTTTTTGCTTTTGTAAATTTTCTGCACATCGAAGGTCCAGTGCATCTCTTGATTCAGTTGGTTGTTAAACAATATGGATTTTATGGATCCATAATTCCTAGTATGTGATTACTTCTCTGTATCATGCATCACAGAGTTGCATTAAACCCCTTTTGCCAGAGCATGATGCAACTGAATGTTGTTTGAAATAACTTTGTTTTTATTTTCTCATAGAAAATTGTTTCCATTTACCGGTATATCAGAGGAAACATTGTGGGAAAAGGAGAAAATGGTAGTAACCAGCATTTTCCCCTTTACCACAATGTTTTCTATCCATTTCCATCCTTTGAGTAACATTTAAATTGTCATTGCAAATGCTTTCAAATTGGACAAGTCTACATTTTTGTTGTGTGTTAAAAAGTTAAGTCAAATGTAGAAATCTACCAATATCCAATATTTGGATACCCACATTGATTTTTGCAGGTTTGGAAATACGGCTGATGGATGGAGAAAATGATACCTCAAGCCAGATGTATGGAAGGGTGGAAGTAAGACCGACAGGCACAAATGCAACATTTGGAACCATTTGTGATGACATGTGGGGAACTGAGGAGGCTGAAGTTATCTGTCGTCAACTTGGATACACGTAAGTGCTCAGATTGCTCTGGCTTTTTTTCTAACCTGGTAATTTCAAAGTAAATTAGAAGATGTTCTAGAGCCCACCCAAGTAGCTCAGGGGTTAGCATATGTGACTTGTGACCTGGCGGTTGTGGGTTTGATACCTGCTTGGGGCAAACTTTATTGTCAAATTTTTGCCTCTCACCTCTGATGCATGTGAGAAAAGTAGTCAGTGGCTTGGAAAGAAAGTTGTGTCAGAACTGGTTTGAGAAAGCCAGGAAACACATGCGTAGGTGCACTGACCGCCATGCTATGCCCTAAGCTTTTAAAATGACGTTATACTCAAACACAAAAAAAAGATGTTTTGGAGGACGTCGTTGAGGACGAAGGCTTTGAAGACATTGGTGGAAAAGGATAAAATGTTTGTAAACAGCATTTTACTACTTTCTCAACAATGGTTTTGATGAGCACTAATTTCATCATTTGAGTCATAGTTTTCTCATTATCCTAGGCAAAAGCTTTCATCCAAGCCCCGGTAGCTCAGTCGGTAGTGTATAGGACTTGAGAACAGAAGGTTGCTGGTTGGATCCTCAGCTTGGCAAATTTATTTTTGAGGATTGATGAGAGTCATTGCGACAGGATTCATTCCTGTCTCGCTGCTGACCATTGTTTCGATGATGGCTTTGTGGGAAAGCAGCCAGTGGCTTGGAAAGAGTATTGTGTGGAGTACTGGTAAAAGAAACTTCAGGAAAACATGGGTAGGACTGGTGCACTGGCCACTGTGATATAACTGAAATAATGTTGAAAATGGCGTTAAACACTGTACAATTAATCAAGCAAAAGCTTTCAAATAAGACCAGTCGAAAAATTGTTTGTCTTTTATGGCTAGAAATGGCAATGCGTATGCCTACAAAGGTGCGTGGTTTGGAATGGGTACAGGACCAATTTACCTGGGTAACTTACGCTGCACTGGAGACGAAGCCGACCTCATCGATTGTGAATCTACAGCAGAATGGGGGTACATACACTGTGCACATAATCAGGATGCTTCCGTCTCATGTGGTACGTAAGTGCTAACCTTTAATCCTTTAGCACGCAATCCCGAGTGATTAGGACCCTAAGAAAGAAGCCCTTTGAAAACATTGTGGGATAAGGAGAAAATGCTGGTAACCAGCTTTTTCTTATTTTCCCACAATGTTTTCTACCCTTCAAAAACCAATTTCAGTTCTTGAGTGACATTTATTTTGTTGTCTGCAAATGTTTAGACTGTAGACAAGTCTAAAATTCTGTCTTTTTGTAAAGAGTGAACTCTATACCAAAAGAGAAAAATGTTTACTTGCCTAAATTGAAAGCATTTGCAGATGACAATCAACATTTGGCCCAAATGATGGAATTTGTCATTCATAGGGTAGAAAATATTTCTGTCAGTTCAGTTTGGTTCTCCGACTCAACTCTTTCATTACCAATTAAAACTTAAGTAGCTTTTGCAGACAGTGTAGATCAAGATCAGACTGCACAGAGCATGCATTTTGATCTTAAATCCACAGTGTCTGCTACCTTTATATACTAAACTATGACATAACTCATCTTCAATAGCAGTGGAAATCTAAAATCTACTTTTAGAACTCTGAAAAAAAAGTAGTTAGATTTGTGAAGGTGTTAGTGAAAGAGTAAACCCTTTACCACACAATCCTGAGTTTTAATGACCCTAAGAAAGAAGTCTTTTAAAAACATTGTTGGAAAAGGAGAAAATGCTGGTAACCTTTTCCCACAATGTTTGCTACCCTTCCCAAAACAAATTTCAATTTTTGAGTCACATTCATTTTGTCTTCTGCAAATGCTTTCAAATTGTACAAATCTAAAATTTTGTCATTGGGTGAAGAGTTTGTAAGTCACACTTTCACATTCTGCTCTGATGTTTTATGAAAACAGAAATAAAAACTTGAAAAATGTTGTTGTTGAATAAATTTTAGGGTTTGAATTGACCACCATGGCTCCTCCCTCAACCACACCTATCTCTATGACAACTACACGACGGAGTGAAGGTAAGTTAAGTTTAAAATCTATCTTGATGATATTAGACTTAGTCTATTGCTTTGGGCTTAAAGACACTTTGTTGATACATTTATTTCACTAATTAACCCTTAAGCTGCTCAGTAAATCAAACTAAAGATTTTCAGCCAATAGCAAAAACCCATAGTTTACAATTTACAAATTTGGCTCATGGGAGAAATCTCTCTGTATCGCACAGTGCAGATCAAAGAGCAGGTTGCAGGTTCTGTGCTGTCTGATCTTGATCTACATGGTCAGCAAAAGCCCTCAAAGTCGCACTTAGCAGACTAAGTGTTAGGTCTTTTCTAAGAGACAAAATTTAAAAAAATAATGTTCTTTCTATCATAGTTTATCGTTCAATAAACCACAGTTATTAATTATGAGGCGCAATAAATAAACCACGAGGGTGATAGCCCAAGTAGTTTATTGATTGTGCCTAATAACCTTAAAACTTGGGATTGTATAGTAAAGAGTGAATAACATTAAAACTCGGGAATGTGTGGTGAAGGGTGAAGAAAAGTTCTATAGTATAATATCAGGTGGCCATTCTTCAAGTAAATTCTTCAAATAATACCAAAACATTCTTAAGTCGTGCTCTGACAAAAGGGGGCTTGATGTATCTCCGTAATGCATGGTACCAAACAAGTCATCACAATAGTTATGGATCCATGAAATCCATTTTGCTTAACAGCTGAATGGATTATGAGATAAACAGATCCGTGGACACGTCAGGGCCGATACTTTTTGCAGATGCATTAAGCTCCCTTTAACAGGGCATGGCTCACTTGTTTCTTTCTTTCAGCTGAAAATATCAAGCTAATAGGGGGTGATTCTTGTCTGTCTGGCCTTGTACAAGTAACAATTAATGGGGAAAACGGTATGGTTTGTGATGACTATTTTTCCCAAGCTGAAGCAGATGTGACCTGCAGATCCCTTGGCTTTGAGTAAGTATTTGAATCCTAGAATCTTTGCCTTCCCCTCCAGGGCCCACATGGTATTTTTGTTTAACCCTTTACCACTCAATCCCATCATTGTACCCCCCACTACAAAGTAGAGGTGGGTATACTGGTTTTACTATGTCTGTCTATCTGTCCATACATCCAGCTGTCCATCCATCCAGCAATCCGTCCATGTTTTTGTTTCCATACTCTAACTGAAAAGTTGTATGATCTGGGACCCTGAAACCTTATACAAGTGTTGTTTACGACCGAAGGAGGTGTCCTATTGAATTTGGGTCACAAGGGTCAAAGGTCAAGGTAACAGGTGAACTTTGTTTGAAAATCATTTCCGTGCTCTAAGTCAAAGCAGTTTGACCCAGGACCCTGAAATTTTATACAAGTGTTGCTCATGACCCAAGGAGGTGCCCTGTTGTTTTGGGGTCACATGGGTCAAAAGTCATAGTCATGGGTGAAATTTGTTTTGAAAATCATTTCCATTCTCTGATTATGCTGCTTCAGCGACAAAGTGCTGGTGTGGGGGCTTTGTCCCCTTTGCGACAGTTCTAATTTAACCACCCCAGAGAAATAAAGCTTTGAAAACATTGTGGTAAAAGGAAAAAAATGCTGAATACCAGCATTTTCAAATTTGCCAGCAAAGTTTTCAAAAGTCTTCACTCTCAGGGTCTTTTAAAGTCAGGATCGTTTGGTAAAAAGTTAAAGCAGATCTATTTGAGACCTGTTTACTAAATTTTGCATCCATTTTGTGTGTATTGTGCATACATGTATATTTTGAATTTTTATGCCCCCGAAAATTTTTGTTACGGGGCATATAGTTTTTGTTCAGTCTGTCCTTCTGCGCAAAGAGTCATTTCCGTATGTTAAAGGTCAAGGTCAAGGCAAGGTCAGATGTGTGTGTTTTCTTTTTTGGTGGGGTGTAGTATTTATGTCAGGCCTGTAACTTTTTTATATACGAATAAATTTCAATATTACTTTGCAGAATTGTTAACCACATGAAGAAAATGTGTCATGTGCAAGAGTCATGTCCATGGATTAAAGGTCAAGGTTCCAGCAAGATTAGCCCGCCTGGGTGGCTCAGTGGTGAGCGCGTCGGACTCATGACCTGGTGGTTGTGAGTTCGATACCCGGTTGAGGCGAACTTTCTTTCCGGCGTATTTTCGCCTCTCACCTCTGCTGAAGCATGTGAGAAAAGTAGTCGGTGGCTTTGGAAAGAAAGTTGTGTTAGTACTGGTGTGAGAAAGCCAGGAAACACATGTGCGTCACCGACCGCCATGATATGACCTTAGCTGTTAAAGTGGCGTTAAACCCCAATACAACCAACCAAATCCAGCAAGATTAAATTTATTCTGGGCATTTGTCGTTTTCATTTCCAGGACATAATATTTTTCTTTATCTCTCATTTTCAATATAAGTAGGCACAAATGTTAATCACATTGACATGATGTTTCATGTGCAAGAGATAGGTTTATAGGGTAAGGTCAAGGTCACAGCAAGGTTAAATGTGTTGTTTTTGGGGATAGTTTTCGTGTCCAGCCTGTAACTTCTTTAATTATGATGGAATTTTAGTTTTACTTTGCAGAATTGTTACACACATAAAGACAATGTGTCATGTGCAAGAGTCCAGTATGTAGATTAAAGGTCAAGGTCAAAGCAAGGTCAAAGCAAGGACAAATGAGTTTCGATGGGTGTCGTTTTGGTGTGCAGGCCATAAGCTTTTTCCCTTTAACCTAATTTCAAAATAACTTTGCACAAATCTTAACCACATCAAGAGGATGTTTCATGCACAAGGGATATGTCCATAGGTTAAAGGTCAAGGTCACAGCAAGGTCATATGTGTGTGGGGGGTATAGTATTTGTGTCCGGCCTGTAACTTTTTTGATTATGAATAAATTTCAGTATAAGTTTGCAGAATTGTTAACTACATAAAGACGATGTGTCATGTGCATGAGTGATGTCCATATATTAAAGGTCAAGGTCACAGCAAGGTCAAATGTGCTGGGAGGGGGGTTGTCATTTTTTGTGTCCGGGCCATAACTTTGTTCCCTTTAATTTCAGAATAACTTTGCACAAATGTTAACCACATTGACACAATGTGTCATGCGCAAGAGTCAGGCCATAAGGTAAAGGTCAAGGTCACAGCAAGGTCATATGTATTTTCGGAGGCATCAGTCACTTCTCTGTGACAGGTTTTGTTCTACTCAGTATTAATTGCTATAAACAATCAACTTTAGCGCATATATTTTTGGTGGAAGAAGATAACTTTTAAGAGACTTCTACATGTAGATCAGTTCATCTTCTTGTAAAATTCATTGTGTCTCACAACCGACAGATTCCTGACGTACACTAGTCCTTTGACATGCAGAAAATTTACCAAAGGTATAAAGTTTTGGACCGGGTTAGCCTGCGCAGACTGTACAGGCTGATCTGAGTCAATACTAGATGTGTTAAGTCCCCTTTTCACAGAGCATGGCTCATAGTGTTTATTATGCTAGTTGCACTAAGTGACAATCTTGATGTGTGGAGGGTGTAACCATAGCATACAGGATGCGTCATGAAAAGTCGGTGAGAAAACGGCTTGGAAATTGTGGGTAGATTGGATGGGATTGAATCTTTTTTCACAGCTGTCCACTCTACACATTGTGGCTGATAGAAACAACACCATGGTTGTACTGTAATATCCCATTCAAGCTCACCTGCTCGGTGAATGTCTGTCATGTATCATGATGGGCTGTGCATCATGTGTCAAACATTTCTTCTGATATCTTCTCTTCCCAAACTACAAGACGGTTTGCTACCAAACTTCTCAGGCATTTTCCTTGGATCAAGCCTCTTCAATTAGTTCAAAGACTTTAACCCTTTACTGTACAATGCCGCCTTTTAACAACCCTGGGAGAGAAGTCATTTGAACAATATTGTGGGAAAAGAAGAAAATGATGGTAACCAGCATTTTCTCTTTTTTCCACAGTGTTTTCTGCTCTATCAAAGAAAAGTTGCACCATTTGAGCTACATTAAAATTGTCATCTGCAAATGCTTTCAATTTGGACAAAGCTAAAATTTTGTCATCTGGTAAAGGGTTAATTCAGTGCACAACTCTGGTTGTCAAGGCAGCAAAAAGGGGAAACATGGCACATCTTTAACCCTTTACCACACAAGAAAAATTTATACCTGTTCAAATTGAAAGCATTTGCAGGCAACAATTTCAATATTGCTCAGATGATGTGATTTTTGTTTGGTAGGGTAGAAAACATTGTGGGAAAAGGAGAAAATGCTGGTTACCGGCATTTTCTCCTTTTCCCACAATATTTTCAAAAGGCTTCTTCCTCAGGGTCATCAAAAGTTGGCATTGTGTGGCACATCTTTAAAGAATCTTCTTCTCCATGAAATAAATAGAATATTTGTTTTTTTTCCTGGGAAAGATAGAAATTTATATGATCTCATGAACATCATACGGTAATAGTTTCACTCCTGGTTGGGCAACATGAAAATATTACCGATGATATTCACTCGATTAGATAAATTCAATCTCCCCTATTTTTTCACTTTTCAGTGGGTCAGTTGACTGGGGAAACAATTTGTATGATTTTGATGGACCAGATTCAACACCTATATTGATGGATGATTTGGATTGTTCAGGAGAAGAATCCAGCTTGTTTGAATGCAACTATACCTCAGATCATAACTGTCAACATTATGAAGATGTTGGGATAATCTGTGGTAGGTATCTCGGGCAATCATTGGCCAACTCTTTGCCAAACCACAAAATTCTGGACTGGACCAAATTGAAAGCATTTGTGGATGAAAAATTAAATGTTGATCAAATGATGATTTCTGTCTTTGATAGGGTAGAAAAGATTGTGGGAAAAGGAGAAAATGCTGTTTACTTTTTCCCACAATGTTTTCAAAAGTCATGTCTTTCAGGGTTGTTAAAACTCAGGACTGGGTTGTAAAGGGTTAAAAATGTAAAAAATTACTGGCAACAAAACATCATTTTAGGTTATCAAGCCGCCCAGCTGGGTAAAAGAGCAAATGGTGATGTAAAGTTACGGATGATTGTAAATTTTTTTCTGTGGAGGTGAAGCAAAGAAGATTGTAGGTTTCAATTGTGCCACACATTTTCTCTCACCGGTTCGTTTTAACAAAATACTAATTTCATAAAGCGCAATAATCAATCTTTGTAACAGAATCTTGTTTTTGAGAAACTACAGCAGGGATTTGTTTTAACCCTTCAGCTGCTAAGCGCGATTCACTGACCTCTTGCAGACAGTGCACAAAAAATGCAGTCTGATCTTTGATCTACATTGTCCCATACAGATGCAGTTTTCTTTCCGGTGAAATCAACTTTCGAAATTGCAGTATTTGATTTTTAGCTCACCTGAGCACAAAATGCTCCAGGTGAGCTTTTGTAGCTGTCCAATGTCCATTGTGTGTCGTCAATATTTACCTTGTGGACACTCTAGAGGCCACATTTCTTACTCAATTGACCTGAAAATTGGTCAGAATGTTCGTCCTGATGAAATCTCAGATGAGTTTAAATTTGGATCACCTGGGTTCATAAACTAGGTCACTAGGTCAAATTAAAGAAATATCCCTTGTGGACACTCTAGAGGCCACATTTCTTACTCAATTGATCTGAAAATTAGTCAATGTTTGTCTTGATGAAATCACGGATGAGTTTGAAATTCGGTCACCTAGGGTCATAAACTAGGTCACTCGGTCAGATAAAAGAAATACCAAGTGGACACTCTAGAGGCCACATTTCTTACTCAGTTGACCTGAAAATTGGTCAGAATGTTTGTCTTGATGAAATCTCATATGAGTTTGAATTTGGGTCACCTAGCGTCATAAACTAGGTCACTAGGTCAAAGAAATATCTTGTGTGCACTCTAGAGGCCACATTTTTTGCCAAATTGACTTAAAAATTGTCAGAATGTTTGTCTTGATGACATCTTGGATGAATTTGAATTTGGGTCACCTGGGGTCATAAACTAGGTCACTAGGTCAAATTAAAGAAATACCTTGTGGGCACTCTCGATGCCACATTTCTTACTCAGTGGACCTGAAAATCAGCCAGAATCTTTGTCTTGATAAAATTTTGGATGAGTTCAAATTTGGGTCACCTAGGTTCATAAACTAGGTCACAAGGTCAAATAAAAGAAATACATTGTGGGCACTCTAGAGGCCACATTTCTTACTCAATTGACTTGAAAATTGGTCAGAATGTTTGTCTGAATTAAATATTAAATGACTTTGAATTTGGGTTACTTGGTGTCTTAAACTAGGTCACTAGGTCAACTTAAAGAAATACCTTGTGGACACTGTAGAGGCCACATTTCTTACTCAATTGACCTGGAAATTGGTCAGAATGTTTGTCTTGATGAAATCTCGGTTGAGTTTGAATTTGGGTCACCTGGGGTCATAAACTAGGTCACCAGGTCAAATTAAAGAAATACCTTGTGGGCACTCTAGAGGCCACATTTCTTATTTAATTGACCTGAAAATTGGTCAGAATGTTTGTCTTGATGAAATCTTGGATGAGATTGAATATGGTCACCTAGGGTCATAAACTAGGTCACTAGGTCAAACTAAAGAAATATCTTGTGGGCACTTTAGGGGCCACAATTCTTACTCAACTGAACTTAAAATTGGTCAGAATGTTTGTCTTGATGATATCTCGAATGAGTTTAAAATTGGGTCACATAGCGTCATAAACAAGTTCACTGGGTCACATTGAAGAAATACCTTGTAGGCACTCTAGAGGCCACAATTCTAGATAAATTGATCTGAAAATTGGTTTACATGTTTGACTTGATGATATCTTTGATCAGATAGAAATTGGGTCTCATAGGGTCATAAACTAGGTCACTAGGTCAAATTAAAGAAATGTTTTGTAGGCATTTTAGAGACCACAATTTTGGTCAACTTTGTCAGCATGTTTGACTTGATGATATCTTGAATGGGTTTGAAATTGGGTCAGATAGTGTCATAATCTAGGTCACTAGGTCAAATTACAGAAATACCTTGTGGGCACTCTAGAGGCGGCAATTCTTGCACAATTCACCTGAACCTTGGTTAACAAGTTTGTCTTGATATCTTGGATGAGTTTGAAATATGGTCACATAGGGTCATAAACTACATGTAGGTCACTAGGTCAAATTGAAGAAACACATTTTGCACACTCCAGAGGCTACATTTCAGCTCAGTTGACCTGACAATTGGTCAGAATGTTTGTCTTAACTCTTTACCAAACAACAAACTTTTAGACTGGTCCGAATTGAAAGCATTTGCAGAAGACAAAATAAATGGGACTGAAAATTTGAAATTTGTTATGGATAGGGAATAAAACATTGTGGGAAAAGGAGAAAATGCTGGTTACCAGCATTTTCTCCTTTTCCCACAATATTGTTCAAATGGCTTCTCTCCCAGGATTATTAAAAGGCGGCATTGTATGGTAAAGGGTTAATAGTATCTCAGATGAGTTTTAAATTGGGTCATTATGACCCTGGAGTGAAATTTCGCCTAATGACTCAGGTGAGTGATCCAGGGCCATCATGGCCCTCTTGTTTACTATTGTGTGGAAAATTTCGTTTCATTTATATAGTACTTTAAGGGTCATCAAAGTGCTTATATGATAAAACAGAATACTTCTTCATTTTATAGAAATGATATTCTGAGAAAACAAAAAAGGTATTTTGAGAACACTTGCCAGTTTTCAACTGCCATGAACAGATTGCATGTGAGCAGAGTATTATTTCATTTATCACAATATGATTTTGTTTAACCCTTTACCACACAATCCCGACTTTTAACGACCCTCAGGAGGAAACCTTTTGAAAACATTGTGGAAAAAGGAGAAAATGCTGGTAACCAGCATTTCTCCTTTCCCCACAATGTTTTATACCCTATCAAAGAAAAACTGCATAATTTAAGCCACATGGATATTGTCGTCTACAAATGCTTTCAATTTGGACGGTTCTAAAATTTTGTTGTGCGATACAGGGTTAAATATATTACTACTTCCTTAACACAAATAATTATTGAGTCATCTGAAACAAATCTTTATTTGAATTTATCAAACTACTACATATATTTAGAGATAATGGGTTATCATTATGTTTCATCAACATAGGACTGACCAGTCCACATAGCTCAAGTGTTGGACTTGTAAGTGTCAAGTCTTGGGTCACTTGAGGGTGTGGGTTCGAGCCCCAGGGATGTGCCATCTAAAATTACTAATAGTCTTTCGGATGAGTTGTTAAACTGAGGTCCCATGTGATGGTGCTATACATCAAACACATTAAAGAACCAGGCGTAACTTAGGATGGGTTTTGTCCTGTATTTGCACTAACAGCCCTCAGAGGGCATTGCCCATATGGACAACCAATGGTGATGACAAACGAAAATTCAATCAGTCATTAGAATTGCATCATAACACATTAATATTTCCTGTTGTTGAATTAGTATTTTGTTGCAATGAAATAGAAAACAGTGTGACACTTGACATCTACAGGGCTCTTTGAATAAACTTAGTTTCTCAAGTTTTCATGATACAGACCATACTCTGGGAAAAGGGCGGCTTAATGCATCTGTTAAAAGTATCGATCCAGGTCAGCCCACGCAGAGTGTGGCTCATATATAAATGGGTTTGATTACTTGTAATGATTTCTTTTTTACCCCTACAGTTACATATTCTAGAACCACCAGGTTTGTTGCTCTGTCTCTCATGCTTTTGGTTTGGTTTGTTGAGCTTTTTACCAAACTAAACATTCCTGTGTTTTTACCCTTTACCAAATAATCTTGAGTTTTAATAACCCTAAGGGAGATGGATTTTGAAAACATTGCAGGGAAAGGAGAAAATGCTGGTAACTAGCATTTTCTCCTTTTTGGACAATGTTTTCTACCTTGTCAAATACAAATACCTTCGTTTTAGCAACTTGTGATTTATCGTCTGCAAATGCATTCAAGTTGGACGAGTCTTAAATTTTGTTGTTTGGTAAAGAGTTAACCCTTTACCAAACAATTCCAACTTTTAATGAACCTAAGAAAGGTGGCTTAATTTAATATAGATATAAGGAGAAAATGCTGGTAATGAGCATTTTCTCTATTTTCAACATTTTCTACCCTTTTAACCCTTTACCACACAGTCCCGACTTTTAACGACTCTGAGGCCTTTTGAAAACATTGTGGGAAAAGGAGAAAATGCTGGTAACCAGCATTTTCTCCTTTTCCCACAATGTTTTCTACCCTTTCAAAGACAAATTCATCATTTGTGCAGCATTTAATTTGTCGTCTGCGAATGCTTTCAATTTGGACCTGTCTCAAATTTTGTCGTTTGGTAAAGGGTTAAAAGGCAAATTTCATTTTTAGCTCCACTGGCCGAAGACCAGCGGGCTTATGTCATGGCCCGGTGTCCGTCGTGCGTCCGTGCGTCCGTGCATCCGTCCGTGCGTTAACTTTTATTTCAAACATCTTCTTCTCTGAAACTACCCATCCAATTTTCATGAAACTTCACAGAAATGATCCTGCCATGGTCTTCTTCAGAATTTCTTGAAAGAATTTGATTCCTTCAAAAACTCTGGTTGCCATGGCAATAAAACTGAAAAATATTGGAAATCTTTAAAAATCTTCTTGTCTGAAACCATAAGGCATAGGGCTACCAAATTTGGCATGTAGCTTTATGTAGTAGACTTCTATCATGTTTCTTCAAATTATAGCCCTGGGGTCAAAATTGGCACTGCCCCAGGGGTCACAAGTTTTACATAGGCATATATAGAGAAAACTTCAAAAATCTTCCTGTACCTAGCCATAAGGCCTAGAGCTACCAAATTTTGCATTTAGCTTGATCTAGTGGAGGTCTACCAAAAGTGCCCAAATTACAGTCCTGGGGTCAATTTGGCCTCATGCTGGGGGGGGGGGGGCAGGTTCACAAGATTTACATGGGCTTATATAGGGAAAACTTTTAAATCTTGGTGTACATAGCCATATGGCTTAGGGCTACCAAATTTGCATAATTATAGCATTATCTAGTGGACAACTACAAAGAGGGTCCAAGTTACAGCCCTAGGATCAAGTTTGGCCCTGCACAGGGGTCACAAGTTTTACATAGGTTTATGGAGTGAAAACTTCAGAAACCGTTATGTTACTAGCCATAAGGCCAAGAACTCCCAAATTTGGCATGTTATTCTTCTAATACACATATTCCCCATTCAGTCCGACTGTAGCCCTGGGGTCAAAGTTTTATAAGGGCTTATATAGTGAAGATTTCTCTTTATGGTTTATATTTATAAGCCAGTGGAGCCATACAGGGCCATCATGGCCCTCTTGTTTGATTAATGCTTCATTTGTTGTCTGCAAATGCTTTCGATTTGGACAAGGCCAGAGTTTTGTCGACTAGTAAAGAGGGAACAACCTGCATTGTGAAAATTTTGTCTAAATGGGATAAATTGTTCATTATGAGCAATTTCTTATTTTGCTATAATGTTTTCAAAAGTTTGTCAAAGAAAGAAGAAAGTTGTCAGCACAAGGTAATATGTTAAAATAGGTTTACAGATCAAGTCTGTATAATTTTTTTGAATTTCAGCCGGCGACCCAATTGTATCGTGTTACAATGGTCCAATTGTGGAGTCTGTTAACTGTAGTTTTAATCTGCACAACTGCAACTATAAAAGTGAGACTACCAAGGGAGATAATCAGTGGAAGATTGGAAGTGTTGTGGAACTATATAACCCAGGTGCATTCTTGTTCATTATCTTATAAAGCCTTGTTCATTCATTTTGTCACACAAATCTTTTTTCTTTACCGAAGCCATCTGTCTTTACCAGATGAAAAAACATGAGACATTTCCAAATTGAGAGAATTTGCAGACAGCAAATTGAATCTGGTTCAAATGATTGATTTGTCTACAGAAAAGTTTGTTACCATAATTTTCTTCCTTTATTACAATTTTTTCAAAGGCCTCAGCCTCCAGGTCATTAAATCATGGGATTGTTTGTTGGTAGAGTTAACTGTTCATCATACAATACTGAGTTTTAATGACCCTGTTGAAAAAGGCTTTTGAAAACAATGGGGGAAAAGGAGCAAAAAATACAGGTAACCATATTTCTCCTTTTCCCTCAATGTTTTGTACCCCTCCTATCCTTTGAGTCACTTTTAGTTTGTTGTCTGCGTTCCATTTGGACAAGTCTGTATTCTTGTTGTATGGCAAGAGGTTGAACCTCTTAACTCTTTACCAAATGACAAAATTTTAGGATCATTCAAATTGAAAGCATTTGCAGACAACAAAAGAAATTTTACTTAAAAAATGGAATTTCTTTTGGTATTGTAGAAAACATTATGGGGAAAGGAGAAAATACTGGTTACCAGCATTTTCTCCTTTTCCCATGATGTTTTTAAAAGCCTTCGAATCCTCCCTTGGGTTGTTAAAAGTCAGGATTGTGTGGTAAAGGGTTAAGCTAAAACAGGGGCCCAAACAGCTGATGTCACGGCATGGTTCTGATATATCTTTGTCTTTTAACCCGTTACCAAGCAATTTCAAGTTTTAATCACCCTGAAGAAGAAGCATCTTGGAAACACCAAAGAAAATGAGAAAATGCAGGTAACCAGCATTTTATTCTTTTGCCATAATTTTTCCAACCTTTTAAAGACAATGACCATCTTTTGAGCCATATTTTACTTGTTGTCACCATATCCTCCGTGTCCTGCATTTTTTCTACCCTTTCAAAGAAGATATTCTTCTCTGCCAAGCTACTATTTCTTTCGCAAATGGCACCCAAATGCAAAGCCCAAAGGAAACTGTGAATGAGAGTGATGTACATAGTACCAAAAAGAAACAAAATCAACAAAATTTTAAATAAGTATGTACAATAATTGATGATGAAATTTATGATTGATTGTGGCTGACTTCATGGCTGGTCAATTAGTTTTCGATTATTGGCAACAATAGGCACAACACTTGTTTACATGGGGTCAATGTATATGAGGGCAATTTGTATGAACCATGTCTGGGTCATAAAAAAAAGGTAATAGTTGGCAGTGCTCTAAAAAAACCTGTTATACGGTATATCATAGTGGCCAGTGCATCTGAGTTTTTCTGGAGCTTCTTTTACCAGTACTATGCACAATATTCTTTCCAGGCCACTGGCTTCTTTCCCATATAACCATCATTGAAACAATGGACAACAGTGAGAGAGGTACAGTAACTAATCCTCTTAAATTATAAATATCATTGAACATGTGATATTCCTAAAAGTCTTTGCAAAACTTTGGTGCAAAATCTTAACAATGTCTAAAGAGGCAATGTAGCCCTTAAAGGAAATACTTTAAAAGTGTTTTATTTTCTTACTTTTGCCTTTCTACTTTACTGATGATTTGTAAAGTATAGAGGATATTTGTTTTTTTCAGTGAAAGATCAAAATTTATTTCATCAAGTGAACATTACTGGTAATATTTTCACAAGTGGTGCAGCCACAAGTGAAAGTATGATGTTTTAAGAGATGAAATAAATTTTGATCTGTCTCCAAAAGAAAAACAAGTATTCCATTTATTTCATGCTTCTAATACCTTTTTTGTAGGGACTTTTGAAGTACAGGGGTGTTCTTGGTATTTCCCTACCAGTGTGTTATCAATCAGTAAATTCATTGGTCGAAACGAAATTATCAGACCGTAATTCACCATTATTTCCCAATAAAATACCAAAAAGCATGAAATAAATGGGCTTAATTATGAACCATTTTTGAAGTTTTGTGAGATTATAAAAATCTGAATAGCTCCCTGTAACCCTCTACCCAACAATCCCGACTTTTAACGACCCTGAGAAAGAAACCTTTTGAAAACATTGTGAAAAAAGGAGAAAATGCTGGGATTTTCTCCTTTTCTGAAAATGTTTTTCTACCCTTTCAGAAACTAAATTCATCATTTGAATTATGTTAAGTTTCTCCTTTAACCCTTTACCACACAATCCCGACTTTTAAAGACCCTGAAGAAGAAGCCTTCTGAAAACATTGTGCGAAAAGGAGAAAATGCTGGTAACCAGCATTTTCTCCTTTTCCCACAATGTTTTCTACTCTTCCAAAAACAAATTTCAATTTTTGAGTCACCTTTATTTTGTCGTCTGCAAAAGCTTTCAATTTGGACTGGTCTTAAATTTTGTCGTTTGGTAAAGAGTTAAAGATGCTGTCATTATAGATGAGTCAAAAAATTTGTGGTGTGGTAAAGGGTTAAGTAAAGACCACGAAATGATGCAGATGCATTAAGCCCCCTTTTCACAGACCATGTGTCTTTTCCTTTTCAGATGCATATATGTACCTGACCCATCAAGAGGGAAGTGCCAGACTTACTTCACCCCAGTTTAATGGATCAGATGAACCCCTCAGTGTAGAGTTTATGTACAACATCATAAACTCTCATTATAACAATCTGATCTTGTCCCTGAATGAATCTACAATGATACCAGGAACTGGAGAGATCATGTCTACAGAACATCAACTGTGGAACAGTATCTACCTGAGATCAGATGAAGACTCCAGGTGGATTTACCACTGTCAAGATCTTGACACATCTGTTGACAAGAAATGTAAGCTCTTGGATCCGACTTATGTTGTTTTTACGGACAGTGTAGATCAAGATCAGACTGCACAGAACATGAAGTCTGATCATTGATCTACACTGTCCGATACTTTCATCATATATTCTGGCCAAAGCTACCTTCAAATAACAATATGATTTTGTTGATATTTTTCCTAACTGAAAAGGTCCATTTCATAAATTCAGCATGGTAAGGGTTTACAAACTATCACATGTTTTAACAATCCCAAGGTAGCAAGCTCTTTAAACATAAATGAATAAAAAAGCATTTTCTACTTTTTCCTCTATATTTTCATTTACCTTTCAAAGATAATATCCACTTATAGAGATGTGTCTATATTGACATCAGTAATACTTTTCATAGGCACAAGGCTAGCATTTTCAACCTGATTTAACTCCTTACCAATCAACAAAGTTTAGATTTAACCCTTTACCATGCAATGCTGAGTTTAAATGACCTTGAAGAAGAAGGGTTTTGAAAACATTGTTGGAAAAGAAGAAAAATGCTAGAAAACCAGCTTTTTCTCCTTTTCCAATAATGTTTTCTACCCTTTCAGAGACCAGCCTCACAATTCAAATCATGTTTGATAAGTAGTCTGTAAGTGCTTCCGATTCAGATTGAGTCCAGAATTGTGTCGTTTTTGAAGAGTGAAGCAATGTCAAAGCATTTGCAGACAACAAAATGTATCTGAATGAAAGATTGAAATTTGTTTTCGGAAGGGTAGAAAACATTGCAGAAAATGAATAAAATGCCAAATAACAGCATTTTCTTCTTCTCTCACAATGTTTTCAAAAAGCCTTATGTCTCAGGGAGCTCAAAGCTTAAGATTGTGTGGTAAAGGGTTAATCATCAACAATCAACTGATTAAACAACCCCAAAGGAGGCTGGCTTTTGAAACAAATGTGGGTATCTGCATTTTTTCCTTTTTCTGCATTGTTTTCAAAAGTCTGTGTGTCATCTGCAATTGAACATGTCTGAAATAATGTCGTTTGGAAAAGAGTTGAATACTAAGCAGATCTAGTTTGACACTTTTTGTTTCATGATTCTTTTGTAAATAACTTTTTTATCCGTCACTTAAGCCAGTAATATTTTCTTTTCATTAATACGTACATTGTATTTATTGCTCTTCTGTTTCAGACAACCTCATTTTTGATGGTTCCAATTCAGCTGATACCCTGGTTGTGATTGACAGTGTCAGTGTCACTTCAAGAAAGTGCAAAGGTCTGTTTTAAAAGAATCTGATAGTATAGAACACGTGATGTGCAACACACGAAAAGGGGCCTTCGGACATACATGTAAAAATGTGTCATCCCAGATCAACCTGTGCAGCCTGTGACTAATCCGAGATGACACTTCCCATTTTTGTGCGAATTTTCTGTTTTACAAAAGTCCACTATATGAAAGAATCTTACGTAGTTGTACAGTGCCATCTCGGATTAGCCTGCGTGGACTGCTCATCTCGGACTACACTTTACGCAAATGTTTGAAAGTCTCATTTCACATGTTGCGGGCCATGTAAGACCTGACATAAGTAGGCCTTTGAAATAGATTTTATCAAACAAGTCTAGAAAAATCTTAACAAATCTTTGGCAAGCTTAATAATATTTTTTCTTGACAAGTTAAATAGAATCTTATCTTACATAACAAATTTCAGATTCTTTATATTACATAACTGTATCACAAGAATTACTTGAAAAATAACCAGATAACCATTAGAAACCCACATATTCATGAATGAGACATCATGACTGAGACAGACTCGTTGCTTTAGCTAGTAAGTGTACACTTGGAATTAACCCTTACCCTGCTAAATAACTAAAACAACACTTTCATGTCAATAGTAAAACCCATAATTTTGTTAACACAGAGGTATTTTTGGGGAAAAATATCTCCTCCTCGGACAGTGTAGATTCAAGATCAGACTACACGTTCTGTGCAGTCTGATCTTGATCTACACTGTCTTCAAAAGGTCATTGAGTTGGGCTTAGCAGCTTAAGGGTTAAAATAGGTCCAAGGAAGCTGTTCTTTAACTCTTTAACACACAATGAAATTTTGGATTTGACGATTTTGAAAGCATTTGCAAACGGCACTTTAGGTTTTTTTCAAAGGATGTTTTCTGTCTTTGATAGGGTTGAAAATAACGTGGGGAAAGGAGAAAATGCTGGTTACCAGCATTTTCTCCTTTTCTTACAATGTTTTCATAAGCGTTTTCTTTTAGGGTCATTAGAACTCGAGATAGTGTGGTAAAGGATGAATCGGTAAACTACACAACCTTAGCTTTAACACAATAATTAATTTCACAGATGATTTGACCAAGAGATTTGTGACTGGCAATGTACTAGAAATAACGGGCAAGAATACAATGCTTTGAAAAGTGACGTCACATGTACGGCATCTGACATGAGTTGGTTTTTGAGATGAAATTTTGTTAAATGAGTCTAGAAAAACGTTAGTTTGTGAGCCTCTGGTGAGCTTAATAACATTTTTTCCTGACAAGTTTAATAAAAATTTTATCTCAAAAGCCAACAAATGTCAGATTCTTTTTGATCATATAACAATATTTCACAAATTATCGATCAGAAAATGCAAAACTATCTATAGATGTACATGTGGTAATATCCATAAAAAACCCATTCACTGTGAAATACAAACAAAATAATGTCAAAAATGATGTCATACAATTGTGATATCAAGCATGTAGAAGATAAGAAAATTCGTAATGGGTATATTGCACTGAAAACAAGGGAGGTTATGTAATAAAGTGTTCGTACGATGTCACAAAATCTCATCTCATACATGTGCAAGAAAAGAAAATTTTGTAATGGCTATATTACATTGAAAACAAGGAAGGTTACGTGATCAACAGTTATTGTTAATTTTGTCTGTTTCACATTTAAGGACAAGACAAAAATTGTCCCCCAAAATAAAAAATGTTGTCAAGAACACTCATTCAGTCACCTTGGAAATGAAGTGCCAATAATGCACCATCAAAAAAAAAAATCAAGATTTCAATTTTCATCAAACTACAAAAATTTCTAAGACTAATTTTGATCAAGAGTGGTAGTTTTTGAGATAATTTTAAAAAAGTGTTTGTCATATTGGACACAGCGTCAACTGAAAAATGTTGTTTTCATCCAAGTATGGGGTATCTTCTAGCAGATAAGTGTACACCAGAAAGCATCATTGTTTACAGATAATCAGATATATTGCAGGATACTTGTTCCAACAGAACTACACATAGAAATAATGGCATAAATGGTGTCAAAATATGATTTTTAGCTCAGCTGTTTTTGTATAAAATGTCAAGGTATTGCATTAGCCCTGTTGTCATCTGTATCATTGTTGTGAAAAAATTTAACATTTTACAATATCTCTGTTATTATTAAAAATATTTGCTTCAACCTTGCACATGTTGTTAACTATCAAAAGGGGAACTTACAAAAGGGCAGGTAACCATCAAAGGATTTTTGACACAGTTATGCCCCTTTTTTTGGACTTGGAATTCTCAAGGAAAATGAAGCAGCTGCAGCTGAGGACTGGCACCCATATACGGTATTCGTTTCATTTATATTTCAGAATCTCTTCTTGACGGAAAATGCACATTTGATAGGCTTAGTGAATGTGGTATGAGTTTAGAGTGCAATTCGTGTAACCGTGAGTCTTATCCCTATAGATGGTATTGGGGAAGACATGGACCTACGGAACCAGGTATGTCAAAAAGCCTTGAATAACTAGAAATTAACCTCTTCTGTCCATAAGAAATAAGGCCAGATGTTGCATTGTAAACCCTTTTTCAAAAACCACTCGTATTGTTTGCCCCATATTTAGTTTGTCGTCTGCAAATGCTTTCAACTTGGACATGTGCATAATTTTGTTGTTTGGTAAAGGGTTAACAACCCTGAGGATGAGGAATTTTGAAAATATTATGAACAAAGGATAAAATGCTGGTAAACAGTATTTTTCTCCTTTGTCCTTAGTGTTTTCAAACCCTTTTACTAAACAATGGTAACATTTGAGTTTTTTCTAATTTGTCATCTGCAAATGCTTTCAATTTTGACAAGACAAACATTTTGTCATCTGGGAAAGATTTAATGTGTTTGTCGTGAATGCATTTTTGCTCATTTCCCATGTTATTGCAGATTCTGTATTATCGCGGATTTTAACATTTTGCATCTTTTTCGTTATGTGGATGTTTACAAAAATTCGACATAGGAAAATTTAAAGATGATTTATTTAATATTAGTTAGAATGACTAATTGAAGAATTGCAAAAGATTACTTGAAAGCATGTTAAATCTGCAATAATGAAGGAGCCCAGTAAAGATATAAATTTTGATGTTGCTTAGATGATGTGATTTGTCTTCAACTCTTTACCTCAAGACAAAATTTTAGACTTATCCAAGTTCAAAGCATATGCAGACAACAAATCAAGGGTGGCTAAAATGTTGAGATTTTCCTAAAACTGAGAAGAAAACATTGTGGGAAAAGGAGGAAATGCTGGTTATAAGCATTTTCTCCTTTTCTCAACACATCTTCAAAAGCCTTCCTGCTCAGGGTTTTTAAAACTTGGGATTGTGTGGTAAAGAGTTAAAGCGTAGAGAACATTGTTGGAAATCAAGAAAATGCTGCTTATTATTATTTTCCACCATACTACTGGTATATTTTCCTTGCAGAGATGCTAATTCTTGTGAAGTCTGTTTACGGAGAAGAGGATGACAAAGCTAGAGTGTCTTTCAAAATTCCATTTATAAACAAAGGGTGGTACCTGAGATTCCAAGTGCATATGGGGAGACATCAGACTGGGTCACTGAGGGTAAGTTTTAAACATATTTTATAGTTATTAGCAGCTTCCACTGATCAAGGGACATAACTCCTGTTTTGACATGGACGATGTTTGATCAGTGATTGATTGATTAGTTGATTGGTGTTCTATGCCGCTTTAAAAATTAATATAGTCATATGGCGACAGCTCACATGTCCATGTATTTCCTAGGTTTCACCAGTACTAGCCTAGGGCTCTTGCCCAAGGACACTCCTACAAAAAACCCAGTGGATCCAGTGAGGCCTGGGGCCTCCAGGCCATTAGTCCTACACTTTACTACTGAGCCATGCAGGATCTCGATGTTCAATTAGACCTGCATGTAATCTGTGACATCATTTTGGCAAAGGAAAAACATGTTAGGGCTAGACTTATTTTAGCCAGGAAACTTTATTGGAATACAGACTTCTCTGACTCAGTGTCACTATCTATGCCAATTACATATAAGGCATGCTCTGTGAAAAAGGTACTTAATGCATCTGCGAAATGTATCGACCCAGGTCAGCCTGAGCAGGCTGACCTGAGCCAAAACTTAGCTGTTGGTCAATTTTCTGTATGTCAAAGGATCATTCTACCTCAGGATTTAGTCATGGACCCATGATTAAGTGACAACTTAATTGCTAGATATCATGCATCATGGACATGCATTAAGCCCCCTTTTCACAGAGTATGGCTCATATATGTCTCAGTGATGTATAAGGTAGTGGAGAAGTAAACACTTTAGCAAATAATCCAGTTTTAATTACCCTTAGGAAGAAAGCTTTTGAAAACATTGTGGGAAAAGGACAAAATGCTGTTTACCAGCATTTTTTGATTTTCCTATAGATTTTTCCATGATAATTATCAAGAGTTTGAAAATTTCAAATGCATATGAGTGATGTTCTGGTGAAAGGGGGCTTTAATGCGTCTCTGTGATGCATGATAGCAAGCAAGTCATCATATGATCATAGATCCATAAAGTCCATTTTGTCTAACAACCAACTGAATCATGAGGTGAACTGGTCCTTTGACACACAGAAAATTGACCAGTTGCAAAAAGTTTCGGCTCAGGTCAGCCTGCACGGACCGCGCAGGCTGACCTTGGTCGATACTTTTTACAGATGCATTAAGCCCCATTTCACAGAGCATTGCTCATTGTTTATTTCTGTTAGGTTAACTCTTTACCACGCAACAAAATTTTAGACTTATCTGTAGCATTAATTTCTAGAAATCATTCGAGTCATTCTCTGTATTAAGGGGGTTTGATACATCTGCTAGAAGTATTGACCCATGTGCAGGCTGATATGGGTTGACACTTTTTGCTCTATATAAATTTTCTTCATGTCCAAGGACTATTCTACCTCCAGACTCATTCAGTTGTTAGACTAAATGGATTTTATGGATCAATAATTATGTGATGACTTGACTGGTATCTTGCATAAGGAAGATGTATTGTACCCTTTTTTGCCAGAACACAGCTCATATTAGCAGTAGCTTTTATGATGGAATTTGTCATTTGAACTCTTTACCAACAACAAAGTTTTAGCCTTGTCCAAATTGAAAGCACTTGCAGTTGGTAAATTAAATGTAACTGAAAACATAAGATTTGTTTTTCATGGGGTAGAAAATATTGTATGAAAAGGAGAAAATGCTGGTTACCATTGAGGAAAAAGGGAAAAAAAAAAAAAAAATGCTGGTAAGCAGCATTTTCTTCTTTCCAGGATATGTTTCCTACCCTATCAGAGAGCTTCATTTGTGCCAGTTTTAAAGTTATTACATGTATCTGCAAATGTTTTGATCTTTGAAGTTAAAATCGTGTATAAAGTTGTTTTTTCTTTTGCTCAAGAATTGGTCCTTGTATGAACTTTTCTCTAACTCCTATAACTTCTGTTTGTTACGTAGGTTACATTAGATATAAACAACAAAGAATTTAAAACTATTGCAATGATCAGTGGAAGTCAAGGATATCGTTGGTTTAATTGGTGTGCAAAGCTTCCTTATATCGCCTTATCAAGCCTGTATGATATTGCGATAACATTTGAAGCCACTCGAGGTGCTGATGTCGGTGGAATGGTTGGAGATATATACCTAGATAATATTGAAGTTCTCACAAATGAAACATGTATTGTATCAGGTTGGTGAACTCTTCTTTCATTACATCAGAAACTTCTTGCTGCCAAACATATCTTAAACCCTTTACCACACAATCCCAAGTTTTAACACTTGAAGAAAAAGCCTTTAGAAAAAATGCTGGTAACAAGCATTTTCTGCTTTTTCCACAATGTTTTCTACCCATCCCAAAGCAACTTTCAATTTTTTAGTCACAGTTGCAGTAGAATTTAGTTCGCGCATCGCTTGTTCGAAACTATGTGTTGATTTGTATGCTATCTCCGGTCCCAATATTTATCCTTCTTTATCATTGTTAAATCCCTCCAAATATTTCGAACATCAGTGGTTTGTAATTCGTAGTGAATTTCATTAATCAGTACATGTATAATCGGTACTGCTGCTTTAATCTGATTGTCCATTTCCGTATATGTACAGCACTGAAAGTACCCGAACACAGTCACACTTTTTAGCTCACCTGAGCACAACGTGCTCAAGGGGAGCTTTTAGGATCACCCGGTGTCCGTCGTGCGTCTGTGCGTCGTGCGTCGTTCGTCGTGCGTCGTCAACAATTCTTTAAACATCATCTCCTCCTAAACCACTGGGCCAATTTGGACCAATTTGGCAGGAATGTTCCTTAGGAGGTCCTCTTTAAAAATTGTTCACAAAATTTGATTCCATCAAAAACTCTGGTTGCCATGGCAACGAAATGGAATTTTCTAAGAAATTCTTTAAAAATCTTCTCTGAAACCGCTGGTCAGATTTTGAAATAATTTCACAGGAATGTTCCTTGGTTGACCCTTTTCAAAAACTGTTCGCAAAATTTTGATCTGTCAAAAAACATGGCTATGGTAAATGGGGGCTACTTGCACTATACGGATATGAAGGAATTCTTAAAAATTCTTCTTCTCTGAAACCGCTGGTCAGATTTTAAAATAATTTCACAGAGATGTTCCTTGGGTGACCCTTTTCAAAAATTGTTCGCGAAATTTTGATCCGTCAAGAAACATGGCTCTGGTGAATGGGGGCTACTTGCGCTATACGGAAATGAAGAAATTCTTAAAAATTCTTCTTCTTTGAAACGTCTGGTCAGATTTTGAAATAATTGCACAGAGATCTTCCTTTGGTGACCCTTTTCAAAAAGTGTTCACGAAATTTTGATCCGTCAAGAAACATGGCTCTGGTGAATGGGGGCTACTTGCACTGTACGGCCATGAAGAAATTCTTAAAAATTCTTCTTCTCTGGAACAGCTGGTCAGATTTTGAAATAATTTCACAGGAATGTTCCTTGGGTGACCCTTTTCAAAATATGTTCGCGAAATTTTGATTTGTCAAAAAACATGGCTCTGGTGAATGGGGGCTACTTGCACTATACGGAAATGAAGAAATTCTTAAAAATTCTTCTTCTCTGAAACGGTTGGTCAGATTTTGAAATAATTTCACAGAGACGTTCCTTTGGTGACTCTTTTCAAAACCTGTTCGCGAAATTTTGATCAGTCAAGAAACATGGCTCTGGTGAATGGGGGCTACTTGCACCATAGGGACATGAAGAGGAATTTCTTAATTCTTCTTCTCTGGAATGGCTGGTCAGATTTTGAAATAATTTCACAGAAATGTTCCTAGGGTGACCTTTTTGAAAAAATTGTTAGGGTAATTTTTATCAGTCGAAAAACAACAGCCAATTGTTGGCACCTGCATGTAGTGCTCTTTTTTGACTTCTGTTTTTTAGCTCACTTGAGCACAAAGTGCTCATGGTGAACTATTGTGATGGTGCTGTGTCTGTCGTGCAGTGTGCATCATCCGTCGTCAACTTTTTACCTTGAGTACACTCTAGAGGCCACATTTTCAGTCCGATCCTCGTGAAACTTGGTCAGAATGTTTGTCTTGATAAAATCTGGGACGAGTTTGAAATTGGGTCATGTGGGGTCAAATCTTAGAAAAACCTTGTGTGCGCTCTAGAGTGACCCTGGAGTGAAATTTCGCCTATTGACTCAGGTGAGCGATTCAGGGCCATCATGGCCCTCTTGTTGGTTCTTACTACATTTAATTCGAATAACTTACTCCGGTCCCTTGCGCTACGAACTACTGAGGTTTAACTGTATTTTGTTGTCTGCAAGTGCTCTGAATTCGGTGTGACCCAAAACGTTGACGTTTGGTAAAGAGTTTATCTTTTAGCTATTGACAATGTTTTCTAAGTAGAAAATATTGTATTATCCCTTAACTCTTTACCACATGAGAGAAATTCTAGACTTGTCCAAATAGAAAGCATTTGCAGATGACAATTTAAATGTGACTCAAATAATGGAATTTGTCTTAGGGTTACCAGCATTTTCTCCTTTTCCCACAATGTCTTCAAAAGACTTCTTCGTCAGGGTCGTTAAAAGTTGGGATTGTGTGTTAAAGAGTTAACCTGTTAAAAAAGTTAAATGAAACTTTCAAACCGATAATGAAAACACAAATGATACTCTTTCAAAATTATTTCAGGGGCCAAAATAGGTCCTATTTGGACAGTGCAGATCCTAGATCAAACTGCATGTTCTGTGCAGTCTGATCTTGACCTACACTTTCTGCAAAATGCTCTTCGAACTGACTCTGAATGGAAAGGGGACACTTATACTGCCTCACTATATCACTAGCATTTGTAGAGACATCATATAGTGTTTGCCTTCGGACCTAGTTGTCCAGGGTTCTGTCCCCGCCTGGGGAGGTCATTTATCAGAATTGCTGTAATTGTATATTTCAGGTGTACTTTCAAACCATCAGTGGATGATAACTAATTCATCAGAAAACTATACCTGGATATATGAGGGTAAAATCTTTTCTTCTTAAACCATACTCATTTTAATATGCCTCTTACTGCACCTCAACCCAGAACTAGTTACCCCCCACCCACGAAGTAGAGGGGTTATGCTGGTTTTACTGGTTTCACCATACCTGTCTATCTGTCTGTCAATCCGTCCGTCAATCTGTCTGTCTGTAGACTTTTTCGTTTCTGTGCTCTATCTCAAAAGCCATTTGACTTAGGACCTTGAAACTTGGGTCAAAAGTCAAGGTCACGGATGAACTTTGTTTGAAGATTGTTTCCATGCTCTATCACAAAAGCTGTTTGACCTAGGACCTTTAAACTTTACACAAGTGTTGCTCATGACCCAAGGAGGTGCCCTATTGTTTTGGGGTTGTATGGGTCAAAGGTCAAGGTCAGGGGTGATCTATTATTGAAAACCGTTTCCATGTTCTAACTCAAAAGTCATTTGACCTAGGACCCAGAAACTGTTTACAAGTATTGCCCATGCCCATCACCCAAGGAGGTGCCATATTGTTTGGGTCACATTGGTCAAAGGTCAAGGTCATGGGTGAACTTTCATTGAAAATCATTTCCATGCTCTATCTCAAAAGCAATTGACCTAGGACCCTGAAACTGTTTACAAGTATTACTCGTGACCCAAAGAGGTGCCTGAGGTTTTTGGGTCACATGGGTCAATGGTCAAGGTCAGCGGTGAACTTTGTATGAAAACTGTTTCCATTCTCTAACTCAAAAGCCATTTTACATAGGACCCTGAAACTTTAAATATTTGTTGCTCATGACCCAAGTAGGTGCCCCATTGGTTTTAGGTCAAAGGTCAAGGTCACAGGTGAACTTTGTTTTGAAAATCATTTCCATTCACTGATTGTTCTGATTCAGTGACTCAGTGCTGGTGATATTTCTCTGCTTTGTGACAGTTCTGGTTGTTGGCTGAATTTTGGAGAGGGGTTTCCTTTTCACAACAGACTTTTATTCCATAGTTTTCATGTTATGGTGGTTTTAATGATATTTTGGTATAGGAAATGTTTTTTCTCCATAATCTTACCAAAAGTCATACTGTTGCATTAACCCTTTACCACACAATCACAAGTTTTAACAACCGTGGCGGAAAATGCTTTAGAAAACATTGTGGGAAAAGGAGAAAATGCTGGTAACCAGCACTTTCTCCTTTTCCCACAATGTTTTCTAACCTTTCAATGAAAAATTCCAACAATTGGGTTGAATTTAATGTGTCATCTGCAAGTGCTGATAATTTGCACAAGGCTAAAATTTTGTTGTTTGGTAAAGAGTTAAAACACCAGATTGATTCATGAAGTGTTTGTTAACATGTACTTTGTCACTCTTGAAAGTTATCAATCTTTTATCGAAAACAAGCATGTTCCTTTTTGTATTGTTTTTTTAAAGCGGATACTTTGGAGCAAACTCTACGACTGACTGATGGAAGTTCTGAATCAAGGGGTTTCGTTGAGGTCTATCACGATGGCGAATGGAGGGGTATATGTGATGGTAACTTCGGAAGTTATGACTTGCAAGTTGTCTGTAGGACCCTTGGGTTTCCGTAAGTTCTTTAGTCCTCTCTCATGAATGGCACATTCTTCTTGTACCACTTTGTTGTCTTTATGTCTTTTTAACCTTCTAGTAAAGAACAAATTTTTAGATACATTTACATATATTGATATGAACAGTATTTGCTGACAACAACTTAGATGTGGCTCAAGTGACGGAGCCTTTCATTGAAAGGGAAAAAAACATTTGGGGAAAGACAGAAAATGCTGGTTACCAACATTGGTGATGGAAGCATTCATTGAAAGGGAAAAAATATTTGGGGAAAAAGAGAAAATGCTGGTTACAATCTTTTGTTGAAAGGGAAGAAAACATTGTTGGAAAAAGAGAAAATGCTGGTTACAAACAATCTCTTTTTTTTCCTACTATGTTTTCAAAGGCCCTTATCCCCAGTTTCATAAAAACAAAGGGTAGTTTGGTTAAGGATTACAACCATTTAAAACATCACCACACAATCCTGAATTAAAAGAGCATGAAGAAAAAAAAAAAACTTTGGAAAACACTGTGGGAAAAGGAGAAAATGCCGGTAACCAGCATGTTTTGTAACATTACTAAGATAAATCTCAATATATGAAAGATGTTAAACTTGTAGTCTAAAAATATGGTCATAGTGGGCCAGTGAACTCTTACCACACAAGAAAAATATACACTTGTCCAGATTGAAAGCTTTTACAGATAATGATTTGAAGTGATGCAAATGAGGAAATATGTCTTTTGATAGGTTACAAACATTGTGGGAAAAGGAGAAAATGCTGGACACCAGTAAGTCGAAAAGAATGTTACTGGGACAAATCTTAGAAATTCTTGTGTGCACTCTAGAGGCAACATTTTTGGTCCAATACTCATGAAAATTGATCAGAATGTTTCTCTTGACTATATCTTACAATGAAATTTAGTCACTTCCGGTCAAAAAGTAGGTCACTAGGGCAAATCTTATAAAAAATTTTTGTGCTTTCTAGAGGCCACATTTTTAGTCCGAAACTCATGAAAATTGATCAGAATTTTTGTCTTTATGATCTGTCAAATTTGAAATCAGGTTAATCTTAGAAAAATCATGTGTGTACTCCAGAGGCCACATTTTCAATCAGATTAGTCTTGACGATATCTAGTATAAGTTCAAAATTGGTTGAATCTTGCAGAAACCTTGTATGCACTCTAGAAGCCATATTTTCAGTCCAATACTCATAAAACTAGATAAGATGGTTTGTCTTGATATTTTGGACAAGTTTGAAATTGGGTCAGGTCAGAACAAAGTGTAGGTCACTGAGACAAATCTTAGGAAAATCTTGTGTGAACTCTAGAGGCCACATTTTCAGTCTGATATTCATGAAAATTAGTCAAAGTGTTTGTACTGATATCTGGGACAAGTTCAAAAATGGGGTCATATTTGGTCAAAAATTAGGTCACTGTGTCTATTCTGGGTATGTTCTAAGAAAAACCTTTCAGTCTGAAACTCATGAGTTCTCAGAATGTTTGTCTTGACTGTATCTTGAACAAGTTTGAAACTGGTTCATTTTGGATCAGAAGGTACACCACTAACACCCATGTGTTTGAATTATCACAACCAGAATGTCTTCAACTTTATCGATCCTAGATGACGTTACTCAGGTGAGAGCTTTAGGTTCAGTGGCCCTCTTGTTGGAGATATTTTGCTGAAATATTTATGTGCTTTTTATTGCATGGTTACTTACTCTGCTTTTTTCTCTCACCTGAGCATGAAGTGCTCAAGGTGAGCTATTGTAATTGTGCTGTGTCCGGTATCCGTGGTCCGTCTTGCGGAGTCAACATTTTACCTTATGTGCACTCTAGAGGCCAGATTTTCAGTCAGATATGCATGAAACTTGGTCAGAATGTTTGTCTTGATAAAATCTCGGACAAGTTTGAAATTTGGTCATGTTGGGTCAAAAAGTAGGTCTCTGGGCTAAGTCTAAGAAAAACCTTGTGTGCACTCTAGAGGCCACATTTCAGCCTGAAAGTCATGAAAGTTGGTTAGAATGTTTGCCTTGATGATATCTCAGACAAGTTCTAAATTGGGTAATGTTGGGTCAAAAAGTAGGTCACTGGGCTTAATCTAAGAAAAACCTTGTGTGCACTGTAGAGGCTATAATTTCAGCCTGATACTCTTAAAACTTGGTCAGAATGTTGTCTTGATAATATCTAGGACAAATTTAAAATTGGGTTATGACGGGTCAAAAAGTAGGTCACTAGGCCAAATCTTGTGCTGTGTCCGGCATCCATCGTCCGTCGTGCGGATTCAACATTTTACCTTGTGTGCACTCTAGAGGCCACATTTTCAGTCACTTATGCATGAAACTTGGTCAAAATGTTTGTCTTGATGATATCTTGGACAAATTCTAAATTGGTTAATGTTGGGTCAAAAAGTAGGTCACTGGGCGAAATCTTAGAAAAACCATGTGTGCTCTCTACAGGCTACATTTTCAGCTAATTCTCTTGAAACTTGGTCAGAATGTTTGTCTTGACAATATCTTGGATAACTTTGAAATTGGATCATGTTGGGTCAAAAAGTAAGTCACTGGGCCAAATCTTAGAAAAACCTTGCATGTACTCTAAGGGCCACATTTTCAGCCTGAAACTCATGAGACTTGGGTAGAATTTTTGTCTTGATGATATCTGGGACAAGTTTGAAATTGGGTCATGTTGGCTCAAAAAGTAGGTCACTGGGCTAAATCTTAGAAAAACATTGCGTGCACTCTTGAGGCCACAATTTTAGTTGGATACTCATGAAATTAGGTCAGATTGTCTGTCTTGATTATATCTCGGACAAGTTTGAAATTGGGTTATGTCGGGTCAAAAAGTAGGTCACTAGGCCGAATCTTAGAAAAACCTTGTGTGCATTCTAGAGGCCACATTTTCAGCCAGATACTCATGAAACTTGGTCAGAAAGTTTGTCTTGATGATATCTTTGACAAGTATGAAATTGGGTAATGTCTGGTCAAAAAGTAGGTTATTGGGCCAAATCTTAGAAAAAACCTTGTGTGCACTGAAGAGGCCGCATTTTCAGCCTGATATTCATGAAACTTGGTCAGAAAGTTTGTCTTTGTGATATCTCGGACAACTTCCAAAGTGGGTCATGTCAGGTCTAAAAGTAGGTCACTGGACCAGATCATAAAAAAACCTTGTGTGCACCATAGAGGCCATACACAGTAGGTCACTTACATCATTTGTTTTACATCATTTAAACCAGGCTCTCTTCAGCTTTATCAACTGTAGATGACTTTACTCAGGTGAGCGCTTTAGGGCCAATGGCCCTCTTGTTTATTCATACTGTATTTGAGATTTTTTTTCTTTTATGCTTTTCAGTAGTTTATAGAAATCTAAGAGTGCATTATATCCTTATAATTCACCAGTGAATTTTGTAATTCACCCGTGAATTGTTTAACTTTTATTTTTGATATACCATGGATTTTTATAGAACATGAATGGATTTTTAGCAGGTGAATGTCATGTTTTATGATGTAGTCAGCATCACTCATTATCACATCATTATTACAGTTAGTCCATATCCGACTAGATTGAATAAATCTATTTTGCTTGAAAAATGTACATATTTTTTACAGTGAGCAAAAATTAAAAAGAAAAGTTAAAGTGAATAGCATAAAAGAAATAGGATTTTTTTTTTTGTTACAGTGTAGGATCAAAATGTCTTTCATCCCATGAAAAGCAAATTAAATATTTTCAATTAATTGATTTAAACATATTTTATTTGCATATTCTTATGAAATGTACAGTACATAATAAATTACAGATAATTCAACATTTTGCCACTCGTGAAAATATAGCCCTCTCTTTTCACTCGATTAAAGAAATTTCGATCATACACCAAAACAGACAATTATCCATTATGTCTCTGTTTCACAGGGATTATTACTACTGGTTCTCTGCTGATAGAGATATGCCGTTCTGGTTGTCTGACATCCGGTGTTCAGGTTATGAAGCAGACTTGTTTGATTGCATTGTTGGTGATTGGGGCAATACCTACGGCTGCAGCAGCAATGACCATGTTTTTGCAGTATGTTGTAAGTAAAACAACAAAAAATCCATATTTGTCCTAATAAATGAAAGCGCATGCTGACAACAAATGTGGCTAAAATTATGGAAGTTTTCTTTGAAAGGTAGAATTTTTTTTTTTAAAAGTTCTGGTAACCAGCATTTTCTCCTTGTTCCACAATGTTTCCAAAGCTTTCTTCCTGAGAAACATTTAAACATTGGATTGTTTTGTAAAAGGTTTAACCGCTTAGCACACAATCCCGAGTTTTATCGATTTTGAGAAAGAAGCCTTTTGAAAACATTGTGGAAAAAGGAGAAAATGCTGGTAACTAGCATTTTCTCCTTTTCCTACAATGTTTTTACTGTATCAAAGACAGAAATCATCATTTGAGTAACATGTAAATTGTCGTCTGCAATTGCTTTCAATTTGGAACAGTCTGAAATTTTGTCATTTGGTAAAGACTTAACTAGGTTGCAGACAAAAAAAATCTGGCAATTACTTATTAAACTGTCATGTTGATATAATTGTCCATAGCCCTTTACTACACAATCCCAAGTTTTAACGACCCTGAGGAATGAGGCTTTTGAAAACATTGTGGGTAACCAGCATTTTCTCCTTTTCCCACAATGTTTTCTATCCTTCCCAAACAAATTTCAACTTAGCAGTCTCATTTATTTTGTCATCTGCAAATACTTTCAATTTGAACTTGTCTGAAATTGTGTTGTTTGGTTAGGAGTTAAGAGGTTAATAAAAGGGGTTCTTTACCAAATCTTTCTGTCTTCCTGTTTACCAAACGACAAAATTTTAGACTGATCCAAATTTAAAGCAATTGCAGATAACAAATTAAAGGTAGCCCAGATGATGAAATCTGCCCTTGATAGATTAGAAAACATTGTGGGAAAAGGAGAAAATGCTGGTTACCAGCATTTTCTCCTTTTCCCACAATGTTTTCAAAAGCCTTCTTCCCCAGGGTCATTAAAAGTCGGGATTGTGTGGTAGAGAGTCAAACTAAGACCAGCTTACAACATCTGACCTTACTCCTTTAACTCTTTGCCACACGATCCTGAGTTTTAACGACCCTGAGAAAGAAGCCTTTTGAAAACACTGTGGGAAAAGGAGAAAATGCTGGTAACCAGCATTTTCTCCTTTTCCCACAATGTTTTCTACCCTGCCCAAAACAAGTTTTAATTTTCCATTTGCATCTGTTTTGTTGTCTGGAAACGCTTTCAATTTGGACGAGTCTTAAATGTTGTTATGTGGTAAAGAGTTAAATCTTAACCATACAACAAACTTTTTACACTGATCCAAACTGAAAGCATTTGCAGACAACATAATATATATAGCTGAAATGCTGATACTTGTCTGCAAAAGTGTAGAAAACCTTGTGGCAAAAGAATATGCTGGCTACCAGCATTCTTTCCTTTTCCCACAAGGTTTTCCGAAGGCTATTTCCTCAGGGTTGTTAAAACTCAGAACTGTGTGGTAAAAAGTTAAAGGCAAATTTGTGAGATTGATTTATATAGGATCTGACATGAGTTGGTGTTTGAGATAAAATTTCATTAAACAAGTCTAGGAAAAATGTTATTAAGGGAGCCTTTGGCGAGCTTGATAACTATTTTTCTTGATGAGTTTAATAAAATTTTATTTCAAAAGCAAAAGATTGTCAAATAATTTTTATCACGTAACCATATTTCACAAATTATAGATCAGATGATGCAAAACCATCTAAAGGTGCACACATGGTAATACCCATAAAAAAAAAATCACTTCTATGAAATACATAACAAAATGATGTAATGCAATTGTGATATAAACATGTATGAGAGTAGAAAATTCTTATTAGGCATATTACACTGAAAACAAGGCAGGTTATGTGATAAAATATATTAAGAATAAAAATGATCCAACATTTCAACAGCATGGCTTTTTAGCTCACCTTAGAACAAAGTGCTCAAGGTGAACTTTTGTGACTATGCTGTGTTCATCATGTGATGTGCATCATTATTTTTTACACTGTATATGCTGAAGAGCTGCAATTTCAGTCCCATACTCATGAAACTTGGTCATCATAATATCTGTCTTCATAATATCAAAGACAAGTTTGAAAATAGGTCATATCAGGTCAAAAACAAGGTCAACAGGTCAAATATTTGAAGAACCTTTTGCACAAATCACATTGTAAGTCCAATACTTATGAAGGTTGGTCAGAATGCTTGTCTTTGTGATATCTCACTTAAGTTTAAAAATGTCATGTTGGGTCAAAAACTAGGTCTCCAGGTCAAGTCTAAGAAAGACCTTGTGTGTACTCTAGAGGTCACATTTTCTGTCCAACAATTATAAAAGTGAGTCAGAATTTTTGTCTTGATGATACCTCAAATGAGCTAGAAAATTGGTCATGTCAAGTTAAAAACTTGGTAACCAGGTCAAATTTTAGAATAACCTAATGCACATCCTAAAGGCCACATCTTCAATCCCATACTCATGGAAGTTGAGCCTTATGTTTGTCTTAATGAAATTTAGCAAGTGTTTGAGAATTTGTCATACTGGGTCAAAAAGTAGGTCACTTGGACATATCCTAGAAGACCTTGGTTACACTCCAGAGGCCACATTTTCAGTCTGATACTCACAAGAATGGTCAGAATGTTTGTCTTAATGATATCTCATATGAGTTAAAAAATGGGTCATATTGGGTAAAAAACTAGGTCTCCAGGCCAAGTCCTACAAAAAACCTTATATGCAATCTATAGGCCACATTTCTGTCCATTACTTATGAAAGTTGGTCTGAATGTTCATCTTAATGATATCTACAAGTTTGAAAATGGGTCATGTAGGGTCAAAAGGTAGATCACTGAGACAAGTCCTAGAAAAAGCTAAATTTTCAGTCCAATATGCATTAAAGTTTGTTAGAATGTTTGTCTTGATGTCATGGAAGAGATTGGAAATGGGATCATTTAGGGTCAAAAAGGCTCAGATGAGCAAATTTCATTTAGTACAGTCTGATCTTAATCTGCAAATTCTGCTTCTAAATAGCCCTCATGAATATCTTATATATCATTTGGTGTTTTTAAGTGGGAACATCGACTGTAAGTTTGCCATTCTTTCCAATGAATGTCTTCTATATTCATGACAAGGAAGTCAAGCAAGGTATGTTGTTCTTTTTTTTTCCCAAAATGTAGTTTAACCCTTAAGCTGCCAGCCTGCCCAGACAGCTCAGTGGTTAGTGTATCTGACTTGTGACTTGGTGGTTGCAAGTTCTATACAAACTGAGGCAAACTTTCTTTCCGGCGATTTTTCGCCTCTCACCTCTGATACATGTGAGAAAAGTAGTCAGTGGCTTTGTAAAGAAAGCTTGTGTCAAAACTGGTGTGAGAAAGCAAGGAAACACATGGATGTGTCACTGACCAGTATGATATGACCTGAGCTGTTAAAATTGTGTTAAACTCCAATACAAACAAACTTAAGCGGCTAAGCACGACTCACTGACCTTTTTTGGACAGTGTAGATCAAGATCGGATTGCACAGAGCATGCAGTCTGATCTTGGATCTACACTGTCCAATAGGGAGGTATTGTTCTTCCAAAGAAATAAGTTTTAAATGTTATTATTCAGGTTTTTACTATCGTCTGGAAAGTTTTATTTAACTTATTTAGCAGGATAAGGGTTAACTTGTTACCAAACAACAAAATTTCAGACTGGTTGTAATTAAAAGCATTGGCAGGTGACAGATTGAATGTGGCTCAATGTTGGTCTTGATAATAAGTCACTGAAATTTGAAAATGACTCATGTGTGGTAAACTAGTTCACTAGGTCGAATTTTTGAATCATATTGTGTACACACTAGTGGCCATATTTTCTGTCCAATACTCAGGAAGGTTGTCCCAAATGTTTGTTTTGATATTTTAGAATATTTTAAAAATGGGTCATGTTGGCTGAAAAACTAGGTCATCAGATCAAATCTTAGGAAACGTTGTGTATACTATAGAAGCCACAGTTTCAGTCCATTAATCATAAAAGTTGGTCAGAATATATGTCTTGATGATATTTTATTTGAGTTTATGAAAATGGGTCACTTAGTGTCAAGAACTAGGTCACAAGGTCAAATGTTTGAAAAAGCCTGTTGAAACTCAAGGCCACATTTCAAGTCTAATATGCATGAAACATTCCAGAGGCCACATTTCTGTCCAATACTCATGAAAGCTGGTCAGAACGTTTCGCTGGATAATATCACAGACTAGCTGCAGAAAGAGGACACATTTTCAGATCCAGTACTCATGAATGTTGTCTTGATGATATTAAGCATGTGATTGAAAACTGGTTATGTTGGGTCAAAAAGTAGGTCACTAGTACAGATTTAAGAAAAATCTTGTGTATACTCAAGAAGGCACAGTTTTAGTTCAATATTGATAGGAACTGCTAAGAACATTCGTAATGATAATGTGTCGTACAGGTTTGGGCTTTGGTTATGTCAGGCCGAGCCCAGATAGCTCAGTCTGTAGTGTACAGGACTTGAGAACAGGGGGTCACTGGTTCTATCCTTGGCTCGGCCAATTTCTTTCCGAGGATCGATGATAGTCATTGCAACAGAAATCATTCCTCTTTCACCACTAACAGGATTTATTCCTCTCACTACTGAGATGATGGTTATGTGGGAAAGTAGCCAATGGCTTGAAAAGGATATTGTGTATAGTACTGGTAAAAGAAACTTCTGGAAAGCATGGATATGTCTACTGGATGCTGTGATGTAACTGAAATAATGTTGAAAACCATACAGTCAATGGTCATGTCAGGTCAAAAAGTAGGTTACTGGGATAAATCGTAGAAAGACCTTTTGTACACCTTTGAGGCCACATTTTCAGCCCAAAACTCATGACAATCTGTCAGAATGTTCTTCTTGATATCTATGAGTTTGAAAATAGGGTCATGTTTGGTCAAAAAGTAGGTCACTGAGACAAATCCTAGAAAAAGCATGTTTATGCTCTAGAGCCCACAGTTTTAGTCCAATACTCATGAACCTTTGTTAGAAAGTTTGTTGTGATATCTCAGAAGGGCTTGGAAATGGATCATGGTGGGTCAAAAAGGCTCAGGTGAGCAACTCAGGGCCATCATGCCCTCTTGTCTCCTTTACTCACGGCCATCATTCCCTCTTATCTCCTTTTCCCACAATATTTTCATAAGTTTAATTCTTCATAGTTGTTAGAACTCAGGATTGTCTTGTAAAGGGTTAAAGTTTTGCCTAGAAAAATTTTATACTGGTCCAAACTGAAATCATTTACAGATGAAAAATTACATGTGACTCATGGGAGAAAATGTTAAAGGAGAAAATGCTGCTTATTAGCATCTTCTCCATTTCCCACAATGTTTTGCATTATGTTTCCATAAGGTGTTATTCTCAAGGTTGGAATGGAACTTGAGGGGGATGTTTTATTTTACATACTACAAATATGGTGGTGCAGGGGGTGGGGGTGGTTAGATATTTTGCTTTCGTTGTTTCGGGTGTGGCTTAATTTGCACTGATGATGGGTATTTGTCAGCAAAATGATCTTATAGATCTCAAAATTTGATGGTAACTCTTTACAATATGACAAACTTTTAGCCTGGTCCAAATTGAAAGCATTTGCAGTCAACAATGTACTGGTGATTTAAATGGCAGAATTTGTCCCTGATAGAGTAGAAAACATTGTGGGAAAAGGAGAAAATGCTGGTTACCAGCATTTTCTCCTTTTCCAACAATGTTTTGAAAGGGCTTCCCTCCAAGGGCCATTAAGACCTGCGATTGTGAAACAAAGGGTTAAGTGGGGGGGGGAGACACTCATTAGGAGAACTACATGTAGAATGGGCAATATCTTGGATCTGTGATGTCTTGATCACATATCATGATACTGTACTTATTGTTTGTAGATGAAAATTCAGAGATCTAATGCTGCAAGCTTTTTTTATTAGAAATATTAAAGATTTTTTTTTTGGGGGGGGGAGTGTAATGCAAAAGAAAAATGTGTAGGTGTTACCCCTTATTTGACCTTTTTTCTCACAATTTGGTGAAAGTTTTGGAGACACTCATTGGGAGAAGTTAAATCAGCTATAATGTGATCTTTGATTGAGAATGACTGTATCACTTATCATGCATATTGTTTGTAAATGAACATTTAAATATCTAATTCTGTAGGTAGGGGATTAGAAAAATATAAAAGATCTGTTTTGGGGTGTGTGATTTAGAGCAAGACAAAAATGTGTGAGTGGTGCCCCTTCTTTGACTTTTCTCGATAACCCTTAGGCTGGTAAGTGCAAATCTCTGACCTTTTGCAGACAGTGTAGATCAAGATCAGACTGCACAGAATGTGCAGTCAGATCTTGGATCTACAGTGTCTGAAAAGGAGATATTTTTCTCCAAAACATAAGTTTGAAATAGCATTATTTGAGTTTTTACTATCAGCTTGAAAGTTTCATTTAGCTTATTTAGCAGAATAAGGGTTACTAGTGCCCTGTCCCAGAAGGCTTTATATCCTTGAATAGCCATTGGTAAAAAAAGAATCTGTTAGAGTATCACAGCTTTTTCCTGTAAATAAAATTTGTAGTGTAGATGGTGTATGTTTGTGTATCAGACTGAATGTTAGCTTTATTTTCCATTCAGGAGCCTGGACAACACTAACATCTATGCCTTGGCAGAATAATGCCCTTGGTGCACCAAGGAAGTTCCTGTTTGATATGCATAAACAGACGGAAGATGTTTTGTCGGTAATTATTCAATTCATTACTAAATAACAAAATTTTGGACCAGTCCTAATAGAAAGCATTTTCAGACAACAAAATAAATGTGACTCAAAAGTTGAATTTCTTTGGGATGGGCAGAAAACATTGTGGGAAAAGGAGAGAAATGCTGGTTACCAGCATTTTCTCCTTTTCCCACAATGTTTACAAAAGGCTTCTTTTTTAGGGTCGTTAAAAGTCATGATGGTGTGGTAAAGGATTAATTCATTACTAAAGGACAAACTTTTGGACTGGTCCATATTGAAAGAATTTGCATATGACACATTGTACATGGTCAAATAACGTGATGTGAAAGGGTGGAAAACTTCGTGGAAAAGGGAGAAAATGCTGGTTGTCACATTTTCTCCTTTTCTCACAATGTTTTCCTAAGTTTTCGTCTTCAGGGTCGCTGAGATGATTAAATGGACCATGTCAATTAGGAGAAACAGCCAACATAGTTCTATTTCAAGGACGTTTTGGCCAGAATATGTAACAAAATAGCAGACAGTGTAGATCCAAGATCAGACTGCACAATCTTTGCAGTCTAATATTGATCTACACTGTCTGCAAAAGTAACCTGATTTGATTCCATGGCTTTATGGGTAAAACATTTGAGCTTTGTTCTGGCAAATTGCAATAATTTAGGCAAACAAAATATTGGTTTGCACTCACAGACCATTTGGTTGGTATGAAAATTAAGATTTTGGCTCTAGATCATCATTCTAAAACTTTCTGCTCTAAATTTCTTTTTACCTACCTGATTATTTTACAAAGACCACAGGAGAAAAAAATTGTCTATGGCTTTATAGATGAGATTTTTGAAACATAAAATTCACATGTTTGTAATATTATAATGTGTACTAAAGACAGATGAAATTACTCTTAAACAATATGGTTTTAATGTGAATTATCATTGATTATGGCTCTTTTCTTAATGGCTTTTGAAAACATTGTGGAAAAAGAAGAAAACGCTGGTAACAGCATTTTCTCCTTTTTCCACAATGTTTTCAACCCTGTTACAGGCAAACCTCATAATTTGGGGCACATTTGATTTTTCATCTGCAAATGCTTTCAAAGCAGACAACTCTAGAATTTTTTTTGTGTGGTAAAGGGTTTATCTTTTACCTAAACCAAAAGCTTATCTTATCATATCACTCTTTACCAGCCGACAAAATTTTAGGCTTGTCCAAATTGAAAGAATTTTCCAACAACAAATTAAGTGTAAAGAAAATGTTGGAGTTTTGTCTTTGGAAGGGCGGAAAACATTATGGGTAGAGGAGAAAATGCTGGCAACAAGCTCAATGTTTTCAAAAAGCTTCCTCTACAGAGTTGTTAAAACTCAGGATTGTTTGGTAAAGGGTTAAACAGCTGTTAAACACAAGTTGGCCCGGGAAGCTCAGTGGTTAGCGTATCTGACTCATGACCTGTTGGTTGCGAGTTCGATACCCAGTTGAGGCAAACTTTCTTTCTGTTGATTTTTTGCCCCTCATCTCCAATGCATGTGAAAAAAGTAGTCAGTGGCTTTGGAGAGAAAGCTGTGTCAGTAGTGTGAGAAAGCCAGGAAACATGTGGGTGCGTTACTGACCGCCATGATATGACCTGAGCTGTTAAAATGGTGTTAAACTCCAATACAAACTAAAAGCTATTAAATTGTAGTCTACAGACAGGCTTAGTTTTTAGTTGTTTTCAAAGAAAATGAGGTATTGTCATAGCCCAGGCGTTGTCTGTGTTGTTGTGCAAAAACTTGACATTTTATGATATCTTTGTTATTACTGAAGATATTTACCTAAAACTTGGACAAGTTGTTACCTATTAATAGGGGAACCTATAAAACAAAGGCAGGTAAACATCAAAGTAATTTTGACACAGTTATGCCCCTTTTTTTAGCTCACCTGAGCACAAAGTGCTCAAGATGAGCTTTTGTGATCGTGCTATGTCTAGCATCCGTGGTGCGGTCATCAACATTTACCTTGTGTGCACTCTAGAGGCCACATTTTCAGCCTGATACTCATGAAACTTGGTCAGAATGTTTGTCTTGATAAAATCTTGGACATGTTTGAAATTGGGTCACGTCAGGTCAAAAAGTAGGTCACAGGGCCAGATCATAGTAAGATGTTGTGTGCAATCTAGAGGCCACATTTTTAGTCTGAAACTCATGAAACTTTTTCAGAATGTTTGTCTTGATGATATCTTGCACAGGATTGAAATGAAGTCATGTCAGGTCAAAAAGTAGGTCATTTGGCCAAATCTTAGAAAACCCTTATGTATATTCTAGAGGCCACATTCTTTGCCCGATACTCATAAAACTTGGTCAGAATGATTGTCTTAATAAAATCTTGCACACATAGAAAATTAGATCATGTTGAGTGAAAAGGTAGGTCTCTGGGCCAAGTCTTAAAATAAACTTGTGTGCACTCTAGAGGCTACATTTTCAGCCTGATACTCATGAAACTTGGTCAGAATGTTTGTCTTGATAAAATCTTGGACTAGTTTGAAATTGGGTCACATTGGGTTGAAAAGTAGGTTACATGGCCAAATCTTAGAAAAACATTGTGTGCACTCTAACTGCCACATTTTCAGCCTGATACTCAGAATCTTTGTCTGGATGAAATTATGGAAAGAAATTATATCAAGTCACGTCTAGTGAAAAAGTAGGTCATGGGGCCATATCTTAGAAAAACTTTGTGTGACTCTAGAGGCCACATTTTGAGCCAGATTCAAAATTTAACAATAGGCTAAATCGGCTAAAGGCTAAATCGGTCAAAAAGTAGATCACTTACACTCAAGTCGGTTCAAAAAGTAGGTCATGGGGCCAAATATTAGAAAAAGCTTGTGTTCACCCTATAGGCCACATTTTCAGCCTGATACTCATGAAACTTGGTCATGATGTTTGTCTGGATAAAATCTTAGACAAGTTTGAAATTGGGTCACATGAGGTCAAAAAGAAGGTCACAGGCCAAATCTTAGAAAAAGGTTGTGTGCACTCTAGAGGCCACATTTCCAGCTTGATACTCATCAAACTTGGTCAGAATGTTTGTCTTGATAAAATCTTGGATTTGTTTGAAATTGAGTCATGTTGGGTCAAAAAGTAGGCCACTTGGTCAAATCTTAGAAAAACCTTGTGTGCAATCTAAAGGGCACAATTTCAGCCTGATACTCATGAAACTCGGTCAAAATGATTGTCTGAATGATTGATGAAATCTCATGATAATTTGAAATTGGGTGACATCAGGTCAGAAAATAGGTCACTCGGCCAAATCTTAGAAAAACCTTGTGTATACTCCAGAGGCCACATTTTCAGCCTCATACTCATGAAACTTGGTCAGAATGTTTGGTCTGGATGAAATGTCAGAAAAGAATGATATCAAGTCTTGTCAGGGCAAAAAGTAGGTCATGGGGCCAAATCTTAGAAAAAACGTGTGTGACTCTAGAGGCCACATTTGTAGCCAGATTAGAATTAAAAAATAGGCTAGACCAGTCAAAAAGTAGATCACTTACACTTGTGCATTTTACATCATCACGACCAGGATCTTTTCAGCCTTATCAATCCTAGATGACCTTACTTAGGTGAGTGCCTTAGGGCCAGTGGCCCTCTTGATTCTTTTAATTTTAGATCTGGTGGCAAGACGGTTCCTCAGGGACAAAAACCATTCTTGAAACAATAAGCAAAACAGTTGGGTATGAAAAAGTTTGTGTTGACTTCGCCCCAAATGAAGATCATTTTATACTGGGCATAAGTGTTTGGAAGAGCACAGGTTCAAGTTCAATCCTGGAACTGACAAATCTTGAAGAAGCTTCTGGGTATTGCCAAGGTGAGTATGAACGGCTTAACTCCTTTTGCTCTTTACCACACAATCCCAAGTTTTAACAACCCAGAGAAAGAGGTCTATGGAAAACCTTGTGGAAAAAGGAGAAAATGCTGGTTACCAGCATGTTTTCTTTTGTCCTACAATGTTCATCCCTATGAGAGGCATATCCCATCATAGGAGTTATATCTTGTCATCTTCAAATGCTTTGAAGTTGGACAGGTCAAAAATTTTGTCAATGGGTGAAGAGTTAATACTAACCAATCTAATAGCTTCTTTCCTTAATCTTGCACTGAAGTTTAACGACCTTGAGGAAGGAGCCTTTTGATAACTTTGTGGGAAAAGGAGAAAACATGGTATTTTAGACATATTTGTCATCTGCACATGCCTTCAATTTTACAAGTCTAAAATCTTGTTGTGTAGGAAAGGGTTAAACCAATTGACTGCTGTTTACTTGATTCTAAGTTTGCTCATGGAGCCACAAGAGTATTTTTCTTTGGAGCAGTCAAATTTTGTTTGTCCACTTTGGTGGAGTTAATCCTTTACCACACAATTCCTAGTTTAAACGACCCTGAGGAAGAAGCCTTTTGAAAACATCGTGGGAAATGGAGAAAATGCTGGTAAGCAATATTTTCTCAAATTCTTATAGTGTTTTCTCCTCTTCAAAAAACAAATTCCAATTTTTGAGTCACACTTAATTTCTCATCTACAAATGCTTTCAATTTTGATAAGTGTTAAAATTTTGTCCTTAGAGTTAAATGATGCCCTCAACAGTATTCCAACAGTTATAGCATTATCAACAGCTCAGTTTTACATTTGTTTTTGACAAAAATGTCGAGTTGTTGTCATTGTCCTGGGGTCATCATGTGCATCGTTGTGTAAAAACTTTGACATATAAATGAGCCATGCTCTGGCAAAAGGGGGCTTAATGCATCTCCGTAATGCATGATACCAATCAAGCCATCACATAATTAGGGATCCATAATAGCTGCTTTCTTTAACAACCGACTGAATCATGAGGTAGAGTGGTCCTTTGACATACAGAAAATTGACCAGTAGCAAAAAGTTTCGGCCCATGTCAGCCTGTGTGGACTGCACAGGCTGGCCTGGGTCTATACTTTTCACAGATGCATTAAGCCCCTTTTCACAGAGCATGACTCAAATTTTTATAATATCTCGTATTATAGAAGATATTTGTTTTAAACTTGGACAAGTTGTTAATCATAAAAAGGGGAAGATATAAAGCAAAAACAGGTAACCATCAAAGTATTTTGACAGAGTTATGCCCCTTTTTTGACTTAGAATTTCTCTGAAAATCAAGCATCTGCAGTCAAGCAGAGCTCTTGTTTAGTAATGTTACACCAGTACAAGACAAGGGCTGATTGCCTTCCAAAAGACACTGTCAACCCTTTACTAAAAGATACATTTACTCTGTTTTAACAATTCTTAGAGACAGCTTCTGAAAAAAAAACAAAAAAAAACATTGTTTAAAAAGGAAGAAATGTTTTCTACCTTTTACATTACATCTTTTATGCTACATAAGAAAAGTCATTGGCATAATGCTGTCAATAGAGAAAAGTTCAAAAATGTTGCTTTTGCAAAAGACTTAACCCTTTATTACACAATCCCGAGTTTCAACTACCCTGAAAAATTTTCTCCTTTTCCCACAATATTCTCTACCCTTCTCATTTGGTAAAGAGTTGAAAAAACATGTGTTGGTACCAAGGATCTTAATTGAAATTCAATACCTTAATCCTTACCACATAATGCCGCCTTTTAACGATCCTGCAGAAGAAGCCTTTTGAAAAATTGTGGGAAAAGGAGAAAATGCTGGTAACCAGCATTTTCTCCTTTTCCCAGAATGTTTTCTGCCCTATCAAGAGAAAATTACACCATTTGAACCACATTGAAATTGTCGTCTGCAACTGCTTTCAATTTGGACAAGGCTAAAATTTTGTTGTGTGGTAAAGGGTTAAACCTGAAGACCCAGTGTCTGTTTCTATTTCAGGTCCAATTGGTCAAGAGGTATGTGATTTTCAATCAGAGTATGTTGGCTGTAAGACTGCAGTGACTGCCATGGAACACGGCTGTATCACACAGTATAAATGGGAAACCATTTCTAGTACCCGCCAAATATGGGATTACACAATGAAGAGCTCTGCGGGTAAATTTTTTCTTTTCTTTCACAGAAATTTACTGTGCCACAAAATTTTTGACTAAATGAAATTCATAGCAATTGCTGATGACAAAATAAATGTGGTATAACTGGCAGAAATTACTTTTTGAAAGGGTAGAAGACATTGTGGGAAAAGAAGAAAATGGTGATTACCAGTATTTTCTTTTTTTCCTACAATGTTCCTACAATGTTTTCAAAAGCCTTCATTGTGTAGTTCGTCAAAAAAGGGTTATATCTTTAACCGATATTCTGGGTTTTAAGCTCTACTGGGCTCAGCCTTTGAGCCTATATCATTTCCCTGTGTCTATTTCAAGTGTAAGGTTTTTTCATTTTATTCCACCCCTCCCCAATATACTATTTATGCCACTAACTTTTGGAAATTCTTCTTGTCTAAATACTCTTTGTCAGATTTCATTGATATTTAATTTGAATATTACTTGATTAGATATGCTTTTATTCATTGACATCATCTTGGCGAGTGAAAAAGATACAGCTATTTTTTGGGGGGTGGGGCTGGTCTTATTTTCTCTGTGAAATTCTATTTCAATACAGGCTTCTTACAGTTAAATGTCTCTGTCAGCTGACATTTTCTCCTTTTCTCACAATTTTGTCTCCCTTTTGAAAGTCAACTTTCATGTTCAGAGCAATATTTTATTTGTTGTCTGCAAAGGCTTTCAATTTGGACAAGGCTAAAATTTTGTTGTCTGTTAAAGAGTAAAAGCTGCCTGTTACTTGTAATTCTATAATGAAAGAGTCAATTAATAGTCTACTAAGCATCCAATTTTTTTTTTTGCAGAGAACTGTAATTGCATAGTATTTTATAGTATTTATCAGTGTTTCATGAAGGACATTAATTTGCGGCATGAAAATCCAAAAAGACCCTTTTAATTTTGTTATTTCATTTGTGCGTTATTTTGATACCATAGAAAAAATATGTCATTGTATCATTTTGTAAGTGCTACCTGCATGTAGAGCTACACTGACTAACTGGAACATTTTCTAAAGTAAATTTTAATATTTTGTCTTTCAGGAAGGTTTATGTATACAAGCGATGTTAATGGAGAACAAGGGGATGTGTCCACATTGGAATTTGAATCATTAGACATTGTGCAAGATTTCGTTCCTTTTGCCTGTTCCCTGAAATTTGTGTACTTTCTCAGAGATGGTAAGAAACTCAAGCAGCATTTTGTCTTTTCCAACAATGTTTCCTAACCTGAATCAAGGACAAATTTTGCCCTTTTGATCACCTTTAACTTGTCGTTTGCAGTTGCTTTCAATTTGGACCAGTCTAACATTTTCTCGCTTGGTAAAGAGTTAACTCTTTACCACACAGTCACGGGTTTTAATGACCCCGAAGAAGAAGCCTTTTGAAAACATTGTGGGAAAAGCAGAAAATGCTGGTAACCAGCATTTTCTCCTTTTCCCACAATGTTTTCTAACCTTTCCAAAACAAATTTCAATTTTTGAGTCACATTTATTTTGTCGTCTGCGAAAGCTTTCAATTTGAGCAAATTTTGTTATTTGGTAAAGGGTTAAATCAGCCAGAGCTCATATGCAGTTTCTGCTAAATCCTTAGTGCAGAGAAAACTACATCATAGTCTATATAACTTCTAGCTTGCTTTTCTTTTTTAATTCTGCATTTAGAAAGTCTTACTGTAGCTGATTTGTTAGACCAAATAGTTTGCCAGTCAGAACTGGAATAACTTTCAAATTTAGGTCACTTTGAAAAAAAGACAAAGTAATTAAGAGCTGGTGATTGATACAGGTTCTGATGTTGGTCTACACTTTCTGCTGGTACAACAGTGCATCTCAATGCTCAATGCATCTGCGAAAAATAACCCATGACAGCCTGCGCAGTCCACGCAGGCTGTCCTGGCCCGAAACCTTTTGCTATCGGTCAATTTTCTGCAGGTTAAAGGACCAGTCTACCTGATGATACAGTAGGTTGTTAGACATAACGAATTTTATGGATCCCGAAGTATGTGATGTATTTGCTTGGTATGATGCATCACGGACATGCATTAAGCCCGCTTTTTGCCAGAGCACGGCTCAAATATTTTGTCACCTGGAAATACTTCCAATTTGGACTAGCCTGAAATAGTGTCGTTTGGTGAAGAATCTGTGGATAGCCCAAGATGGTTAGCTCTTTGGCTGTAGACAATGTTTTAGACTCATCCAGGATAAAAGCATTTTGAGACAACAAATTACATGCTACAGAAATCAGGAATTGGTCTAAAAGGGAAGAAAACACTGTAGAAAAGGGAGAAAATGTTCATTGCCAACATTTTCTCCCCAGCCACTAAAACACAGAATTTTTGTTTAATCCTTTAATACACAATTCTGGGTTTTACCAACCGAGAGGAAGAAACCTTTTGAAAACATTTTAGGAAAAGAAAGAAGTGCTGATGACCTGCATTTTCCCACAATTTTTTCTACCTTTCCAAAAACAAATTTCAAATTTATAGGCTCATTTATTTCATCCTGTGCATATACTTTGAATTTGGACTTGTCAAGAAATTTTTTTATGTTGTAAAGAGTTAAAGAGGTGGAGAATATTGTGACTGGATTCCTAGTTGTTAGCTCTCTACCACACCACGAAATTTTAGACACTTCCAAATTGAAAGCATTTTTAGACGACAAATAAAAAATAAATAAATAAAATTGTGTGGAATGGGGCAGAAAATATTGTGGGAAAAGGAGAAAATGCTGGTAACCAGCATTTTCTCCTTTTCCCACAAAGCTTTCTTCTTCAGGGTCATTAAAACTTGGAATTGTGTGGTAAAGGGTGCAATAGTTGTTGTTGTTGAAGGCGACTTAACATTAGGTATCAGTGGAAGAAGTGAACAATTAAGTCCAGTGACATTTAGACCTTATATGTGGAGACATGGATGTTTTATAATATCACCATTTTAACACCAGCATTGTTTACTTTTGTCAGTTACAGGGCCTTTAAGGAATATTTAATTGGTTTCCTACTGTCTGAAAACTAAAGTTGTTGTTGTTGTTTTAGGTGACTTAACAGTTGATATCAATGGAAGAAGTGAACAATTAAGTCCACTGACATTTAGACCTTATATGTGGAGACATGGATGTTTCATGATATCACCTGGAGAAAGTTGTCCTCTACAATCTGGCATGGTGAACATCAGTTTTGTGGCCAGGGGAGTGGAGGCAGGATTAGATGATATTCATATTTCTGCTGAATCATGTCGTGCAGGTAAATAGAATATATGAGCTGGGTGCTGGGGAAAGGAGTTTTATTCCTTTACCAAACAATCCAGGGTTTTCATGACCCTGGGAAAGGCGGCTTTTGAAAACATTTTGAGAAAAGGAGGAAATGCTGGTAACCAGCCTTTTTAGCTCACCTGCGTCGTCCATTGTCAACTTTTTACCTTGTGTACGCTCTAGAGGCCACATTTTCAGTCCGATCCTCATGAAACTTGGTCAAAAATGTTTGTCTTAATAAAATCTCAGACTAGTTCGAAATTGGGTTACGTGGGGTCAAAAATTAGGTCACTAGGTCTAATCTTAGGAAAACCTTGGGTATGCTCTAGAGGCCACATTTTCAGTCCGATCCTCATGAAACTTGGTCAGAATGTTTGTCTTGATAAAATCTCAGACAAGTTTGAAATTGGGTTATGTGGGGTCAAAAACAAGGTCACTAGGTGTAATCTTAGAAAAACCTTGTGTGCGCTCTAGAGGCCACATTTTGCAGTCAGATACATGTGAAACTTGGTCAGAATGTTTGTCTTAATAAAATCTCTGATGAGTTTGAAATTGGGTCATGTGGGGTCAAAAACTAGGTCACTAGGTCACATCTTAGAAAAACCTTGTGTGCGCTCTATAGGCCACATTTTTAGTCAGATACATATGAAACTTGGTCAGAATGTTTGTCTTGATAAATTCTCAGACAAGTTTGAAATTGGGTCATGTGGGGTCAAAAACTAGGTCACTAGGTCAAATCTTAAAAAACCTTGTATGCACTCTAGAGGCCACATTTACAGTCAGATACTAGTGAAACTTAGCCAGAATGGTTGTCTTGATAAAATCTCGGACTAGTTTGAAATTGGGTCATGTGGGGTCAAAAACTAGGTCACTAGGTAAAATCTTAGAAAAACCTTGTGTGCACTCTGTAGGCCACATTTTCAAGCCCATACTAATGAAACTTAAGTCAGAATCTTTGTCTTGATGATATCTTGGAAGAGTGTGAAACTGGGTCACCTCAGTTCAAAAACTAGGTTACCAGGTCAAATCTTAGGAAAACCTTGTGGGCGCTCTAGAGGATACATTTTCAGTCCGATACTCATGAAACTTGGTCAGAATGTTTGTCTTGATAAAATCTCGGATGAGTTTGAAATTGGGTCATGTGGGGTCAAAAACTAGGTCACTAGGTCAAATTAAAGAAATACCTTGTGGGCACTCTAGACGCCACATTTTTCGCTCAATTGACTTGAAAATTGGTCAGAATGTTTGTCTTAATTAAATCTCAGATGACTTTGAAATTGGGTCATCTGGGGTCATAAAGTAGGTTACTAGGTCAAATTAAAGAAATATCTTGTGGACACTCTAGAGGCCATGTTTTTTGCTCAGTTGACTTGAAAATTGGTTAGAATGTTTGTCTTAATTAAATTTCGGATGAGTTTGAAATTGGGTCACCTGGGGTCATGAACTAGGTCACAAGTTCGAATCAAAGAAATACCATGTGGACATTTTAGAGGCCACATTGTTTGTTCAATTGACTTGAAAACTGGTCAGAATGTTTGTCTTAATTAAATCTCAGATGAGTTGGGGTCATAAACTAGGTCACTAGGTCAAATTAAAGAAATACCTTGTGGGCACTCTAGAAGCCACATTTATTGCTCAGTTGACCTGAAAATCGGTCAGAATGTTTGTCTTGATGAAATCTTGGATAAGTTCGAAATTGGGTCACCTGGGGACATAATCTAAGTCAATAGGTCAAATTAAAGACATACCTTGCAGGCAGTCTAGAGGCCACATTTATTGCTCAATTGTCTTGAAAATTGGTCAGAATCTTTGTCTAAATAAAATTTCAGATGAGTTTGAATTTTGGATACCTTGGGTCATAAACTAGGTCACAAGGTCAAATTAAAGAAATAATTTGTGGGCACTTTAGAGGCCACATTTATTGCTGAATTGACTTAAAAATTGGTCAGAATGTTTTTCATGATGTAATTTCAGATGAGTTTGAATTTTGGTCACCTTGGGTCATAAACTAGGTCACTAGGTCAACTAAAAGAAATTTCTTGTGGGAGCTCTGGAGGCTACAATTCTTACTTAATTGACCTGAAAATTGATCAGCATGTTTGTCTTGATAAAATCTTGGATGAGTTCAAAATTGGGTCACATAGGGTCATAAACCAGGTCACTAGGTCAGATTTAAAGAAATATCTTGTGGGCGCTCTAGTGGCCACAATTCTTGCTCAATTACCCTGAAAATTGGTCAGCGTGTTTGTCTAATAATAGACAAAATAGAGATAATATCTCGGAAGAGTTTGAAATATGGCCACATAGGGTCATAAACTAGGTCACTAGGTCAAATTGAAGAAATACATTTTGGACACTCCAGAGGCCACATTTTCAGCTCAACTGACCTGACAGTTGGTCAGAATGTTTGTCTTAATAATATCTCAGATGAGTTTTAAATTGGGTCATTATGACCCTGGAGTGAAATTTTGCCTATTGACTCAGGTGAGCAATCCAGGGCCATCATGGCCCTCTTGTTTTCTTGTTTACAATGTTTTCTACCCAATCAAAGACATATCCCATTATTTGAGCTACATTTAAATTGTTATCTGCAAATGTTTTCAATTTGGACAAGTCTACATCTTTATTGTTTGGTAATGTGTGAATTCATCTGTGTCCTGCATCATACCAAGCAAGTTGTCCAAGAATAGGGATCGATTTTTGTCTGAAAGCCAACTAAAGTATAAGGTAGAATGATAAAATCAACCAACATTTATTGATGATTGGTTGAAATTCTATCGAACTAATGTTTCTTAGAGTTTACATGAGAGAATGGAGTGTGAAGGTCAAGGTCATTCTTCTCGGTTCCCCCCCCCCCCACAACTTCTGGGTTCTGGCGATTCCTCTAACACTGAATTTCCCCATTGTCGACTCTGTTCTGTTGTTCCGGATTTCCCGGAGTTGCACAGGCTTTCACAGCTTTTATACAAGCCATTTCCCGCGTCCATTTTAGAACATGTTGCAAATAAGATTTGTTCTGCTGATCAGCCATTTTGGCTTTTGTTTCCTTTGTTTGGGTATCCATAGAACAGACAAAGAACACAAATTTTAATTCGCAAAATTCCTTATTCTATATTCTCCGAGACCAATTAAAGTATTGTTCTCTGAGTTGTATTGTCCTTGTTTGTTTGTACACAAATTTTTGGAATAAGATTGATATAATTCTTATACTTTTTAACAAAAACGCTTTAGTAAATCTTTCTTAAAAATGACCATTCTATTCACATGACCTTAATGACCGTGACTTTCACACTCTGTTCTCTCTTGGAAACCTAAGAAATAGTTGGTTTGATAGAATGTCCTGTGACATGCAGAAAATTTACCAATGGCAAAAAAATTTAATCCAGGTCAGCCTGCGTGGACTGTGTAGGCTAATAGAGGTTGATAGTTGTCGTAGATCAATGCATTAAACTGTCTTTTCACAGAGCTTGAGTCTTAAGCATATAACTTTTTTATATATGAATTAGCCAAACATTTTGCCAAATGAGATTCTACATTACCACAACCCTGGAGAGAAAGGCTTGTGAGAACTTTCTGGGAAAATAGAAAAATCCTGACAACAAGCCTTTTCTTCCTTTTGCTTGATGTTTTGACCCCTTTCATAATCAAATCACAGTATTAGAGCCACTGTTTATTTGAGACATGCTCTGTGAAAAGGGGCCTTAATGCATCTGCGAAAAAGTATCGACCCAGGTCAGCCTGCGCAGTCCGCGCAGGCTGACCTTGGCCGAAACTTTTCCCTTTTGGTCAATTTTCTGCATGTCCAGGGACCAGTCTACTTCATGATTAAGTTAGTTGTAATTAAGTTGGCTATTATCAATCCATAATCATGTGATGGCTTGATTGGTATAATGCATCACGGAGATGCATTAAGCCTTCCTTTGTCAGAGCATGGCTCATTTTTCTCCAAATGCTATTCATGATATTTGAACAGAAAGGCAGGCTAATTGTCAGGCAGCATGTGTCAGGGAATGAATGGATAGACTTAACTGCCAAAAATGTGCAGCCTTTTGGCTTGCTTAACCATATGCCAAACAATCCCACCCTGAGGAAGTTGCCTTTTGAAAACATTGTCGGGGGAAAAGGAAAATGCTGGTAAAGGAAAATGCTGGTAACCAGTATTTCCTCCTTTTCACATGTTTTCTACCCTTTCAAATACAACTTTGTACATTTGAACTACATTTGATTTGTTGTCTGTAAATGCTTTCAGTTTGGTCAGGTCTAAGATCTTGTCTTGTGGTAAAGAGTTGAGCTGATATTGTTATATTTTTTTAGGAGATGACATCACTTGCGAATTTGAGAACATGGACAGCTGTGGCTATTCCTGGACTGGAAACTTTACAGTTATGGATGGTAAATTCATTTTTCTGTGTAGATTTCTTTTTTTAGCTCAGCTGTTTTTGAAGAATTTTCAATTTATTGTCACAGCCCTGTCAGTGTTTCATCTGCTTCATTGTCTTTAAACCCTCAGAGCATTGAATATACCCAACAGACATTTTTTGTCTAGAAGTAAAATCCTAGTAAGAGCAATTTCAAGAGGTTGCCCTTGTCCAGAATATTGCAGCAAAGCTGAGAGTGTAGATCAAAGATGAGATTGCACCTGTCATGCAGTCTGATCTTAATCTACACTGGTCCGAAAGTCAACTAAAGTTGTGAAAGAGGCAATTTTGTTGATTGGGAAAGGGTTAATATGGAATTTATTTTGATTTAGTGAAGTAAATGGTACCACACTGAAAAGAACTATTTCTTTATATCAGAAAACCAATGCATTGTAAATGAGCCATGCTCTGACAAAAGGGGGCTAAATGCATCTCTTTGATGCATGATACCAAGCAATTCATCACAGTCTTATACATTCCTAAACCCTGTTTTGTATAACAGCCTACTGAAGCATGAGGTACACTGGCCCTTTCACATTTAGAAAATTGATTAATACCAAAAAGTTTCAGCCCAGGTTGGCCTGCGCGGACCGCGCAGGCTGACCTGGATCGATACTTTTTGCAAATGCATTAACCCATAGCCACAAAATCCCGAGTTTTAATGACCCTGGGAAATTGAACTTTTGAAAATATTGTGGGAGAAGAAAAAAATGCTGGTTACCAGCATTTTCTTCTTTCCCCACATTGTTTTCTAACCTTTTTGAAACAAATCCAATCATTTGAGCCACCTTTAATTTGTTGTCTGCAAATGCTTTCCATCTGGATCAGTCTTAAATCTGTTGTGTGGTCAAGAGTTTATCCCCCTTTTCACAGAGCATAACTTAACCCTTTGCCACATAATCCCGAGTTTTAACGACCCTGAGGAAGATGCCTATTGAAAACATAGTGAAAAAAGGAGAAAATGCTGGTAACCAGCACTTACTTCTTTTCCCACAATGTTTTCTGCCATATCAAATACAGATTTCTTCAACTGAGCCACATTGAAATATTGGTCTGCAAAATTAATGCTTTCAAGTTGGACAAGTCTAAATTTTTGCCTTGTGGTAAAGAGTTAAATAAATTCCTGTTTCCTTTTTCTCTCTGCAGGAGTACTCAAAAACCAGGATGACTTTAGCAACAACTTCACCATTGTCTCACCAGTATTCAAGGCTGAAGTCGCTGAAATATGTATCACTCTGGAAAATAAAGAGTACATATACTACAATCTTTCTTCAACCGTTTTTGACATGAATGGTGAAATAGTTAATTCTACTAGGACAGACAGCGGGGACAATAGGCTATTAGTCCTGAACGCCAAGACAAACCCAGGGGAGAGTTATATTCTGTTTATTGAAAAACAGCATGTGAGTTATTACAGCATAGACTTAGCTGTAGACTATGTTCATCTTTATGATCAACCCTGCTCTGATGTCGGTTAGTATATCCTTTTTTGGTTTTTAGTTTCACTGGCCGAAGGCTAGCGAGCTTATGTTATGGCCTTGGTGTCTGTTGTGTGTTCATCCGTCTGTGTGTTAACTTTTATTTCAAACATCTTCTTCTCTGAAACCATCCGTCCAGTTCTGATCAAACTTCACAGAAATAATGCTGCCATGGTCCTCCTTAGAATTTCTTGAAAGAGTTTGATTCCTTAAAAAGCTCTGGCTGCCATGTCAACAAAACTGAAAAAATTTTGAAAATCTTTGAAAATCTTCTTGTCAAAAACAGTAATGCCTAGGGCTACCAAATTTGGCATGTAGCTTCATCTAATGGAACTCTACCAAGTTTCTTCAAATTATAACCAAAGGGTCAAAATTGGCTCTGCCCTGGGGGTCAAAAGTTTTACGTGAGCTCATATACGGAAAACTTTGAAAATCTTTTTGTCCAAAATCACAAAGACTATTGCTACCATGTTTGGCATGTAGCTTCATCTAATGTTGGCCTCTACCAATTTTTCAAATTATGGCCCTGGGGTCAAAATTGGCCCCACCCCAGGGGTCACAAATTTTATTTGTGCTCTTATAGTGAAAACTTTACAAATTTTCTTATTCTAAATCATAAGGCCTAGGACTACCAAATTTTGTATAAAGCTTTATCTAGTGGACCTCTACCAACATCCAAATTATAGCCCTACCCTGGCAGTCACAAATTTTACACGGGCTTACATAGTGAGACTTTAGAAATCTGCTCGCTCCTAACCATAAGACCTACCAAATTTTGCTTGTATATTTATCTAATGGACCTCTACCAAGATTGTTCAAATTATAGCAATGGGGCCTAAATTGGCACAAGTTTTATATAGACAGGTTCTTCTTGTTCCTTATCTTGACACACAACTGTAATATTTTGTGAGTGTTATCATCTAGCAGGCTTCTTCCAAAAGTGTTCAAATTAAAGCCCTGGTGTCAGACTTGGCCAAACCCCATGGATCATAAATTCAACGTCTGGCTTAGAATTTTAATGTTGGTATGTACGGTTTGCATTTATTAGCTAATGGAGTGATACAGGGCCATCGTGGCCCTCGTACTTTTAGATCTGCTGTGTTTGAAGAAAACTTCAAGTTATTGTCATAGCCCTAGTGTTGTCTGTGTCGTCTGCATCATGATGCAAGAACTTTGACCTTTTATAACATCTCTGTTATTACTAAAGATATTTACTTAAAACTTGGACAAGTTGTTAGCCATCAAAAGGGGAACTTGTATAACAGGGGTAGATAACTATCAAACTATTTTTGATACAGTTTGCCCCTTTATCGACTTACAATTTTCACTGTAAATCAAGCAATTGCAGCCAAATATTGGCACCCCCAGGCGGTGCTCTTTTTTGTCCTGTTGTGTATTTGTTTTATTTTCATGATTATGAAAGACCCTAACACTCTTTAACCCTTAATCAAATGACAAAATTTTAGACATAATTGAAAACTTAGCAATTTAAAGTTATTACTTGTGGCCTAAGTTTTGGTGTTCCCTCAGGGAAACTGAAGTTTGATTTGTCAAAATGAAAGCTTTCTATCCAATATATATGTGCCAATCTATAATATCAAGGTCACTGCAGGAGGACAATGGTCTTATGGAGGGAGGGGCACATTTGTTTTCAGGGAAAACAAATATCTAATATTAGACAGCTTTAATCCTTGACCACACAATCCCAACTTTTAAAAACCTTAAGAGAGAAGACTTTTGAAAACTTTGTGGGAAAAGGAGAATATGCTGGTAAACAGCATTTTCTCCTTTTTCTGGAATGTTTTCTACTCTGGCCATCAAAGGCAACTTCCATAATTTGAGCCACAGCTAATTTGTTGTCTGCATATGCTTTAGGTTTGGATAAGACTAAAATTGGCCATCTGGTAAAGAGTTAATCTGGTACCATACAAGTACAAATTAAACAGCCCTTAGAAAGAAAGGTTTTGAAAACATTGTATGACAAGGAAGAAATGCTGAGAAGCAGCTTTTTCTCCTTTTTCAACCATGTTTTCTACTCTTCCAAAGACAAATTTCATAGTATTTGCCATATTGAAATTATCGTTTGCATATTATCAAAACTATTTCTTAAAAATTTTTTGCCTGGTAAAGAGTTTAATTTGACTACTATATCAGACAGTGGGATAGTTTGAGAATGTAATTGAAATTTTACACAACAAATGGTTGTATAAATGGAATATCATCTGTGTCCAGAGATGCATATCAGATGAGATAGAAGGTCAAATCCAATTTACACACACAGCAAGACATGATCCGACCATGCAGAAATGCAGACTGGACTGTTGCAATGCTTCTTTTATGATATACCTTCTTGTAAATGTAAGGAAATGTAACAAAATGACCAAAAAATCAGAGAACTACATTTTATTATACATTCACATACATTATAGGGTACATGACTCACAGGGTAAAATTTTCAAGTTAGTTGTATTTGTGATTTAGATAATGCCTGTATCTTACTCAGATCATTTATAGCTATATAACAAATGTTTTTATTTTACATCGCTATTATTTCAAGAACTCCCATGTAGAAGTGATGAACTCACATGCAATGAGGGGAAATGTGTTTCGAGCTATGAGATTTGTGATGGAAAGAGGGACTGTGAGGATGGCAAAGATGAACAAATGTGTGGTGAGAAATCTTCCTTTTGTTACAAGCTTTCTTTACTTTTTCTTGGGGATTAACCCTTTACCACACCACAAAATTTTACTCTTGCCCAAATTGTAAACATTTTGCAGATGATAAAAAAGATACGGCTCACATGGTACATTTTGTGTCTAAAAGGGTAGAAACATTGTGGGAAAAGGAGAAAATGCTGGTTATCAGCATTTTTTCCTTTTTTCTCAAGGTTTTCAAAAGGCCTCTTTCTCAGCGTTGTTAAAACTCGGGATTATGTGGTAAAGGTTAACTCTATATCAAACAACAAAATTAAAGGCTGGTCAAATTTGGAATTATTTCGCCAATTTGATGTCTCACAAATAACAGGATTTGTCTTCGGATGTTGGAAAACATTGTGAGGAAAGAAAATCCTAGATACCAGCATTTTCTCAATTTCCCGTAATGTTTTCAAAAGCCATCTTTTTCACGGTTGTCAATCCTTTACCACACAATCCTGAGTTTTTAAGCCTTTGAAGAAGATGGCTTTTGAAAACATTGTGAGACAAGGTAACCAGCATTTTTTCCTTGTTCCCACAAAATTTTCCACTCTTTCAAAGACAAAATGCCATTTGGACAAAAAGTCTACATAGTTTGGGCATCTACTTTTTTGTCATGCAGTAAAGGGTTAAAAGACAGGATTGTTAGGTAAAGGGTGAAAACTATGCAGACAGGAGCTAGAATTTTGAAATGTTGTTGATTCCCATACTTATATTTTCTTTATTTACTAGAATGTCCCCCATACTGGGATTCTGATTTCTTCCATTGCGCAACATCGGGCTGTGTCAGGACCAGTCTACTGTGTGATGGCGTAGAGGATTGTGAGGATGGATCTGATGAAACATGCGGTAAGTAATAGTGTCAGTGAAATGTTAGTTGTTTTGGAATTCATCCTTTTAACCCTTTACCATGCAACTGTATTTTAGACCGGTCCAAGTTGAAAACATTTGCAGATGTACAAATCAGATTGGATATATTTCTGAAAGGTTTGAAAACATTATGGGAAAAGCAGAAAATGCTGGTTACCAGCATTTTCTCCCTTTCCTATAATATTTTTGAAAGTCTTATTTTCCAGGGTCATTAAAACTTGGGATTGTGTGATAAAGAGTTGAAGGGCATTTTTAGATTTTCTTGCTATGAATTAAGTTTTTTGATAAGTAAAATATACTTCACTGCAAAAATTCAAAAAAAGGCTGGATGGTCACTTGCAGTAAAAGGGTGAAGATTTGGTGTACAAATAACTGGCAGGTTCCTTTGAAATTGTGACTCCACCTCTAGTAATACATTTATATGACATCAAAAATGATTACATCATACTTATTTGAATACCCTATAGTTGAGTCATGAACATTATTGATCATGTGATATTCCCACAAACCTCTGAAAAAGAAGAGTGTAGACAAGATCTTTGCCTGCACAAAATATATCCATGGTCAAATATCATAGGCGTCGCCAGGATAAAAAATGTTTATTCTCACAGTGAGGTAGAAGGTGCCAGTGGGGGAGGAGGTGGGAGGGTGGTATTTATCGTAAAGTTTAGAGGAATTTCCTGGTCATCAGTCTATGGCTCATTTTGCATTTTCTTGTGAAGTTTGCAAATTTTTGGAAAAAAGGTAAGTACCGTTTTTCTGAGAAAATTATAATGAAAAAAATATTAAGATCCTTATGCTAGCACATGATAACATCCAGGGGAAGAAATTGGAAAGTGATGTTCATAATTCTGGATCGAAATGACCAGTCCCGTCTGCTAACGTCATTTCCCTAACCAAGCTTTTGGTACAGTTGAGTTGCACCCAATAAGACTTGAGAACAGAGGGTTGCTGGTTGGAATCCCCAGCTTGCACAGTTTCTTTCTGTGGATTGATGACAGTCATTGCGACAGGATTCATTCCTTTCTCACTGCTTATCATTGTTTCTATGATGCCAGTGGCTTAGGAAGAATGTCGTGCAAAGTACTGATAAAAGAAACCCCAGGAAAGCATGGATAGGTGCACTGGCCACCTAGATATTACTGAAATGATGTTGAAAATGGAGTTAATCCTTTACAACATGAAAAAATGTTAGACTCGTCCAAATTGAAAGCATTTGCAGACAACAATGTCAATGTGGCTCAAATAATATGATATTTCTTTGATAGGGTCGAAAATGCTGTGGGAAAAGGAGAAGATGCTGGTTGCCAGCATTTTCTCCTTTTCCCACAATGTTTTCAAAATGCTTTTTCCTAAGGGTCGTTAAAACTCTGGATTGTGTGGTAAAGGGTTAAACACCTTACATTCAGTGCAATCAACCTTAAGTTTCTTGATTATGTGATGAAGGGATGAAAGTCTCCTCAGCTTTATGTAAATCAAAAAGGACTCGCCTAAAAACCAATACATCAGATTCTGTCTGGTTGAAAAAAAGATTCACCCTGACAAATCAGCCTGTACTTTATAACAACATTGAACATGTAAATTTGGCCCAAGTGATGAGATTTTAAAGGGGTAGAAAACAATGTGGGGAAAAGAAAAAAAAGCTGGTGACCAGTATTTTCTCCTTATTTTGCACAATATTTTCAAAAGCCTTTAACCCCAGGGTTATTGAAACTTGGGATTGTTTGGTTATGGGTTAACCCTCCGACTGATAAGTGTGACTCAAGGACCTTTTGCGGACAGTGTAGATCAAGATCAGACTGCACAGAATGTGCAGTCTGATCTTGGATCTAAACTGTCCGATAAGGAAATTTTTCCACCCCCCAACAAAAGATCTGAAATAGGCAATTTTTGGATTTATACTATCAACTCAAAACTTTTATTTCATTTATTTAACAGGTTAACCGTTTACCAAACAGTCTCCAGCATTTTCTCCTTTCCTCACAATGTTTCCTACCTTTCCCAAGTTAAATTTTAGTTTTAGAGTAAGATTTAATTTACTGTCTGCAAATGCTTCCAATTTGCACCAGTCTGAAATTTTATTGTTTGGTAAAGAGTTAACCCTTTACCAGACGACAAAATTTTTTACTTGACCAAATTGAAAGCATTTGCAGACAACAGTTTCAATGTGGCTCAGATGGTGCATTTTTCTTTGATAGGGTAGAAACATTGTGGGGAAAGGAGAAAATGCTGGTAACCAGCACTTTCTCCTTTTCCCACAATGTTTTCAAAAGGCTTCTTTGCTAGGGTCATTAAAAGTCGAAATTGTGCGGTTGAAGGGTTAAGGGTCAATTCAGATTTCTCCTGACTTTTGTTGTCTCTTGTTTCAGAACTAAGTCTGTCATGTACATTCGAAGACACATACTTCTGTGGATACAGCTTTTATCGCTACAATTTATACGGTGAGTCCTAATTTTAACTCTTGAAGTATCTGTCATGACAATAGATGCCTTTGTGACGGGTGTAGATCAAGATCAGATGGCACAAAATGTGCAGTCTGATCTTTGATCTACATTGGCAACTTAGCTAATTCTTTACAGACAAAAGTAACAATGAAATTGCAATTATTTGGGTCATATTTTTCGACTGAAAATGTCTTTTGGGTTTATTCTGCACTCTATGGATAGTGTTCAAACAAGTTTCGCAAGCTATATGCAACTTCATGCATTTTCTAAGTTTCTTGTTTTTTTTTAACTATGATTCTGTCTTTCGAAATTTCAAACGTTTTTAACTCTTTACCTGCTGACAGAGTTCTATGACTTGAGCCATGCATTGTGAAAAGGGGGTGTAATGCATCTGCAAAAGTATCGATTCATGTCAGCCCGTGCAGGCGGACATGGGTCAAAACATATTGCTATTTGTAAATTCCATGCATGTCCAAAGACATACTATCTCGTGATCCAGTCCCTCCTTAACCCTTTTCCAAACGACAAATTTTGGACTGGTCCAAATTGAAAGAGTTTGCAGATGACAATTTTAAATTTGATGAAAATGGCAGAAAGGTCCAAAAAAGGCTAAAAAAAACACTGAGGGAAAAAGAGAAATTGCTCGTTACGAGCAGTTTCTCCTTTTCCCACAGTGTTTTCAAAAGACTTCTACTGCAGACACGTGAAAACCAGGGCTTGTTTGGGAAAGGGTTAAATTAAACAAAGTTGGTTTTATGGATCCATAACTATGTGATGACTTGCTTTGTATCATACATCACAGAGATGCATTAAGCCCTCTTTTTCCAGAGCATGGCTCACTCATTTGCATCGAAACCATTTGCAGATAACAAATAGAATTTGATACAGATGATAGGAATATGTCTTTGCAAGGGTAAAAAACATTGTATGCAAAGAGGAAAATACTGGTTAGTAGCATTTTTTCGGCAATGTTCCAGAAACCTTTTTTTTTCTTAGGGATGGGATCGATTCTTAATTTAAGTACTCAATTACTCAGTCACTCCCGCATTCAAGTACTTGAATATGTGAATGGATATGTCAACTTTTGTCCGAATCCTTTCATCTTTGAGAAGTTCATTGGCCTAGTGTTAGATTGATCAATGTACATCGACAAGCTGGGTACCAAATAAAGAGTAGGGCAATATACAACTGAAGATCAAAATGGGAATTGACTGAAACCGGTGCAAAAAAAAAGTTTGTTTATTATGTAAGTTTTTAAATAAGGACTCTATAGTCTTTACAGGTGTAGGACATTTGCCACCTGGACATTTGCCCACACGGACATTTGCCACCTAGGACATTTGCCACCCGGACATTAGCCCTCCCATACTATCTTGATAGTTATCTCATTCATTGACTGTCTCAACTCCATACCAGATGAAGCCTTATTTTTATGACATTGGGAAGAAGATCGGTGTTTTATGAGTCTGCAGTTGAAGACTTACTGAACATTGTGGGAGATGGACGAATTGCTTATAAGGAACGTTTCTCCATCATCCACAATGTTTTCTATCCTATCATTAAATTTTCTTCCATTTTTGCTCTATGTCAAATTATCATCTGCAAATTTCTTGAAATGGGCTGATGTAAATATTGTTGCCTGACAGATTAAAATAATTAAAGTGTACCTTTCAAATATGGTCATTAAAATTTTGGAGACACCATGGAAAGAGGAGCCATTACACTTTCGAGTTGCTTATTATTGTTTGTGCATTGAATTCTTTTTTCACTATGGCTGAAGTTAAAAATCTTATCGAGCAAAGGGCAAGCTGAACGGCAAATGCTAGAGACATTTTGAGAAAGTTTAAATATACATTTATTTTAATTGTAATTATTTTAAAATTTCATTTGAGATTTTATCATGCCAAACCAAACTAGTAAACATTATCAACTGATTATAAAGAAAAAATTTAATTAGTGAATATGAATTTCTAGTCTCTGTGCTACTGTACACTTGCATTCTTATATGTGATATATCACTTGACTGTCTGGGTGGTTTTTTTAATCTTTAAATTCTACTGCACACAGTAACGGTCAATATCATACTGTCAAATTATCGTTTATTTTTTTTGGGGGGGATGGGTTGGTAAAAAGTATTAAAAAGTATTTATCGTGAAAAATTATTTACTTAAAACCACAAAAGGTGGATGGGCAAATGTCTGGGTTGCTACTATTGTGGGTGAGTTTTTGTCCAGGTGGCTTTCGTCCAGGTGGCAAATGTCCAAGTGGGCAAATATCCAGGTGGGCAATTGTCCGTACCCCAGTCTTTACACACAGTGTCACCTAGCATCAAATTCAAGGTTAACATTTAGCTTCTGGAATGATGCATTCCAACTGATTGATATATCTAAGCTTTGATTGTCTGTTAATTAGATGTCGTATTAACAAGTCAATACCATGTAAACCTCACAAAGTTAACCTTAAATTGATATGTGTAAACAGAATGACAGGTGTTGGTGTGAAAAACGTTGGTTTTATAAGCTCTACTGGCTGTAAGCCAGCAGAGCATTTTTCATGACATGGTTTCCTTTGTCCTTCTGTCCATCCGTCCATTAGTCTTTAATGTTTACGTGATAAAGTCTTTATATTTGAGGTCAGATTTTCATGAAACTTGCACAGTTTGTTTATCTCATCAAAAGCTTGATCCCTATTGATTTAAAAAAAAAATCTGAAAATCAGTGTGGGAAAAGTAGCCATTTGAAGTTTAAAATTTCCATTTCTTGTTTGCACAATGAAGTCTGCATTTGTGGTCAGATTTTCGTGAAACTTGCACAGTTTGTTTATCTCATCAATAGCTTGAACCCTAATGATTTTGAAAAAAAATCTGACAGTCATTATGGGAAAAGTAGCCATTTAAAGTTTAAAATTTCCTTTTCTTTTTTAGCTGATTTAGTCTGCATTTGTGGTCAGATTTTCATGAAACTTGCACAGTTTGTTTATCTCATCAATAGCTTAAACCTTGTTAATTTTGCTAAAAACCTGACTATCAGTATGGGAAAAGTAGCCAATTAAAGTTCAAATTTACATTTCTTGCTTATGTGATAAGGTCAGCATTTGTAATTTTCATGAAACTTGCACAGTTACTTTGTGTCATCAAGAGCTTGAACCCTATTGATTTTGAAAAAAAATTCAACAGTATTCAATAGGAAAGTAGCCCTTTGAATATGAAAGTTTACATTTCTTGTTTATGCGATAACATTGACATTTGTTGTCGAACTTTTATGAAACTTGCACAGTTGCTTGATATTTTCAATAACTTGAAACCTATTGATTTTGAAAATCATTCCACAATCAGTATGGGTAAAGGAGCCATGTAAAGTCAAAAATTTACATTTCATGTTTATGCAGTTAAGTCAGCATTTGTGGTCAAATTTTTATGAAACTCGCACAGTTGCTTTATATTATCAATAGCATGAACCGTATTGATTTTGAAAAACATTCGAAAATCAGTATTGGAAAAGGAGCTATTTAAAGTTGAAAATTTACATTTCTTGTTTACGCAATTGAGTCCGCATTTTTGATCCAGTTCTTTTGAAACTTGCAAAGCTCATTTGTATCATCAAAGGATTGAAATCTATTAAAAATTAAAGGAAATTGAGCAATCTGTTCAGGCGAAGCAGCTATTTGATGACTTAGTATTGTATTCTCGACAAAGTTCACATTATTTGTCACATTTCTTTGAGACTTGCAGGGATTGTTTAATGTACAATGAGTACTGAAACCCTATCAAATATGGCTGGATTCCAAACAGTTAGTTTAAGAAATTGTACTTCAGTTTTTTTTCTGTATTTGTTCGATTCACCATGTCTACTTGTGCTGTCTTAGTGGGTTCAAGCCCGGTTGCAACAACGTTGCCCCTTTTTTTGTTTTTTTCCTTTTTGTATCATGAATTCATTATGACTGTTTGCTAAAAATGAAAAGGCAAAATCACTACCAGTAGAGCAATTCAGGCCCTCAAGGGCCTCTAGTTTGACACCAGATTGCTAACTGAAGGCATTAATTAACTATCAGTTATGGCAGATTGAGGGGGTGTTAGATGGTAAGGTGTTATACTTATGTACATGTAATTGACCATTCACATTCACCTTATCTTTATCGATCTCAAAGAATTAAATGTAAAACTTTTTGGGATCAGGGAAAGCTGGAATTATCCAAAAACAAACAGAACACTCTTATTTTAATTATGTTCATGAGTACTTAGTTACCGACATTGCTAATCAGTAATCGGATGTTTGATCAAGCAATGGATTACCCGGATACTTGTTCGCATCCCTACTTTTTTACTTTTTAGCTCTACTGGCTGTAAGCCAGCAGACCTTATGTCATGGTGTGGTTTCCGTTGTCCGTCCGTGTGTCCATCCGTTTTTCTTGTTTACGCTATAAAGTCTGCATTTGTGGTTGGATTTTTGTGAAACTTGCAGAATTTGTTTATCACATCAAATCTTGAACCCTATTGATTTTGAGAAAAAAAAATGACTATCTGTGTGTGAAAAATAGCCATTTAAAGTTCAAAATTTCAATTTCTTCTTAACACAATAAAGTCTGCATTTGTGGTTTGATTTTCATGAAACTTGCACAGTTTGTTTATCTCATCAATTGCTTGAATCTGATTGATTTTGAAAAAAATCTGACTATCAGTGTTGGAAAAGTAGCAATTTAAAGCTCAAAATTTCAATTTCTTGTTTACTTGAAAAAGTCTGCATTTGTAGTCGGATTTTGTGAAACTTACACAGTTTGTTTATCTCATCAATAGCTTGAACCCTATCGATTTTGAAAAAAATCAGACAATCAGTATTAGAAAAGGAGCCATTTAAAGTTCAAAATTTCAATTTCTTGTTTACGCAATAAAGTCTACATTTGTGGTAAGATCTTTGTGAAACTTGCACAGTTTGTTTATCTCGTGCTTGAACCCTATTGATTTTGAAAAAAATCATTCAATCAGTATGGGAAAAGTAGCCATTTAAATTTGAAAAAATTTACAATTCTAGTTTATGCGATAAACTTTGATCATCAAATCAATCAAAATGCTAATCAATACACATGTTTCTATGCGTGAGGTATGTTGTCATACCATATTTGGAACTGTATTTACAGTGTGTAGATACAGATTTTTTTTTCTGTTAGGTGTTTTATTTTATCCGCGTGCAACGCATGTATTTGAGCCGGAAAATTTTCAGGTCAGTAATAAAGGCCCAGGGTTCGTATTCACCAACCATTCTTGAGAACGTTCTTTGTCTTGTTCTCCAGAATTTTCTACATTTGAAAGTAACACAACTCCTGATTGGCTAAACCATTTGGTTTAGCCAATCAGGAGTTGTGTTACTTTCAAATGCAGAAAATCTTGGAGAGTAAGACAAAGAATATTCTTAAGAATGGTTAGTGAATATGGACCCAGATTGTTCAGTACATCCAAGATGCAAGTCAAGAGGAGAAATTTACAGGGAAATTTACAGGGAAAAGTACATACTTTTCTTTTTTTATTCTTTTCAGGTGGCATGATTACATCAGATTATAACACTGGGTACCTTGCATACCTAGAATCTGCAATGGTATCCATAGAAACTGAAAGTTGTTACACTGTGACAGCTGAAATTCGCCCTATGTACTACACAAACCAAAGCAGCATTAGATTTATTGCTAACACATCTAATAGTCTCAGTGTCCTGGGCTATGCCAACATACCTGAGGATCAACTTTATGGCTTTTATACTGTCCTTAACGACATAAGTGTTACTCTACCAGTTGGTGAATACAGTGTGATTTTCGAGAGTCAAGGAATGCATGTTACAGTGGCTAATGTTTCACTTGTTAATGGAACTTGTATGGGTGAGTTTTTGATTGACAAAGTGTTAGATGAGTGTCACTCTGCATAAAAGGGCTTTAATTCTTTACCAACTACTCCACAGTCAATGCATTTACAAATGAAGAATTAAAATGTTGCTCAAATTATGGGATTTATCTTGGAAAGGGTAAAAACATGGTGGGAAAAGGAGAAATTGTGGTTACCAGCATTTTCTTCTTTTCCCACAATGTTTTCAGAAACGCTTTTTCATAAGGGTCATTAAAACACAGGATTGTGTGGTAAAGATTTAATGCACCTTTGTAATGTATTATACCAAGGAAGGCATTGCACAATAAATTCCATTTTGTCTTTGTAACAAACTGAATCATTGAGTAGAATCCTTCTCTAACAAAGCAGAAAATTTACCAGCAGTAAAACATTTTGATCAAGGTCAGCCTGCACAGGTCGAGCAGGCTGATTTGGGTCGATAGATTTTTGTGGATTCATTTAACTACCTTTCCATATGAGCATGACTGGATTGTTTAATAAACACCTCCAACCCTACCTGCTCACTCGAAAATGAAGTCGGTCACACTAAAATACACCACAGCAGTAATTTACACCACAGTTACGCTGCAGGAGAAAATGATATGCCACAGCACATTTATAACTTCAATTACATATTTCTTATATTTAAATATCTTAATCAAGGTGTAATGGATAATATATTGAAGTATAGCTGAAAAAATTGTGTATTTTGGTAGAAATTTGACCTTGATAGACAGCCATATTGTGTGTCACAATCTCAATGATGCCATGAGCATGGGTGTATTTCTAAACATTAATCCTTTTTTATTCACCGTTTGTTTTCGATATATTCAAAGAGATGTATTTTATCAGATGTCTGCAAATGCTTCTAATTTTGACCAGTCTAAAATTTTGTCACATATTGAAATATAAAATGAAGTTTGCAATCAACTACGAAGTACCCAACATTCTTTAGAGTTATCTCCCTTCACTATTAGCCTACAGATCGTATAAAAAAATACTAGGGCCGATATGGTTTACAATGTCATGATATAATGCTAAACATAGTTAAATATTCTGAGAATTGAAAAATAAATTTATTGAAAGCTGTACAAACACTCGTCTTTAACAGATTGGTGTTTTCTACACCATGCTGTCATTGAATCACGACTCATGTACAACCCAGAATTACGGCTATCTTTCAAGATCAGATTTCTACCAAAGTAAATAAAATTTCTCAGCTATACATATAGATGTAATTGATAACACCTGAAATAAGATATCTAGATATAAAAGTTACGTATTAGAAGTTATAAATATGCTGTGGTGTGTCATTTTCTCCTATGGCATACCTATGGCGTAAATTAATGGGGCATGTTTTAGTGTGACCCAGTGGAGTTGGATAGGAGAGGATACTGGCCATATACCATTTCTAACCTCAAAAATATGACTCAAGATTCCACAAAACTCTCTCCTTGTCTGTCATACTGATATGCAGATTATTCAATCCTTTACCAGACAACAAAATTTGGGACTCATCTGAATTGAAAGCCTTAACTCTGCAGTAAAGGATTAACTGACTATGAATTAAATATGGTTCAGATAATGGGAATAGAACTTCACAAGCAAACACAAATTTTGATCTGGCTGTTTTCACAGAAAATGTTTAGGTATTTTGATGACCCTGTAATTTTCAGTGTGTCTGTGTTGTGGTCGTGCAAAAAACTTAGACATATTTTCATATTTCTGTTATAGCTTTTTCATCATAAACTTATTTTTGACACAATTATACCCCTTTTTCGATTGATGTTTTTCTGTGAAAAAGCACCTGAAGTCGTGCACATGTGCTCTTGTTAAGCTTACTGTAAATCTCCACACTGTTTCAGACCCAACAGCAACTGCGCTGCCAACCAGTAATATGCCAAATGTTAGTACAACCACCCTAGCCCCATCCACAGACAGTACAACCAATCAAACTAGCATCATGGAGTCATTACCAGGTAAAAATCATGAAAAATTTAACTCTTTACCACACAATCCCGACTTTTAACGACCCTGAGAAAGAAGCCTTTTGAAAACATTGTGGGAAAAGGAGAAAATACTGATAACCAGCATTTTCTCCTTTTCCCACAATGTTTTCTACACTTCCCAAAACAAATTTCAGTTTTTGAGCCATGTTTATTTTGTTGTCTGCAAATGCTTTCAATTTGGACAAGTCTAGAATATTGTCATTTGGTAAAGATTTAATCTCATGATTAAGCCATGCTCTGGGAGAAGGGGGTTTATTGCATCTCATTGATGCATTGTACCAAGCAAGTCATCCCATAAACATGGATCCATAAAATCCATTTTGTCAAACAACCAACTGAATCATGAGTTAAAATGGTCTTTGGACATGCAGAAAATTTACAAACAGCATACATTTTTGGCCAGTGTCAGCCTGCATGGACTGCACAGGCATATGTCATTACTGAGGAAGTTTACTTCAAACTTTTACTGCTTGTTAACTATCAAGAAGAGAACCCGTACAACAGGGACAGATAAACATTGAAATATTTTTGACACAGTTATGCTCCTTTTTTGACTTTACATAGAATTTTCATTGGAAATCAATCTGCTTCTATAAGGAACTGCTGCACATGCGGTTGGTGCTCTTGTTATCATCTACTTCTTACCAACTTCCTTTCCAGTGGTGATTGGGACGTCTCCAGTGTATGGGCGCTATGGAGAAGATGTTAATTTAACTTGTACTGTGACAGGGATTGGGGATCATGAGGTGAGGTTTTAATCCTTACCAACACATGCCATATTTAACCCTTTACCACACAATCCTGACTTTTAACAACTGTGAGAAAGAAGACTATTGAAATGAATGTGGGAAAAGGAGAGAGTGCTGGTAACCGTCATTTTCTCCTTTTCCCAAAATGATTTCTGACCTTTCGTAGAAAAATCCAACAAGTTGAGCACCATTTAATTTGTCGTCTGCAAATGCTTTTAATTTGGACGAGTCTAAAATTTTGTTGATTGGTAAAAAGTTAACCCTTTCCAAGACAACAAATTATTCACTCTTCCATATTAAAAGTATAATTGCAGACAAAAAAGTCAAAATTGGTAAAAAAGAATTGTAGTTCTTTGATAAGATAGAAAACATTGTGGAAAAAGGAGAAAATGCTGTTTACTAGCATTTTCTCCTTTTTCCACAATGTTTTCAAAAGCCTTCATCTTCAGGGTTGTTAAAACTTGGGCTTGTGTTGTAAAGGGTTAATGCTTTACAACACAATCCCAACTTTTAACGACCTCAAGGAAGAAGGCTTTTGAAAACATTGTTGGAAAAAGGAGAAAATGCTAGTAACCAGCATTTTCTCCTTTTCTGACAATGTGTTCGACTCTATCAAAAAGAGAAATCATCATGTCAGCAACACTTAATTTTACCCCCGCAAACGAAGTTTGTGGGGGGTATACTGGAATCAGCCTGTTGGTCGGTCGGTCATGCGGTCGGTCTGTCCGCAAAATCTTGTCCGGACAACTCCTCCTACAGTTTCAATCCAATTTCCTTGCTACTTGGCAGAAGTGTTCAATAGGAGCTGTAGATGTGCAAGACACACATTTTGTAAAAATTCCATCAAGAATTAATGAGTTATTGCCCCTGATTTGACTTAAAAATGCTTGTCCGGACAACTCCTCCTACAGTTTCTGTCTGATTCACTTTAAACTTGGCAGAAGTGTTCATTAGGAGCTGTAGATGTGCAAGACACACATTTTGTAAAAATTCCATCAAGAATTACTGAGTTATTGCCCCTGATTTGACTTAAAAATGCTTGTCTGGACGCCTCCTCGTACAGTTTCTGTCTGATTCACTTTAAACTTGGCATAAGTGTTCATCAGGAGTTGTAGATGTGCAAGACGCAACTTTCGTGAAAATTCTATGAAGAATTAATGAATTATTGCCCCTGATTCACATTTAAAATGCTTGTCCGGACAACTCCTCCTACAATTTCAGTCCGATTCGCTTTATACTTGGCAGAAGTGTCCATTTGGAGTTGTAGATGTGCAAGACACAAATTTTGTGAAAATTCTATCAAGAATTACTGAGTTATTGCCCCTGATTTGACTTAAAAATGCTTGTCCGGACAACTCCTACAGTTTCTGTCTGATTCACTTTAAACTTGGCAGAAGTGTTCATTAGGAGCTGTAGATGTGCAAGACACACATTTTGTAAAAATTCCATCAAGAATTAATGAGTTATTGCCCCTGATTTGACTTAAAAATGCTTGTCCGGACAACTCCTCCTACAGTTTCTGTCTGATTCACTTTAAACTTGGCAGAAGTGTTCATTAGGAGCTGTAGATGTGCAAGACACACATTTTGTAAAAATTCCATCAAGAATTACTGAGTTATTGCCCCTGATTTGACTTAAAAATGCTTGTCCGGACAACTCCTCCTACAGTTTCTGTCTGATTCACTTTAAACTTGGCAAAAGTGTTCATTAGGAGTTGTAGATGTGCAAGACACAACTTTCGTGAAAATTCTATGAAGAATTAACGAGTTACTGCCCCTGATTCACATTTAAAATGCTTGTCCGGACAACTCCTCCTACAATTTCAGTCCGATTCGCATTATACTTGGCAGAAGTGTCCATTTGGAGTTGTAGATGTGCAAGACATACATTTTGTAAAAATTCCATCAAGAATTACTGAGTTATTGCCCCTGATTTGACTTAAAAATGCTTGTCCGGACAACTCCTACAGTTTCTGTCTGATTCACTTTAAGGAGGTCTTTTCTGTCGTATGTATAATTGGCCAACATTATGCGAAAAGGCACCTTTGGACATTTGCAACAAGCGTGGATCCAGACCATCCGCTGTGTCTCAGACATATTGTCAGATCATGGTCTACACTTTTTTACACTCATTTAGTTTTGTGTCCGATTAAATTGATACTTTGCATAAATATTCACCAGGAGCAGTAGAGGTTCAAGATGCATTTTTCTCAAATGTTTGCCAAATTAATTACCCCTGAATTTACTCAAAACTTCTTGTCCAGAGAACTATTCCTTCAGTTTAAGTCTTATTCACTTGATATTTGTCATGATATTCACCAGGAGCAGTAGATGATCAAAACACAAATTTCATGAGTGTTGACCTAATGAATATGGAGTTATTGCTCCTAAATTGACATTGCAGAGTTATTGCCCCTGTGACATGAAATATAGGGGCGGGGGTATTTGTCACCTTTAGTGATAGTTATTCTAGTTTGTTGTCTGCAAATGCTAAAATTCAATTTGGACTGTTCCTAAATTTCATTGTGTGGTACAGTTAAACTATCCAGATGAAGAAGGCTTTAACCCTTTACCAGACAACAAAATTTTAGCCTTTTCCAAATTGAAAGCATTTGCAGACGACAATTTCTGTGTGGCTCAAATGGTGCAATTTTTATTTGATAGGACAGAAAACATTGTGGGAAAAGGTGGTTACCAGCATTTTCTCCTTTTCCCACAATGTTTTCAAAAGGCCTCTTTCCCAGGGGCGTTAAAAGGCGTCATTGTGTGGTAAAGGGTTAACCCCTAGGCTGCTAAGTGTGACTGGAAACTGTGTTGATCAAGATCAGACTGCAGTCTGCTTTTGAATCTACAGTGCACGATGCTGAGATATTTTTCCCCACAAACTAACCTTGAAAAAACAGCATTCAGATTTTTACTATTGCCTGGAAACTTTTGTTTAACCCTTTAACCTCACAGCAAAACTTTGGACTCATCCATATTGAAAGAAATTACAGACAACAATTAAAATGGTTTTTTAAATAATAGTATTTGACCTTGAATAGGTATAAAACATTGTGGGAAAAAAAGAAAATGCTGGTTACCAGCATTTTCTCCTTTTTCCGCAATATTTTCAAAAGGCCTTTTCCAAAGGGTCGTTAAAAATCAGGATTGTGTGGTAAAGGGTTAACTTACTTAGCAGGATAAAGGGTATGAAGAAATGCATTTTCCCTTATTCCCCAAATATTTTCTACCCTTTTAAAGACAAATCCAATTACGCACATGACCTCGTGGTATGGTAAAGGGTTAAACCTTTACCACACAATTCTGAGGTTTAATGACCCTAAAAAAGAAAGCTTTTCAAAACACTGTAGGAAAAGGAGAAATGCTGGTAACCAGCATTTTCTCCTTCTTCCACAATGTTTTCTACTCTTTCAGAGCCAAATCTCTTAATTGCAGTGATATTTAAATTGTCATCTGAAAATGCTTTTAATTTGGACAGCTCTAAATATTTATACCCCCGCAAAACGAATGTTTTCGGGGGTATACTGGGATCAGCCTGTCTGTCCGTCCGTCCGTCTGTGTGTCCGTCTGTGTACAAAATACTAGCAATTTTGTGTCGCGAACTCCTCCTAGAGTTTTCCTTCAATTGCATTGAAACTTTGCGCATATATTGATCATATATTGAAGATTTGCAAGACGTAATTTTCAAGTGTCAACTTCCCCTGGTTGAGGAATTATCTCCCCTTGAACTTGACACTTTTTTTCTGTCAAAGTGCTGGCGGGGGTATTAAGAAGGCTTTTTAAAACATTGTTTGAAAAGGAGAAAATGGTGGTAACCATGTCTAGGAAAGACAAGTTTTATGTTTAGTAACATTTATTTTGTCATGTGCAGATACTTTCAATTTTGACAAGGCTAAAATGTTGTCGTGCGATAAAAAGTTTTATCTGTCAACTAAGAGGATATCCATGCAATAACACCCTATGCGATATTTATTTTTGATATAACATGGATATTTATAGATTTTTGATATACCACTGATATTTATAGAACAGTGTCTTCCAGTGACTCTGCCTCCATGTACCATTCATGGATGAAATGCATTACAAATATGGTAACAGCATGCGCTCTTCCTTCCGATGATTTGCCTTTGTAATTCCTGCCTGTGATGTCATTTCAATGCCTGTTTACTGCGTTTTAACATATGAAATAATCAAAAGCAATCTCAACTGCAATTTAATTACTACCATAAAGCACTTCATGTGGGTAATGTCATTTTGAAATGGGAGTTCCAATAGAAATGAACTGTCAACTTGTATTTGTCAACCAAATTTTTCACATCTTTTTCACGATGAGTACATATCAGACGTAAAAGATAAATAGAATACATACATAGTGTTGTTGTATATCAAAAATATCCAACTTTGTTGAGAGAATTGATCATTGTCTTGCAAAGGCTTGACAATTATCAGTTCTCCCAACCTTGTTAGATATTTTTGATATACAACAACACCAAGTACGTATTCTCTATATATAGCATTCTGTGTCTTGGTCAAACACAGCAGTCAGAGGACATTCAGAAAGATCCTAATCTTTAGTAGTGGTCATTGCCTCTTTAACACTTTATCAAATGCTGAATATTTGGACTATTCCACATTGAGATAATATGAAGATTACTTATTAATTCTTAACCACATGACTAAAATGTCAAAATTGAAAGCATTCTGTCATCGTGGTGATGAGGTGATGGAAGACACACACACATAATTAGGGCCAAGTTATATAGAGGATAATTGTCTGTTTCGGTGTATAATCAAAATTTATTTCATCGAGTGAAAAGCGAAGGCTATATTTTCAGGAGTGGTGAAACCACAAGTGAAAATAAGGCCTTTGCTTTTCATGAGATGAAAGAAATTTCGATCATACACTGAAATAAACAATTATCCTATTTCTTTATGCTCTTCACTTTAACCCTTTACCTAACAACCAAATTTTAGACCAGTCCAAATTGAAAGCATTAGCAGACGACAAAACAAATGTTACTCAAAAATTGAAATTTGTTTTGGGAAGAGTAGAAAACATTGTGGGAAAAGGGAAAAGGGGACTTTTAATGACCCTGAAGAAAAAGCCTTTTGAAAACATTGTGGGAAAAGGAGAAAATGCTGGTAGCCAGCATTTTCTCCATTTCCCACAATGTTTTCTACCCATCCCAGGAAAAATGTCCGTTTTTGAGTCATTTATTTTGTCGTATGCAAATGCTTTCAATTTTGACCAGTCTAAAATATTGTTCTTTGGTGAAGAGTTAAGAGGTAGAAAATCTTGGAGAATAAGACAAAGAATGTTCTAAAGAATGGTTGGTGAATACGGACCGAGATTGGCAATGTTTTTCAGGCTACAATTTAAATGTGACTCAAAAAATGGGCTTTGTCTTTGGAGGGATGGAAAATATGATGGGAAAATAAGAGAATGCCGGTTGCCAGCATTTCTTCATTTTCAAACAATGTTTTTAAAAGCCCTTTTCTTGAGGTCATTAACCCTTTACCAGAGTCCTGTATGGCTCAGTTTTAAAGTGTAGGACTTACAACCTGGAGGTCCTGGGTTCAAGCCTTACTAGCTCCACTGGATTTTTCGTGAGAGTGTCTTTCGTCAAGACACTTCAGAGCCCTAGCCTAGTACTGGTGAAACCCATGAAATACATATGTGAGCTGTCACCCAGATTTGACTGAAATAATGTTGAAAGCAGCATAAAACACCATTCAGTCAATCAATCAATTAACCCCTCACCAAACATCAAAATTTTGGACTTTACTAGATTCAAGGCAATTGCAGACTACAAAATAAATGTGGCCTAAATGGTGGAAATTAATTTTGAAAGAGTAGAAAACACTGGGGGAAAAGAAGAAATTGTTTGTTACCAGCATTTTCCACTTTTCCCGAATTGTTTTAAGAAGCCTTCATTTTCAGGGTTTGTAAAACTAGGATTGTGTGGTAAATGGTTAAAACAAAGGATTGCTTAGTAAAGGGTTTATTATTTAGTTATTAGGGGCAAAATTTTATGAAAATATTACTTACTTACCAGAACTTGCACCTTTTCCCACAATGTTTCTAAGCAGCTCAAGAAAGTTTTTTTTTATCTGTATCCAACTGCTGTTTCTCTGTTGTGCCATGTGTATTACTATGAGGCATAGGCTGAGATTCTATGGTAATGACTTTAATTCTTGTAGATTGTGGCCCATTGGTATATGAAGACTAGCTCGTATGGGTACATAATGGAAACAATGATTTCCAGAAATGCTGACATCATGTTGGAAGATATGGGACAGACCAAGTATTCCGTGAGCTTATACGAAACGGAAGATGATATTGTATATACTCTCAGTGTCCGAGTTGGCCCTAGTGACGGGTACCATATTTTCATGTGTAAGGTGGATGTAATTGGACAACCTCATTATGATCAATTTGATGCAGACGTCTATTTCTCTGTCCCAGGTATAAAAATGTTTCGTATGTTTTTAGCTCACCTGAGCACAAAGTGCTCAAGATAAACTTTTGTGATTGTGATGTGTCTGTTGTATGTCGTGTGTTGTCCAGGCATCAACAAATACCTTGTATGTACTCTAGAGGCCACATTTTCAGTCCAATCCTCATGAAACTTAGTCAAAAGATGTGTCTTGATGAATTCTCTGACAAGTTTGAAAGTTGGTTGTGCTGGATCAAAAACCAGATCACCAGGTCAAATCTTAGGAAAACTGTGTATGCACTCTAGAGACCAAATTCTCAGCCCGATATGAAACTTGGTCAGAATATTTGTCATGATACTATCTAGACATGTTTGAAATTGGGTCACTTAGGGTCAAAAACTAGGTCATTTGGACAAATCTTAGAAAAACCTTGTGTGCACCCTAAAGGCCACATTTTCAGTCTGACACTCATGAAAATTTGTCAGAATGTTTGTCTTGATAGTGTCTCGGACACATTTCAAATTGGATCACATTGGGTAAAAAGTAGGTCATTGGGAGAAATGTTATGAAAACCTTGTGTGCACTCCAGACGCCACATTTACAGTCTGATAGTCACAAAAGTTGGTAAGAATGTCTGTTTTGACATAATCTCCAACAAGTTCAAAATATGGTCATGTCAGGTCAAAAAGCAGGTCACAGGGACAGATGTTAGAAAAACCTTGGATGCACTCTAGAGGCCACATTTTCAGTCTGATACTCATGAAACTGGATTAGAATGTTTGTCTTGATGACATTTAAGACATGATCAAAATTAGATCACATCAGGTCATGAAGTAGGTCACTGGCTTGAATCTTAGAAAACCCTTGTGTGCATTCTAGAGACCATTTTTTTGTTCTGATACCCATGAAACTTGGTCAGAATGTTGAGCTTGTTTATATCCGGTACAAGTTTGAAACTGGGCCATGTTTAGTCAAAAGTTAGGTCATTTGGACCAATCATAGAAGGACCTTATGTGCATTGTAGAGGCCACATTTTCAGCCCAATACTCATGAAACATAGTCAGAATGTTTGTCTTGATGATATCTCAAACATGTTTGAAATGTTGAGCTTGTTGATGATACCTAGTACAAGTTTGAAATTGGGTCATGTCAGGTCCAAAAGTAGGTCACAGGGACAAATCTTAGAAATACCTTGTGCAATCTAGAGGCCACATATTCAGTCAGTTACTTGTGAAAATTGGTCAGAATGTTTGCCTTGATAAATTCTGGGACAAGTTCAGAATTTGGTCACATCAAGTAAAAAATTAGGTCAACAAATTTTAGAAAAACCTGGAGTGTACCCTTGAGGCCACATTTTCAGTCTGATACTCATGAGACTTGGTCAGAATCCTTTTCTTGATGATGTCTTGGACAAGCTTGAAATTGGGTCATGTCAGTCAGTAACTAGGTCATGGGGACAAATCATAGAAAAACCTTGTGTTCACTCAAGAGACCACATTTTTTGTCCAATACTCATGAAATTTGGTTAGAATATTTGTCTTGATTTCAGACAACTTTGAACTTGGGTTACATTAAATGTGTCAAAGAGTAGGTCACTGGGTTAAATCTTAGAAAAACCTTGTGTGCATTCTAGAGGCCACATTTTTAGTCTGATACTCATGAAACTTGGTGACATTTTGTATTCTGTTTATATCTAGTACAAGCTCAAAATTGTGGCACATCAGGTCAAAAAGTAGGTCAATGGTCAAAAGTTTACTAAGATCCATAATTATGTTTACTTCATCTCAACCAGGCTGTGTTCAACTTTATCAATCTTAGATAACTTTACTCAGTTTAGCTCTTTAGGGCCAATGGCCCTCTTGTTTTATTTTGTTTGTTTTTTTCTGTCTCTGGTATAGAGATTTGTGATCATATTAGCAGCATTAGGCAAGAATGTATGGAATAGAGGTTTGAAGTACTGGAATACAATCCCACACAATCAATGTGTATTGCTGGTCATGTGGTATACTCACACACCTGTGGGAAACTTTGTTGCAATATCTAGTAATACATTTGAAAGAGGCTATGTGTATCATTAACTCTTTACCAAACGACAAAATTTCAGACCAGTTCAAAATGAAGGCATTTGCAGACGACAAAATAAATGTGACCCAAAAATTGAAATATGTTTTGGGAAGGATAGTAGGAAAAGGAGAAAATGCTGGTTACCAGCATTTTCTCCTTTTCCCACAGTGTTTTCAAAAGGCCTCTTTCTCAGGGTTGTTAAAACTCAGGATTGTGTGGTAAAGAGTTAAGCTGGAACAATAGCTGCTAAAAGTAAACAAAAGAGATGTTAAAATGCATTTAAATGTAAATTATACCATTTAACCCTTTCCCAAATGACAAATTTTGGACTGGTCCAAATTGAAAGAGTTTGCAGATGACAATTTTGAATTTGATGAAAATGGCAGGAAGTTCTAAAAGGGTAGAAAACACTGTGGGAAAAGGAGAAATTGCTCGTTACGAGCAATTTCTCCTTTGCCCACAGTGTTTTCAAAAGACTTGTTCTGCAGACACATGAAAACCAGGGCTTGTTTGGGAAGGGGTTACAGGTATGGAAATCATTTTGGAGATTACAACAATCTTTTATGGTATGGTTGGTCCAAGTGTTAGTCGCTGGCAGAGAAATTAATTTCAAAAGAAGGTTAAAGGTTGCCATGTCACTCTACCTTTTGTTTACTTTTTGTCTGATATTAAGATGAATTTTTCTACCAGCGACTAACACTCGATAACAGATTGTCAGCAACTAATACAATAACTGTTTACCAGCATCTTCTCCGTTTCCCACACTGTTTTCAAAAGGCTTCTGTTCCTGGGACATTTAAAGTCAGGATTGTGTGGTAAAGGTTTAACATACTTAGCAGGTTAAGGGTTAATGTTAGTGTAAGTCTGTTGCATTCTGCATCACAAGCATTTCTGCAGCTCCACATAAACCCCCTTGTGTTCAGTGTGATATGCCCATTACCAATTTTGATATCACAATTGTGTGATATCATTTTTGACATGATTTTGTACGTATTTCATAGAAGTGAATGTTTTTATACCCCCCCACCTATGTAGTAGAGAGGGTGGTATACTGGTTTCACCATGTCTGCCTGTCTGTCTGTCCATCCATCCCATCAGTTTGTCCATCTGTCTGTCCGTTCATACATCAATCCATCCATGTCTTTGTTTTCATGCTCTAACTCAAAAGCCATTTGACCAAGGACCCTGAAACTTTATACAAGTGTTCCTCATGACCCAAGGAGGTGCCCTATTGTTTTTGGGTCACATGGGTCAAAGATCAAGTTCATAGGTGAACTTTGTTTTTTTTTATTGTGCTGCTTCTGTGACAAGGTGCCAGTGGGGGGCATGTGTGACGTTTTGCGACAGTTCTAGTTTTTATGGACATTACCGCAGGAGCATCTATAGATGGTTTTGCATCTTCTGATCTATAGTTTGTGAAATATCGTTACGTGGTAAAAGAATCTGATATTTGTTGGCTTTTGTGATAAAACTTGTCAAGAAAATTGTTACTAAGCTCGCCAAAGGCTGGCTTAATAACATTTTCCTAGACTCATATAATAAAATGTTATCTCAAATGCCAACTCATGTCAGATTCTATTTGTTTTATTTCAGTTCCAGAAGGAGATAACAGCTGTGTACCCAATCCATTCTATGCTTGTCATGAAGCTGGATATTCTAACTACAAGTTGCCATCGGTAACTGGATTGACTAATCACAGCCAAGTACATAACAAACTGCTGAACATATTGTATAGTTACCCCACCATGCCTTCTGATACATGTCAGTCCTTGTTGAGGGATCTGAGCTGTGGGCTTCATGCCCCAAGCTGTAATAGTGATGGCCAAACTGTGCCATTGTGCAGGGAGAGCTGTGAAGGTAGGGGTTTTATGTTAATTGAAGCAATTGCTTGTATAATTATGTTATATTTTAGTCATTGAGTACATCTATATTTTGGGGCCAGTAGAATTCCAAGCACAACTAAATGCTATATCAAACAACCCTGTGTTTTAACTCTTTACCAAACTACAAAATTTTGGGCTTGCCCACATTCAAAGCCTTTGAAGACGACAAAGTTAAGGTGGCTGAAGTGGAGTGCTTTGTCTTTTAAAGGGCTGAATACATTGTAGGAAAAGGAGAAAATGCCGGTTACCAAATGTTTTCAAAAGCCTCTTTTCCTCGGGGTCGTTAAAAGTCATAACAATGTTTGTTTTGCATCCTTGACATTCACGGAGTATGGGATAACTTTATGTTAACTATTTAATTAAGTCAAAATTAAGAAGTACATTTTCCTCAAAAAAACATAAAATTTTAATTGCTTTTGCTCTGACATCAATTTGACTTGCGTGAAAAATTTTGACGTCATACGATGAGCCATTACTGAGATATAGGACATAATACAAGTGGCAAATTTTGATGGGCTGAAATCATGACGTCAAGTGAAAACACAAGAGCAACAGATAATGATGAAAATGTGTGTCGCCTCAAGGGAAAATGCTGTCGGGGACGATGATGGAGAAAGCAAATATTGGTCCCTTCTTGTTCTGTGCACTTTTATACAAGTGGCATAAGCTATTTCGGGATGGACAGACCTCTGTGGAAGATGTCAGACCAGCTGGGGATTATGCGCTTTGAGGCTTTGGGTGTGTCCCTTGTAATTACCACAGTATTGAAACAGTTATATCAACTGTTTTGAAAATTACTACATAAAATGCTAAGACCCTTCTCTGTGTATCGTTAAATCTTGTCACTAATCGCAAAATCTTTTAGCTAGTTATAATTGTTGTCTACATATTTTTTGAAAATCCCTCATAGGATAGAAAATATTCTGTGCAAAAAGAAAATGCTGGCTCCTGGCATTTTCTCTTTTGCCCATGATGGTTTCAGAAGCCTTTTTCCTAGGAATTGTGAGAACATGGGATTGATCTTGGGTCTCATCTTGAATCCTTGATCTCCACTCTACACAAATGGCAGTTTGATCCTGATATACTTTGTCAAAGAGACAAACGTTAGCACGGTAAGATCTAAAATGGATTTTGTCTTACGATTTCATTGCAGACATAGCAAGTGTATGTGTTCATGCTATCCCAAGTATTGTCCTCAACAATAATGAAGATATTGACTACTTTTGCAAGTTTCTGCCAAGTACAGAAGAGAATACCTGCAATGTTATGCCACTAGGTATGTAGCATTTTGCAGATTGTGTCTTAAGTTTTTGCCAAGTACAGAACAGGATATCAGCATCGTTATGCCCCCAGGTATGTGGCATTTTGCAGGGTGAGTCTAAGTGTTTGCCAAGTTAGAACAGGATATCGGCACTGTTATGTTCCTAGGTATGTGGCATTTTTTGTGCCCCCCCCCTTGTCAATTTAGACAAGTATACATTATTGTTGTCATGTGGTAAAGAGTTAAAATGATAAAACAATTAAAGGAAAGGAAACAGAATTTTGGGGGATAGTTTGAAAGACATTATCCAAAAAAGGAAAATAATTATTGAGTGCTGTAAGCATTTTTCCTTTTCCTTTGTTTTAGCTCAATGTAGCAGGAAGTGCTCAAGCTAAACTTTTGTTTTCATCCTCTATCTATTTTGTGGTCATGCTGTGAGCTCTGTCCTGAAATCAGTTGTTACCTTTTTTGCACTCTACAGCCACATTTTCAGGCACTGGGTCAAAAAGTTGGGCACTGTAACATATCTTAGAAAAGCGTTGTCTGCACTGTAGAGAAAGTTGGTCAGAATGTTTGTCCTGATCTCAAACAGGTTTGAAATTGGGTCATACTGGGTCAGAATGTAGGTCACTGGGACACATCTTAGAAAAACCTTGTTTGCACTCAAGAAGCCACATTTTTGGTCTGATACTCAGGAACCTTTGTCAAAATGCTTGTCTTGATATCTTGGAAAAGTTAAAACTTGTCCTGTGTCAGGTCAAAAATTAAGTCACTGGGACAAGTCTCAGTATTGTTACACTCTCGAGACCACAATTTCGGTCTGATACTTATGAAAGTTGGTCAGAATGTTTGTCTTGATTATATATCAGACAAGTCTGAAATAGGGTTATATCATATAAAAGATGTAGGTTACTGCGGCAAGAAGAACATTGTGTGCACTCTAGAAGCTACATTTTCAGTCTGCTGTTCATGAAAATTGAATAGAATCTTTGTTTCAAAATCAAATTGTCCAGTGTCAGGTAAAAAAGTAGGTCACTGGGACAAATCCTAGAAAAACCTTTTGTACGCTCTTGAGGCCATAGTTTCAGTCTGATATTCATGAAAAATTGGTGGGAATGGTTGTCTTGATAATATCTTGGGCAAGTCAGATATTGGGTTGCATGGGGTCAAAAGTACGGTCACTTTGACAAATCTAATAGAAGAACAATTGTGTGTTCACAGGTGAACTTTGTTTTGAAAATCATTTCCTTTGTCTGATTGTGCTGCTTCAGTGACAAAGTGCTGGTGGGAGGTATTTGTCTGCTTTGTTGCAGTTCTAATTAAACTTAGAATGTTTGTCTTGTTGATATCTCAGGTAAGTTCAAAACTGGGCCACATTAGGTCCTTAGTAGCTCAGTGGGACAAAAACCTTGTTTGCAATCTAGAGGCCACATGCGGTATGCATGATCATGACATTAAATTTTGGTCAAAACACTTGCGTGTTTCACATAGTCACAACCAGGATCTCTTTATCTTTATGAATCCTAGATGACTTTATTCAGGTGAGTGCTCTAGGGCCAATTGCCCTAGGGCCAATTGCCCTCTTGTTCTGTTTCAGAAGCTCCCAATTTTAGGGGTTGATAGGGCTAGATAACTCTTTACCAGATGACAAAACTGTAACCTTGAAGACATTTTAGGTATTTACAGACAAGAAATATGATAAGGCACCAATGATGGATTCATCTTTGAAAGGGCAGAACCAGCAATTTCTCTCTTTTCCACAATGCTTCCAAAAACTTCTAGTTGCAGGCTTGTTGAAATTCTGGATTGTGTGGTAAAGTGTTAAACTGTCTGGTTCAAGACTCTTCTGTCTTCTGAATTGTATTTCATTCTCAGACAAAAAATAATAAAATCATACAATCTTGTTTATAAAGCCTTTAGTGAATGTGCCTTCTGTTGTAGAGTGTGGCTCCCAGTTTAACACAACAGCAAAAGAATTCCGTATTAGATCCGAGTACTATCCATCTATTCCACAAACACCATTGTGCACATACACCTTCTTTGGTCCAACAGCAGACACGTTTTTCAACTGGTTTAAAGTCAGCATTGAGAACTTGACATTGGATGCCGACTGTGAGCAGAGTTACTTAAAAGTATGGAAACTATTTTTAGCTCTTTAGTTTGATGTACCAAATTTGAATATTTATTTTTTTGTTTGTTATTTGCAGGATTTTCTTTAGCTTTGACTATAATCATTAAATCTGTAGCAAATGACACAACGTTAGACTGGTTCAAATTGAAAGCATTTGCAGACAGCAAATTAAATATGTCTCAAATAATTTGATTTGTGTCTGAAAGGATTGAAAACCTTGTGAGAAAAGGAGAAAATGCTGGACATCAGCATTTTCTCCTTTTTCCACAATGTTTTCAAAAGGCTTCTTCATGACAGTCATCAAAATGTGGCATTGTGTGGTAAAGGGTTAAATGATTAGCAGACAGGATTTGTCTTTGAAAAGGAAGAAGATATTGGTGGAAAAGGAGGAAATGCTGGTGCTGGATACCAACATTTTCTCCTATTCCCGTTGTTTTTCAAAAGCTGTTTTCCTGAAAGTTTACGAAATCTTGGTATTGTTTTGTGAAGAGTTGATTTCAGGTAGGATATTATAGTGGATCAAGGAAAGATTGCATGGAAAATACTGTTGCAAATTAGTCATTTCTACGTATTTTGTTGAGGGGCTTTCTTTTTATCTCTTTTAACTCTTTACAACATGATCCCGACTTTTAACAACACTGAGAAAGCAGCCTTTTGAAAACATTGTGGGAAAAGGAGAAAATGCTCGTAACCAACATTTTCTTCTTTTCCCACAATGTTTTATTTCCTTTTCTGCAATCTTTTCTACCATTCCAAAAACAATTTTCATTTTTTCAGTTGCATTTATTTTGACATCTGCAAATGCTTTCATTTTGGACCAAGTCTAAAATTTTGTCATCCAGTAAAGAGTTCAGCCTTTGTTCTGCGTTTTACAACCCTGACGAAAAAGGCAGCAACCAGCATTTTCTCCATTTCCTACAATGTTCTCTACCCTATCGGGGAATTTAAGCTCATTTGTATCGTTATCAAATTTGTCTTCTGCAAATGTTTTGAAGTTGGTAAAATCTAAAATTTGTCATTTGGGAATAGGTTTAAAATTTTGTTGTATGGTAAAGGGTAAATCAAGCTTGATTTTGGATGCTTCAAATAAGCTAAGCTATAAGTCATCAGGGATCATACTCACAACTGTTTGACTCTTTACCATATGACGAAAGTGTAGCTTTGTCCAATTTGAAAGCATTTGCAGACAACAATTTAAATTTGGCTCAAATTATAAAATTAGTCTATGACAGGGTGGAAAACGTTGTGGGAAAAGGAGAAAATGCTGGTTACAAGCATTTTCTCCTTTTCCCACAACGTTTTCAAATGCCTTCTGCTTTAAGGTCATTAAAACTTGGGATTGTGTGGTAAGGGTTAACTCTTTACCACATGGCAAAAATGTAGCTTTGTCCAAATTGAAAGCATTTGCAGATGAAAATGTAAATTTAGCGCAAATGACAGAATTTGTCTGTGATAGGGTGGAAAACTTTGTGGAAAAAGGTTAAAATGCTGGTTACCAGCATTTTCTCCTTTTCTCACAATGTTTTCAAAAAGTTTCTTTTTTAGGGTTATCAAATCTCAGGATTGTGTGTTAAGGGTTTAACTCTTTACCAACTAACAAAATTTTTGACTTGTCCATATCCGAAGCAATAGCAGGTGACATTTGAAATGTGTCTCCAATAGTAGACATTGCCTTTGAATTGGTAAATATACAGTGTGATAAAAGCAGAAAGTACTGGTAACCAGCATTTCACCTTTTCCCACCTTGATTTCAAAAGAGGTCTTCTTCCAGCTTGTTCAAATTCAGGATTGTTTGATGAAGGGTTGGATAGGGGTATGATGCCACAACTACATTGCAATTAGTAAAACATAGAATGAACTTTTATTTTTGACAGGTCGGAGATGAGACCTTGTGTTCTGATACAATGGTAGAGCTGCCAAAGGTAATATCTGTGGAAAGAAACCATGTTGAGCTGATGTTTGCAAGCGGTGATACAGGGAAGTTTGTGGCATCATTAAAATATGGTAAGAAACCCTTGACCCTTGTCCTGATAAATAATTTAAAACTTTCAAGCTGATGGTAAAAACCCAAATAGTGCTTTTTCAAACTTTATTTTTGGAGAAAAACATCTCCTTATCAGAAAGTGTAGATCCATGATCAGATATTCTGTGCAGTCTGATCTTGATCTACACTATCCACAAAAAGTCAGTGAGTTGCACCTAGAAGCTTATGGGTTAAGTCTGCTAAACAAAAAAATTTTAAACTCCTCCAGATTCAAAGCTGTTGCAAATGACAAATTAAATCATTTGATGTAACCTGACTCTTAAAGGGTATAAAACATTGTGGGTAATGGAGCCAGTATTTTCTCCTTTTCTTACAATGTTTTCAAAAGACTTCTTCCTCAGGGTTGTTTAAACTTGGGTTTGTGTGGTAAAAGGTTAACATACTTTTATCAATTGGCATACTAGCCTCATTTCTGCTATACACAACCAGGTACATATTTTTCCAAATACAGGTATAGACCATAATTAGCTTGCACAAATGTGCAGTCTTATCTCGGTTGCACTCCTTTCTTTTCTTTTAATATAATCTCTATAAATAGCAGATGAAAAAACAAAATCTATTTTTATTTTTATGTAACTGTGGAAGTACTGAATCTGCTTTTAACCCTTGACCACACAATCTTGAGTTAATAGCTCTAAAGGAGAAGGTATTTGTGGGAAGAGATAATCAGCATTTCCTCCTTTTCCCACAATGTTTTCTACCCTATCATAAATAAGACAGAAGTTATCTTTTGAGCTACATTTAATTTGTAGTGTGCAAATACTTTTAAGTTTGTTGAGTCCAAAATTCTGTTGTTTTCTAAAGAATTAAATGCTTAAGTGGAAAGTGTAGATCAAGGTCTGATCATGGATCATAAGTGTCCACATCTTTGCCAGACAGAATGTTCTTCACATTTATTTAGTCCTACATGGATTAACCATTTACCACACACGGCAGAATTTTGGTGACCCTGAACGAAAAGGCTTTTTCTTCCTTTCCCACAATGTATTGTGTACCCTTTGAAAGAAAAATTATACTTTTTAAATGATATTTCATATGTTGTCTGCAAATGCTTTCAATTGGACCAGGCTCAAATTTTTTGTTTGATAAAGAGTTAATTTGCTGTCTGCAAATTCTTTCAATTTGGACAAGTTTAAAATATTGTTGTTTTGGAAAGTGTTATGGAGATGGCCAGGAATTTGTGTGTCTTCTGTTTCTAGAATCTAAAATTTAGAATGCAATTTAGAATCTCAGAGAGATTTGATATTGACAATTGATTATGAACAAAAAGGAAAGGAAATAAGAATTTTTTGTCACTTGAAAATAATATTATGTTCAATAGTTTTTAGGCTAAAAAGTAATCAAACACGGAATCTTTTGTTTTGCTATAAATAGCAGTTAAAAGAACAAATTTAAAATTTTAAACTTGTCCAATTCATTTGGAGATTACAATATAGAAGAGACTCAAAAACTGAAATTCATTTTGGGAAGGGTAGAAAAAATTGTGGGAAAAGGAAAAAAATGCTAGTTACCAGCATTTTCTCCTTTTCTCACTATGTTTTTACAAAGCTTCTTCCTACAGGTTGTCAAAACTCAGGATTGTGTGGTAAAGGGTTAATTCCATTAATGGTTCCCAACATTTTCTCCTTTTCTCACAATGTTTTCTACCCTTTCAAAGACAAATTTCATCATTTGAACCCCATTTGATCTACAAATTCTTAGAATTTGGAAGAGTCTAAAATTTTGTCGTATGGATTAACTCTTTACCCAACGAAAAAAATTTGGACCTGTCCAAATTGGAAACATTTGCAGACGTCAAATGTTACTCAAAACATAAAATTTGTCTTTCATAGGGTAGAAAACATCGTAGGAAAAGGAGAAAATGCTGGTAACCAGCATTTTCTCCTTTTCCCACAATGTTTTCTAAAGCCTTTTTTCTCAGGATCGTTAACAGTTGGCAATGTGCGGTGAAGGGTTCAACAACACATTGACCAATTTCAGTGCTATCAGCACTTTGGTATTATCATTGCAGATCTTCCATGGGACCTGTGTGACATGTATTATTCTACCATTTATGCTACCCTAGTAGAAGCAACAGCAGACCTGCAGTGTTCAAGATGGATCTTTATTCTGCATCCCTGTAAGTAGCCTCAGCCAGTTACTATGAACAATAAACTATTTTTGGACCAACCAAAAACAACATTGCAAATTATATAATGCAAACACAATAACTGTGGTATTTGCTCATTAAGGTAAGACCTGTGTAATGCACTTCCGATGAACATTGGGCAAAAATTCTAATTGGTAGTTAAATAAGGATAAATAAGGATTTATGCCGAAATAATATTTTTGCACATTTCTAATGGATCAGAAATTCCGTTTATGTCTATCTTGAAACTTTTTTTTGATACTTTTGTTTGTTTTCTAAAAAGGGAGGTAATTATTATCTCTTTTTCAATTGAGAATATAGCGGTTTTAAATTTATAAATGATAATTCAAAAAAGGAAAAAATGGAAAAAATGAAAGGTGAAAGTAGTTCAATAATACTCATATTTAATTATAGCTAATTTTGCAGGATGATATTTTAGTGGAAATAGCTGTTTTCCATTACACAGGTCTTACCTTAATTCAGGCTCATTCCATTTCGTTGAAAGTAAACACATTTGATCTGATTTGATTTAAATATGATTTGAAAACCATAGAGAGCTTATCAATAATTATCCTATAATTCATCTTTACCACCTATCCTTGAATGTCAGTTGATCCAGCTGAATGTCATATTTATCCTATTCACTTTATACCCAGTATCCTGCACTTGATAAATAGTATGAAAAGAAACAAACAAACCAATAATTATCTGATAATTTATCTTTACCACCTCTCCTTGAATGTCAGTTGGTCCAGCTGGATGTCATATTTATCCTATTCACTTTATACCTAGTATCGTGCACTTAATGAATAGTGTGAAAGGAAACCAACAAACCAAGTGCTTCAAATATGGGTATAAACAAGTAGTTTCTATGGGTTCATTTTCTTTGGCTATTTATAGAGTTTATACAGTAGAATATTCTTTTGGTATAACTTCACTCATGACTAGTGCGGGTTAAAGAGGTAAAAGTTTTGAACTTTGGATTCTTACAAAGAAAAATCTGCTGATTTTTCGGCCATTTGGCCAATGATGCTAAGTAAGTTTTGATGAGAAAGTCTTGTAATCTACTTTTCAAATGTCCAATAGTCTTATGATGACATTTTAAAATAGTCATTTTACATTTTTTTTTTTTCCTGTAACATCTGAGTAATTTACATATCCAACATTTTCATTCTTAGTAGCTTACCCCATATTTAGCTTTTTCTGAATCCTGGATTTTTGTTTTGAATATCATTTTATTACACAGCTGGAATTTCTCCGGCTCAAATACATGTGTTACACACGGATAAAACAACACACATGACTGAGAAAAATTCTGTATTTCATCTATTGATTGTGGATTGGATAGTGATAAAAAATTACCAAAAAGTTCACTATGTACAGTGGATTCCACTTATTTGCAAGTCCTATTTGTCAGAGAAAATCTTGTAATGAAGCGGTCCTGCTGATAAACTGATGCCTTTTTTTTAAACCGGAAGTCATACAAGAGATGTAGACGATTGTTTTGTCCTAATGATAGAAATTCAGCACTGGGATCCAGATCAATTAATTGATTCATGATTTTGAAAAATATGTGTATGTCAAAATAAATAAGTTAAAAACTTCATATCTTGAATTTATTATTTACCAATCAAGTACATACAGCTGATCCTAACCAAGCTCCTGTTTCAAAATGTCGGTAACTTGGAGATGTTTTGCAACCGTTAATATTACCCTTTGTAGAATAAAAACGATAACATAAAACAAGGCAAGAACTAATATCCTTATGATTTAATCACGGAAATGATAATTCCAGGTCAACATAAACTTGTTATATGCTGTTGTATAACCTTGTGTCTCTATAGGCTTCAAATATTTTACTTTTATCTACAAATGAAAATTATTTCTTGTGGAAAAGATTGCAATTTTTCCTTGCCTTAGGCTACAAAATTGCTAATAAACGGCAGAATTTGGAATCGTTTGCAAAGTTTTTGTTGCACAAAAACAAAATTTTCAATTCATGGGATCCCGATTAACCATTTAAACTCAAGTTGTCTGAATAGAACAAGGATCGGTGCTGGACTAATTCTTGCTAATAACCGAAAATCCCAATAGACAGGGTTGCAATTGAGTATATAATTATGTCGCCCTATGCAATATGGTCAGTGCTCTTGAAATTTATTGGTGGCCAAGGGCTCACCTCAAACAAATGCTGAAATGAACACTTTGTCCATATTTACCAACCATTCATAACAACATTCCCAGTCTTATTCTCCAGAATTTTCTAAATCTGTAACTCACCTTCTGATTGGAAAAAACATTTGATTTAACAAATCGGAGGGGTCCTGCATGGCTCAGTGGTAAAGTGTAGGACTTGTGACCTTGAGGCCTTTCGTTCGAGCCTTAGTGGATATACTGGGGGCGTCCTTTGTTAAGACACTTCTGAGCCTAAGCCTATTACTGGTAAAAACCTAGGAAATACATAAATATGTAAGCCATGGCTGGGTTCTGACTGAAATAATGTTGAAAGTGGCATAAAACACCATTTACTCAATCATTAGCCAATCAGAATCTGTGTTAGATCTATTTTCAAATTTAGAAAATCCCAAATATAATGACTAAGAATGTTCTAAAGAATGGTTGGTGGATACAAACCGTGGTATTGGGAAGAGAAAGGGTAGAGAGAGAATTTCCTGTTTTCAGATTATCACTCTTCATACAAAATCAAGCTGGATATCCAGTACATAAAAAATGGCTGTATTCATGTGAATGACAACACTGGGGCTGACCCCATGGAAGTTTGTGCCCCAGAAACATTGTATATACAGTCCCACAATGCCACAGTAACCAGAGATGCTGATAACACCACATTTACTTTGCAGCACTGGGTGATTTCAAATGAGGAGCTTGGTATGAATTTAGTCCATCTTATTCATATCCATTTACCACATAAACCCAGGTTTTGACGACCCTGAGGAAAAAGCCTTCTGAAAACATTGTGGGTAAAGAAGAAAATGCTGGTAACTTAGATTGGACTGCACATTCCATGTAGCTTAACTCTAACCAGACAGGAAAATTTTAGATATGTGCAAACTGAAAGCATTGGCTGATATGATATTAATTAACCCTTAAAGCGCCTTTCACGATTATAGTTGCATTTGCGGCCATTGTAGATCAAGATCAGGCTGCACAAAACGTGCAGCCTGATCTTTGATCTGCACTGTCCACCTTGCTAAATCTCTGTAGATAAAAGCAAACATGAAATTGCAATTATTTGGGACGTATTTCTAGAATGAAAATGTCTGGAAGGTTTATTCGGCGTTCTAAGGGTTAAATGTGGCTCAAAATATGGGATGTGTCTTTAAAAGGGTAGAAAACAATTTGGGAAAAGAAGAAAATCTACAATGTTTTCAAAAACTGTCTTTATTTTGTCAGTTAAAAGACAGATTGTCTGGTAAGGGATTCATTGTATGACAGTCATCCTAAAGGCCCAGTTGCAGCCAAAAGTAAACATAGCAGGTGTTAAATGCATTTAAGTTTAAAGTATACCATTGAAAAGAGTGGAAATTATTGTGAAGTAGACAATCTGTTATTGCATGGTCAGTCCATCACTTGCAGAAAAGGGAATTCTAAAATTAGGTAAAAAGTTGCCAAGTTGCTCTATCTTTTGTTTACTTTTTACCTGGTTTTGAAATTCATTTTTCTTCCAACAGCTTACTCATGGACCAACCATACACTAACAGATTTTATTTCATGCTTTTTGGTAATTTATTGAGAAATAATGGTAGATTATAGTTTGATATTTCATACGACCAGTGAAAATACCTATTTTATATTCTCTAACTCTTCAATTGAAGGCAGAAACAGTAGTTCCCATGCACTAGTTACCTAGGAAATCAGTGCATGCTATTCAAATGGAGGGAAATATGGCGTAATTTATGCTATATTTCTTGTGCTTTACTTAATATTGTAATGCGTTGTTATGTGAGGGGGATATGTGGTTACTGAAAACAACTGTACAGGATTTTGATGAAAGTTCCAACAAAATAGGGGTTAGAAGCATGAAGTGAATAGAATATTTTGGTTTTTTTGGCGAAAGATCGAAATTTATTTCATTGAGTGAACATCATTTGGTAATATTTTCACTCATGGCTGTGCCACTTGTGAAAATATTAACGATGATGTTCACTCGATGAAATAAGTTTCGATCTTTCAACTAAAAAAACAAATATTCTCTATGTCATCTCAATAATATCCATTAGTTTTAAAGAGTAAGATTTTATATAAATTGCATAATAGTACCCTGATTGTTTACTTTTGGCAGCCACTGGGCCTTTAACCCATTCCTGTATGATAACAACATTAAACAACCCTTTAATTTACAGCTTTGGAGAACATTTAGAATAACAGCAATTACTTCTTACACTCATCCAAATGGAATGCATTGATTTTGCAGACAACAAATTGAATGTTGCTCAAATTATGAGGGTTGTCTGTAAAATGTTAGAAAAGTTTGTGAGAAAGTAGAAAATGCCATAAGAAAACCTTGTGGATAAAGAAGAAATCTCAGTCTCCAGATTTGCTTATGCCACAATAACTCACAAAATATCTGCTGATGTAAATCCATGATTAGATTATAGCATTTTCTTCTGATTTTGATCTGCACTGTCTCACCTCTTATCCTGCTGAATAAAAGAATTGAAAGCCAATAGTAAAACCCCAAATTTTCCTATTTCAAAGGTATTTTTGGAGGAAATATATTTCCTTATCAGACAGTGTAGATCCAAGATCAGACTGCACATTCTGTGCAGTCTGATCTTGATCTAAGCTGTCTGCAAAAGGTCAGTTGGTCTAACTTACCAGCCTAAGGGTTACAATACAGCTAAATTTGTTCTTGGCAATCTTAGTATTGACTTTATTTTAACTGTCTACTGTGTAACAGAAGAGCTAGAAGATCAGACGGAGCAACTGGTACCAATTGATGTTGAAATTGTGAGCTTTGGCTCCAATCCTATAGAGGGGACAGGTTTTGTCCGAGTTTTTAGATCTGATGGGGCTTATGGTGTTGCTTGTGGTGTATACGGAAGAGAAATGGTTTGTCAACAGGCAGGATATGTGTAAGTTGCATGCCTTTATTTGTTTTCCATTTAACTTTCGAAAAACTCATGTCTGTATATGACTGCCAGGGGGAAAAAATTACTGGAAGAGACGAAAATTCAGGTTGCTTTTCCCACATCCTTCTTACCATATTTAATGTGTAGTTTCTACTTTTTTCACCATGAACAAGTTTAACCCACTACCAAATGACAATATTTTCAATGTGTCCAAATCGAAAGCATTTGCAGACGGCAAAATAAATATGACTGAAGAAATTGAAGTGGTTTTTTTTTGAAATATGGAAAATTTTGTAAAAGAAAAGAAAAGGCTGGTTTCCAGCATTTTCTCCTTTATCACACCATGTATTCCAAAGCATGTTTCTGAGGGTGGTTAAAAGTGTGGTAAAGGGTTAAAATTTGGTCTGCAGGTCAGGTGCAAAGCATAATCAATTTTATGTTACCCTTTACCAAACACTTAATTGTGGACTTGCCCAAATTCAAGGCATTTGCAGACAACATGTAGGCTGTGACTGGTAGCCAGCATTTTCACCTTTTCCCATAATGTTTTCAAAAGCCCTCTTGGTAAGGGTGATTAAACTCTGGATTGTTTGGTAGTGCCTGAATATACCCTTAGGCTGGTAAATGACTGAAATGGAATTTTTCGATATGTTTCACAGATGCATTAAGCCCCCTTTTCACAGAGCATGGCTCATTTCTTACTTTTCAGAGATCTACTGGCCTATAACTATGTAATTGGGCTTCCTGATGACCTTGAATATCTGACTACCAATCTTGATTGCCAAGGCGTAACTTCCAGAAATTTATCTGATTGCTTGGTTAACTGGCAAGATGGCCTTGATGATGAATGCATTTACACCATGTACTTGGAATGTGGTATGTTTACCTATTTTGCTTTTTTTTTTGCTGGCATCTTAACCCTAATCTTGCTAAATAAAAGAAATGAAACTTTCAAACGGATAATATAAACCCAAATGTTCCTATTTGAAATGTATTTTTGGAGGAAAGATATCTCCTTATCGGACAGTGGAGATCTAAGATCAGACTGCACGTTCTTTGCAGTCTAACCTTGATCTACGCTGTCGCAAAAGGTCAGTGAGTTGTGCTTGCAGCCTAAGGGTGAATGCCAAACCAATGACATTTTCTCTTATCTATATTTTTACTGGATATTTGCTTCAAGGTTTGGTTAACCTTTTATCACACTGTTAAATCCTGAGTTTTTAATGACCCTGAAAGAGAGGGCGTTTGAAAACATTGTGGGAAAAGGAGAAAATGCTGGTAACCAACATTTCCTCCTTTTCCCACAATTTTTTCTACCCTATCAAAGACAGAAAACATCATTTGAGCTACTTTTATTTTGTAGTCTGCAAATGCTTTCAATTTGGTTGAGTCTAAATTGTTGTTTGGTGAAGAGTTAATCCTTTCCCAAAAAACAAATTTTTGACCCTTCCACATGAAAGTAACTGCAGATGACAAATTATGGATGGATACAAATAAGCTGTAGTTCTTTGGAAGGGTAGAAAGCATTGTGGGAAAAGGAGAAAATTGCTGGTTACCAGCATTTTCTTCTTTTTCCACAATGTTTTCAAAAGCAATCTTCCCCAAATTTGTTAAAACTTGGAATTGTGTAAAGACTTGACTTTTACCAGACAAAAAAACATTTGGAATTGTCCAAATAAGTGTGGTTTGCAGATGATACAGTAACTGTAACTCAGAACCTGTAATTTTTATTTTAACCCTTTACCAGACAACAAAATTTCAGCCATGTTCAAATTCAAAGCATTCTGCAGATGACATATTGAGTGTTACTCAAAAGATTTGTTTTCTGTTTTAGTGGGTAGAAAACTTGAGGGTAAAAGAGAAAATGCCGGTAACCACCATTTTCTCCTTTTTCCAAAATGTTTTCAAAAGGTTTCCTCCTTAGGATCGTTAAAAGTCGGGATCGATTGGTAAAGACATAAATAAAAGAAACAATGTGGGAAAAGGAGAAAATGCTGTTTACCAGCAATTTCTCTATTTCCCACAGTCTTTTAAAGGTCTTCCTCTTAAAGTTCCGTAACATATGAGGTTAGACGGAAAGAGGTTATGCTTTACCTGACAATTCCATGTTTTTCAACCTGAAGGAAGTAGCTTTTGAATTTAAATTTTTGGGGTAGAGGAGAAAATGCTTGTTCTTGTTATTTTCTCCTTTTTCCAAACTGTTTTCCAGCAATGCAAAGACAGTTTCCACTATTTTTAGCATCATATATATATTCTTTTTTGTAATCTATTTTTTTTTCAACTTGTTATATAAAAGGCCAGCAGCCTGATATACACATGTATATATGTTATGAAAATTATAAACAGAGTTATGTATGAGTTGCAGCCCAATAAACTTAACCCATCCAAGACACCAACTATCTGTTCATCCTAACAGACACTGTAAAGGAACAAAAAATGAATTTAAAAAAAGACCGTATCAATATCGTAAAAATCAAGAACAGTGTAAAGCATCCTTATACTTCTTGTGCAAATATATTATGCAGCTGTAATAATGACGTCATAAATGATGTTGACTACATTATAAAAGGTGATGTTTCTCTGTGGAAAAACTTTGTAAACAAAGACAAATATTTGTTTTTTAGCTCACCTGAGCAAAATGTGCTCAAGGTGAGCTTTTGTGGTTGTCTGATGTCCAGCATTCTGTCGTCTGTCATGCGGCGTCCGTCGTCAACATTTACCTTGTGGACACTCTAGAGGCCACATTTCTTACTCAATTGACCTGAAAATTGGTCAGAATGTTTGCCTTGATAAAATCTTGGATGAGTTTGAATTTGGGTCACCTAGGACATAAACTAGGTCACTAGGTCAAATTAAAGAAATGCCTTTTAGGCACTCTAGAGGCCACATTCTTTGCTCAATTGACTTGAAAATTGGTCAGAATCTTTGTCTTAATAAAATCTCGGATGAGTTCGAATTTGGGATACCTTGGGTCAAAAACTAGGTCACTAGGTCAAATTAAAGAAGTGACTTGTGGACACTCTAGAGCCACATTTCCTACTCACTTGACCTGAAAATTTGTCAGAATGTTTGTCTTGGTGATATCTTGGATGAGTTTGGATTTGGGTCACCTAGGGTCATAAACTAGGTCTCACTAGATCAACTTACAAAAATTCATTGTGGGCGCTCTAGAGGCTACAATTAATACTCAATTGATCTGAAAATTGACCAGCTTGTTTGTCTTAATAAAATCTTGGATGAGTTTAAAATTGAGTCACATAGGGTTATAAACTAGGTCACTAGGTCAGATTTAAAGAAATATCTTGTGGGCGCTCTAGCGGCCACAATTCTTGCTCAGTTGACCTGAAAATTGGTCAGTGTATTTGTCTGTGTGATATCTCAGATGAGTTTAAAATTGGGTAACATAGGGTCAAAAACAAGGTCACTGGGTCACATTTAAGAAATACCTTGTGGGCACTCTAGAGGCCACAATTTTAGCTGAATTGACCTGAAAATTCGTTTACATGTTTTACTTGATGATATCTCGGATCAGTCAGAAATTGGGTCTCATAGGGTCATAAACTAGGTCTCTAGGTCAAATTCAAGAAATGTGTTGTAGGTGTTCTAGAGGCCACAGTTTTTGCTCAACTGACCTGAAAATTTGTCAGCATGTTTGACTTGATGATATCTTGAATGGGTTTGAAATTGGGTCACATAGGGTAATAATCTAGGTCATTTAGTCAAATTACAGAAATACTTTGTGGGCACTCTAGAGGCAGCAATTCTTGCCCAATTCACCTGAACCTTGGTTAACAAGTTTGTCTTGATATCTTGGATGAGTTTGAAATATGGTCAGATAGGGTCATAAACTAGGTCACTAGGTCAAATTGAAGAAATACATTTCGGACATTCCAGAGGCCACATTTTTAGCTCAATTGACCAGACCATTGGTCAGAATGTTTGCCTTTATAATATCTCAGATGAGTTTTAAATTGGGTCATTATGACCCTGGGGTGAAATTTCGCCTATGGACTCAGGTGAGCGATCCAGGGCCATCATGGCCCTCTTGTAGTATATCATACATAAAAAAGGGGGAAATGTGGGTATACATGTTGAAAATACATACAGTAATAAAGTTCAAAAACAATTTTCGTTGACATTATTTTTCTTCAAAATGGGCATCATATTTTACTGTAAAGTATTGATTTTGTGGACCTGCACCTAAAAAAACTAACAGATGATGTTATTAATTGTTATATTATTTTTCCAGAGGTCGCAAGTGTTGCCTGTGACTTCAGCAGGGGAACTTGTGGGTATACTGTACAAGGTAAGGAGTGCCACAATGTTTATCTATGGATACTTTCAATAAGCTATAACCCTGAACCCTTTACCAAACAACAAAACTTTAGACCTGTCCAAAATGAAAGCATTTGCAGACAAAATGAAAGCATTTGCAGACAGCAATATCAGTGTTGCTCAAATGACGCATTTTTTTTGGTTAGGCTAGAAAACATAGTGGGAAATCGAGAAAATGCTGTTTACTAGCATTTTCTCCTTTTGCTACATTTTCAAAAGGCTTCTTTCTCGGGGTTGTGAAAAGTCAGTATTGTGTGGAAAAAGGTCAAGCTGCTGAGTAAATTTTAAAAAGATTTCTAGCCAGTGGTGAAAACCTATAGTTTACAATTTAAAAATTTTGCTTGTCAGGAAATATTCTTTGCAGTCTGATTTTGATCTACACTGTCTGCAAAAGCCAATGAAGTTGCACTTAGCAGCCTAAGGGATACCTTTACCAAATGACAAAATTTTTGATAAGACGGAATTGAAAGCAATAATTGCAGAATACAAATTTAAATGTAGTTCAAATGATGGTTTCTTTCTTTGAAAGAGAAAACATTGTGGAAAAAAGAGAAATTCTGGTTACCAGCATTTTCTCCTTTCCCCCCAATGTTTACAAAAGCCTTCTTTTTCTGGGTCTTTTAAACATGGAATCTTGTGGTAAAGGTTAATCAGTCATTGATTATGCTATTTTACTGGTGTTCCATGTTCATCCTTGCAGTCCTAAATACATGAGCCATGCTGCCTGAATAGGGGGCTTAAACCTTTACCACACAATCCCAAGTTTTAACGACCTGAGAAAGTAGCCTTTTGAAAACATTTTAGGAAAAGGAGAAAATGCTGGTAACCAGTATTTTCTCCTTTTCACACAATATTTTCGACCATATCAAAGATATATTCTATCATTTGCCCACATTAAATTCTCATCTGCAAATGCTTTCAATTTGGATAAGTCTAAGTTTTTGTTGTTTGGTAAAGAGTTAATACATCTGCAAATAGTATCGACCTTTGTCAGCCTGCGCAGTCCGTACAAGCTGACATAGGTCGAAACTTTTTGCTATTTGCAAATTTTCTGCATGTCAAAGGACCAGTTGATTGTCAGACAAAATGGCTTTTATGGATCCATAATTATGTGATGTCTTGCTTGGTAAAATGCACCACAGAGATGCATTAAGCCCCCTTTCCCAGAGCATGGCTCAATTATGTAAATGAAATGGACATTCTTAGTCAGTACTTACTGATAATATGAAAAGATTGTAATTTGCAGCAGTTTTTGTCAGAAAATCTGGCAAAAAAGTGGATAGTGTTGATATATCATCAGACTGCATGTTCTGTGCAGTCTGACCTTGATCATCAACATCGGCAAACAACATAATTTAAGATTTGTCCAACTTCAAAGCATTTGTAGACAACAAAATAAGTGTGACTCAAAAATTGAAATTTGGTTGTGGATGGGTAGAAAACATTATGGGAAAAGGAGAAAATGCTGGTTACCAGCATTTTCTCCATTTCCAACAATGTTTTCAAAAGGTGTTTTCCTCAAGCTTGTTAAAGTCTGGATTGTTTGGTAAAGGGATAAATCACAGGATTCTTAGGTAAAGGTCTAAAACCATTGCTATCAACCTTTTTTAACAGAAGAAGAACGATATACAAACGCACTATCACCAGTGTTTAAATACACAGTGGGAACCAGTGTGAGCATTAGCCTCTTCTTGATTGGCAATGCAGGGGACCATGGATCTGTGTCACTTGTTAAAGAGGATGATGGGACAGAAGTGACCTTGTTTGACCCAGCTACACCGATAGATGACCTTGAAGGAGGCTTTGACCTCTGCCTCCCTCTGCCAAATGAATTGGTAGATATGGATGTCCGTCTAAATCTCACCCTCAGTTATGCTGTAAGCTCTGCACTTAGCAGTTGGTTGTACCTGACAGTGGTAGAACTTGATGAAAAAGAATGTCCAGGTAATTGATATATACTGTATTAGTTGTCCGGTCATGTGGCAGGGCACTTGGAAACTTGTTCACAGCTTGGAAACAGTTCACAAAGGGAGGCGGCAACATGATTTGCCACAGCCGTGTACAAGTTTCCAAGTGCTCTGCCACCTGACCTGACAACAAATTTATTTATACTGCGATGTTTTACTGTTCCAACATGTATTCAAGTGATATTTCCCTGTTTTATTGTCTCACATATCAAGTAAGCTTATGAAATGGAATTTCCCTTCTGAGTGTCCAAACACACTGAAAAATGACGTCACTGAAAACTGATGTCACTGAAACTTAGGTAAAATGTGCAGTTTGGTGTGTGAAGTCACTGTGATAGATATTTGACATATTTTTATTTAAATATGGATTTAAATAACTTGAAGGTAAGTAATTAGTTATGTTATGATTTGTTGGCAAAAGTAAATGACCATTGGTTGTTTCAAATGACCATCAGTTTATCATTGTTTTTTAAACATAACATTGCATGACCTTATACACTGTACGTTTATTTTTTACATGATGATTTGACACCACCATCTTGGATTTTGCGTTGAAGTGTATAAGAATCTATGGAGCTTCCGACAGGGAATGTTGTGCTGTACCCTGGGAGCTGCCAGTGTATATATTTGGGGCTTATTATCAAATCAGATGGCGAGAAATTTCATTGCTGTATTATAAACATGTTTATGTGTATACAATAAAAACATTTTGCCAACACAGTTCTGAGTTTTAATGACCCTAAACAAGAAGAATTTTGGAAAACATTATGGAAAAAGGAGAAAATGCTGATAACTAGCATTATCTCCTTTTCCTACAATGTTTTCTATCCTTCCAAAATCAAATTTCAATTTTTTAGTTACAATTGATTTGTTGCCTGCAAATGCTTTCAGTATGGACAAATCTAAAATGTTATCTTGTAAAGAGTTTACTCTTTACCTGACAAAAAAATTTTAGACTTCTTTCTACTAAAGAACATTTGCAGATGACAAAATAGATATGCCTGAAATGTTGGACTTGCTTTGAAAAGGTAGAAAACACAGTGGGAAAAGGGAAAAATGCTTGCTACAAGCATTTTTTCTTTTTTCCTGCAGTATTTTGAAAAGCTTAATTCCCAGGTTCGTTAAAGCATGAACTGTTTGGTAAAGGGTTAAGCAAGCCTCTGGCAACCTTAATGACATTTTGTAGAATAATTTTATAATCATATATCTTATATTTAAAGCCAACACATGCCAGATTCTTTTCATCATATATTAACCCTTTACCACACAGCAAAATTTTAGACTCATCCATATTGAAGAAGCTTACAGACCACAATTCAAATGTGTTTCAAATGATACTATAATGTCTTTGAATTGGTAGAAATCATTGTGGATAAAGGAGAAAATGCTGGTTGCCAGCATTTTCTCCTTTTCCCACAGAGTCTTCGAAAGGCTTCTTTCTCAGGGTTGTTAAAACTCGGGATTGTGTGGAAAAGGGTTAATTTGCTAAAACATGTATGCAAAAGTAGGAATTCGCATTACTCACTTCCCCAAAACAGTGTATAATGAAGTCACATATTTATGAGGTAAGGAAGTGCTTATCTGGGCATTTGCAGAATGAAACATGAAACATGTCTGAAAAATTTTGTAATTAGCTTTCAGAAGCACATGTCCTTGACACATTTTCTTGCATGCTTTCCTGTGGTTTGTAGAAATCTAAGAGGGAATTAAAACTTCATAAAATCATCAATGAATTGTATAACCCTCTAGTGAATTTCATAAATGAACCATGCTCTGGCATAAGGGGGCTTAATGCACCTCTGTGATATATTATAACAAGCAAGTCATTACATGATTGTAGAACTATAAAAATTATTTACTGAGATGAATGGCTGAATTGTGAGGTAGACTGGTCCATTGACAAACAAAAAAAGCAAAAAGTTTTGACTCGGGTCAACATGCGTGGACTGTGCAGGCTGACCTAGTCAATACTTTTTGCAGATGCATTAGGCCTCCTTTTCACAGAGCATGGATCAAATTTTTCTTGTCTCAACTACTTTTCTCCTGATTGCTTATCTCCCTTACTAATGTAAACAGATACTTCCCTTTGAGAAAAAATGTCTGCTTCCCTTAGCCCTTCTAAAATATCTGCTTTGATAATCTATTCAATATTCTCAGTGAGTGAAATCAAAGACAGGACAATTGTTCAGTGTATGATCAAAAATATTTGTAAAACTATTTTTGTGAAAATTTAGCCATTGCTTTTCACTTGACAAAAAAAATTTTGGTCGCACACTGAAACAAACAATTATTGTCTGTTTCTCTGCAATTTATGCTGTGACAATTTATATCTATGATATTTATATCTGCTTTCAGGGGTATTTCCAGAAACTACCTGTAGTTTTGATGACCTTATAGTCTGTGAGCCTTTCATTGAAGCAACATGTTCAAACACACAGGACAAAGTGTGGAAGATTGCTCATGGTATATCTACTTTCCTATAGTAATTCTATACCATAAAATTTTAGACAAAATTGTAAGCATTTGCAGACAATATCAAATGTGACTCCGTTGATGATATTTATCTTGAAAAGGGTGGAAAACATTGGGGTAGGGGGGAAGAAGAGAAAAAGCTGGTTAACCCTTTACCACACAATCCCGAGTTTTTACGACCCTAGAGAATAAAACTTGTGAAAACATTGTGAGAAAAGGAGAAAATGGCAGTTACCAGAATTTTCTCCTCTTCCCACAATGTTTTCTACTCTATCAGACACAAATTCCATCGTTTGGGCGACATTTAATTTTTCATTTGCAAATGCTTTCAATGTGGATCAGTCCAAAATTTTCGGCCCACCTGAGTAGCTCAGTGATTAGCGTATCTGACATATGACCTGGTAGTTGTGAGTTTGATACCCAGATGAGTAAACTTCCTTTCTGGCGATTTTTCGCCTCTCACCTCTTATTCATGTCGAAAAAGGAGTCAGTGACTTGGAAACAAAGTTGTGTCAGTGCTGGTGTAAGACAGCCAGGACACACATGCATAGGTGCACGGTGGTATGACCTAAGCTGTCAAAACGGCTTTAAACTGCAGTATAAACAAACAAACCAACATTTTGGTGTTTGGTAAAGAGTTAACAGCTTTTTTAGCTCACCTGAGCTCAAAGTGCTCAAGGTGAAGCTTGGTGATCGTGTTGTGTCCGCAGTCTGTCGTGCGTCATCTGTTGTCAAGGCGCCAACAATTACCTTGTGTGCACTGTACAAGCCACATTTTCATTTAAATACTCATGAAACTTGGTCAGAATGTTTGTCTTGATAATATCCCGGACAAGCTTGAAATCTGGTTTTTGTCAGGTCAAAAAGTAGGTCACCAGGTCAAAATTTAGCAAAACCTTGTGTGCACTCTAGAGGCCACATTTTTAATCCAATGCTCATAAAACTTGGTCAGAATGTTTGTCTTGATAAAATCTTGGACAGGTTTGAAATTGGGTCATGCCAGGTCAAAAAGTAGGTCAGCAGATCAAATTTTAGAAAAACCTTGAGGCCACATTTTCAATCAAACACTCATAAAACATGGTAAGATGATAAGAATGTTTGTCTTGATAATTTCACTGACAAGTGTGAAATTGAGTCATGTCGGGTCAAAAAGTAGGTCACTTTGCCAAATTTTAGAAAAACATGGTGTGCACCCTAGAGGCAAGATTTTCATCCCGATACCAATGACACTTGGTCAGAATGTTTGTCTTTATGAAATCTAGCACAATTTTAACATTGGGCCATGTCAGGTAAAAAAGTAGGTCATCGGGCCAGATTGTAGAAAAAAATTGTGAGCGCTCTAGAGGCCACATTTTCAGACCAATTCGAATGAAAACTGGTCAGAATGTTTGTTTTGATGACATACATGTATCAGACAAGTTCAAAATTGGGTCATGTTTGGTCAAAAAGTAGGGCACTGGGATAAATCTTTAAAAAGATCTTGTGTGCAATCTGGGGGCCACATTTTCCATTCGATACTCATGAAATATAGCCAGAATGTGTGTCATGATGATTTCTCTTACAAGTTCAAAAAAAGGTCATGTAGGTTGAAAAGTAGGTCACAAACACTCATGTGTTTTGCATCATTGCAACCAGGATCTCTTCAGCTTTATCGATCCCAGATGACTTTACTACAGGCTAAAAATAGCCACATGACCAATACACTATTTCAGTTAATGAGCTGACACCTAACATGTGGTGTGTATTGGGCCTGTGATATATCAATGCAAAGGGCAGGGTTTAAGCTTTACAGTGATGTAATTTTCTTCTCTTTATTTGAATTACAGATAAATTACAGGCAACTTAATATCAGATTAATGTACCAAAACAAACTTGAGTCTGACAGGGTTTTATCCATTATTATATCATAAGTCCTAGTCAGCATCTCTTTGGCTCATAGAAACCTGTATCATTATATAACTGACATGAATGTAAAACTACTTTGATGGAACTAAGACATTTTGGCCGTTTTTCCAGCAAATTATTTCACAATTTGAACAGTACTCCGAGTTCCAATTTTTTAAAATTTACACATTCGTCAAAAGAGTATGTCACTTTTCAATACATATTTTCCTCAAGAATTTTGCCTGTTTGTGGTATAACATGTTAAACTGATAATGAAAAAAAGGTCTGAGGGTTGTTAATCACCAGGTGAATCACATGTTTGCCCTAGTTCAGTGGTAAACATCATTTTCATTGAACCAGTATCATCCTTTCCCCACCTGCTCTCGGTTTCAGGTAAACAGTCTACATCATTCACAGATTGCTGCAAATCTTCACTGCATAACATGAAAACTTCTTGAAAAACATTATCTTTATCATTCTCTGAATCACATCAATCCAACTTGTGCCCATTTGCAGAATCGTTAATGCCAAGAATCATCTCTAAACCCCCGTTCACATTCATTCTTCCCGCCGCCATATGTTTTTGTAATGAATAATTGTGCATTGATATTGGAAAATCCCAAGATATTTTTGTGCATTGAAGAGGCCTTGGTGATATTTATAGATAGGATCACGTGAGAACATTTCTTTAACAGATGAGTGGTAAATTTCCATTCATACATTCACATATTTACTCAGACCAAGGCTAATTTTGCACTTAATCCTGAAAACATAAATTTACGTGATCGGCACTCAGTGTGAGACTGAGTAAAAGCATAAATATACGTGATCGGCACTCAGTAGGAGACCAAGTAAAAGCGTAAATATACATGATCGGCATGGTAAGGGTTAAAAGCTCTGTTCCACCGGTGCCATCAAAACATGGGATTGTCCAAAATTCAGACTTGTTCAACTACAAAACAGAAGAAGAGGTTAAAGGGTGATGTTTTTATTCAGAAAATCACATTTCATCTTATTTTTAGCTCCACTGGCCGAAGGCCAGCGAGCTATTGTCATGGCGTTGTGTCCGTCGTGCGTCCGTCCGTCCATTCGTCCGTGCGTGCGTCCGTAAACTTTTTCTTTAAAAAACTTCTCCTCAGAAACTATTGACTGGATTTTTACCACATTTCACAGGAATGTTCCTTTGGTGGTCCTCTTTCAAATTCCTTCAAATAATTGTGTTCCATGAAGAATTCTGGTTGCCATGGCAACCAATGTAAAAAACCTTTAAAAATCTTCTCCTCCCAAACCGCTATTTGGATAGCATTATTATTTTGCAGGAATGTTCCTTAGATACAGGTTTACAGAATTCCTTTTAAAAAAAATGATCTGTCAAAAAACATGGCTTTTATGGGAGATTCATTTTCCTTTTATGGTATAAAGTAAAATCTTTGAAAAATTTCTTCTCTAAAACTATTCATTGGATTTCATTGTTGTTTTGCAGGTAAGTTCCTATGGTGGTTGTCTGCCAAATTGTTTCTGTGGTGGTTGTATACCAAATTCCTTTTAAAAAAATGATACACCTAAAAACACATTTTTTTATAGACAAGGCTTATATTTCAAAAAAATGTTCTTCTCCAAAACTATTTATTGTGTTAGTTTTATCGACTAACAAAGAAAAAGGAAGAAAATTGGATTGACTTGACCTAGTCAGGGCTGTCCTATTTAAGCCCACACATTTTCCTTGGTATTAAGATCACAATTTACTCCAATGATATGCTATTAGTTAGTACTAGTAATAAAATATCACTGGCCATAAATAAGATAAAAGCTTGAGCACCTTTCACAACTTGAGCTTTTCAATTTTGCCTTATTACTAAGCCTGAGTAACCATGCCAAGATAAAAAAGAAAAAGTATTTTAATAACAAAACCCCCATGTTGTAGGTACTTTATAGTCCTTTTGATATAGAACAAGAGAACCTCTGCACTTTTATTAGTTCTGGTAAAGGTTTGTTGACCTACTAATGAGTAAATGCAGAGTGGACAGAAGGAGTGTAAATCCTGGTGACCTAGTACAAAGTGGGACAGGGCTTTACATTTGTGATAAGGCATTAATGTTATCCAGTCAAACTGATCCCGCAACTTCAGTACACCAGAATTAATCTGTGCCCTGGAGCAGGATATTTGATTTATGTAAATGCATTTGTAGACCATTTTGTGTTGTTTGCCACAGAAGACATTCTAACTGTGACTGTGAAAAGTTGATTATTAGGGATTAGGTGTTCATTGTATGCCAGCATATTTCATTCTATCTGGTGTATGGATGTAAGTTGATCTATATTGCTATAACATTCATTCATTTGCCCTCCTAGCTGTTCTTTTAGATTACCCCTTTACCACACAATCAAAACTTTTAACGACCCTGAGAAAGACATATTTTCTATATTTTGATGTTTCCCCACCCAAAATGGTTTGTGAAAGGACCTGTTGCAGACAACATATCTTCAAATTAGTAAGACATATATAAAAAAGGATAGAAATTATTGTGGGAAACTAAGAAAATGCTGGTTACCATTTTTTTCTTCTTTTCTCACAAGTTTTTTCCATACCTTTTTTCTTCAGTGAGCTAAAATGCAGGATTGAATGGTAATTGTTAAAAACTTCTTTTCGCCATTATAGAAATATCAGGCCTGTGGAGCGATACAGGCGCTCAGGCGCCTCTAGTTATAGGCTGTAAGAGACAAAATGTGTTATACCTTATTATTTCATGCTTTTCGGTAGTTTATTGGGAAATAATGGTGGGCTATGGTTTGATAATTTCACAGTTTCGGACAGTGAATTTACCCACTGATAAACTCACTAGTATTGAAATACCAAGAGCTCCCCTATACTTTGCAAGTCCCAATGAAAAGGTGTTAGAAACCTGAAATAAATGAAATACTTGCTTTTTTTTTTGGTGAAGATCAAAATTCACTTCATCTCGTGAAAATCAAATTTTCACTCGTGGCTGTGCCACTCATGAAAATATCACTGAACATGTTCACTCGATGAAACAAATTTCGATCTTTCACAAAAAAGACCCCCAAATATCCTCTGTATAATCTGTCAGATGGCGATTTCATGTCGACTGTACATCACTTGAATCCCATGTCTGCCTGAAAATATTTTACACCTTGATGAGATGATGAACAGGTCATAGGTTTCAGACATTAGGCTCCAAGTTCAAGGTCACAAGTGGTAGAGCTTGTCTTTGAAAGTGTAGAAAGCATTGTGGGACAAGAAAAAAATGCTGTTAACCAACATTTTCTCCTTTTCTCTTATTTCAAAAAAAAAAATTACTTCTCAGGGTTGTTATAAGATGGATTTGTTTGGTGAATGATTAATTTTCTTACAATATGCACTTTTTACCTCCCACAGGTCAGCTGAATGGGGATGCGAAGCAGGGTACACCATCGTGGCCATACACTTTTGCATTGCCTTTGTCAGAGGTTACTGTTCCAACAACCAAGTACTTCCACTTTATGTACATGAATAATGGAAGTTTCTATTACCAAAATCAGCTGAATGTGACGGTGATTGTTTTTTATGCTTTTTTTGTTTTTTTGAGCAATATTATTTTAATCTTTACGATACAACAAACCACATTTTCAGTCCAATACTCAATGCGCATGAAAATTAGTCAAAATGTTTGTCTTGATGATTTGAAAATGGGTCACATTGGGTCAAAAACTAGGTCACTGAGGCAAATCTTTGAAAAACCTTGTGTACCAGCTAGAGGCCACATTTTCAGTCCAATACTCAGGTAAGTTTGTTAGAATGCTTGTCATTTTATCTCGAAAGAGGTTGGAAATGGGTCATGTTTGGTCAAAAGGCTCAGGTAAGCAACTTCAGGGCCATCATGGCCTCTGGTCTCTGTTCTCCACATTGTTTTCAAAAGCCAATTTTCTCATCAGGCTTGTTAGAATACAGGATTGTTTGGTCATGGTTTTAGAGGGATAAAGGAGAATATGTTAGTGATTTACCAGAAAACAGACATTAGACTATTCCAAATTGCAAACATCTGTGGCCGACAGACTCAAAATAAGTACAAATTAGTGGAACTTTTATGAAAGAGTTGTTAGAAAAAAAGGAAAAAGAAAAATTCTGGCTCACTTTTTCCCATAATGTTTCAGGGGCTTTCTTTATCAGGGTCATTGTATTTTGGGACAGTTTTGCAAAGGATCAACAGAAGTGATCAAAAGTTAATGGAAAGTGGTTCTGATAACAATTCAACCGAGTAATTTCAGTTTGTTACCTTTTGTAGCCTAGCATTTCATATGAATTTTTGAAGGGCCTAAGAGTAAAATGTTTTGAATTGCTTTGTAGGACTTAACTCTCTATCACACAACTTGTCTGAATTAAAAGATTTTCAGGTGACTATTAAAATGTAGCTGAAATAATGGAATTTGTCTTTGGTAGGTAAGAAAAAATTGTGGGAAAAGGAGAAAAAATTTAATGCTGGTTACCTGCATTTTCTTCTTTTCCCATGGTGTTTTCCAAAGGCTTCTTTCTCAAGGTTGTAAAAATTCAGGATTTTAATTGTATTGATTTTTGTCAAGAAAGAATTATGACAGTTTGTTTTACTTAGTTAGTTTAGTTAAGTTTGATTAAGGTTAGGTTAGGTTAGGTTAGGTTAGCTGGTTGGTTGATCAGGTAGGCAGTTGGTCAGTCAGTCAGTCAGTGTTTTATTTATTTCATCATATCTTATTTTAGGTTACCCATTATGCTGGAATGCAAGAAGTCGTAAATTGGACTTTAGGTTATAGCCAGGATGCCATTGAAGAATGCCTGCAAGTCGACTTGGTTCCATCTGTCAATAACTATCTGGAGTTTGAGCTACTCTTCAATCACTCTCTTGGTTACGTCAGTATAGATGATGTCATGTGGAATGATGTTTGGTGTCCTCGTGAGTTACTTTTGATGAAATATATGAGCCATTCTCTGGCAAAAGGGGGCAGACTTGTACCAAGCAAGTAATCACCTAATTATGGATCCGTAGAGACTGCGCAGGCTGACCTGGGTCGATACCGTCTGCAGATGTATTAAACCCCCATTCTACAGAGCATGTCTCATATCTATTTTCTTGAACTCTTTACCAAGCCTCCCCCTAAAAAAAAAAATTAAGACTCACAAATTTAAATCATTTTCTTCTTTTCCACAGTGTTTCTCAAAATGATTCTATCCCAGGGTGTTTAAAACAGGGCTTGGTTTCCCAAAAAACCCCAAGTCCCATATTTTACTCAACTAGCAGTCCCAGGTTCTAACTTAAGTTGAGTTTGTTTTTTGAGACGCATTTAAGTAACATTAACAGACTGTAGCAACATTCTCACATCCTGAGTTGACGCTACATTTCAGATTCAACAATGCAAAATAAATGGACTTAACTCTTTAACCACGACAAAATTTTAGACTAATCCAGTTTCAAAGCATTTGCATACGCCAAATTCAACTTTGGAACAAATGGGCTTAAGCTCCCTGATAGCACAGAAAACATTGTGGGAAAAGGTTATCAGCATTTTCTCCTTTTCCCCACAGTGTTTTCAAAAGCCTTCCTTCCCAGGGTCGTGAAAACCCGGGATTGTGTGGTAAAGAGTTAAGTCAATTTTACAGACTTAAGTCCATTGTTTTGCTGAGTTGAGCCTGAAATGTTGTGCCAGCACAGGACTTGAGAATGTTACATATGGTAAGTCTGTTAATGTTAACTCTTTACCAAACAACAAAATTGTAGACTCGTCGAAATTGAAAGCATTTGCAGACAACAATATAAATGTGACTCAAAAATTGAAATTTGCGTTGGGAAGGTTAGAAAACATTGTGGGAAAAGGAGAAAATGCTGTTTACCTCCATTTTCTCCTTTTCCCACAAGGTTTTCAAAAGGCTTCTTTCACAGGGTCGTTAAAAGTCAGGATTGTGTGGTAAAGGGTTAATGAAATGCTTTTTGAATAATGAACTCAAGTCAGAAAAAAAGGCTGTTGTGGGATTTGAGTAAAACAAGAGACTTAAATTTTTTCATGAAACCAGGCAGGATTCTTTGGAGAAGAGTTAAGCCTTTACTGTACTGTCTTATTTAAGACCTACCAAGCTAAAAAATATAATCAAACTTGAAAGCATTTGCTGATGACAAATATTAGCCATGGGAAAAGGGGGCCTAATGCATCTCCCTGATGCATTGTACCAAGCAAGTCATATTTTATAGATCCATAAAATACATTTTGTCTAAATGTATCATAAGGTAGACTATTACTTTGACATACAAAAAATTGAACAACAGCAAAAAGTTTGGGCCCGGGTCAGCCTGCATGGACTTCTCAGGCTGAGCTGGATCAATACTTTTTGCAGATGCATTAAGCCCCCTTGTTACAGAGCATGGCTCATGTTGAATAGCAGGGTTGAAATATTACAATTTTATGTTGAAAAAGGAGCATTTTCTCTTTCCTCACAGTGTCATCTACCCTTTGAAAGTTTCAAGCTTTCAAGTTTGATGAACCTCATCTTTTTTTTGGTCTTTTTATTTATTTTCTTTTATTTATTTTCTAGATCCTGCGTCTTGTGACTTTGAAAGAGACTGTCCCATGACTATTGGAAATGAGACAAACGCTACTTTGTGGTGGAAAGTTTCGCCTGCTTGGGATTTTTATCAACCAGATCATACTTACCAAAAGGCGGGCAGAGGTATTTTGTCCTGGCCTGTATTCACCAACATTTCTGAACAACATTTTTAGTCTTTTAATTCTTTACCAGACGACAAAATGTTAGACTGGTCTAAATCGAAAACATTTGCAGATGACAAAATAATTGTGACTCAGAAATCGAAATTTGTTATGGAAAGGGTAGAAACAAAGGAGAAAATGCTTGTTACCTTTTCCCACTATGTTTTCCGTCAAAAGGCTTCTTTCTCGGTTGTTTAATGTTGGGATTGTGTGGTAAAGGATTAATTTCAATTATTTCCTAAATTTTAAAGTAATTCAGTTTCTGATTGGCTGAACCAAATGAGCCATGCTCTGGGAAAAGGGGTTTAAAAACCTGTGATGCATGATAAAAAGCAAGTCATCATATAGTTCTTGATCCCAAGGCTCCCGCTGTCGATCGCTAGTGGCGCCAAATGTGACAATCTAGAAAAAAAGTCTCCAAAAATAAGGCACTGGCGAATCTACTGGTGACAAGTAATGCCTATACATTACTCCCAAAAGATCTAAACCCCCGACATAAACAATAAGTATCAAGTGTGAAGGACACACATGTATGCCACTGTTTTTGCAGCTAATCAAGCTGGCGTGTCATTTATGTATAGGGCCTACGTGATAGATGTCATAATGATGTTAATCCGGTTATCTAGGGTAACATGGCTTATTTTGAAGTTACCTGCTACCCTAATTGACAATTTCATGTCAAATCATGCAGAAATTTTTTATCCAAAAACTACTTCATGAAAAATACATCACTGGAAAAAAAAAAACCACGAAAACCCATGACACTACAAAATGTCAATTTCACATCGTCTGATCAGAGACATTTCAGACAGTCTTTTCAGCTTTAAAAATAGCTTAAAGCAGTAAATTTACATGGATATATGTATAAAAGAATAAGTGGATTTTAAAATGCCTGTCTAATGATGATGAAATAACTTTGATGATTTTATGTTTGGATTGGGGGGCGGGGGGTTGGATAGACCGTCTTTTCTTATGGACGTTTTCTTACAAAGACAGCACTGGAAGAAATGTTACAGTTTAATGGACATGCCCTTTATTGACTTTCCAAAGACAAAAATAAATGATACATTAACCCTTTACCGCACCATATTGACATTCAATGACCCAGTGGAAGAAGGCTTTTGAAATCATTGTGGAGAAAGGAGAAAATCCTGGTAATCAACATTTCCAACAATGTTCTGACATACGATTGATCAATCAAATAATTACAGCCATATTTGAAAAGCCGTCTGCAAATGCTTTCAGTATGAAAGAGTCTACAATTTTATTGTTTGGTAAACAGTTAACAAGTTGTTTAGTATGAATGTTCATATATTCATAATGATGAATTGCAATTTAAGACTGCAATTTAAAATTTATAGACTCTCTAACCGCTTCATTCCAACATGTCTGTACACAAGATAAGGTGTCTTCTTGTTTAATTTTGGCCGAATCTCTCGCCAGACTGGGGTAAAACCTTGTTGGTGTTAATAAGTACATAAAGAATTGTCGGATTGTGACAAGCGCAGTGAGCACTCATAAGTTTAGTGAGAATTTGAAAATGTTGAAGCCAAAATACCCATTCTTACGGACCACTAATAAATTTGCGGCATGGAGATGGGGGTACATAAATATTCAAAACTTCTTTAGTTTTCATCAAAACTCCACAACTCCAGGAAGTCTGACACGTCATTACGGCACTGTGCAAATATGACTTCTTTGTCCCTGCAGCTCACAACCTTGAAAAATCCTAGGGAAAAGGAACATTTCCATTTGAGTTCTTTATGTATGGTGTAAGTGGCATGTACAGCATTTAATAAGGAATGAATTTAGTAACTATAACATGAGCCAATAAAACTGAAATGTCTAATGTGCTGTGTGGCTCCCTCAGTTGGCCCCTACTGGCCCCAATTTTTATGAGTTGGCGAATTTGATGGTGCACTGATAAAAATTTCCAGGGGAAGCCCTGGATCCATAAAATCAATCAACTGCAACTGTAGACTGGCCCTTTGAGCTGCAGAAAATTTACCAATAGCAAAAAGTTTTGACCCAGGTCAGCCTGCAGGGACTGCACAGGCTGAAATTGGATGATACTTTTTGCACATGCGTTAAACTCTCTTTTCACAGAGCATAACTTGAATGGTTTACCCAATCATGAATTGCGGTGATGCATTAACCCTTTCCCACACAATCCCGACTTTTAACAACCCTGAGAAAGAAAGCTTTTGAAAACATTGTGGGAAAAGGAGAAAATGCTGGTAACCAGCATTTGCTCCTTTTCCCACATTGTTTTCTACCCTTCTCAAAACAAATTTCAGTTTTTGATTCACATTAATTTTGTCATCTGCAAATGCTTTCAATTTGGACTGGTCTAAAATTTTGTCATTTGGTAAAGGGTTAAATGTCCAGATCACCACTCATAATGGTCTAAAGCTTGTTTTTACAGAGCCTGGTAAATTAAAGTTTAACCCTTGATGTACTGAATCTAGGTTTAGTTGCCCATGTGGACAGTGTAGATCAGCCTGAAGTCTGATCTTGAATCTCCACTGTCTGCTTTTCTGTCAGATATTCTTACAAAAACAGCCTTGAAATTGAATTAGTGGCTTTTTTAGTCCGGTTTGGTTTGTTTGTATTGGAGTTTAATGCCATTGTAACAGCTCAGGTCATATCATGGCGGTCAGTGACACACCCATATGTTTCCTGGCTTTCTTACACCAGTACTGACAACTTTGTTTCCAAAGCCACTGACTACTTTACTCACATGCATTGGAGGTGGGAGGCGAAAAATTGCTGGATAGAAAATTTGCCTCAACTGGATATTGAACTCGCAACCACCAGGTCACGAGTCGGATACACTAACCACTGAGCTACACAGGCGGGCTTTTTTAGTTCAGACTGAGGAGATTTATTTCATTATTTTAGCAGTACAAGGGTATAAGTTACTTGAAAGGTAGCAAAAAAGGTCTGTCAGGGTTCAGCCCAGTGTAGACTATGTCTTTTGTAAACATGGTGACAAATGGCTTGGAAGTAAGGGATATTTTCAGTTTCAGATACATGTATTTTTATTGATTTTCATGATGTTAGCCCGACACTTTACCACACAATCTCAGGTTTTAACGACCCTGACAAAAAAGACTTTTGGAAAATTGTTAACTGTCAGTTGATTGCAAAGTAACAATGTGCTTTTTGAATTTCTAGGTCATTTTGTGTCGCTGTACAGTGACGGAAGGCATGCAGTGGGGACAAAATACTGGTTTACCATGAACAAAATGGCAATAGACAGTCGATACCATTGCTTGAGTTTCTTTTACAAGATAAGCAGATATGGAGAGGAATCCTCCAATGTGTTTTTCACTGTTCATGCAAACTACTCTACAACTACAGAATCCGAAGTTAAGACATTCGGAGTGGCAGAATTTCGAGATACTGATTGGGAACAAGGGCAAGTGCCAATTGTAACAGACGGGCCCATGGATGATGTTGCCTTTACCTTCATGGCCACCAAACTATTTGATGATGCAGTGATTCAGTTATTTGTGGATGATATTTCTTTCGAAACTTCCACTTGTGATTGTAAGTGCCATGTAAAAGATATACCATATAAGTGAGCCATGCTTGTTGAAATGGGGGCCTAATGCATCTCTGCACACTGGTCCTTAGCATGCAGAAAATTTACCCAAATCAAGTTTCAGCCCAGGTAAGCCTGCATGGACTGCACAGGCTGACCTGTGCCTTTGCCTTTTACAATGCATTAACCCTATTTCACAGAGCATGGCTCATTTTTTTTTGTGGGTATTTTATTTCTGGTATGTCTGCACACCAACTTAAGGCCGCAGAAATTAAACACACAGATTATAATGTCCTATTCTGTCTGTAGACAATACAGGATCAAAAACATGTATGACTTCCAGTCATAAGGTTATGTATAGAACACCAGTGTGGTCAATCCCGCTATAAAGCAGCGATATTCATTGCATTACATTGATCTTCAGGAAATGTTGATCAATACAGCTATGACACCTTTGTACAGGTAAATGTGAAATTAAATCTTTAAATGAAGACTTTTCATCTAATTAGCGTTCCCCATTGCATAAAAATCACTGATTATAATTCCTGTTTTCTAGGTGTATTTGTTTTTTGCACCAAAGCGTTAAAAATACCATGAGTCAAATACTCACATTTTAATTATGACAATAGGTCAACACTTACCTTTTTTACTTAACCCTTTACCACACAATCTGTTTACTTAACCCTTTACCACACAATCCCGACTTTAAACGACCCTGAAGAAGAAAGATTTTGAAAACATTGTGGGAAAAGGAGAAAATGCTTATAACCGGCATTTTCTCCATTTCCAACAATGTTTTCTTCCCTTCCCACAAGAAATTTCAAATTTTGAGTCAAATCTGATTTGTCATCTGCAAATGCTTTCAATTTGGACCAGCCGAAAATTTTGTTGTTTGGTAAAGAGTTAAGCTGAATGATGATATCGTTGTCTGCTATAGTCTAACATTCTTTTCTCACAATGTTTTCAAAAGGCCTGTCCCCCAGGGTCGTTAAAATTTGTGATTGTGTGGTAAAGGGTTAATATTATTAGTAGGGATGGGATCGATTACTAATTGTAGTAATCAAGTAATCTGTTGCTCTTTTGCTCGAGTGCCCTATTACTTGAAAGGATATGTCAACTTTTGTCCAAATGTTTTCAAATTTAAGTCATTGATTGTTATCACCATACCGATACATCAACAAGCTGGATACGAAATAGAGGGTGAGGCAATATACAAGTGAAAAATAAAATAGAAAAGGGGAATGAAAGAAACACACATAAAAAAAAAATTTTTCATTTTGTAAATTGTTAATGCATGTTAGTGTTTGATTTCCAGTTTTCTTTACCTGGCAGTGGATGTCCATCATATTTACACACACTGTCAAATATTAGCAATTTCAAGGTTTTATTCAGCTTCTAGTAATGATCAGTTAGGACTGATTGATCGTTAATTTCTAACTGTATGTTAACTGGATATCTGGATGACAAGTCAAAAAACATGTCAACCTTACAAACGTAAAATTGAAATGAGTAAACAGTTTAAGTTTCAGGAACTGAAACTGAACGCTTACACAGAGTTACCTTTGTTAGAGTGAAAAAAGCTTGAATTTGTTTGACTGTACTTTTTGCAGATGCATTAACCTGTTTTTGACAAAGCAGGACTTACATTTGTTGAATATATTCATGATTTTTATGAATAATTTTGGGGTACAGATTTCCGACGGATAATGGTCACAATTTGCACAAATTACAGCTCTGTTTTATAATCCTGTGGAGCAAGAAGGGCCATCATGGCCCTCTCGCTGTTTGTAACCAATGAGAAATTTTTTCAGATGGTGTAGAGAACATGGAAGTATGTACATTTGATGAACCAATGAAATGTTTGTATTCTGCTAACTGTACCGAGGGATCCGGTTATCTGTGGAGTGTTAATAGAAAATCAGGTATTAGATTTTTTTTACAACAGTCAAACTTGTACTAGCCCTATAGAAAAAGACAAAATTTTAGACTTTGCTAAGTTGAAAGCGTTTGCCGACAACACATTTTGGTTGAGGTCAAATAATGATTTCTGTCTTTTATATGGGAGAAAACATAGTGGGCAAAGGAGAAAATGCTGGTAACCAGCATTTTCTCCTTTTCCCACGTTTTCGAAAGCCTTCTTCTTCAGAATTGTTAAAACTCGGGATGATGTGCTAAAAGGTTAAGAAAAAAGAATGCTTAGTACAGGTATATTAGAACATGATTACCTCCTCTTGGAACAGAATATTTACTTGCTTAACCCTTTAACACACAACCCTGTGTTTCAGTGACCCTAAGAAAGAAGCCTTTAGAAAACATTCTGGGAAACTGAGTGATTGCTTGTTACCAGCATCTCCTTTTTCCACAATGTTTTCCAATCCATTGAAAACAGAAATCATCATTGGAGCTACTTTTGATTGTTGTTCAGTAAAGAGTTAAACTCGGGATTGTGTAGAAAGGGTTAACAGAGGTTTCTTGCCTAAAACAGGTGGCTAGTAAGTCAGGTTTTTATTTCATGTAAAAGTAAATATCGTTGCTGCTGTTCTTGCAATGAAAATTTCTTTTCTTCATCCAAAGGTTAAGAATTAAAAGTATGTCTTGAAAAATACAGGCAATAACCCTTTACCAAACAGTCATGAGTGTTGATGATCCTGAAGAAGACTTTCAACCCTATACCACACAATTCCAACTTTTAACGACCCTGAGGAAGCAGGCTTTTGAAAATATTGTGGGAAAAGGAGAAATTGCTGGTTACCAACATTTTCTCTTTTTCCCACAATGTTTTCTACCTTTTCCAGGTTAAATACTATCATTTGAAAAATATCTGAACTGTTGTCTGTAAATTCTTGTAAGTCTAACATTTTGCCATGTTGTAAAGGGTTATCCCTTGGAGCACCTAATAAACCATACTCACATTTTACATTATAGGAAAAAGAGCCAAATAAGAGCAATGTCAAGGTTGCTGTTGTCCATTGTGTCTCAGCAAAGCAGACAGTGTAGATCAAAGATCAGACTGCACATTTTGTGCAGTCTGATCTTGATCTACAATGGCCGCAAGGGCAACATAAGTTGTGAAAGGCAATTTAAGGGTTAAAAACACTGTTGGAAAAGGAGAAAATGCTGGTACTCCGTATTTTCTGCTTTTTCAACAATATTTTCTACTCTTTCAAAGATATATTTCATTACATAAACCAGATCTAATATAGTGTATGCACATGCTATCAGTTTGGATGAGTCTTTGATGGTTTTACAAATGATACATATGAGCCATGCTCTGGCAAAAGGGGGCTTAACACATCTCTATGATGCATTATACCAAGCAAGTCATCACAGTATTATGGATCCATTAAATCCATTTTGTCTAACCATTGACTGAATCATAAGGATATTGACCAATATCAAAAAGTTTGAACTCGGATCAGCCTTTGTAGACTGCACAGGCTGACCTGGGTCAATATTTTTCCCAGATGCATTAAACTCACTTTTCACGGAGCTGGCTTAATTATTTAGTTGATATGGCCTCCTTGTACTAAAAGGAAGCTACTTATTTGAATTTTTATTTTTTCAGAAAACCCCTACCTTCATGTGGTGAACTCTTTCGGGGATGAAGAAGATGAGTCCTATGTGTGGTTTGATGTTGACCTGTCAGCCGAAACATCTAATTTGTTTTACCAGTTTTATTTCTTGTCAAGTGTAGATGCAGGCACACTGGAAACTTACCTTGAGAGCACTGACACTGTTTCTCGTAAACGTAAGAAAAGGGCAGTTCTTGGTTTTAGTGAAGTTCAGCTGGATGGAACTAATATCTGGCAAATATCAGACTGCTTCAGTATCCCTGCAAACTTTGCTGGTCGAATATATTTCCTTGCAACACGGGCAATGGCAGATAAAGGACACATAGGCATTGATAATGTCAGGGTTGTGAGAGGAACCTGTGTAGGTAAGTGGTTTGGTTAGAGTATGAACCTTCCTTAGTTTTGCAAAGAAGTACTTGATAAAATTTCTCAAGCCTTAGACCGCAAGAGGAAATTTTTTGCAGATGATGTAGATGCAAGATCACACTACACATAAACTGCCTATGTCATTTTACTCTATACCTAACAATCCTTTGTTCTAGCAACTCTGAGAAAACAGGTGTTTAAAGAGAAATTTTGGAGAAAACAGAAAATGCAGTTTGTCAGCATTTTCTTGTTTTCCCAATCATGTTTACCATCCTTTCAAAGATGGATTGCATCATTATACCCCCCACCTATGAAGTAGAGCGGGGAATACTGGTTCACCATGTCTTTCTGTCTATCCATCCATCTGTCCATCCATCCATCTGCCCGTCAATCAATTCGTCCAGATTTTTGTTTTCATGCTCTAAATCAAAAAAGCCATTTTACCTAAGACCTGAAACTCTATACAAGAGTTGCTTATGACCCAGGAGGTGATCTGTTGTTTCTGGGTCACATGGGTCACAGGTCAAGGTCACAGGGAAACTTTGTTTGAAAATTGTTTCTGTGCTCTAACTCAAAAGCCATATGACCTATACAAGTGTTGCTCATGATCCAAGGAGGTGCCTTATTGTTTTTGGATCACATGGGTCAAAGGTCAAGGTTACATAATTATGAGCTTTGTTTTGAAAATCATTTCATTTTTTTTATTGTGCTGCTTCAGTGACAAGGTGCTGGTGGTGGGGGGGGGGTATTTGTCCACTTGTGACAATTCTAGTTTGTGCTGCATTTGATTTATTGTCTGTAAATGCTTTCAGAGTAGGTGATTGTAAAATTTTGTAGACTAGTAAAGAGTTAACTCTTTACCAAGCTTCAAAATTCTCATCTTTGTGAACTCTTTACCAAACAACAAAACTTTAGACTTTTCCAAATTCAAAGCACTGGCAGAGTGAAAAATAAATGTGGCTATCATAATGAGACTTGTGCTTGGTAGGGTAGAAAACATTGTGGGAAAAGGAGAAAATGCTGTGGTCCATGTTTTGGATATCTTACTTAATGTTTCCTTGTTCTCATGAATTGTTAAAGAAACAATCTCCACAGACATAGCCAGGATTAAAATATTTATATGCACTATGAGTTGTATGTTGATGCTTGCTTGACAGCATGATGTCGCATGAATTGTCCTTGTTCTCATGAATTGTTAAAGAAACAATCTGCATAGATGTAGCCAGGATTTGAATATTTATATGCAAAATGAGTTGTATGTTGACTCTTGCTTGACAGCATGATGTCACATGAATTGTCCTTGTTCTCATGAATTGTTAAAGAAACAATCTGCATAGACGTAGCCAGGATTAAAATATTTATATGCACAATGAGTTGTATGTTGACGCTTGCTTGACAGTATGATGTTGCATGAATTGTCACCATTTGTTTCAAGTATAGAGGAGTCCCCAAGTCATCAGTGCATCAGTTTAATCCATATCATTTAGTTTGAAAAGGCCAGCAGATCTAGAAAAAAATCAATACAATATGATATTATGATTTAAAACTTTGGTTGCGGATTTTTTTTATATGCATATGCGTATGATGCATAATGGGCACTACGGCCTTGATCTGATTGGTGATCTCAGTGTTTCCTGAGACGTTTAAGTCTATCTTTATCATGCAAATGAAGCAAATGACTTCATTGTTCTGCTTTTCACTTAGCCAATATCCAGTCATATTGTTGGTTGCAAATTATGTTACATTTTTGTTCTTTTTCAAATTCACAACCTTTTTAACTCTATACCACACAATAAAAAAATAGACTTGTCTAAATAGAAAGTCCTTGCAGTCAACAATTAAAGTGTAGCTCAGATTATAGCATTCATCCTTGATAGGGTAAAAAACAATGTGGGAAAAGGAGAAAATGCTGGTAACCAGCATTTTCTCCTTTTCCCACATTGTTTTCAGAAGACTTCATCCTTATGGTCATTAAAACTCAGGATTGTGTGGTAATGAGATAAGTTTACACAACTATTTTCTTGGTTATCCATTCCCAGTGACTGTGACAGTGCACTACACTTCTCAGCATTAGTCCATGTGGACAATGTTCAATAATGTTTGCCCTGGATTAACTATGGCAAATTATGCAGACCTCTGCCATATTTATCAATGAAAATGAGGATCTCCTGAATTATCTATTTATAGTAACATGAGAAGACAAATTGTTCTTCAGCAAGAGAGACTATTGCTATGGTATCAACATTTTGATTGGCTATTTAAAGCATAATGAATATTTATAGAAAAAACATTTTGCAAATCAATTGTCCTAGGTCTGCAAATGCTTTTAACCCTTGGGCAGCTAGGCGCGACTCAATGACCTTTTGGGGAAAGCATAGATAAGATCAGACTGCACAAAATGTGCAGTCTGATCTTGGATCTACACTGTTCGATAAGTAGATATCTCTCCCCCCAAAATACCTTTGAAATAAAAAAATTTGGGATTTTACCACCGGCTTGAAAGTTTCATTTCTTTTACTAAACAGAATGAGGATTAATTAGGAAGAGAATGAAATTCTGTTGTTTTGTAAAGAGTTATGGATTAGAGCTTTTTTCTTTTTTATTACAGAGCCTTCCATTGCCTGTAATTTTACTCAAGGAGATTGTGGCTATCCTATAGCAGTTGCAGACTGGGCTCAAACAGGTAAAGAAGTATTTTTAATCCTTCAAGCACCTTTCAGTACTAAAAATATTGCAGTGAGTGTAGATCAAGGTCAGGCTGTACAAAATTTGAAGTTTTACCATTGATTTACACTGTTGGCTTATTCAGATATTTAGGCCAAAAGAGATGCTGGAATTAGATTTTTAGCTAGGCTGTTTTTGAAAAAAGCATTGAGGTATCGTTGTAGCCCTGTTGTCGACATCTGTGTTGTAGTACAAAACTTAGACATTTTGTAAGATCTCTGTTATTACTGAAGGTATTTGCTTCAAATTTAGACAAATTGTTAGCTACAAAAGGGGCACCTATACAACAAGGGCAGGTAACCATCGAAGTATTTTTGACACAGTTATACACCTTTTTTTTACTTGGAATTTTCGTTGAAAGCCAAGCAACCACAGCTGAGCATTGGTACCCACATGCAGTACTTTTGTTTTGGATCTTTTGTGAAGAATCGTAATTAGTTGCATTAAAACACAGGATTGTAAAGTAAAGGGTTAAATGAAATTTAGTTACCACACAACAAAATTTTAGACTGGTCCAAATTGAAAGCATTTTGCAGACAACAAATTAAGCATGGGTTTATTGATTGGATCGGTTTTTAACCCTTAAGCTGCTAATCACGACCCACTTACCTTTTGCGGACAGTGCAGATCAAGATCAGACTGCACAGAATGTGCAGTCTGATCTTTGATGAACACTGTCCGATAAGAAGATCTATTTCCTCCAAATAATACCTCTGAAATAGGACAAATTGGGCTTATACTATTGGTTTGAAAGTTTCATTTCTTTTATTCAGCAGGATAGGGGTTAAAAGTTGAAAAAAATGGTGGGAAATGGAGAAAATGCTGGTTAGGAGTATTTTCTCCTTTTCCCACATTGTTTCCAAAAATCTAATTTCACAGGGTTGTTAAAACTCTGGATTGTGTGGTAATGAGTTAAAGCATCTGGAATGTAGAATTCAGACAAACGCAAAATCCAAAGCTCCATTATAAGATGTAATAATACAGATAAGCAAAATCAACAAACTTTATTGAGATAAGTTATTGTTCCACACCAGTTTTTTTGGGGGGGAGGGGGGTATAGTTTGTATGTTGTGTCATCTGTCTATCCATCTGTCTGTCCATCTGTTCATCTGTCTGTCCGGAAAGATATTTTCTACAATCCTTTACGAAAATTAATGAAACTTCATACATGTGTCAGCCTACATACTTTTTTTTTTTTTAATGCCGTGTCATGGAAAGAGGGGGCTTGATGTATATTTCCATTTAGTACCAATATCTCTTTAACTGTACAAAATTTTATGAAACATCATACTTAAATTGTTTATCATAAGCCACAGACAATCATTTGCTTTTATTTAATGAAATGCCATGTCATTGGAAAAGGGACTTTAATGTATAATTTTATTAACAATAAGGCCATGTGTACATGCAAAACACAATACTTCTTATATGTTTCTATCAAAAAAGCTATTTTTTTCGGCGGGGGATATCATTTCAACGAAATACATTGACCTGTTTCTTTTTAATGAAATCTTTGAGTTTTAGAAATTAGTATTTGATAAACATGTGGTATGTTTTTTTCAGTTTGAGAAAGTGCCAAGGATCATATCTTATAAAGTTGCTTTCTATAAGCTTTGGTAAGTGTATAATGGACTTCAAGCAGAGATCTTCTGGTGTATTTTCAGATGCTGGAATTAGCAGTCAAACAGAGGGACTGGGCCTCTATGTTCCCCTACACAAACTTCAGTACCAGGAGGCATGTTTGAGCTTTGATGTACAGTTAGAGGACATGATGTCAGCTTTGAAAGTTATGGTTGACATGGAAAACAAAACTGAGGTCTACAGCTTTGGACAGGAGTCTGGAAGCAGTTTTACAGGACAACTGAGCATTTCTAGGGATGATGTTAGGAGGTAATTATGTCATCTCTTTGCCAAACGACAAAACTTCGGACCTGTCCAGTTAAAAAAAAAAATATTGGCAGATGACATACCAACTGTGGTTTAAATGATATTTTCTTGTTTGAGGGGGTAGAAAACATTTTGGCAAAAGGAGAAAATGCTGGTTACCATATTTTCTCCTTTTACCAGTATGTTTTTAAAAACGTTCTTCTTCAAGGTCATTAAAACTCCGGATTGTTTGGAAAAGGGTCATATAAAAGGCCCATGTTTATAATACTTCAGATCATGCTCAACTGATTTTCTGCTCTAATTTACAATTGAGCCATGCTCTGGCAAAAGGAGGCTAGATGCATCTCCGTGATGCTTGATACAAAGCAAGTCATTACATAATTAGGGACCAGCAACTGACAGCATCACAAGGTAGGCTGGTCCTTTGACATACAGAAAATTGACCGGTAGGGAAAAGTTTCAAAAGTTATATACTTTTTGCAGATGCCTTAAGCCCCCTTTTCATAGAACATGGCTTAATTTCATCAGTACACAACATAGAGAAATGAAGGCTTTCATTTAATAAAGAGGACAGAAAGAGAAGAACAAAAAATTTAAAAATACTCTGTGATGTGCATGAAATCAATTCTGTATAATTTTGGAGTTTCATGCTCAGCTCAGTTGTGCATGAAAAAAGTTTAATACCTTAATGTCCCTTATGGAAGCACCCCTATAATAAACGCTCCCCAGGCTTTTTTCTCACTAAAAATGGGCTATCCAGATGGCCAATCCATTGTTAAAGTTGAAATAAATCTGGTGGAATAAACTTACGGCATCCACATAATCCTAATTACTTCACAAATCGATGCCATTAATACCTGACTATCTGAATATACATACATTCCTGATACAGTATAAACTTCCGGATACACAAAATTTGTCAAGTGACTTGGAAAAACTTTAAGAAAGTGAAAGAATCGAAGACCAGTGTCCAATATTAATCATGAATGTCCAAATGAATCATGATCGGCAGTAAAATCGATATTCTGCATCAAATACAAAGGATTTCTCAAATGGCAATCGGTTCTCATTTGGCACTGACTAAAACAGGGACTGTCAGATCTTCGCAAGCCAAGGAACTTACCCCTTGGCTGATCGAGTCGAAATTTGTTAGCATCGCGATACATGTAATCATTGGTTGCAGTCAGGACTTAAAGCACCAGTCAAATAGTGTGTTACATTTGCTATCCAACATCAACAGAACGTAAATAAAAATGGTGACCAGAGGAGAAAGTTGTCGGACATGCTGGGAATTATTACCAAAAAAATACAAATGAACAATATTTTCTTCAACATTCATTGGACATCACATATCAATTAAATGAAGTGTTAGGATACATCCCAACACCAGATGATGGACTGTCAAAGTAAATATGTGCATCGCGAAACTTAACAAGATTTTGAAACGAGATTTTGAACCTGATAAATCGTCTGTCAAGTTTGCGATCTGAAAAGCAGTCAGTTGCTGGTGAATTATGGAGAAAGCATGCTGAACAAACTATCATTGGACCAAACCTTAGTGGTGAATATTCAAGGACCCCTTTAAAACAACAACAGCTAAGCGCTTAATAGATCATAACCCAACACCTAGAAAGGTGTAAAAGCCTTTGGCTATATTTAACGAAATGCCGAAAGGGTTATGATACACGATATTTGGTTGGTTTTCGATGACGTAAATCTAGGGGTGATAACAATCAAAATCCAGTAGGTGGCGTGTCGCCATGCTAACAAATTTTGACTTGATCAGCCAAGGGGTAAGATCCATGTAGTGAATGTCACCTTGGCTTGCGAAGATGGGACTGTCCTGGTCCTTGGAAAATTCTTTGTCAATTTACCTCTATTCATCGCGCCCCCTCCCTTTGGGAAATTGTAACGCCCCCAGGGGCATTAAAAAGAGACAGTACGGTAGGCATCTTGTGTCTTATAGAACTTGAGGAAGAAGGCTTTTGAAACATTGTAGACAAAGGTGACAAGCTTTTTCTCCTTTTGCCCACACAAGCTTTTCTACCCATTCAAAGACAAATACCATATTTGAGCCACATCTGAATGTGTTGTATGCAAATACTGTCAATATGGAAGAGTCTAACATTTTGCCATCATAGTGCAGAGTTGATGCATTTTTTTCTGGTTAACTCTTCACCACACGACAAAATTTTAGACTTGTCCAAATTGCAGACAACAAAATAGATGCAAGTAAAAAAATTGAAATTTTATTTGGGAAGGGTACAAAACATTGTGGGAAAAGGAAAAATGCTGATTATTTGCGTTTTCTTCTTTTCCTACAATGTTTTCAAAAGACCTCTTTCTCAGGGTCGTTAAAACTCAGGATTGTGTGGTTAAGAATTAACTCCCCAGTTGTATATCATGACCTGCGCAAAGAGAAACTATGCCCCATATCTGAAAAATGTCCATGTTCAGGGCCCATATATTAGATATAGATCACTAAATTTGCTGTTGTAATGTAATGCTGCTTTCAACATTGGTTCAGTTATATGTGACAGTCAGGGTACCAATCCATGCTCTCCTGGAATTACTTTTACCATTTCTTTTTACAACAACTTTCCTGAGCCACAGGCTGCTTTCCCACATAAACACAGAGGGAACAGTGTTTAGCAGTGATAGAGAAATGAATCCTGTCTTACTGACTATCATCAGTTCTCAGAACAAATTTTGACGAAGCTGGGGAATCCAGATTAGTGAACCTTGGGTTTCAAGTCCTGTGTGTTATAAGCACCTGGGCTTAAACTGAATCACTATAAAGAAAGTTGTTCGAATTTCTATTCCCAATGGTGTTTACAAAAGCTAGCATAGGGCCCTTATAGTCATCCAGCTTCTATAATATCGTTCTTTTGGAAGAGTGTTATAGATTATATCATTTTATCACATAATCTCCCTTGTTTTCAGTGTAATATATCCATTATGAATTTTCTTATCTTTAAATACACATTTGATATCACAATTGTGTGATATCATTTTTTATGTCATTTTGTATGTATTTCATAGCGCGTGCATATTTAGATGGTTTTGCATCTTCTGATCTATAATTTGTGAAATACGGTTATGTGATAAAAAGAATCTGACATTTGTTGGCTTTTGAGATAAAATCTTATTAAACCTGTCAAGAAAAATGTTGATAAATTCTCCAGTCTCTCTTAATAAGATCAGATCCAAATTGAAAGCATTTGCAAACAAAATAATAAATGTGGCAAAAATAATGGGATTTGTTGCAAAAAATTAGAAAACATTTTGGGAAAAGGAGAAAATGCTGGTAACCAGCATTTTCTCCTTTTCCCACAACGTTTTCAAAAGCCTCCTCTCTGCAGGGTCGTTAAAATTTGGGATTGTGTGGTAAAGAGTTAAAATTTTTTCAGTTGTTGAATAAAATTTTATCTCAAGCACCAACTCATTTCCTATAGTATATTTATGAAATATCTATGGTATTTTTTCAGTATACAGTTCATGTTGCCAGCAAACACTGGAGACACAATAAGAAAAGTAGCTGTATCTGAAGGGCTTTGCTCTCTTCCAAGTATGTTAAATATTTTCATAAACCTTAATGCTTTACCACACAATACCTACTTTTAACGATGTGAGAAAAGGAGGAAATGCTAGTTACCAGCATTTTCTTCTTTTCCCAATATGTTTTCTTTCATATCAAAGACAGAAATTACCATTTGAACTACATCTATTTTGTTGTCTGCAAATGATCTCCATTTAGTCTAGTCCAAAATTTTGTTATCTGGTAAAGAGTTAGACCCTAAGTTCACATGATCAAAAATATTATTTAAGACCTGTCAAAATTGAAAACATTTCTAAAAGTACAAATTAGCTGTTGCTGAAATAATGATAGTTGACTGTGGAAATGTTAGAAGTGGTAGAAGGTATTGTGAGAAAAAGAGAAAATGCTTTTTTTTTCTATTTATCTTATAAAAACATGTACTTTTGTCTTCTTCACTTCCATGTTTTTATATCAGCTTTTTTTATAAACAGTCCCCTCAGTCTTACTTACAGTGTATTATCGTAGACCTGGCGTCATCCACGTCTGCATCGTCATGGGAAAACTTACACATTTTATGATATCACTGTTATTACTGAAGATACTTGGTTTAAATTTTGACAAATTGCTAATTATCAAAAAGGGAACCTATACAATAAGTGGAAGTAACCATCAAAGTATTTTTGACAGAGTAATGCCGCTTTTTTTTGCCTAAAATTTTCACTGTAAATCAAGTAACACTAGGCGAGCATTGGCAACCCCGCATGGGGTTCTCTTGTTTGTGTTACAATACCATTCTCTTGATAAAAAGAAAGCATGATTTTGTATCTCCATACCATACCCTGAGAAGGAAGCCTTTTGAAAAAAATGTGGGAAACGGAGAAAATGCTGGTAACCAGCATTTTCTCCTTTTCCCACAATGTTTTCTACCCCTCCAAAAACAAATTTAAGTTTTTGAACAACATTAATTTTGTTGTTTGCAAATGTCTTCAATTTGGACAAGTTTACATTTTTGTCATTTGGTAAAAAGTTAAAATATGAACTGCCTGTATATCTAGTATGATCCTATAGCTGTAGGTTGTGGCAACAATGATTTCCAGTGTGAGGAAAAGTGTATACTACCAGAGAGGAGATGCGACACAGTGCAAGATTGTCACTCTGGTATAGACGAGGATTCATGCGGTATGTGCCTTTATTTTTAAACCAAATAATTGAGCCATGCTCTGGCAATAGGGGGCTTAATGCATCTCAGTGATGCACTTTAGAAAGCAAGTTGGCACTTAATTATGGATACATAAAATCCATTTTGTCTAACAACTGGCTGAGTCATGAGGTACATAGTTCCTTACAGTGCAGAAAATTGACCAATAGCCAAAAGTTTCAGCCCAGGTCAGCCTGTGCAGGCTGACCTTGGTCGATATTTCTGCAGATGCATTAAGTTCCTTTTTCACAGAGCATGGCTCAATTACATGTTTTAACATCCCTGTGGAAAAAAAGCTTTTGAAAGCATTGTTGGAAAAGGAGTTAAGTTCTGATTACCAGCACTTTTGTCTTTTTGCACAATGTTTTCTACCCTATCAAAGACAAATGCCATCATGTTAGGTGCATTTGAATTGTCATTCACAATGCTTTCAAAATGGACAAGTCTGAAATTGTCTGGTAAAGAGTTACTAAGGCGCAGAACATGTAGTCTGATCTTTGATCTACACTGTCCAGTAGGTTGACGTCTGTCTATAGGTCTTTACAAACCGACAAAAATTTAGGACTTGTCCAGTTCAACAACATAATAAAGTTATAGACGACAAATATGGCTCAGATGGTGAAAATTGTCTTTGAAAGTGTAGAAAACATCCTGGGAAAAGGAGAAAGTACTGGTTACCAGCATTTTCTCCTTTTCCCAAAAGCTTTTTATACTCCCCACCTACAAAGTAGAGGGGAATATACTGGTTTCACCATGTTAATTTGTCTGTCCATCTGTTTGTCTGTCCATCTGTTCTTTTGTAGATTTTATCGTTTCCTTGCTTTAACTCAAAAACCATTTGATCTAGGACCCTGAAATGTTGCTCATGACCCAAGGAGGTGCCCTATCGTTTTTTGGTCACATGGGTCAAAGGTCGAGGTCACAGGTGAGCTTGGATTAAAAATCGTTTCCATGCTCTGACTCAATAGTTGTTTGACCCAGGACCCTGAAACTTAATTCAAGTGCTGGGTCACATGGGTCAAAGGTCAGGGTCACAGTTAACTTTGTTTGAAAAATCATTTCTGTACTCTTACTCAGTAGCTGTTTGACCAATGTCGGTTTGACCTACAAATGTTGCTCATGACCCAAGGAGGTGCCCTATTGTTTTTGGGTCACATGGATCAAAGGACAAGGTCACTTGTGATCTTTGATTTGAAAACCATTTTCGTTCTCTGATTGTGCTGCTTCAGTGACAAGGTGCTGGTGGAGGGGGGGTATTTGTCTACTTTGTGACAGTTCTGGATGATTTGGTGAAACATAAAAGATATGAGCCATGTTGTGAGAAAAGGGGGTTTATTGCATCTCTGCGATTCATGATAATGAGCAAGCCTTCACATTATTATGGCCCCGTAAAATGCATTTTAATAACCAAATGAATCATTAGGTAGAATGGTCTTTTAACAGGCAGAAAATTTAACAAAAGCAAAAAGTTTTGACCAAGGCCAGCCTGTGTAGACTGCCCAGACTTACTTGGGTAGATACTTTAGGCAAATGCATTAAGCTTTCTTTTCACATAGCATGGCTCATATTTATTTGATTGTTCTTCATTTTGATAATATTAAACATATATTTCCAAAGGTAACAAAACTAGTGAATAGCAAAGGTTCCTTCTCAGTAAAAATAATCAATGTCTAGATACATTGTGTTTTGGCTCACATCTTTTTCTCATGTTGTTTATTTACAGGTTTCTCTCTTGTGTGTACGTTTGAAAACGGTAACACATGTAGTTATGAAGATGTCAGTGAGGACCCTGGTTTTTGGAAAGTACAGAACAACTTTACATATACAGATGAAGATGGCATTCTGCAAACATTAACACCTGATGGTAATAATGGAGAGCAAATTCTCTCAGCCTTTTGCTCTTTACCACACAATCTCGAGTTTTAAAGACTCTGAGAAAGAGGCCTTTTGAAAGCATTGTGGGAAAAGGAGAAAATGCTGGTAGCCAGCATTTTCTCCCTCTCCTTTAATGTTTTCTGCCAAATCAAAGACAGAAATCATCACTTGAGCTACATTTTTTTTGTCATTTGCAAATGTTTTCAGTTTGGTTGTGTACAAAAAATTGTTTGGTAAAGAATTAACTCTTTAGTAGATGAGAAAAATTTTACACCTATCCAAATTGAAAGCATTTGCAGACAACAAATTCATTGTGGCTCAAATGAAGCAATTTGTCTCTGATAGAGTCGAAAATGTAGTATGAAAGGCAGAAAATGCTTCTAACCAGCATTTTCTCCTTCTCCTACAATGTTTTCAAAAGCCTTTTGTTCCTCAGGACAAAAATCAGGATGGTTTAGCAAGGGATTTAGAGCTCTTTCTACCAAAATATGTCCAAACTTTAGTATACAATGGGGACCTACGATCAGGTTGCACATTACATGCAGTATGGTCTTGATTCACAGTCCCCACAAGGAACTATGTGACTTCTGATTGGAGCTCAAAGGCTTAATCCTTTACCACACAATCCAAAGCTTTAACAACCCTGAAGAGGAAGGCTTTTGAAAACGTTGTGGGAAAAGGAGAAATTGCTGGTAACAAGAAAATGCTTGTTACCAGCAATTTCTCCTTTTCCAACAATGCTTTCTACCCTATAGAAGACAGAAATCATCATTTGAGCTGCATTTTATTTGTCATCTGCAAATTCTTTCAATTTGGTCGAGTCTGAAATTTAGTAGTTTGTTAAAGTCAGGCCTCTGTGACATATTGAGCTCGGCTGTTTTTGAAGAAAAATTTGAGTTACTGTCATAGCCGTGTCATATTATGGGTCATTATTGTGCAAAAACTTTGACATTTTCTCATAATTATCTCTGTCGTTACTGAAGATATTTATTTCAAACCTGGACTACTTGGATTATCAAAAAGTAAACCAATACCAACACAGAGAAGGGCAGGTTACATTCAAAATGAGCCATGCTCCAGCAAAAAGGGGCTTAATAGTTCCCCATGACCCATGATACCATGTAAGTCATTACATAATTATGGATGTGTAACGTGCAACGACCTGGTCACCCATCCAGGCACTAACCTAATGCACATTGCTTAACTATCACGGGGAGGAATGCACCAAACTGCATCGCTGTAAAAGCTTGCTCAACAGCGAGGCAGGTTTGAAGTGCTTATATATTTAACCTCTCTCCATGACATTACTCTCCCCTACGAGAAGTCTCGAGCCCAAGACTTATATACAAGCATGTATATACAAATAAACCAGGGGAATATACATGGGTAAGGCAACTCCAGTCCAGCAGTTGTCATTATCCCACCTCTGCCACCAAATGTAACGTGCAACGACCTGGTCACCCATCCAGGCACTAACCTAATGCACACTGTTTAACTTCCACGGATAGAAATGCACCAAACCGCATCGCTGTAAAAGCTAGCTCAGCAGCAAGGCAGGTTTGAAGTGCTTATATATCTAACCTCTCTCCGTGACAGATGTATAGAATCCAGTTTGTCTAACAACCGACTGAATCATGAGTTACACTAGTCCTTGGACATACAAAAAATTGACCAAGAGCAAAATGTTTCGGCCCAGATCAGCCTGCGCAGACTGCACAGGCTGACCTGGGTCGATACGTTTGGCAGATGCATTAAGCCCCTTTTCAGAGAGCATGGCTCAAATATTTTTGACGTGGTAACGCCCCTATTTTAGACTCCTCAGTAAAAAAGCAGCTACAGCGTAGTGTTGACACCAAGATTCCACTCTCTTGTCAATTTCTGATATATATATATATCTGACATAAGTTAGCATTTGAGATCAAATGTTATGAAACGAGTCTAGAAAAATGTTAGAAAGCAAGCCTCTGGCAAGCTGTATAACATTTTTAGACAAGTTTATAACTCTTTACCAAACAAAAATATGTTGGACCATACCAAATTGAATGCATTTGCAGTCAACAAATTAAATGTGACCAAAATGATGATTTTTGTTGTTGATGGGATAGAAAACATTGTGGGAAAAGGAGAAAATGCTGGTTACCTGCATTTTCTCCCTTTCCTACAATGTTTTCAATAGCATTCTTGTTTAGGGTGGTTAAAACTCGGGATTGTGTGGTAAAGAGTTAATAAAATTTTGCCTCAAGAGCTCACAAAATTAATGTTGGATTCTTTTTATCACATAACAATATTTCACAAATTAGAGATTAGAAGATGCAAAATCATCCACGTCAAGTGGTCATTTCCCTTAGAAATGCACTCTCTTCTCTGAAATAGGCACAAAATAACATCACAAATAACATCACACAGTTCTGATACCAAATGTGTGTAAGATAAGAAAATTCGTAATGGGTATGAAAACAAACGAGGTTATGTGATAAAGGTGAAATACTTTACATAGCTACTTGCAATAACTAGATAAATAGATGAAAAATATCTTGGTTTGGAAGAAACACTGATATACTGCAAATCAAGGGTTAATTTAGGCAAGAGTATTGCACAAAATATTTGAGCCATGCTCTGTGAAAAGGGAGCTTATTGCATATGCAAAAAGTATCACCCCAGGTCAGCCTGCGCAGTACGCATAGGCTGACCTGAGCCAAAACGTTTTGCTATTGGTCAATTTTCTGCATGTCCAAGGACCATTTTACCTCATGATTCAGTCGGTTGTTAGACAAACTGAACTTTACGGATCCATGATCATGTGATGAACTGCTTGGTATGATGCATCATGGAGATGCACAATAACCCAACTTTTAACGACCCTGTGAAAGAAAGCTTTTGAAACCATTGTGAGAAAACGAAAAAATGCTGGTAACCAGCATTTTCTCCTTTTCTCACAATGTTTTCTGCCCTTCCCAAACTAAATTCATTTTTTAGGTCACATTTATTTTGTCGTCTGCAAATTCTTTCAATTTGGACATGTCTAAAATTTTGTCGTCTGGTAAAAGAGTTAAACCCCCTTTTTTGCCAGAGCATGGCTCATTTGAAAGTGTAGATCCAAGATCAGACTGCACATATCATACAATACAACCGCATTTCGATCTGCATTGACAGGTAAAGTGAATTTATTTGGGCTTTGTGCTCAAACAGATTACCAGGAAATCCAGAATTTTAACAACTCTGAAGAAAAGAGCTTTTCAAAACATTATGGGACAAGGAGAAAATGCTGGTTACTAGCATTTTCTCCTTTTCCCACAATGTTTTCAAAAGCCTTCATTCTCATTAAAACTGAGGATTGTGTCCTAAAGGGTTGAAAATGCTAGATTACCCACACCAAATTTCTTCCCACAAAGTTTTCAAATGCTGCCTGCATAGGGTAATAAAAGCATGGGGTTGTTTGGTAACAGGTTACTATGGTAATGTATGATAAATTTGTTTAAGGTGATGGTGGTCTTCTCTTTGTTGAGTTTGAAGACTACAGCCTTACACATGCTGAACTCAAAACCATCGCAAGTGTTGTACATTCGGACTCTTGTTTGGTCTTTACCTATGCCGGAACAGTATCTAAACTGGAAGTAACTATCACCTATGACAATGGAACATACATTGAATGGCAAGATGGATCAGTGAAAGGCAATTCCCTAGACTGGAAACCAGCAATGGTATGTAATATTACACCGTATTTTTATTGGATATGTATCTTATTTCCATTGGTTGAATACTTGTATTGCAAAATAAAGGTATGTTCAGACTTACCACTGGAATGATGTGAAAACAGACAAAGTTACATCAAGTGTGAATAATTACCGTAATTGGCGGATGAGTTTGGACAGAAAAAAATAATGAATTTTTTTAGTGTCTGAATCTTTAGGAAATTATTATTTGAAAAAAAAAAACCAGGGTGGCCGAAATAATAGGTTTTACCTTGCTGACCGAATGTGTGTCCGAAATAATACAGGTAAAATCCGGCAAATTTAGATCTATCATAGCAGCGATGAAGGAGTCAAAACTGTAGTATATCTAAAGTTCCAGCATGCTTTCAATCTTAAAAGCAAGTGTTTTAAATTTTTTCTTAATTTTTAGACCTTAACCCTTTACCGCACAATGACGCCTTTTTACGCCCCTGGGAAAGAAGCCTTTTGAAAACATTGTGGGAAAAGGAGAAAATGCTGGTAACCAGCATTTTCTCCTTTTCCCACAATGTTTTCTATCCTATCAAAGAAAAATTGCACCATTTTAGCCAAATTGAAATTGTCGTCTGCAAATGCTTTCAATTTGGACAAGGCTAAAATTTTGTCGTTTGGTAAAGGGTTAAAGCAGTAGGTTTCTAAAGACAGTTCAGTGGTGGATAGTATAGATCTGGTGTCTACACCGTTTGCCAGCATTTTGAACTCTGCCATCTTTTCATCAGCAGATTAAATTAGATGGACCAACAAAACATCTGTCAACAAGATTTCACACCTGCCACGGGTACACAAATATTTGCAGTAAAATTTGGATTAGGGGTATGATGTAAATGATGTAATGTGCAAATCATCCAGAGTGAGAGGGTTGTAATGCACCTGTTTTTTATACACACTGCTAAATACCTGGTTACATGCTGACCTACAATGAACACAAAATGACCATGCAGTAAGCCTATATCATACCCACTTTACACTAGCTGATAGTGCCTTTTTGCATTTAGTAATGGTTGTTTCTAGAACACTTTGGCAGTCATGTTAGATCTACATAATTTGTATAGTCTACAGAAAAAAAGTCTGCCTGTTTTTTTCTTTTAAAAGATTCCTTGCAGCCGAAATAAAAAGGATTTGCATATGATAAATAATGCATTAGACCTATTTTTATATGTAAATGGATTACCGATAAATAAAGCACCAATGAGGTTTAGTGTTTATAAATTCTTTAATATTGGTTTTGGAGAGACAACAAAGTTAAGGGAACATCTTTCACACTTCTGCAGATGCCTTTGAAGACGTTATGAAAGAGGGAGAAACTGCTTGCACAGCATCAAAAAGCCAAGAAACGTAAAACCCTTCAAGCACCTTCCAAAACAAGCTGCTTTGGCCACCTATGTAGATCAAGATCACATTAGACAGAATGTTTGGTCTGATCTTTGATCTAAATGTACACTGTTCGTTTTGGTGAGAAGTTTTCAACAAAGACAACCTTGGTGTTGCATTTTCTTTTTCTAATGTCATGACTTAAAATGACCGCTGAGTTACTCGGCTGTGAAGGGATTCATGTTCATAATGAATATCTGCATTGCAGAAATGTGCAAATATGCAGCCAATCATAATTGGAATATGCAGCCAATCATTATCGGAAACATTTTCAAAAAATATATATATATGTATTAACTGGCTGATATTTTGGGAAATTAATGTTATAGACTGTCCGAATATTTACGAAAACTTATTATTTTGACTTTCCGGAGTAAGGACGCAAAAATAAATTATTTTTGAAAATTTTTGAAGGTGTCCGAACTTTAAGGGTGTCTGAATACATTGGCGAATTATGGTACCTAACAGAAACATCCACACTATGATAGACAACGGCAACACCTGATTTATCAATGGCAGCAATTGTTTGTCATAAACTACAGTCAAACCAATCAGAAATGTCTTAATTTCTATTCAAGAATAATGGGGCAGTTCTATTTTCTTGTAAAATTTTCAAGACAAACAAAGATTATTCATACCAGGATCAATTTAACGTTACAACAAGTGTGCATTATAACCAAACAGAAACATCAATAGTACGATAGACAGCAGGCAACACCTGATTTATCAATGGCAGCTATTGTTTGCCTTAATTTCTATTTTAGAATAATGTAGCAATTCCATTTTCTTCTAAAATTTTCAAGACAGACAAAGATTATGTTGATTATCAAATGCTATTTTGCCCATTGCGTTTCAAGTGTATCATATAATCTTAAATTATTTTTTTAAGATATTCTGCCATTTTATATTGTACACATAATGTTTTAGCTTTAAATATAGACTACAGAGTACCACATTATCCTAACATTATTCATTCTCTTTGATACTCCATAGTCTCAAACAGATGTCTCGAATAAACACCTTATAATCTGGCTGGAATTGCTGCTAACTATTAAAACAAGCTGTCATATTTTGTTTGTCACATATAAAGTTGAGTTCCATTGAGTTCCTTTTAAGTACCATTTTTGTTTGCGTATATTATCAGTAAAATAGCTCAAAAGTGTGCAGAAAATAAAGGAAATAAACAAGAAATATCTTTTTTAGAAAGATGTATGGTGTAAATTTGCCAGCAACTTGGCAGGTGCCTTTAAAATAAACATGTCTACATTTTTTACCAGACACAAATTTCTATTTATTCATTTGTTACCAGTACCAAAGGTTAGATCGGAAGCCAGCACATTCAGCTATGGAGCAAAACTGCACTTCACTTGAAAATTATGAAGTCAGTCTTCATGGTAAAAAATTCTGGAAGCAATCCTCAGCATCGGTAATGCTGGACAACAGTTGGTTCCTCCTATCAGTGCCCTGGGAATTACAATATTACTCTATCACGGGTAACTAGTTGAATATTGGTACATCACTGATTTAGATAAAACTGCAATCTCATGCAGATTGATCTACTTTTAGATAAATTGGAATTCCAGCGGTCATTTTGTGCAGTAAGAGTGTAAAAATTAGTATTTTTCATAGTTTTCATTACTGATTAACTTAATGTCTTCCCGGGGACGCAAAAATGAGCATTGGTAGTTTGCGTTAATAGATCTATACTCTTACAACATATTTTACCTATTAATGTCAGGTGAACGGCAGTTTGATTTCCACTCTGAAAAGTACCTCCGCCTGTTCTCAAATTTGATTGGTTCATGATCATCGATCAATAAACCTCAGTATCTTGATCTCTACTTATAGACAACAAACCTGATTGACCTTCAAGTGCACACACATGTCAACTACTCATCAACTTCATATATACGTTTACCTTGGTTACACATCCATCACACCCTTTATACCCTTATGTCAGATTTTTTTCAAATCCTGGTCTTATAATTGTCTGCGGGGTGATCGGGTATGTCTTGAAACGGGAGACTCCGGATGAAATTGGAAGAGTTGGGAAGCATGTTTAAGTTAACACATGAAGTCTTGTACCAGCCAGATTTCTGCCTTGTAACACTGCATGGGTATGACCTGTTGTTGATACAAAGATTGATAACAGGTACTCATTTTATATTTCCAAATGTTTTCCAGAGTGTGCAAACAGCAATAATTCCAGCAGATTGTTAATTATACATGCTAGTATGTTAGGAGAACTGTGTTTAGGGCATTCAACTTTTTACCAAACAACAAAACATTGGACTTGACCAAATTAAAAGCATTTGCAGACAACAAAATAAATGTGACTGAAAAATTGTAATTTGTTTGTTGAAGGGTACAAAACACAGGAAAAGGAGAAAATGCTGGCTACCAGCATTTTCTCCTTTTCCCATAATGTTTTCAAAAGCTTTCTTTCTGAGGGTTGTTAAAACTCTGGATTGTGTGGTAAAGAGTTATTAACTTTAAAGTTTAGTGTTTAATTCACTTGTAACATGCTCAGCACAAAACCAGACAAGCCCTTGGAAGAAGGTTTATGAAAACATCGTTGGAGATCTCGATGTTTAAACACTATTTTAGAGACATTTTGGGAGAGGAAAAAATGCTGTTTATCAGCATTTTTTCCCTCTCCCCAAATGCTTTCAACCTTTTTAAAGCTGTCAATTTAGCCCCATTCCATTTGTTTCTACAAATCTTTGCAATCTGGACAAGTGTCTGTATTCACCAACCATTCTTAAGAACATTCTTTGTCTTATTATGGACAATATGGAGAATTTTTTAAATTTGAATGTAAAATAACATCTGATTGGCTAAACCATTTGGTATAGCCAATCAGAAGTTATGTTACTTTTGAATTAAGAAAATCTCAAAAAATAAGACTAAGAGTGCTCTTAAGAATGGTTGGTGAATAGGAACCAAGATCATTATTTCTGGTAAAGAGTAAAGGTTGATTGATTGATTTATTGTATGGTGTTTAACGCCGTTTTCAACATTATTTCAGTTATTTCGCTGCGGCCAGTGCACCTATCCATGCTTTCCTGGAGTTTCTTTTACCAGTACTCAGCACAATATTCTTTCCAAGCCACTGGCTGCTTTCCCACATCGCAATCATTGAAACAATGGTCAGCGGTGAGAGAGGAATGAATCCTGTCGCAATGACTATCATCAATCCTCAGAAAGAAATTAGTCAAGCCGGGGATTGAACCAGCGACCTCCTGTTAAAGAGTAAAGAAAACTAATTTTGTTCACAGATTGACATCGCCCCAGGACATGTTACAGCTCTCCTGGATACTTCAATGGTAACTAGAGTGAATAATTTGCCCAAACTTGTGAAGGGCGCATTCCTTGTGATAGATGACATTGTCTTGGAAAACCAGAGGTGTTCTGACATACAACCACTTGGTATGAATTTTGTTTTTATTTTGTCTTAACCCTTTACCACACAGTCAGGAGTTTTAATGACCCAGTTGAAGAAGGCTTTTGAAAAGATAGTGGGAAAAGGAGAAAATGCTGATAATCAGCATTTTCTCCTTTTCCCACAGTGATTTCTACTCTATCAAAGACAAATTCCACTATTTCAGCCACCTTTAATTTGTTGTCTACATCTGCTTTCAATTTGGACAAGTCTAAAATTTTGTTGTTTTATCCAGTCTTTAAAATGTCAAATTTACATATTTGTACTGCATGTAACAACCCATTTTCTTTAGGGTTTGCAGAGAAAAGTGTGTTTTGTAGTAGATTTAGTCTAATATATATATCAGTGCTAATTCTTTACCAAAACAACACAGTTTTGGAATAGAAGATGACTAAATAAATATGACTCAAACTCTTAAATTTGCTTTTGCAAGGGAAGTAAACATTGTGGGAAAAGGAGAAAAAGCCAGTTACCAGCATATTTTCCTTTTCCCACATGGTTTCTAAAGCCACCATCTTCAGGGTCATTAAAACTCTTGATTGTTTGGTAAAGGGTCCAACAAAATTTTCTTCATTCATTGAAAAGAAATCTTAAAGGGTCCTCTGATAAAATTCTTTGTATGATTCTCAAGAATTTTCTAAATTTCAAAGTAATACAATTTCTGATTGGCCAAATCATTCAGTTTAGCCAGTCAGAAACAGTAACTTTCTAAATGTAGAATAAGTCAAAGAAAAGAATTGAGTATGGTTGGTGAATACATGCCAAAGACCAATCTTGCCTGAAAATACATTTCGTACCAAAAATTTAAAATCATGCTTCTTTTATGCCTCATCTTAATCCTTCACCAATTTTAGATTAGTCCAAATTTATCGCATTTATAGACAGTAAGGTAAATGTATCTCAAATGATGGGATTTTTCTTTGTAAGGTTAGAAAACATTCCTTTTCCACAATGTTTTCAAAAGCTTTCTTCATCAGGGTCTTCAAAACTTGAGATTGTGTGGCAAGTTGAATTCTTTACGCACAAACCTTAGTTTTAACAACCCTGAGGAAGAAGCCTTCAGAAAACATTGTGGGTAAAGGAGGAAATGCTCGGGACCAGTTTTCTACCCTATCAAAGACAAATGCCATCATTTGGGCCTGTTTAAATTGTCATCTGCAAATGCTATCAGTTTGGACAAGTCTGAATTTTTGTTGTGTGATAAAGAGTTAAATCATCTTTATCTCTATTGTGACAGATTGTCCAAATGGAACTGTAAGGTGTGCTGATAGAAGTTTGTGCTACCTTGAAGCATGGCGCTGTGATGGAATTCAACATTGTGCTGATGGCTCAGATGAGAGTTTGGATAACTGTTTACAGTGTATTGTATTTCTACCTTATTTTTAGCTCACCTGAGCGCGAACTGTTCAAGATGAGCTTTTGTGATCATGCTGTGTCCATCGTCTGTCATGCGTCTTGTGTCGTCTGTCATGTTGGGTCAAAAAGAAGGTCACTGTGCTAAATCATAGAAAAAAACCTTGTGTGCACTCCTGAGGCCACATTTTTAGCCTCATAATCACGAAACTGGGTCAGAATGTATGACTTGATGATATCTCAGACATTGTTTGGAATTGGGTCAAGTTGGGTCAGAAAGTAGGTCAGGGGGCTAAATCTTGGGAAAATCTTATGTGCACCACAGAAGCCACATTTTCAGCCTTATACTCATTAAACTTGGTCAAAATGTTTATCTTGTTGATATCTCAGACAGGTTTGAAATTGGGTCATGTCAGGTTAAAAAGTAGGTCACAGGGTGAAATCTTGTGCTTCTAGTGGCCACATTTTCAGCTTGATACTCTTGAAACTTAGAATGTTTGTCTCAATGATATCTTGGACAGGATCCAAACTGTGTCATGGCAGGTCAAAAAGTAGGTCACTGGGTCAAAACTTAGAAAAGCCTTGTGTACACACTGGAGGCCACATTTTCAGCCTGAAATGCATGAAACTTGGTTGGAAAGTTTGTCTTGATGATATCTTGGACAGGTTTTAAATTGGGTCTCATGGAGTCAAAAAATAGGTCACAGGGCCAAATCTTAGAAGAACCTTGTGTGCACCTTACAGGCCTCATTTTTAACCTGATTCTTATGAAAATGGGTTAGAAAGTTTGTCTTGATGATATCTTGGGCAAGTTCCAAAGTAGGTCATATCTGGTCTCAAAGTAGGTCACTAAACCAAATCTTAGAAAAACCTTGTTTGCACCAAAGAGGCCAGATTTTCAGCCTGATACTCATGAAACTTGGTCAGAATGTTTGTTTTAATGATATCTTTGACAAGTTTGAAATTAGGTCACATTGGTTCATAGAGTAGGTTACTTACACTAATGTGTTTTACATCATTAAAACGGGGATCTCTTCAGCTTTATCAATGTAGATGACCTTACTCAGGTGAGCACTTTAGGGCCAATGGCCCTCTTGTTATTTGAGTCATGCCCTGTGAAAAGGGGGGTTGATGCATCTACAAAAAGTATTGATCCATGTCAGCCTGCGCAGTCCGAGCAGGCTGACACCAATCAATACTTTTAGCAATTTCTAAATCTTCTGCATTTCAAAGGACCTTTTTACCTCAAGATCCAGTCAGGTGTTAGATTAATATGATTTCATTGATCTATAATCATGTGATGTTTTGCTTGGTATATTGCATCATGGGATGCATTAGATCCTCTTTTGCTAGAGTATTGCTCATAACATTAACTCTTTCCCAAATGACAAATTTTAGCCCCTCCTAAATGGAAAGCATCTGCAGACTACAAATTTATAATTGGTACAAATGAACTTTAGGTTTTTTGACAGGGTAGAAAACGTTGTGGGAAAAGGAGAAAATGCTGGTTGCCAGCATTTTCTCCTTTTCCCACAATGTTTTCAAAAGGCTTCTTCCACAGGGAAGAGGTAAAGGGTTAATTACTCCTGTCAGTACAACAAAATTTCAGATTGGCCAGTACTGACAGCATTTAACCCATAACCTGCTAAATAAGTGAAATGAAAATTTTAGGTTGATTGTATAAACCCAACTGTTATCATTTCTCAGTTATGTTTGGGGGTAAAAATATCTTCTTATTGGACAGTGTAGATCCAAGATCTTGATCTACACTGTCCACAAAAGATCACTGAGTTGCACTAAGCAGCCTGAGGGTTATTTGGTTGAAAATAATTGTAATTTGGATGGATGAAGAATTTTGTCATTTTTGTACAGATAACTTTTTCAATTTCAGTTTACACATTGCAATGTTCTTTCGAAGAGGGATCTTGTTACTACTTCAGTATTGATGCAAACACAAACACTTATTGGACGAGAGAACAAGCTTTTCTTTATGAACACCCTCAATATGATCATACATACAGAAACAAGTCTGGTATGTTGTTTTTCACATTTTCATCATTGCTAAATTTTCAATCTATGCGTCACTGACTCATGAGACATGCCTTGTGAAAAGGGCATCTAATGCAGCTGTGAAAGATTAGATCCAGGTCAGCCTGTCAGCCAGCACAATCTGCATAAGCTGTCCTGGGTAAAAACTGTTTGCTTTTTGCTTCAGGATGATACATATCAAATTTTTATAAGCATTTAACTAAAGTAGGATTCTTATGACTTGTAAGTCTATATAATGAGCCATGCTTTGTGAAAAGCGAGCTTAATGCATCCGCGAAAGGTAACAACCCAGGTCAGCCTGCATGGACAAAGCTGAAACTTTTCCCTATCGGTCAATTTTCTGTATGTCCAAGGACCAGTCTACCTCATAATTCAGTTGGTTGTTAGGCAATGTAAATTTTATGGATCCATAATTATGTGATGGCTTGATTGGTATAATGTATCATGGAGAGAGGGGGAAAAAAGGTATCATGGAGATGCATTAAGCCCTGTTTTGCTGGAGTAAGGCTCTTCTTATAATAATAGACAGAGTATCTATAAATACACTAAAATCGGGTTTTCGTGCTGCATAGAAGTTTTTTGAAAACATGGGAAAAGTTGGTTACCAGGAGCTAGTTAGTAAGAGCTCATTTTGTGCTGCTATTATAATTGTCAATCCAGTATGTTTCATTCTTCACTATATATTATGCTGCACTCTTTACTACATAATTCCGTTTTTTACCGACCCAGAGGAAAGCATTGTAGAAAAAGGAGAACGCAGGTGACCCTCATTTTCTCCTTTCCAACAATACCTTTTTCCTTCTCGAAGACAAATCCTATAATTTGAGCCAGATTTATTTTACAGTAAGCAAACACTTGAAATGGACATATTTAACATTTGATGCCTCCTGAAGAGTAAACATGGTTTTCACCATGTTTATTTAGCAAAGCAGCCAGCAGCTGGGAGAGCTATGCAAGCACTTGTAAAAAAGAAAAGTCAAGGACTGCATGGATAGGTGCCTATGCTAAAAGGGGGAGGGGTGGGGCATAAAAAGTTGACTTGGTATTTTTGCTGCAAAATATCAGTTACAATGACTTTTGGTATGTATTTGATGCTACCTTCTCATTAGCTGGTCAGGCCTAGCAAAAACAATATAGCATTACTGTGGTGAGCATGCCTAAACCATCTTTGTATAGCTCATATATCTGAACCATGCTCTTTGAAAAAGGGGCTTTATGCATCTGCAAAAAGTATAGACCCAGGTCTGCCTGCACAGTCCACGCAGGATGACCTGTGTCGAATGTTTTTGCCTTTGGTAAATTTTCTGCGTGTCAAAGGACCATTCTACCTCCATGTTCATTCAGTTGCTATACAAAATGGATTTTATGGATCCATAGTAATTTGATACCTTGCTTGGTATCATGTAACACAGAGATGCATTAACTCTTTTCTAACAATTTTGAGTTTTAACAACCCTAAGTTAGAAGCCTTTTGAAAAAATTTGGGAAAAGGAGAAAATGCTGGTAACCAGCATTTTCGCCGTTTTCCACAATGGACTCTACCTTTCCAAAGTCAAGTTTCAAATTTTGAGCAGTCTAAAATTGTGTTATTTGGTAAAGGGTTAAGCCCCCTTATGTCACAGCATGGCTCATCTGTTTTGCAGTGTTGTCATGATGCTCTTGTTATTTTCAGGTCACTTTCTATACCTCTCTAGAGTGTATTCATTTGATGGAATAGCCCATAATGCCACAGTCACATCAACCACTGTACTGTATGACACAGATGTCTGTGTGTCATTCTGGTACTTTATGAACAGCACAAGATGGCAGACCAACAGTCTCACAGCACAACTGTTTGTCACTGTAGTTTACACCGATGGTCTTGGCATGTCACACAATTTGCTATGGTAATTTAGCTTTTATATGCAATCCTACTGTCTTTACTTTAACAGATAACAAAATTATTTATTCTTCCATATTGAAAACAGAATGACAAATGGCACAAGGTATTGTTGGTAAATGGACCTTGGAAAATGTTGACTTCATGTAGTCACTAACAGTATGTTTGTTTGTATGGTGTTAAATGCTGTTTTCAGCATCATTTCGGGTATATTGAGACTACCAGTGCAGCTATCCATGCTTTTCTTTTACAAATACTTCACACGATATTGCTCCCAACTCACAGTGGCTGCTTTCCCACATAACCATTGTCAAAACAATGACAAGTGGTAAGAGAGGAATGAATCCTATTGCAATGACTTTCATCAGTCCTCAGGAAGAAATTTACTGAGCTCGGCATTTGAACCAACCACCCCTCTGGTCTCAAGTCCTGTACACTGCTGACTGCATTAATGGGGTTTGGCATTGCTCACTAAGGAGTACCTGGTACATAATTATGTGTAGACCTGTAAACTCAAAATACTAATGTTTCTCTTCCAAGGTATGATTCAGCAGACAGATATTTTGGTGATTGGGTCCAGGGCAATGTACCTATACAAGCAAACAGAACTGTAAAGTTATGGTTGACAGCGAAAACCTTCACCCCTGTAGAGATCTGGCCAGGCATGGTTGCTGTGGATGATATAGAAGTTACAGAAGGAGACTGCCCACTAATACAGGGTAAGGGAAAATTAATTCTGAATTATTTCATTATGTAACAATTGAACTTTTCTTTGAGCACTCTTCTGTATTTTTGGTAAGAAAATTAACAAGTGTTGCTAGACAGAGCAATATAACTAGATCAGACACTGTGCCTGTGACATAGACAAACATGAACTAACCTTTAACAAGAATAATAAATGAGAAATAAAAGCTTGCATATGTGTATAGACACTGTATCACAATGAAATTTGCCCCCTCAGCCCTTTACCACACAATCCTGAGTTTTAACAACCCTGAAAAAGAAGTCTTAGAAAACATTCTGGGAAAAGGTGAAAATGCTGGTAACCAGCATTTTCTCCTTTTCCCACAATGTTTTCTACCATATCAAAGACAAATTCTATCATTTAGACAAAATTCTAATTGTCATCTGAAAATGTTTCAAGTTTAGACAAGTCTACATTTTTGTCATGTGGTAAAAAGTTGAGTAAAGATTTAAGTAAAGACAGTTACATTCACTAGTGTTTCATACATGTTGCCATTTATTTATGTTTACACGTGGTCTCTGAAATTGTCTAAAAACGTCTTTAACGCTTTCCCAAATGATGAATTTTAGACTGGTCCAAATTGAAAGAGTTTGCAGACGACAATTTTAAATTTGATGAATATGACAGAAAGTTCTCCAAAAGTGTAGAAAACACTGTGGGAAAAGGAGAAATTGCTCGTTACGAGCAATTACTCCTTTTCCCACAGTGTTTTCAAAAGACTTGTACTGCAGACATGTGAAAACCAGGGCTTGTTTGGGAAAGGGTTAACTTGAAGAGTTCCACTGAGGGAAATAAGGAGTATTGAAAGCACTGAATTCACCTTTTTGGGCAAGCTGCGCGGTCTCATACAATGTGATTAAGTTTTTTGTTTTCATATGCCTGTAAAAATGAAAATATTTCCTCAGTCGAATTCCTTAACCCTTTACCACATAATCCAGAGTTTTTATGACCCTGATAGAAAAAGCTTTGGAAAACTTTGTTGGAAAAGAAGAAAATGCTGGTAACCAGCATTTTTTCCTTTTCCCATAATGCTTTCTGCGCTATCAAAAGCAAATTCCATCATTTGAGCCACATTTAAATTGTCGTCTGCAAGTTCTTTAAATTTGGTCAAGTCCAAAATTTTGTTGTTTGGTAAAAGGTTAACTCTTTATCAGATGACATAATTTTACACTCATCCATATTGAAACTATTCACAGAAAGCGGAAAAAAAATCAGCTTAAATAATGGGCTTTGTTGTGGTAAGAATAGGGACAATTGTAGGAAAAGGTGAAAATGCTGGTTACCAGAATTTTCATCTTTTCCTATAGTGTTTTTTTGAAGCCTTCTTCCTCATGTTTATCAAAACTCAGTACTTTGTAGTAAAGGTTCAAATGAAAAAAGTTTGAGTCAATGACCTATTTACAATAATGGCAATATGGTGATAACAGTAGCACCATGTGATATTTTTGTTTTTGATGTACAGTGTGTTTTGAAAGTTCTGAGATTGTGTCTATATCTAGCCACAATGGAATGATATTCATACCAAAAAGAAGCAGCATTTTTCCTGATAGTTTGTGCCAATAATAAATTCTATCAAAAATATATTATTAATGTAGCAAATCATCAAAGCAACATAGCTTGAGTGTCAAGGAGCAGTTTGAAATATGACATTTTCTGAAATATTTCGTTTTCAAGAATCCGTCTGTGAAAAGCCAAAATGGTACCATATACTGCTAATAAATTATGCAATTTTTATTTAATGTACATGCAAAATATTGACGTCATGGCAGGAATCATGGCTACACAAACTCAAAAGAAATGGGTGTCTTAAAAAAACAGACATAAACATCAAAAAGCAGACTCTGAGCTGTGATAAAACATTGCTCAAATATAGAAATGACTCCTACGGAGACATGTAATTCATTTTCCCCATGAAACTGAACCTATGTGTTGAAGAGCGCTCGTGTTACCGTGGCACCAAAGATTTACGGACGGGGATGACAATATAATGGACAAACACCGGAGTGGAAGGCTAAATTCAGCGAATGCAAAACATGTCATGGATGTGAAAGATTTGCTTAGGGAGCATAAAAGAAGGACAATACACAAAGTCTTTGAAATGGTTGATTTATCGGCAAATGGGACTTTTACAGTGGGTTACCAAGCACAAGAAGTGTGTTGATGCTGGTGGCTAGTATTTTGAGAAACTTTAATTTGATGTTCTACTATATACCAAGCCGATGTCGTCAAACTGCTTCGTGTTGAGTTTCCATTGTGTATTCATTTGCTCGTACTGATTACTTGGCTTGTCGTCCAATTTAATGAAATTTTCCAAACATATTCATCGATATGCTTTTTTATTAGTCCCATCCTCTGCATAAAGTTGGAAGTGTAGATTTTATTTTGTTAAAAGCAGTCTCAAAACTTTCAGAACAACTTTTGTATTTTCCAGAATGTAGGCCTGGCTCATTTGAATGCACCTCCACCTCAGTATGTATCCCAGGTCACTATAGATGTGATGGAACAGAGCAGTGCTCAGACGGCAGTGATGAGGAGAGCTGTGGTGAGTTAACATGGATATGAAGTACATATGCTAAATAAGTGAAATGAAACTTTAAACCAGACAGTAAAAACCAAGATTTTGTTATTCCAAATGTATTTTTGTTGAGAAAGATATCTCCTTATCGGACACTGTAGATCCAAGATCAGACTGCATTTTCTGTGCAGTCTGATCTTGATCTACACTGTCCACAAATGGTCATTGAATTGCTTTTAGCAGCCAAAGGGTTAAAATGATTCACAATGGCTTGTATTTGGTTCAAGCTGTGTGGGAAAAAATATGTCTCACAAGACCAAATTAATGTTAAGGGAAATATGAAATTACCACTATGTAGATACATAATTATGGAATAGTATGGTATAATAACTTTCCTGGACCTTGTATTTGATTCAAGCAGCGTGAGAAAATCTGATGTTGTGCGAGACTGAGAGACTGTTTTACTAGCAATACTTAAGTTTTTGCGTAAGAATTTTCATAACTTTAAGCCTAGGTTCAGATTTACTAAAGCCATAAATCTGTTTTACTAAACTTTCGTAAATTTATGATTTTGCTTATACAAATATTTCCGTAACTCTTCAATTTAAGGCAGAAACATTAGTTCCCGCACACTTCTTACCTAGGTAAATAGTGTGTGCCATTCAACCAGAGGGAAATATGATGCAATTTGCACACATTTACCCTACTTTCCTTGCGCTTTGCATCATTTCATATGTCAGCCGCTTCTGTCAAATATGGGTACTGTGAGAAGAAAAAAATAATTCATCATAAAAAGAACTTTATGACTTCTGCAGATAACTGTGAGGATGACAATAATAATATTATGGTGTTTTTCTCAAATTTCTTCCTTTATGACAACGAAATACAGAAAATACTTCCAGACTTCGGCCTATGTCCTTATTTACGATTGATATTTTTGTATGTAAAGTTAAGCAAAAATTTATGTTTATACTTAGCTATGCAAATTTTATTAAAATGCAAAACTTGGACATACATTTAAACTTATGAAGTTTTTTACTTATGTTTGCGTAAGTTTTTTAGTAAAACGGTCCCCGAAAGTGGAGCGATACGTCAAAATTTTCTTAAGCTGCAAGAAGCAAATTCTAGCACCAGGAAAATTACACCAGGAAAATTACTACCTTTTATTAGATCTATATACCTACTACTTTCAATGACAAAATATTGCAGCTGATGACATTTTTTTTTAACACTGTAAACAAAATAATACAAAAAATAGATTAGCCTGTAATAATTTGGTTTTTGTGAATGGCGGATGAATATCATAGCGTAACATTTTGACAAATCCATAATAGCCACTTTTTTTAACCACCGACTTAATAATGAAGTAGAATGGTCCTTGGGCATACAGAAAATTGACCAATAGCGAACATTTTTGGTCCAAGGTGAGCCTGCACGGACTGCGCAGGCTGACCTGGGTCAATACTTTTCACAGATGCATTAAGCCCCCTTTTCACAGAGCATGGCTCATATATAAAACTCATCAATATTGAAAGCATTTGCATATGACATATCAAACATAGCTCAAATAATAAGATTTGACCTTAAAAATGTAGAAATTATTGTGGGAAAGCAGAAATTGCTTGTAACAAGCAGTTTTCCCTGTCACAGCGTTTTTCAAAAGCCTTCTTCCCTAGGGTCATGTAAAGTCAGGATTATGTGGTAAAAGGTCAACTCTTTACCATACAATACCTTGGTTTTAGAACCCTGAAGAAAAGGACTTTTAAAAAAACAAAGCTGGAAAAGGAGAACATGCCGGTAACCAGCAATTTCTCCTTTTCCTGGAATGTTTTCTGTCTTGTCAGAGACAAATCTCATCTTTTTAGCCATTTTCAGTTGGTTGTCTGCTACTGCTTTGAATTTGGACCAGTCTAAAATTTTGTCATGGGATAAAGAGTGAATTATATTTCATTTAGATAAACCAGACCATGAAATAGAGCTGATTGGTGGAGAAGGATCTTATGGACAAGCTCGGGTATTCCTTGACAGTGTCTGGCGCCCAGTTTGCTTCTCTGAGGAACAAAGCCACAATTTGGCTTTGGGTATCTGTCGAAACCTTGGCTTTAAGTATGTTTTATTTTAAGTAATTTGAATTGATTACTAGAAAATGGACCTTTAGCTTTTTCAGTTTTGAAAGCAATTAGATATGATAAATATGGCCCAGGTGATGGAATTTGTCTGAAAGAGGATAGAAAACAGGAAAGAAAAAAAAATAGATATTTTCACACCCCCTGCAAATGAAGTTAACCCTTTACCAAACAATCCTGGGTTTTAACGACCTCAAAGCTTTTAAAAACATAGTGGGAAAAATCCAGTTATTTGAGCAACAATTATTTTGTCGTCTGCAAATGCTTTTGATTTGGCGAGCCATAGATGTTGTTGTTTAGTGATGAGTTAATGGGAATTTACTGAAACCAGTTTGTCTCTTCGTCCACATGTTCTTCTCGTCATAAGATGCAATTTTGTGTCCTGCTCTTCTACAGATCTGAACCAATCAGAATAAAGTTTTGATGGAGACTTTCCAAACATGAGATCATTTGCACCTGCAAGTTTGATAATAATTAGTTGACCATTACAGGAGTTACGGCGCTTTGTTTTCTTTTTCCTGATCTAAGGATATGCCAACTGTTGGGGGGTATGCAATAGTTGTTGACATTTCATGGTAAATATTGCAAATAAAAGTATTCATATTGACACTTTCTACACAGTGGTCCTGGGAAGCTCAGTGGAAAGGCATAGGACTTGCAACCTGGAGGCCTAGGTTTAAGACCTCACTAGAAATACTTGGTTTTTCAGGGAGTGTTCTTGGGCAAGATAATTTAGAGCCCTAGCCTAGTATTGGTGAAATCAAGGAAATACATGAATGTGTGAGCTGTCATCATAATATGGCTTAAATAATTTTAAAAATGATGTAAAACGCCAGTCAATACCCCCACAAAGCCACTGCTTTTGGGATACATTTGAGCTCATATTGATCATCTGTCTGTCTGTCGGTCCGTCCGTTATGCAGATTGGTATTTTTGTGTGCTGAATTTCTCCCACAGTTTTGCTTTCATTGTTTTGATACTTTGTACATGGGTTAAACCTTAGAGCGCTGAATTAGGACAAACATGAAAAAATATGTAATATATCTTAGTATATGTTATGAAATAGCAGTGTAGATCTAAGAACAGACTGCATGTTGTGTGCAGTCTTATCTTGATCTACATTGTCCGCAAAAATAACTTAAATCAGTTCCAGTACCTTTTTGGTTAAGAAGATACTGTAGGTATACACACTGTAATATTCAGATATCCACTTCACAGCGATGAGGAAACTATACATTGTGTAATGTAAGACATTTTCATGTGTAATGCAACATTTTTTTGTATGTATTGCAAAATATTTTCATGTGTAATGCAACACATTTTCATGTGTGATGCAAAATGTAAAACATCAAAGTTTTTTTGACACAGTTATGCCCCTTTTTCGACTTAGAAATTTCACTTAAAGTCTAGCAGCTGTGGCCAAGCATTGGCACCTGTATGCGGTGCTCTTGTTATTTTATTTCTTTCACCCTTCCTTGTGATATATTTTGTAACCAATGTTTTGTAAACATTTGTTGTCTTATTCTCCAAGATTTTTTAAATTTGAAAAGTAACACAACTTCTGATTGGCTAAACCAAATGGTTGCTGAATACAGACCCTAATTTCTCTTCTACTTTCCAGTGGCCTGGCAGAAGCATTTGTCTATGAAAATCCGGACACCAAACAGATTCCAGTGGAGCTGAACTGTACAGAAGATGGATATTGTAATTCAACCTTAAGTGGCTGTTCTCAATTCCTTGGTGTCAGATGTTCTGACGATGGTATTCCCTTATTTTGTCTGGGTTTTTTTTATGTCATTTCTACATTATACTAAATATTCAACAGCATAGATGGTTTATATACATGTGTCTCTAAGACTGATTTAAAAGCAATAGTTAACTCTATACCAGAAAACAACATGGTTGAAAGCATTTGACGTTGACAATTAATATGTGTCTTTACCCTTGACCACACAGTTCCAAATTTAACCCTTTACCGAACTACAAAATTTTACACTGGTCCAAATTGATACCATTTGCAGACATCAAATGTGGCTCAGATGAGGGAATTTGTCTGTAGAAGGGTAGAAAACGTGGGGAAAGGAGAAACTGCTGGTTACCAGTATTTTCTCCTTTTTGCACATTGTTTTCAAAAGCATATTTTCTTGTGGTTGGTAAAGTTCGGGATTGTTTGGTAAAGAGTTCAAGGGCCCTAAGAAAGAAAGCTTTTGAAAACATTGTGGGAAAAGGAGAAAATGCTGGTAACCAGTCCCACAATGTTTCCTACCCTTCCCAAATCAAATTTCAATTTTTGATTTTTTCACCTGCAAAATTTTTAATGCTTTCAATTTGGAACGGTCTAAAACTTTCTTGTTTGATAAAAAGTTAAATACTAGAGTAGAATACCGTGTGGGCAAAGGTGAAAAGGCTTGTTACCAACTATTTCTTCTTTTCAACTATATTTTTTTCAAAGGCCTTCCCTTAAGGGTCATTAAGACATGGAATTATTTGGTAAAGGGTAAAATCAGTGGTACTCATTTTTAGCTCCACTGGCCGAAGGCCAGCGGGCTTATGTCATGGCCAGGTGTCCGTCGTGCGTCCGTCCGTGCGTGCGTGCGTGCGTGCGTCCGTCTGTCCGTCCGTCCGTGCATTAACTTTTATTTCAAACATCTTCTTCTCTGAAACTACCCATCCAATTTTCATGAAACTTCACAGAAATAATCCTGCCATGGTCCTCTTCAGATTTCTTGAAAGAATTTGATTCCTTCAAAAACTCTGGTTGCCATGGAAAAATATTGGAAATCTTTAAAAATCTTCTTGTCTGAAACCATAAGGTGTAGGGCTACCAAATTTGGCATGTAGCTTTATGTAGTAGACCTCTATCATGTTTCTTCAAATTATAGCCCTGGGGTCAAAATTGGCTCTGCCCCAGGGGTCACAAGTTTTACATAGGCTTATATAGAGAAAACTTTAAAAATCTTCCTGTACCTAGCCACAAGGCCTAGAGCTACCAAATTTTGCATGTAGCTATATCTAGTGGGCCTCTACCAAGTGGGCCAAAATTTTAGCCCAGGGGTCAAAATTGGCCCCACTGCAGGGGTCACAAGTTTTACATGGGCGTACATAGTGACAACTTAAGAAATCTTCCAGTACCTAGCCATAAGGCCTAGAGCTACCAAATTTTGCATTTAGCTTGATATAGTGGTGGTCTACCAAAAGTGCCCAAATTACAGTCCTGGGGTCAATTTGGCCTCATGCTGGGGGGGGGGGGGTTCACAAGATTTACATGGGCTTATATAGGGAAAACTTTTAAATCTTGGTGTACATAGCCATAAGGCTTAGGGCTACCAAATTTTGCATACTTATAGCACTATCTAGTGGACAACTACAAAGAGGGCCCAAGTTACAACCCTAGGATCAAGTTTGGCCCTGCACCAGGGGTCACAAGTTTTACATGGGTTTATGGAGTGAAAACTTCAGAAACCGTCTTGTTACTAGCCATAAGGCCAAGAACTCCCAAATTTGGTTATAAACATGTGCTTATAGGGTGAAAATTCAAAAAATCCTTTTGCTCCTAACCGCAAACCCAAGGGCTACCAAATCTGGATCACTTTTGATTTTTTTTTCGAAATTAGCCTTGCATCAGGGGTCTTATGTTTTACAGAGGCTTCATATGGACGAAACTTGAAAATTACCTTATTTATAACCATACAGCATAGACTTGTATTATTTTGGCATGTGGCTTTATCTTGTGGACCTCTACCAGGGTTCAAGTAAATTATCCCTCTGGGATCAAAAATGGCTTTGCCCCGCGGGTCTCAACTTTCACATGGGCTTTTACAGAGAAAACTTTGTAAGTCTTCATTTTGAAACCATTTGGCTCAGAATTGAAATGTTTAGTATTTATGGTTTATATTTATAAGCCAGTGGAGTGATACAGGGCCATCATGGCCCTCTTGTTTAACAATAGTACAACTACATTTAGTGACACAAAACAAAACATGCAGTCTGATAATGGATCTACATTGTGTACTATGTTTACAAATATGCTAACCAAAACTGCCTTTAAAGGCCCAATAGCGGCCCAAAACAAAATGTAGCGGTTAAACTGCATTTAAGTTTAAATCATACCATTTAAAAGTGTAGAAAATATTTTGAAGATGACAATCTGTTATTGTGTGGTCAGTCCAAGTATTGGTTGCTGGCAGAAAAATAAATTTTTTAAAAAACAGGCAAAACCTGAACAAAAGATAGAGTGACTTGACAACTTTGAACTGAGTTTTGAAATTAATTTCTCTGCCACCGAGTAACACTTGGACCAACTGTGCCATAACAGATTGTCATCTTCAAAATAATTCCCATACTTTTAAATGGTATGAATTAAATTGAAATGTGGTTTAACACCCGCTTTGTTTATTTTAGGCAGCTATTGTTACTTTGAATAATCTGACAGGTTTTATGTGTACTGGTGAAAATGATAATGTTCAACCTTTACCATTCGACAAAATCATACAGTCGTCCAAATTCAAAGCTGTTTCGGGCAGCAAAATTGGATGCAGCTCAAATGTTGAAATTTGTTTCTGAAAGGGTATAAATCATTGTGGGAAAAGGGGAACACATTTGTTACCAGCATTTTCTGCTTTTCGCTAAATGTTTTCAAAAGGCATCTCCCACAGGATCGTTAAAACCCAGGGTTGTTTAGTTCAGGGTTAAACTTGTACACTGGTTGTTTCAAAAGTACCCTATTAGTGTTTAACTTGTAACTACACAATCCCGACTTCTAACGACCCTTTTGAAAACATTGTTGGAAAAGGAGAAAATGCTGGTAACCAGCATTTTCTTCCTTTCCCACAATGTTTTCTACTCCTCCCAAAACTTATTTCAGTTTTTGAGTTACGTTTATTTTGTCATCTGCAAATGCTTTCGGTATGGACCAGTCTAAAATTTTGTTGTTTGGTAATGAGTTGAAATACCAAGAAGGTGAATGGACTGTTAAGTGTCCATCTAATGCTGTGCAACTGTGCTTCATTGAAGCGATGTGTCCAAGTGATGAGATGATACCGTATAAAATCTAAGACCATATGCCAGATACCCATCCTAGTCAAAATGTAGCTCCTGTTGATTTTAGTACTTTGATTTTACAGTTTGCTATTATGCTTACCGATTGTGCCCAAAGACGAGGGACCAGTGTGTACCAAATGGACGTTTCTGTGATGGCTTGCAAGACTGCTTTGAAAATACAGATGAAATGAACTGTGGTATGTTATTTTCACTTGTAAATAATTTCATGCTCTTTGTCAGCTTTTGCTCTAGAGAAGGTTTTGTTGTATATCTCCTTATATGAAATGAACCCTTAAGCTACTAAAATTTGACTCACTGACCTTTTGCAGACAGTTTAGATCAAGATCAGACTGCACAGAACATGCAGTCTGATCTTGGATCTACACTGTCCTATAAGGAGATATATTTCTTCAAAAAATAAGTTTGAAAGAACATTATTCCGATTTTTACTGCCCGCTTGAAGGTTTTATTAAGCAGGATATGGGTTAAAGGGAGCCATTTAGTGCTTTATATGGTAAATCAAATTTTTTTCTAAAGTACCAATGAATACAAGTAGATATATTTTGCTTTGTATTCATATAGAAACTGCACAGTTACTTTAGTAAAAGGGCATGATTTGAGGCGTTTGAATAACAGGATGGTCATTTTGCAATCGATAACTCCATCCATTTCTAATATGATTAGGCATGACATTATAGTACTGATTTTGCTACGAATCAGTTGATCATGTTACATTCCCACAAGTCTTGCAAGTACATTTAGAGGCTACATAGCCCATTTAGGAAATATGATTGAAAAATACTTTTTATCTTACTTTTGTCTTTCACCTTATTTGCAAGCTAGTGACCTATTTAATTCAGTGATGAATCATTTTTGAGGTTTAGTTGGATTGTAAAATTCTGAATAGCTCCCTCTAATGTAGTTGGGTGAAGAAGGCTGGAATCTGTTTGGGGTGCTTATATAGTGGCTAGGTAATGTACAGTGTAGGACTCGTAATCTAGAGGCCCAAGGTTCAAGCATCAATGAAAACACCAAGTCTTAACTCTTTACCAAACAACCAAATTTTAGACTGATCCAAATTGAAAGCAGTTGCAGATGACAAAATAAATGTGACTGAAAAATTGAAATTTGTTTTGGGAAGGGTAGAAAACATTGAGGGCAAAGGAAAAAATGCCGATTACCAGCATTTTCTCCGTTTCCTTCAATGCTTTCAAAAGGCTTCTTTCTCAGGGTCATTAAAAGTCGGTATTGTGTGGTAAAGAGTTAAATTGTTAGAATGTCACTGGACAGGGCATTTTAGGGCCCTAGCATAGTACTGGTAAAACGTTGGACATAGATGAATAAGCAAGCTGTCGGTGAGATATGTCTGAAATAATGTTGAATGGAGTGTAATTTTGACACCATTCAATGATTATGGAATCAACCTGTTTGTCTGTCTTTAAGTCTGTTACATAGGTAAACTAATGTAAGAAATTCCTGCATCAGTTTTACTATTATTGTATTGAAACTTTGCATAACTTCTGACTAAACACAGACGTAGTGCAGCTGGTAATTTCTAAGTGTTCACTTTTTAATCTTTAACCCTTTACCGCACAATGCCGACCCTGGGAATGAAGCCTTTTGAAAACATTGTGGAAAAAGGAGAAAATGCTGGTAACCAGCATTTTCTCCTTTTCCCACAATGTTTTCTACCCTATTGAAAAAAAATTGCACCATTTGAGCCTCAATGTAATTGTCGTCTACAAATGCATTCAATTTGGACAAGGCTAAAATTTTATCATCTGGTAAAGGGTTAATCCTTCACCAAACAACCCCATGTTTTAACTACCATGAAGAAGAATCCATTTCAAAACATTGTGGCAAAAGGAGAAAATGCTGGTAATCAGCATTGTCTCTTTTGCCCACAGTTTTCTACTATTTTAAGACAGAGATCATCTTTTAAGCTACTTGTATTAATTTTGCAGTCTGAAAATGCTTTGAAATTTGTCAAGTCTAAACTTTTGTTGTTCGGTAAAGAGCAAACCAAATGACATAATTTCATAATTGTCCAAAATGAAAGTATTTGCAGACGACACATTGAATATGGCCCCAACTATAGAATTTATTTTTTAAACAATAGAAAATATTGCAGGAAAAGGAGACAAAAATGATTTTAAGTTTTTTCTCCTTTTCTCACAATTTATTATTATGTTTTCAAAAGTCTTTTGTCCCAGGGTGATATGAGCACAGAATTGTCTGATAAAGGGTTAACCCTTTAGCACACAATTTCAAGTTTTAATGACCCTGGGAAATGACTTTGGAAAGTGTTGTTGGAAAAGGAGAAAATGCTGATAACCAGCATTCTCTCCTTCTGCCACAATGTTTTTTTACCTTTAAGAAACAAATTTAATCATTTTAGCCACAATAAATTTGTTTTTCGATAATGATTTGAATTTGGACCAGTCTAAAATATTGTGGTTGAGCACTAAGACTCATGCTGAGAGGCTGTTTTGACTGTCTAACTTACGGTTTATGTTGCAGCTGATTGTGACCCGATGACAGAGATGGAATGTCTAAACCATGATTGTATACCAATAGAAGCAAGGTGTAATGGAACATCGGAGTGCACTGATGGATCTGATGAGCTGCGATGCAGTAAGATTCAATATAATTCTATCGTAGCTTTTCTGTAACCCTTTACCACACGACAAAAATGTAGACTTGTCCAAATTGAAAGCATTTGGAGACGACAGTTTAAATGTTGTTCAAATGAAGGAATTTGTCTTTGATAGGGTAGAAAACACACATTGTGGGAAAAGGAGAAAATGCTGGTTACCACAATGTTTTCAAAAGGCTTCTTTCTCATGGTCATTAAAACTTGGGATTCTGTGGTAAATAGTTAACCCTTTACCAAACAATCCCAAGTTTTAACAACCCTTAGATGGAAAACTTTTGAAAACATTGTCAGAAAAAGGAGAAAATGCTGGTAACTAGCATTTTCTCCCTTTCCCACAATGTTTTCTATCCTTCACAGGGTGAATTTTTATGTTTGAGTCTCATTTATTTTGTCATCTGCAAAAGCTTTCAATTTAGGCTAGTCTCAAATTTTGTCATTCAATAAAGAGTTAACTAAACAACTAATATTTAGACTTCTCCGAATTAAAAACGTTTGCCAATGACAAACTGGTTTTTGCCCAGATATTGAAATTTGTCTTGGAAAGGGTAGAAAGCATTATGGAAAAATGAGAAAAACCTTGTAACCACAATTTTCTCCTTTTCCAACAATGTTTTCCAAACTTTTTTGCCTAGGATCATTAAAACTCGAGATTGTTTGGAAAAAGGCTAAATTTTTACCAGACGACTAATTTCAAGACTTGTCAAAATTGTCAACATCTTTCAAAGTTGATTCTGAAGTGAAAAACAGGACCTACACCAGGAACATACGCTTTTTTCATTCATGGAATGACTATTGAATCTTCATGTTTTAGACCTCTTGACATAGAATGTAACATCCTGTAATGGTCCTGAAATAAGGTTGTTTAAGGCTCAATAGTGGCCAAAAAGTCAATGCAGGTGTTAAAATACATTTAGAATTTAAATCATACCATTTAAAAGTATGGAAATTATGAAAGACTGACATTTTGTTATATCTCTGTTATTGCTGAAGATATTTACTCCAAACTCGAACGAGTTATCAACTATTAAAAGAAGAACTGAAACAACAAAGGCAGTTAACCCTCAGAATATCTTTGACACATTTAGGCCCCTTCTTCAATTTAGAATTTTCACTTAAAATTAAACACTTGCAGCCAAGCTTTGGTACCCTCATGCGGTGCTCTTGACCTCTTTTGTACCAAGGGGCCTATAGCTTTTGTATTGTATTTCTAGATCTAATATTGATAAACAGTATTTCATCAAAGGTGAGTAATATTTGGACCATTGTATTATTGTCTACATTCAAAACACTGAATTGATTCGAATTGATTCAAAGCCCAATTTGAAAGTATTTCCACTTTCATTAAGAGATTAAAAGAGATTAAAATAGTGATGTTTCAAAAAAAAAAAAAAAAAAAGGTAGAAAAGTATTGTGAGGCAAGGAGAAAATGCTGGTAACCATCATTTTTTTCATTTTCTCACAATAGTTTTCAAAACGCTTTTAACTTAAGGTAGTTGAAACTATTGTACTGGATTGTAAAGGGTAGATAAAAGATAGATGTGAGCTATGTACTTCTTTCTTTTCCAGTTCAACTCGAAGATGGAAGAGTAACAGCATGGGTTGGGGAGGTTCATGCTAGAAAGTCAGTGTGTCATAATGATGTGGACAGGGTAACAGCTGAAAGACTTTGTAGGCTCTCAGGATCAGGGTAGGGGATTTTACAGAACTTCCTCTAACTCTTTACCACATGACAAAATTTTGTACTGTACCAAATTGAAAGCATTTGCAGACGACAAATGTTATTGAAATGAATATTTCTCTCTTTGATAGGGTGGAAAATACTGTGGGAAAAGGAGAAAATGCTGGTCAACAGTAACATATAGGATCTGACATAAATTGGCACTTGAGATATATGGGATCTGACATGAGTTAGCATTTGAGAGAGATATATATATAGGATCTGACATAAACTGGCATTTGAGATACATATGATCTGATATGAGTTGGCGCTGAGATAAAAATTTTATGAAAAAGGTCCAGAGTAAATGTTATTAAGCGAGCCTAAGGCGAGCTTTGTAACATTTTTAGGTGAGTTTTTCTACAACAACTGCTACTCTTATTGTGGCACATTATTCTGGCCACATTTGTTACTGTATATGTTGATATATGCCAGTCGGAAAATTTGCAAATTACTGATTACGGACATTTTGCGTAAGGAAATGCTTGCCAATTCAAGACATTTGTTATTTGTTGGTATACTTGCGGTAAAATACACAAACAGGGTCCTTATTCACCAACCACTCTTAAGAATGTTCTCAGTCTTATTCTCCAGAATTCTCTAAATTTGAAAGTGACACAACTTCTGATTGGCTAAAAATGGTAGAGCCAATCAGAAGTTATGTTACTTTCAAATCTAGAAAGCTGTTGAAATTAGTCAAAGATTATTCTTAAGAATGGTTGGTGAATACAGACCCAGAAAAGTTTGCAAATTTTTCAAATTTGCAAAATCACAAAAATTTCCATGTTGCAAAGATTTCCACTTATACAGTATCTTTAGCTGAATGCTCCCCACATTGATGAGTCTTAAATTTTGTCTGTTGTCAAAAAGGTGGAACTTTGCTGTACAACAAAATATCATACTGACTCATGATGAAAGCATTTGCGAATAACATGGTAAATTTGACTTAAAATTCGTCTTAACCCTTCAGCAGACAACAAATTTCAGACTGGCCCAAATTAAAAGTTTCTGCAGAGGACAAACTGAAGGTGGCCAAAATGGCAAAATTTGTCCTTAATGGGTAGAAAATATTGTGGAAAAAGGAGAAAATGCTGGTATCCAGCATTTTCTCCCTTTCCAACAATATTTTCAAAAGCTTTCTTTGTCAGGGTCATTAAAAGTCAGCGTTCTGTGGTTAAGGGTCAAAAAATATAAAAAAAGAAAAAAATATACTGAGAGAAAAGGAGAAAATGCTGTCTGCAAGTATTTTTAGCTCCACTGGCCAAAGGCCAGCGGGCTTATGTTATGGCCTTGTGTCCGTCATGTGTCCGTCCGTCCATGTGTGCATCCGTGGGTGCATGCATTAACTTATTGCAAGCATCTTCTTCTTGGAACTACCCATTGGATTTTAACGAAACTTCACAGAAATGATCCTGGCATGGCCGTCTTCAGAGAGTTCTCAAAGAATTTGATTCTTATCAAAACTGTGGTTGCCATGGCAACAAAACTGAAAAAATATTGGAAATCTTTAAAAATCTTCTTGTCCACAACCATATGGCCTAGGGTTACCAAATTTGGCATGTACCTTCATCTAATAGACCTCTACAAAAAGTCTTCACATTATAGCCCTGGAGTCAAAATTGGCCCTGCCCCGGGGGTCACAAGTTTTACATAGATTTATTTAGTGAAAGTTTAAAATATCTTCTTGTTCTAAACCATATGGCCCAGAGCTACCAAATTTAGCATGTAGCTTCATCTTATGGACTTCCACTTAATTTCTTCAAATTATAGCCCTGGGGCTTATATGGGTTAGAAATTTAAAAATCTTCTCCTTCAAAACCATATGGCTTAGGGCTACCAAAATTAGCGTGTAATTTCATCTGATGGACTTTTACATAGATTCTTCAATTTATGGCCATGGGGCAAAAATTGGCCCCACCCTGGGGGTCACAAGTTTTACATGGGCTTATACAAGGAAAACTTTGAAAATATTCTGGTTCTATATCATATGGCCTAGGGCTACTAAATTTGGTATAAAGCTTCACCTAAATGACCTCTATTTAGATTCTACAAATTATAGCCCTTGGGTCAAAATTGGCCCTGTCCCAGGGGTCACAAGTTTTACATGGGCTTATACAGGGACAACTTTGAAAATATTCTGGTTCTATATCATATGGCCTAGGGCTACCAAAATTGGCATGTAGCTCCATCTAATAGACCTCTACTTAGATCCTTCAAATTATAGCCCTGGAGCCAAAATTGGCCCCATCCTGGGGGTCACAAGTTTTACATGGGTTTATACAGGGAAAACTTTGAAAATATTCTGGTTCTAAAACATATGGCCTAGGGCTACTAAATTTGGTATGAAGCTTCACCTGATTGACCTCTATTAAGATTCTACAAATTATAGCCCTTGGGTCAAAATTGGCCCTTTCCCAGGGGTCACAAGTTTTACAAGGAATTTAAAAGTAAAAAATCTTTAAAAATCTTTTTGTTCTTAGCTGTAAGGCCTAGGGCTACCAAATTTGGCCTAAAGCTTCATCTAGTGGATCTCTTCTGAATTTGTTAAAAATTTAGCCATTGTTCAAATTGAATTGAACCCCCTCATGGTTTATTAAGGAAACAGAAAATCTTGTTTATAACCATACAGCCTAGTCCTATATTACTTGGTATGCGGTTATATCTTGTTGACCTCAACCAGGATTCAATTAATTATAGCTCATAATTATAGCTTGAAATCGTAATCATGGGTAAAAAATGGACTCGCCCTTGGGTCACAATTTTCATGTGGGCTTTTATATAGAAACTTTATTAGTCTTCTTGTTAGAAGCCTGTAGGCCTAGAGCTGTGATGTTTGGTGTGTATGGTTTGTACATATTAGCCAGTGGAGCCACATAGCCATCATGGCCTTCTCGTTTTTTCCTTTTCCCACAATGTTTTCAAAAGCCTTCTCTCTGAAGGTTGTAAAAACAAGGGTTGTTTGGTAAAGTGTTAGGGACTGGACCAATTTGAAAGCATTTGCAGATGAAAAATTGAATGCAGCTCAAATGATGATTTCTGTTTTTGATAGGCTAGAAAAACATTGTGGGAAAAGGAGAAAGTGCTGGTTACTAGCATTTTGTCCTTTTTCCCACAGTGTTTTCAAAGGCTTTTCATTCAGGGTTGTTAAAACTCTGGATTGTGTAGTAAAGAGTTAAAGTGGAATCCTGTTTTGTTTTATATTAGGTATTTACAAGTCCCAGGGATACAGTATAGTCCAGAACTAGTTCCTGATGGAGTGAAGGTCCTTGCAAGCGACCCAGAAAGTGAATGAACATTGCTGCCTGGCCTTGACATCATAGATGGACCACTGTAAGTTTTTGATATTATTAGCTTTTGTTTCTGAAGAAAATGTCAAGGTATTGTCATAGCGCCATTGCCATCTGCGTCTGCGTTGTCATCTGCGTCGTTGTGTGAAAACTGACATTTTATAATATCTGTGTTATTACTGAAGATATTTGCTTCAAACTTAGACAAGTTGTTCACTATTGATAGGGGCAGGTAACCATCAAAATATTTTTGACACAGTTATGCCCCTTTTTCAACTTTCAATTTACACTGAAAATCAAGTGATCACCGCCAAGTAATGGCAGGCACATACATTGCTCTGGTTTTCTCACTAATTTTTCCTTGTGCTTAATTCTATATCAAACAATCCTGTGTTCAGTGACCTTGGGGAAGAGGCCTTTTGTAAACATTGTGGGAAAGGAGAAGATGCTGGTAACCAGCATTTTCTCCTTTTCTCGTAATGTTTTCTACTTCCTCAAAGAACTTCAATGCAATTGTACCACTTTCGGATTTGATGTCTGCAGATGCTGTCAATTTGGTAAGAGTCTAGAATTTGTTGTTTGGGAAAAGGTTAACTTATTACCGTATAAACTATTTTAGATATATCAGAAATCAAACAAAATGTTGTTTTTACCAGCCTCAAGCCTTTCTGGGAAGGGAAACTTAATGGTCCACTCTGTCTAAATGATAGCACTTGTGTGTTTGGAAATGGGCCTTCTTGGGTCAAAAACCAGATCTAATATTAACAAGAAATATCTTGAAAAAATGATATACGGCATAAGAGACACTGGAATATGAATATTGAAATTCCTTTGTAGCTCAGTATGAAGTAAAACAACAAAAAGTAACCTCAGGGTCAATTGCCTCTTTTTCCTCGCTGTTTTTCATTTTGTTGAAATGTACTATTGGCTTATTGGGTAACTCTTATGAAAATATTGAATTTCCAAATAGCACAAGAAAAGAATCATTCTCTACTTAGTTTCAGTATGATTCTAAGTAACAAAAACAGTTAACTAACCAGCCCCAGTGCAATGAATACATATTCATGCCTGTTATATATCTATGAACTTTCAAATACATGCATGGCATGCAGATAAAATATCACACATGACAGGAAAAATATCTGTATCTACAGATTGTCAAATACAATTTCAAATACAGTATGACAAAATATTACATGCACAAAATATGTACTTATTTATTTGCGATTTGATTGGTCAAAATGTTACAGTATGATAATTCATCAGCCTTTCATAAAAACAAAGTAACTACTCACTAAACCATTATTTTAAGCAATTTTCTTCAATTTCATTGCACACCTTGTCTTACCATATAGAACATAGAGGCAGTTGCCAATGTGCTGTTTATAGTAACAGTGTTTATGAAAATTTTAGTATTCTGTTGTATGTGTTGGATAATCAAGCAAGGAAGATTTTAGTGTTCTGTGATAGGCTAATGGAGCTTCAAAGACCTGTGGTTGTAGTAAGTTTTATGGTGCTTGCATTTGCTTCTTGCTTTTGGACAAAATGTTTTCATCTGGTTCAACCTTTGCTCTCACATCATGTCAAATTTTCTCATGCTGCTTGACGTAAGTACAAGCACAATGAAAGTTACTACAACATAATATTCTGTATTCATACAACTCTGTTTACTTTTAGGGAATGCCGACCTTTGAACTTGACTTGTGCACTACCAGGTTAGTTATCAATATTTCATCATGTACTTGGAAATGATATTTCCTTGAGATTCTTAACTTTGTACCAAGCATCAAAATTTTAGACTTGTCCAATTTGCAAGCATTTGCAGATGAAAAATTGAATATGTCTTAGAGGGATTTGTCTATGAAAGTTAAAAAAACATTGTGGCAAAAAGATACTTTTTTAAAAGTATCCTTTTTCAGGATCTTTTTAACTTGGGATTGTTTAGTAAAAGGTTAAAACAGTACCAAACAAATGTTTTTTTTTTTGTTTTACTTCTCAAATGCCAAGCCTGACTTCTGTTGCTATTATGGACAGTGCAGAGTAAGAATAAACTGTACAGAACATGAAGTCTGATCATAGATAAATACAGTCCAATATGTTGTGATATATTCATAAACCACCCTACTTGGAAACCTGTATATTTGGTACTCTAAGGCAATGCCATGTTTTAGCAAATCTGAGGAAGGAGGACTTGGAAAATAGTATGGGGAGAGGAGAAAATGCTGGTAACCAACATTTTCTTCTTTTTCAGCAATCTTTTTTATCCTATCAGAGGCCTTCAACATATTTGTAACAAATTTGAAATGGACATCTGCAGAGGCTTTTAATTTCAAAGAAACTACAATTTGTTGTTTGAGGAAGACTTTGCAGCAGAATCTATAACTCAACCATGCTGCCTGATTTTCAAAGTTACACCTGAGGATCACAAGTTTGAGTGTTTAATTTTGTGTCATATTCAAAATCAATCTATTTCTAAAAGCAACTGCAGCCAAGCATTGGCACCTGCAATGTGTGCTCTTGGTAAAGCATGTGCTCAACTAGTCAAGGTTAAGGTCACAAGTGAAGGTTACTAGTTTAAGCCTTTCATTTTGGGTTAGCTTCATATCTCTTTTATTTCTTAACTCTTTACCAAATGACAAAATTTTACACTAGTCCAAAGTGAAAGCATTTGCAGACGACAAAATAAGTTTGATCCAAAAATTGAAATTTGTTTTGGGAGGGATAGAAAAAATTGTGGGAAAAGGAGAAAATGCTGGTTACCAGTATTTGCTTCTTTTCCTATAATGTTTTCAAAACACCTCTTTCTCAGGGTAGTTAAAACTCGGGATTGTGTGGGAAAGGGTTAAAGGATTTTTGTTAAATTTTGTTTGTGTCTGTGAGAAGATTTGCCAAAACTGTGATTCAACCATGACTCAAGGTCAAGGTTACAATAGAGCTTCAGAGCTTGGTGAAAATTGTCTATAAAAGAGTAGAAAACATTTTGGGAAAAGGAGAAAATACTGGTCACCAGCATTTTCTCCTTTTCCAACAATGACTCCAAAAGCCTTCTTCTTCAACGTCATTAAAACTTGTGATTGTGTGGTAAATGGTTAGTAGCATTATGATATTGAACTGTTTTGATATTTTAGAGTGTGGTACCACAGCTGCCATGGAAGATTGGGTGCAGCCTTTCATAAACTTGGGAGAGGATGCAGCTCTTGGAGAGTGGCCTTGGCATTGTAGTTTATTTAGAGATGCTGCCTTTAGCTGTGGAGCATCTTACATAGGACATGGATTTTTCCTAACAGCAGCACACTGTGTTGTCCGGTAAGAATAATTCATTACCTCTGGATATAAATTTATGACAGGCAATCTAGAAACAGACTATGTAAAATATGAATTATCACAACATCCCTGGAGAAGGAGGCTTTTGAAAACATTGTGGGTAAAGGAAAAACTTGCTGATAACAGCATTAATTTTGCCGCTTTTCCCACAATATTTTCTACCCTGTCAAGTTATCGTTTGAACAACCGTAATTTGCCAATGTATTTGGAGACCCTAAATGTTTGGGTACATTAAATTATTTTCAAAAACATTTTTTTTTTTTTGGTCCTTACTCCAGACAGTACAAAAGATTAATTTCAAAAATATTTGGACAGTCTGTAACATTGATTTTCCAAAATATCAGACAGGTAATTTACAGAAAACATTTTTGATGATGATTGGCTGTACTCATTTCTACATTATAATCTAAACATGAATTGACAAGAGTCAATTAATTATACCCCCCACAACGAAGTGGAGGGGGGTATACTGGAATCGCCATGGCTGTCCATCCATCTGTCTGTAGACACAATTTTGTCCAGAGCTTTTTTCCTACAGTTTTTCAAGTACTGCACTGAAATTTACACATTATGTTTGGGTTCATATGAAATTGTGCATGTGCAATTTTCATGACCTTGCTGCCATTGGTTGCCAAATTATCTCCCCTTAAGCTTGTTGCCCTTTGTAAATTTCAACTATGGATTTTTGTCCAGGGCATAACTTCCAAAGTATAGAAGCTAGGAACTTCAAACTTCACACAAAGTTAGATCACATTAAGGAGACACGCAGTGTACAAGAACAGTAACTCTATTTCATTTATTTTTCGAGTTATTGCCCTTTGTAAATTTTAACTTTGGATTTTTGTCCAGGGCATAACTTCCAAAGTATAGAAGCTTATGACTTCAGACTTCACACACAGATAGATCACTATAAGGCAAAGTGCAGTGTACAAGAACCATAACTCTATTCCATTTACTTTTTGAGTTATTGCCCTTTGTAAGTTTTAACTTTGGATATTTGTCCGGGGCATAACTTCTAAATCATTTAAGCTAGTGACATCAAACTTCATATACACATAGACCACATTAATGAGAAGCGCAGTTTACAAGTACCATAACTCTTTTCCCACTTTTTTTTTCAACTCTTATTTTTTTACGAAACCATTCTGCATTCTGTGACAAAGGGCTGTTTTGTGACAAGGAGCTGGTGGGGGGGGGTATGATCACTTTTAGTAATAGCTCTGGTTAACTCGGCAGTAATTTTAATTCATAAAATTAAACCAATATAATTGCTACAGTGTCACCAAAGCCAACAGTGTAGATTTAGATCAAAAATAAGACTGAACATTCTGTCTACAGGGGTTTCACGAAGACCAGGGGAGGGGGGGTTTCAATATAGATGGACAAAATCCCAAATCCCCCGCCCCCAGCCCTTATTGAAACCCCTGTGTCTGTAGTCAGATCTTGATCTACACAGGGTGCCAATGCAACTAAAATTTTGAAAGGTGCTTGAAGGGTTTAACTTCTCCAGGCTTTTTGATGTTATACAAGCAGTTTCTTCTTTTTTCATAACATTTTTAAAAATCACCTGCAGAAGCGTGAAAAGTCGTACCTGTGACTGTGAGGGAAATGGTTTAAACCATAACTGTGTTGTCCCTCTATTAACCTTTTCCCTAACGACAAATTTTGGACTGGTCCAAATTGAATGAGTTTGCAGACGACAATTTTAAATTTGATGAAAATGGCAGAAAGTTATCAAAAAGGGTAGAAAACACAGTGGGAAATTGAGAAATTGCTCGTTACGAGCAATTTCTCCTTTTCCCACAGTGTTTTCAAAAGACTTGTACTGCAGACACGTGAAAACCAGGGCTTGTGTGGGAAACGGTTAACAATAGATCTATTAAAGAATCAGTAAATACTAAACTTTTTCGTTTCTTTCCTTTATTTATCAATAATCTGTTTATATTTGAAACTAATGCATTAATTATCATATGCATTCTTTTTTATTTTGGCTGCAAGGAATTTCAAGGAAATTGCTAACCTCATTTTTTTGCTGACTACACAAAATGTGACACGACTGCTCAGGTGTTCTAGAAACAACCATCAGTAAATGCAAAAAGGCACTATCAGCTGATGTGAAGCAGGCATGATTCTGGCTTATTGCGTGATCATTTTATGTTGACTGGCATGTTACTGGGTACAAATTTCTTGGAGCAGAACAGTTGTAATATGTACAACAAAGGCTTGCATTACAACCCTCTCTTTTCGATTGACTTGCACTTTACATCATACCCCTACTTTACATCATACCCCTAATTCAAATTTTACTGCAACCATTTTTGTGTACCCACAACAGAGGACAGGTGTGACAGGTGTGAAATCTTGCTGACAGATGGCTTGTTATACATATTTTTTGGTTCTTCTGTTTCACTCTGGCAGTGGCAAGATGGCTGTTTTTCAGTGTTGCGAGAAGGTGTAGATAGACATCAGACTACACAGGATGTGCAGTCTGATCTTGAATGTACACCATCTACAGCTGAACTGACTTAACTTGTGTCAGAAAGCTATTTCTTTTTGGTCGAAGAGCATATGAAAATATTTAAAACACAATGTATTTCAAGAAAACATGCCGGAGCTGTAGAGGTTTGACCCCTTTACTGAAGCCACTGAACATGTATCCTCTCCTTTACCGGTGCTATAAATAGATATAAATTTTACCCTTATCATTTTGAACATACATTTAGACCAGAAGGTAAAACCTATTATTATGGCAATCCCCTCTTTTTTTTCAAAGTGATAAGATTCAGACACTACAAAAAAAAAAAATGATTATTTTTTTTTGTCTGAATAAAATGGCAAATTATGGTACATTTAGTTTGTTGTCTGTAATAGCTTTTAATTTGCTGAAGTCCAAAATTTCGTTCTTGGTTAAGAGTTAAGGTCAACCCTTAATGACACAATCCCGAGTTTTAATGACCCTGAAATAACAGGCTTTTGAAAACATTGTGGGAAAAGGAAAAATGCTGGTGACCAGCATTTTCTCCTTTTCCGGTAATGTTTTCCACACTCTCTCAGACACAGATCTTCATTTGAGCTACATTTATTTTGTCGTCTGCAAATGCTTTCAATTTCGTGGAGTCCAAAATTTGTTCTTGGTAAAAAGTTAGGGTTAATGGCATGAATATAATAATTATGTGAAAGCATTTTTATTCTTTATGAGCACTTTCTCCTGTTAAGTCTTTACCCAACGACAAATTCCAGACCTCTTGGAATTGAAAGCATCTGCAGACAACAAATTTGAAAGCGATATGAATGAACAGAAGTTCTTTGACAGGGTAGAAAATATTGTGAGTAAAGGAGAAAATGCTGGTTACCAGCATTTTCTCCTTTTCCCACAGTGCTTTCAAAAGCCATCACCTTCAGTGTTGTTAAAACTTTGGATCGTGTGGTAAAGGGTTAACATGAAGCTGTCAAAAGTTGTCTGCTATAAGGCAAAGAAGAATCAACCTTAACCCTTTACAATACAATCATGAGATTTAATGACTCTGGAGAAAGTGCCTTTTGAAAACATCCTGGGAAAACGAGAAAATGCTTGTAACTGGCATTTTCTCCTTTTCTCTCAATGTTTTTAACCCTTTCCTAAAGGATTTTCAGAATTTGAATCACATTTGTTTATTTTGTTCCCAAATGCTTTAGATTTGGATCAGTCTAAAATTTTGACATCTGGTTAGTGGTTAAGAGTGAAGAGAAAATATATCGGTGAATATTGTTACTGAAAAGAAACAATGCATCTTTAAATGTTTTCATGTTTCAAAAAATTCTTTCATGATTATTTTCCATACAGGCCATGGAATTGCCTCCATTTACATAATGTTAAATTGTTTTATTTACTTCTTTTCGTATTTCAACTAGTGTCTTTTATTGTGGTGGGGAGGTGGATTATCAAAATTGTGAATTTGCTTGTAGTTTTTCACTTGCATTATATAATCTCTTTTTTCTTTTTTTTTTTTCAATTGTAGTGAGGGTACTTACACTGTAAGATGCGGAACAACCAAACTATTAGATCTTGGACCATATGGAACCGAGTATGAAATTTCTGGAAAACCCTGGGTATATCCCAAGTATGATGGAGAGCTTTCAATAAAGACAACTGACAGCTTCTATGATATTGGTCTGATACAGACTGCAACACCCCCTATCATAGACAACTTTACTCGGCCCATTTGTCTTGGCAGTGCTGAGGACTGGCAAAGCATTGTTGATCTCGGTGACCGTTCTGTGTGCTATGTAGCAGGATTTGGTGCTACTGAGAGGCGGAACGTAGAAGGTCGTAAGTATTCTTTAACTGTTTCATGGAATCCCTACTCATTACCTTCTGGAATAAAAATTGCAGCAGAAAGCTGCATTAACTCTGTACCAGATGACAGAATTTTCGATTGATCAGAATTGAAAGCATTTGCAGATGACAAATTCAAAGGGCTAGGTTCACAAAGAGACATTTTTGGCCCAATGAAGAATTTGGGAAAATGCGTTTCAAGTGAAGGTACAATGTCCATATATTATAAAACAAAAGTCAAAACTCAAAGATTTTTTTCTTTTGTTACCATGGCAACCACAGACCCATAATCATATAAAGTAACTCATTTTTAGCTTTATTTTATGTGAAATTAATATTTTGCTAGTTCTATCACATTTATTAAAAACTATTTTCTATCACTACAAAATATACATGATTATCAAATATTTGCTATGAAAGATTTATGTTGTCATGGTAACTATATTTATTGCAACAAGAAAATGAGTATTCAATACGATTTTATATATAACATATATTATATAATACAATCACCATTAAGAATTGATATGAATACAACTAGATGATAATTTTGAGCATTCAGTGAAAAACAACAATGCATACATGTTTTTATTCTGATGACCTCTTATTTGTTACCATGGGAACCACAAATGAAAGTCGTGTCAACAACCAGTTTTCAGCATTATTCTGTTTTTTTTTTAAAAATCTCGTTTGTTATGGCAGTTTTCAAAGGATCACTTTTTGCATTGTAGAAAGACATTTCAGATAACTAGCATGTAAGATTTATGTTGCCATGGTAACCAAGTCTAATTCCAATTGTAAACTAAGAGTGCAATGTATACTGAGCAAAACAGCTACCCAAACACTTTTTAAGCTAAGATATTAACTACAAAACAGACATACATGTACTTATATGTTTTATTTTGTATGCCACAATCTTGTGGAGAGTCCCTGTGCAGTGCACACAATCTTCAGCATAATCTATTTGTAACCATACACGGGGTTGGAGGTTCAGTTTAAAGATTTGTTTCAGATTTACGATGATGAGTTACATGTGCAATTGCATGTGCAATATTTTTAATCATTTCTGGTAGCGAGTTGATTGAAATACCAGAAAAACAATGAAAAACTCTGTACAGAAACATACTGTGTATGACTCCTGTAGACCGCATACAAGAGGTCGGTTTGCTGATTGACAAGCTTTCAAAAGACATTCTGGTTTTATTTTGTTGAAAGTATTTTGTTCCTTAACTAACTTTTGCTTTAGATGTCTGCTAATCAGAACACTTATCAATTTGAAAAGATAAACATGTTCAGTGGCTTAGATTTGCAAAAAGAACTGGATTCAGGTCTTGTAACCTTAAATTAACTCCCGTTCATGAATTGAATAACACATTTTTGTTCACTCTTTGTTGTATCTAAAAGGAACAAGCCTAATAAGCTATCTTGGCGTCGTATTATTACCATTCTTCTCAGGCCTTGTGGTACAGTTTCAAACCCGAAAGCACATGAAGTCGCAACCATCAGAAAAAAAGGGAATAACAATTTGAGTGTTTAAAGACAAAAACGAAGGACATGCATATGTCAGTTTGTACTCAGACTGATTGATTGATTGTATGGTGTTTAACACTGTTTTCAACATTATTTCAGTCATATCACGGCAGCCAGTGCACCTATCCATGCTTTCCTGGAGTTTCTTTTACCAGTACAATATTCTTTCCAAGCCACTGGCTGCTTTCCCACATAACCATCACCCAAACAATGGTCAGCATTGAGAAGACAAATTATTTATTTGAAAAAAGCCAGTCAGTGTTTGAAAGATGTTGAACGATGCTGATTTTGCAGTAATATACTTAAATATGTACCGAATAGCAGTTATATGCTGGGTTCAGTGTATCACATGTCATGTGACTCTAAAATTAAGGGCCACAGAAACTTTGTAATTTAAACATGCCAATATGTTATAGTTACTTTCAGAGATAGCAAATAGAGAAAATGTGATATACATGTAGGTGCATTTGGACGCATCTTCTACAAGAGGCTTTTGAAAACATTGTGGGAAAAGGACACACATTGCCCGGAACAATGTTTTGTACTTATCAGAAAATTCTACTCAGATTTATCCCAACTTCGATGTTTTTTTCCTCCAATTTTCATTCTAATTTGGAGATGACAAAAATGATTTTTAAAGGAACGGGTTAAAATAACAATTGCAATTAAGAAATAAGAAACTTAAGTAAATGTGAATTTTGTACTTTTGGATGACAGCAAAGCTTTAGTAACAATGTAATATTGAAAAAAATGAGGAAAGAAGTAGGATTCAATCTAGGAACTCCTGCACAGTAGCTTGTGTCGCTGACTAATACCATATTCTACTAGGTCTATTTTTAATGTTGAAAAAATCAATATGATCATTTAGAAAATGAAATTGTTGGGTACAAACACTGATCAACACGCATTGCCCGTATATACATGATACGTTTATTAAATTTCAATTATGAAGTTAATTGATAATGCGTATCTACTGTATACGAAAGTACTTTCATGCACTTTACATTTAGAATCTAGATCGGTTTGTCTGCACTTAGAACAGCCTTCGTCATAAAACCTGAATCTATCGCAAAGTCGCAGTTTTACTTAATAAAAAATATTATTGATGTCTAAGATTTTTGTAAGCTACAGTTATGTTCCTTTACTTACTTTAGGCTTAGCATTTCTTTAAAAATTGTCTGTTGTCAACTACCGGTGTCACCGGAAAAAGAGTTGCGTCTATAACCTGATAAGGTTTTGGATAGCACAGTAATCAGATAAATGATAATAAATGCAACGAAAGTTTAGAAGCATACATAATTCTTGACTTTTGAAAAAGAAAAAAAAAGTGCTGAATTTTCAGATTACCATGTAACTAATGCCAAGTAGTAGTTTCTATTCAAAATTGAAGTGATAAAACATGTTCAGAAACACTACAGTATGGATTTGAGTTGTCCTGTTTGGTTAGAAAGACAGCAAGGTGATATTTTTTTTTCTGTGAAGCCACACTGCAGATGACACGAAATTTTCAGAATATACTAATGAAGTCTTTAGTAAAACTGTCTGTAAATTTCATGGATATGGCGGCGTGGCTTCATATTCATTTTTGGCAAAAATGCTGTCAAAATCGGCAAAAACCGCTGATTTGATCCGAATCGTGTTCTTTTCCTAATGTCATTGTCATGGCAAGGATGACTTTTTTTAGCAGGGATTTTATGTAATTATAAGCATAGAAAGTTCAATATGCCAGATATATGACTTTTATATAGAAATTATCAAAATCATATTTCAGAGTTCACAGGGCCATTTAAGTCCAGTCGTGAACCTAGCCTTTTGCACAAATTATGAAATTTGTCATTCAAAGGGTAGAAACCATTGTGGGAAAAGGAGAAAAAGCTGGTAATGAGAATATGCTAGTTACCAGCATTTTCTCCTTTTCCCACAATGTTTTTAAAAGCCTTCTCTTTTAGGGTTGTTCAAACTCGAGATTGTGTGGCAAGGGTTTAAATCTTTACCACACAACAAATGCTATATTATCCAAATTGAAAGTATTTGCAGAATTAAACGTGGCTCAAATGATTTAATATGTTAATAGGTTTTTGTGGAAAAAGGAGAAAGAGTCGGTTGTTTTCCTTTTTTTTTCCCATTACAAACAATGTTTTTCAAAACCCTTCTCCTTGAAAGTTGTTAACCCTTTACAAAAACAGGTTGAATGACCTTGAAGAAGAAATGCTTTTACCATCATTGTGGAAAAAAGAGAAAATGCTGATAAGTTCTCTTTTCTCCAAAATGTTATCTACCTTTTCAGAGACAAATTTCAACATTTGAACCAAATTGAATCAAATTTGATTTGTAGTCACTACATGGGCTCTCAAATTGATTCATTAATTGATTGACTGCTGGTGTTTAATGCTGTTTTCAACATTATTTCAGTTATAACTTGGCAGCCAATGCACCTGTCGGTGCTTCCGGGAGTTTTTGTCAGTAGCACTTCGCACAATATTCATCCCAAGCCACTGGCTGCTTTCCCACATAACCATCATTGAAGCAATGATCAGCAATGGGAGAGGAAAGAATCCTGTGGAATGACCGTCATCAGTCCTCATAAAGAAATTGGCTCAGCTGGAGATTCAAACAAGCGTCCCCCTGCTGTCAAGTCCCCTCTGCTACTGGCTGCCCTACCAGGGCTCGGCTGCTTTCGAAAAGCCAAGTTTTACATTTTTTTTTGACTTGCAGATTGTAAATATATGGGATTATTTGTCAAGGAGCAACTGGCTAAACCAAAGCCTCCATGTAGATGCAGAGTAAGGCTTTTTTTGGCAAGTCATTTGTCATAACTTGATTTTCAGTGTAGTACGGATTTTCTTTTTAGCTCCACTGGCCTTCCTCACTGGCCAAAGACAAGTGAGCTTATGTCATGGCCCTTTGTCCATTGTGCATCCATGCATGTATCAACTTCTATTTCAAAGGAGGGGTGTCCTTTAAACTGTTTTCATGGCCACTACCAATTTTCCTTAAACTTTGTATACTTAAACCTATACATGTTGGCTGTAATATCATGCAATATTGAATCAGTTGGTAAAGATTTGTAGGGTGTGTCCTTGTTCAAAGTGGGTGGAGGTAATTCTGACCTGAAGAGGGGTTTCTTTGGAAATTGGTGATATTTTTAATTGTTACTCAGAACTAGACATTAACAGTTTCGTACTTTATTAAGCAATACCAGATATAACAACTTATGCTAAAACTTTTGCAAAATTCTTATATGGAATTTGTTTTCCTTCAATTGTATGATATGCCTAAATTTTAGCTTTGTTTAATTCTCGACCTTTACAAAAAACCACAACATCCTTTTATACATTATATCAGAGTTTTTTTTTTCATATACGAGGGGTGATCAGAAAGAATGTGGACCTACTCCTTATTTTGAAAACTATTTACGCAGGCTTATAAAAAATTGCACAGATGAGCTTTCATTATGTGGCAACTGACTCAAGCTTTCAAATGTCATCATATTCAAGTAGGTAAAGTCTGACGTCATTTTAATGACACTGTATACTGCATTAGTGGTCCAAAATGTCGGTTGACGTTTTATTTGAGCCGAGAGTAATCCTAAAGTTTTACATCACACTCGGAAAGTATTTATCGGAAATGAGAACCAATTTAGAAAAAGTTTAAGGGGACTGCACTCAAGAAATCTGATATTCGTAAATGGATTTGGACTGCTCTAGAGAAGAGTGCCATACTGTTAAAGATGACCCTCGATCTGGCTGTCAGTCATCATTGGTCACAGACAAAATCATCACGCGTGTAGAGCAGCATGTAAAACAAGATTGCTGATATACTGTCAGGAAAATAGCTGACACATTTAACATTTAATATAGAAGAAGTGCCCCGGAGATGTTGACTGACAATCTTTGAATGGCATGTGTTTGCACAAGGTGGGTACCTTGACTATTGATGCATGAGCAAATGGGGGTTAGGTCAAAATCTGCTAAGAAATTTCAGAATGCGTTAGGGTAGAGGGGTCAGACTTTACCGATCGTATTGTAACATGCCATGAAACATACTGTATGTACACTTTAATGAGAATGAATCTAAAAAACTAATCAGTATATGGGAACATCCAACATTGCCTTTCGCTGTTAAAGCCAAACTTTCAAACTCACTTAGTAAGGTTATGTGTATCTCATTTTTCTATTTGCCTTTTTTTCTCTTGTATCATGTTGTATCTATACATACCACAGTCAATGCTGAATTTTATGTCCACATTATTCAAGTAAATTTCACAAAGACTATACAAAAAAAAACAGCCAGAAGTCCTGCGGAGTGATATCACTCTACACCAAGATAACGCCTTAGCTTACAAAGCCACACATGTACAGGAAACTAAACATTGAAACGGTAGCCAACCCTCCCTAGAATTCAGTCCTGACCCCTTGTGACGTCTCTATTTTCTGTTTTGAAAGATTCTCAATGTGACATGCATTAAGAGAGCAGAGAGGAGTTAACCTTCATTATGACTGGATCTTTGAGAGTAATGTCACATGACATGCTTGCACACATGTTTAGCGCATTGGAATCATGGATAAATAAGTGCATAGAATTCAAAGGAGGTTACATTCAAAACAGTAAACATACCAAGTTGATTTTCATAACAATATTCTGATACAGGCTCTGGTCCACATGCTTTCTGGTCAGTCATTATATTTCTACAATTTTTTGTTCTAAAAAATCTAAACAAACTCCTCAACGTATTTTGAGTCATCATGAGACTGAACATCCTCATTGACCCAGTTCCGATGTATTCCGTAAACTACATTCATCGCCCCTGAGTTATCTTGCATATGTTTTCTCGTTCTCATGAATTACTCATGAGGCATTTTGATTGGTAATCTCAAAAAAAATTTAATCTATTTTTATCAACCATATGCCATCATTTCGATTTTTACCTCGTCTACAACCAATCAAATAAATGAATGTAGTTTATGGAATACATCGGAACTGGGTCAATGAGGATGACGTCTCCCCTGCTACATACCCCTAAGGACGGCAACAGCACGCTCTATTTCGGAATATTTGCCTTTGTATACAAGGATTTAGTAATGTCTGCCCTGGATTGTCGTAAGGCAAATGCCACAGAAGTAAGGCCCACCGGCGGCCGCCATATTTGTTGATAATGATGTGGGTTTTACCTGGTTTATTCATTACAACGGAAGAAATGTAATTATCCTCCACTACAAGAGCGTATCAATATGTTATTGACCATTCAATTGGCTATTGGGTGTACTTTGAAATGTTATGAATATTCATAGAAACGACGATTTTGCAATTGAATGTCCCAGGGGTAATGAATGGTAATACTTCACACCTGGGTTAACGAGGGTGGAGATTGAACTACACTTCAAGTTAAATATTGTGCTTCCTAAATGATTTACTGCTTTTGAGCTGTATAGTTCACAAAGCAAAATATTTAGTTTTACTTTTATTTTACTTTACTCTCTATCATTTTTCTTATTTCATGCATTTTTTTTTTTTTCCAATTGCTTTTCTCCTGAAGTATGTCTTGCTCTTAAAGGCAGATATGACACTGAATTGTACCATTTATGTTTTGTTTCGACAGCTACGAATTCAATACATGCAACTCCTTTCAGATATTTTCATGGAATAAATTTCATGTTTTAAACTTCGTCTTCTTCAGGCATTTTATTTTTCAAAAAAAAAAAACGTGTCATTTATTGGAGTATGATTGATTTTGCTGCTAAGGCTGAAAGCCCCAATAGCGGCTCGAAGTAAACAATGCAGGTGTAAAAGTGCAGTTGAATTTAGATCATACCTTATAAAAGTATGGAAATTATTGTGAAGGTGACAATCTTTTATTGTACAGTTGGTCCAAGTGTTTGTCCCTGGCAGAAAAATGAATTTTAAAACCTGGTAAAAAGTAAACGAAAGATAGAGCAACCTAGCAACTCTTGACCTACTGTTAAAATTAATTTTTGTGCCAGCAACAAACACTTGGACCCACCACACAATAATAGATTGTCAGCTTCACAATAATTTCCATTTTTCATGCTTCCCTTTTACAAATTCTATTGCCTATCTAAACTAAATCAGCAGGCTATATGTTTGAAAGTAAGTGGGACGCAAAGTGTGCACCACCTTTCAAAAAACTTTGTCATGTACAATGACTGTCCAAGTTAGCTTGTGCTATTTAGCAGCCCATTTGTTTTAATTTATACATGTATGTATGTTGCCATAACCTATACCTAATAATTATGTACAATAGTAGCTTTCGACAAACTTGTCAGACAAAGCATGCTTGTTCCGCACAACTCCTGCACAGGGTTTCACATTTAAAACATGGGCATTTTCAAAATAAATGATGCAAAAGTTGAGAATGGGAATGTATCACTTCAGACAAGCCCGGTCTTTTAAAGACAAGCACTTTGATGAAAATACACTGTATGGAATAATGGCACGTAAAACAAGAAGTTGTCATTCTTAAAGCATGAATTCATCCCTGCCACACTTACAGTAAAGCATGTAATTTATGGGTTGAATACAACCAAGGCATAAATCCAATCACCTGGTGGTACTGAATATGTAGAACCGCAGCAAGAACGTCGGTTGTTGTGCACATAGAGCTTTTGTGCTTTGGTATTTAGGTTATAATCATAACCAGACAGAAAATACTAACATCAAAACAAAACAATCTTATTAATTTTACATAAGATGTTGCTATCGACACCCACACCTACAGTGCCCCAAGTTATTCAGAAGTAGAGGACATTATGCTATTTTAAAACAATAAGTTGTTTGGCAAAACAATTCTTTAAGCTTACAGTTTCAGCAAAAAATCCTACAGACTGTGGATACAACACTATCGAGGCTCATCTATAACAAAGGTACTTCCTGACAGAGACATACAATGATAATATTTAAATTCTGCCTAGCCAGGTAGGTCAGTCAGTAATGCACAGGGTTGGGTACTAGAAGATTGCAGCTTTGAATACCCAGATTGGTAATTTTTTTCAAAGGATTGGTGTTAGTCACTGCAACAGAATTCATTTCCATCTCACTGCTAATCATTTTTTTGATGATGCCTATGCGGAGAAGCAGCCCATGGCTTGGAAAGAATATTGTACAAAGCACTGGCCAAATAAAAAAAAAATCCAGACAAACATTGATAGATACAGTGGTTGCCATGATATAACTGAAATATTTTGAAAACTTTGGTAAACACCATACAAACAAACAACCATTCAAGTTCGGCACTAAGGAGCAAAAGGTTGCTGCTATCAATATGTGGTTGGAGTGAATTAGTTAAATTGCTGTCTAAAGAATAAGTTTGAGGTAAATAGTTCAAATCACACAAAAAGTCACAGGAGCACAGAAGCTGTATTTCCAAAACAAAAGGGGGAGATTACATTGTCTGTAATCAAAAATCTAGATATAGCTAATAGAATAAGTTTCACTGCATTAAATAACCTTGTTTTCATGGTAGCCAACTTAGAAATGAAAACCCTCAAATTTGTTAAAAGAAATAAATAAATAAAAAATTCAAGGGTAGATACATGTAACTCAAAAACTGTTACTTGTGGGACATTATCATCATAATTTCACAGTGACCATTTAATATACTATACAAGAGCAAAATATCATTGGAATCCCTTTATGCATAAAAGGATGTTGTGGTTTTTCGTAAAGTTCGAGAATTAAAAAAAGCTAAAATTTAGGTATGTCATACAATTGAGTCAAAACAAAATTCCATATAAGAACTTTACAAAGTTTAAGGTTAAGCTGTTATATCTGGTTTTGCTTAAGAAAATACGAAATTGTTAACCTCCAGTTTTGAGTGACAGTAAGTATATCACCAATTTCCTAACAAACCCCCCCTTTTGGTCAGAATAACCTCACCAAATTTAAACAAGCACACGCCCTACAAACCTTTACCAATTGATTCCATGTTGCATGATTTACGGTCAACATGTATAGATTTCAGTATACAAAGTTTAATGAAAATCGGTAGTGGCCATGAAAACAGCCCTATGGACACCCCTTCTTTCTTCTTCCCTAACCTGCCCATCCAATTTTGATGAATCTTTGCAGAAATTATCCTGTCATGGCCCTTGTAAAAAGGTCTTCAGAGAATTGATTCCAATAAAAACTCTGGTAGCCATTGCAACAAAACTGAAAAATGTTGAAAATCTATAAAAAAAATTTCTTGTTCGAAACTGTAAGTGGTTGGAGTTAACAAATTTGGCATGAAGCTTTATCTAGTAGACCTCTACTAAAATTCTTTACATTATAGCATTTAGCTCAAAATTGGCTTCGTCCCTTGGGTCAGCAGTTTTACATGGGCTGATAGAGAGAAAACTTTTAAAAATCTTCTTGTTCCTAAACTTGAAAGCATATGGCTACCAAATTTTGCATATAGCTCCATCAAATAGACCTCGTCTAAGATTCTTCAAATTAAAGCCCTGGGGCCAAGATTGGCTCCACCCTGGAGATCACAAGTTTTACATGGGCTTATATAGTTTAAACTTCAAAAAACTTTTTGATCCCAAGTGTAAGGTCTATGGCAACCAAATTTGGCATGCTGCTTTATATAGTAGACCTCTACCAATAGTATCCAAATTATGGCTCTGAGGTCAAAACTGGCCCCACCCCAGATGTCACAAGATTCACACAGGCTTAAAACTGAAAACTGAAAGAATCATCTAGTTCCTAACCAAAAGGTCTAGGCTTACCAAATTTTACATGTAGCTTCATCTAGATGACCTGTAGCAAGATTGTTTAAGTTATAGCACAGAGGTACCACATTTTACAAAGGCTTAAATAGTGAAAAACTTTAAAAATCTCCTTGTAGTACATGAAATCCATATGACTTAAGCTTATGTACTGATTGAGGGAAATAACTCTTGTTATAACAAATATGTAGTTTGTTACCATATACATTCCTTGATTATCAAACTGCACTATTCCATAATTGATATTGCATATTCAAGCTTTTTGGAGAGAAAATGTTCAGTTTTCAGTGAGAGTGCTTTATTTTGATGTTGATAGTAACACTAATGATCAGTATTTAGTAACCAGCATTTTCAACCTTCTTCGTAATGTTTACCATATCATAGACAAATTCCATCATTTTAGCCACATAAAAATGTAAATTGTTGTCTGCAAATTCATTTAAGATGGACATGTCTGCATTTGTGTGTGTGTTTGTGTGTAGTATAGACTTAATTAAATTTGTCCACTTGAGGACTCGCAAATCTTAGCCTTGACTCCCAAAATCATGACATCTGAATCCCAAGTCTGCCCGCCCCACCCCCCCCAAAGTTACAGACAACTTGAAAGCTATTACTTTGGAATTTATGAGCAATGCTACTGGTAATTTAAATTAAGCAGGAAATTTGTTTATAGCCAGGCATCTCACTTATCTTAAGCTCAGTGTGCCATTGATTGATTTTATCTTATGCTCCATGGATCATAGATTGTTTATCTATTTTTCTTTTTGTGGACATGTTTTGCAGCGGATCCAAACCAACAACTGCGTGAAACCAGAGTTACAATACAAGATTATGAGGAGTGCGAAAAGTATGTCACTGAAGAAGTTGGATTTTGGATTTACGACGATAGTATCTGTATACAAAACACAAATCCTTACGCTCCTACTTGTCCTGTAAGTTATTTTGTAATTTTTAGCTCCACTGGCCAAAGGCCAGCGGGCTTATGTCATGGCCCGGTGTCCGTCATGCGTCCCTGCATCCGTGCGTCCGTGCGTGCGTGCGTCCGTCCGTCCGTGCGTTAACTTTTATTTCAAACATCTTCTTCTCTGAAACTACTCATCCAATTTTCATGAAACTTCTCAGAAATGATCCTGCCATGGTCCTCTTCAGAATTTCTTGAAAGAATTTGATTCCTTCAAAAACTCTGGTTGCCATGGCAACAAAACTGAAAAATATTGGAAATCTTTAAAAATCTTCTTGTCTGAAACCATAAGGCATAGGGCTACCAAATTTGGCATGTAGCTTTATGTAGTAGACCTCTATCAATTTTCTTCAAATTATAGCCCTGGGGTCAAAATTGGCTCTGCCCCAGGGGTCACAAGTTTTACATAGGCTTATATAGAGAAAACTTTAAAAATCTTCCTGTACCTAGCCATAAGGCCTAGAGCTACCAAATTTTGCATGTAGCTATATCTAGTGGGCCTTTACCAAGCGGGCCAAAATTTTAGCCCTAGGGTCAAAATTGGTCCCGCCACAGGGGTCACAAGTTTTACATGGGCTTACATAGTGACAACTTAAGAAATCTTCCTGTTTTGATTTTTTTTTTTTTTTTTTGAAATTAGCCTTGCATCAGGGGTCTTATGTTTTACAGAGGCTTCATATGGACAAAACTTGAAAATCACCTTATTTATAACCATACAGCATAGACTTGTATTATTTTGGCATGTGGCTTTATCTTGTGGACCTCTACCAGGGTTCAAGTAATTATAGATCAAAAATGGCTTTGCCCTGCGGGTCTCAACTTTCACATGGGCTTTTACAGAGAAAACTTTGTAAGTCTTCATTTTGAAACCATTTGGCTCAGAATTGAAATGTTTAGTATTTATGGTTTATATTTATAAGCCAGTGGAGCGATACAGGACCATCTTGGCCCTCTTGTTAAAATGACCCTTTGCAGAAGGACAAAATTAAAGGCTTATCAGTTTTGGGGTCTTACGAATGACAACTGTGGCTCTAATGATTGTATTTGTCTTTGAAAGTGTCCTTGTATTGTTAAAAAAGGAGAAAATGCTGATAACCAGCAATTTAAATAAGGGCTAATTTGGCTACACAAGTTTCTTTGAAAATCTTGGTAAGGACTGCCATTTACATGAATATGTACAAAGATGGTTTTAAAATCAAACCGGAGATAGAAGTACATGTAGAAAACATGAGGAATTACCAAGTTTTAGTAACTTTACTGCAAAATTTCCTAATCCTGTAGAAATGGTATAGTACTTACTGCATAACATAGGATAAAGACATTTCTACCCTGGCAAAATATGGGTTGCCTCAACAGCTCACTTGGTAGATTCAGTTCGTTTTGAAGGTTGTGGTTTAATTTTCATCAGAGGCTTTTTATTTCTGCGTCCTAACTTTATCACAATAGTTTTTTGTTACAAAACAATCAACTTTCTTTTTCACTCTTCCCCCACTTCCTCCATACAAAAAAAGCCTAAAATCTTTCCTCAAAATTTGTTACAGTGTCCCTTTAAAGACATATGCCACATATTTTCCATGGACAGATTTTTACAATTTTGCTCAGATTATTACATAATGCATTCCAAAGAATTAGGGCACTATGTAGATCACAGTAGCAACTAGACTTGTTCTTAGGTGTCAACAAAAACTTATTTTCCGATCACTTTTCTGCAATAAAAAAAATTCAGTGTACTTTTTTTTTTCAAATTTTCTGATTAATTTTCTGCAATAAAAAAATTCAGAGGACTTTTTTTTTTTTATAAATTTTGCACAGAAATAATGCTTTCTGATACCTGATGAAAGATTTGAAAAAGGTATATCAAGCAAGGCATTGTAAGAGATGCAGTGCGTTTTTAAAAGTTACTGACCAAATAAATTGCCTCCTGGTATAATAAATGTGTATTTTGGCATGATTTGGCATCCCGATGATTGATAAATATCCTATTTTTCTTTTGCCAGTCATTTCAGACATTCAAAAGGCAACCTACATATTACAGATGAATAATTACTATCTCTATGTCATACTAACCCAGCGGAATATAATAAAGTGTGCAAAAAAGAAACATGCGGAAACTGTGGACAAGCAAAACTTTGGCATATGTCCTTAATGCTACAACCTTCTTCAATATTTATATTTGTGTATTTCATTGCCCAATTGTTTCCCTTATCAAACTGTTTTCCTTGCCTACCTCTTCACTTCATTGAAGATCTGGGACCTATATTCACTGATGGACTCAATTTCTGATTTAAGTTGAGTTTGTTTTATTTGAGACATGTTTTATTAACATTAACAGAATTAGTGACCATCTCAAATTCTGAGTTGACACAACATTTCAGGCTCAGTAATAAACTTAAGTCTGTTGACTGAATTTAGTCCATTTATTTTGCTGACTTGAGTCAGAAGTGTTTTTATCTCAGAATTTGAGATAGTTGTGTCTGTAAAATGTGTCTCAAATAACAAGCTCAACCTAAGCCAGAAACTGAGTCAGTTGGTGGATTTGAGCAAAGTAAAAAACTTAATTTTTTTTGTGAAGCCGGGTCCTGTTATTTTAGTCCAACACAGTAAAACCTTGATATTCCAAGTCTCGAACATCCCAGAGCTGTGCATTTTTCGAGGAATTTACATCGTTCCAGCAAACCCCCCCACTGTATCGCACCAAGAGCAGATTGGTAATTTTGGGTCTCAGTAATCTGATATTTTTAAATGTGTGTTGGTCGCTGTCATCATATTGCTTCTTTAAATTGATTGTTAATTCAAACAAAATATTTTCTCACCTTTCAATTAATTGTTTTCACACGTTTCTGAGGGAAGGATTTGTCGTGCCAGACCAAGTTCGGTGTGGTGTAAGTTTTACATTCAGTGTGGTGTAAGTTTCACAATCTATGACAATTACTAAATAAGGTTCATGCTACATTATGATTTTGAGAAGGAATTGAAATTGATTTGAGGATGAGAGGTTAATGATGAGAAGTTTGAGATGTTTGTTTCGCCCCTCGCCCCTCAAGTAATTTATGCTGTCTGATATTTCATTTTATAAAAGTCATACAAATATTTTATTCCATGCATATTAAAAAAGGATTTTATCTATTGACTTCAATTTTCTGTAGTGTGTGCATACATCAACTGCTAAAAGTCATTGATGATGCTAAAAAGACAGTCGGTTTGAAGCATTTGTGATTAGACAATGTCTAATTTCTTAACAGTTTTCGTGTCTATCTATTTATAGTATCAAGTTTTCCAAATCGCCATAGAATAAAAACTGTTTGAGATACAACTTTTTCCATCTTGCTATTGTGACATTATGTTTTAAGTTTGCATGAATGTTATTGGTTTGTGTACACGTAATAGAAATATACCTGACTTTGACATGAACAGGTTAATGGTACACACAACAGTAATGAGAAAAGTCATAATACTTAAAGCATTGGTCTCTGCAATTCCTTCCTTTTCATTTCTATTGGCCCAATTCTAAAATTTCAGTAATTTACTTTCCTTCTTCAACTGTTTCAAAAGTTTGTAAAATTTTACATATAAAATTTTACATGTATCAAAATCTAAATAATTTTTCCAAACATTCCTCAGTTCTATTGAGAAGTAAAATGCACATTGTACTGATCTTTTTTTTACTTTGACATCTTTCTTGCTTTCATTCCTTAATCTTTTCAACACTGTTACAGTTGCATGTCCCTGTATTCAATGATATTTTAGTGAACAACTCAGGTGTCCAAAGAACATAAATCCAAAGAAAAAAATGATAATACACATCATTTTTATTTGAAAAAATTCTCGGAGCCATATAGTTTTTGTTTGGTGTGTCTCTCAGTCTGTCTGTTGTTGATGTTTTTGTGTCTTGGCCATAACTTTTTTCCCTATCACTAAATTTCTAAAATAACTTTGCAAAAATTGTTAATGACATGGATACAATATGTGTCATGCACAAAAGTCATTCCAGTATGTCAAAGCTCAAGATCACAGCCAGGTCAGATATGTTTTTGGGGGTAGTGTTTGTGTCTGGCTTGTAACATATTTAATAATGAAGGAACTTAAGTATAACTTTTCAGTCAAAGTTCAAGGTCACATCAAGGCTCAAATGTGTTTTAAACATGGAAATGGAGGGGGAGATATGTTTGTGTCTGGCTTGTAACTTTTCAAAGGGCTCAAAGTCAGCTTTTGTGTTCATGCAGTGTTTGTCCTCAACTTTTACCTTGTGTACTCTCTAGAGGCCACATTCCAAGTCTGATGCTCTTGAAACTTGGTGAAAATGTCTTTTTTCTATGATATCTCAGATGTGTCTTAAACTGGGTCATGTTGGGTCAAACATTAGGTTGCTAAGTCAAATTTTAGAAAAACACCTCAAAGGCCACATTTTCTTTCCAAAATTCATAATATTTGATCAGAATATTTCTCTTAGTTCATGTTGGGCCAAAAAATAAGTTACTGGGGCAAATCTTAAAAGAGCCTACTGTACACTCTAGAGGCCAAATTTTCAGCAAATGTTTATCTGGATGATATCTCAGACAATTTTGAAACTGGGTCACATGGTATCAAAAAGCAGGTCACTAGGACCTATCCTAGAAAAACTTTGTATGCACACTAGAGACCACATTTTCAATCTGATTCTCATGAAAGCTGGTCTGAGTCTTGATAAAATCCAAAATGAAACATTAGGCTAAAACAAAGGTAATTGGGACAAATCTTAGAATAACTTTGTGTATACTCTTGAGGACACAATTTCTGTCCAATGCTCATGAAACATGGTCAGAATGAATGTCTCTGAGACAAGTCTGGTAATAGGCTGTGTCTGGTGGAAAAGTTTGTCACATGGACAAATCTTAAAAAAAGCTTGTCTGCTCTCTAGGAGCCACATTTTCAGTGCAATATGTATGAAACTTGCTCAAATGTTTTTTTCTTGAGGATATCTCATAGAATGTGTAATCTAGGTTATGTCTGGTTTAAAAGTAGGTCACTGGGATTTAGAAAACCTTGTGTAACCAGTTAATTTGGTCAGATTGTTTTTCCAAATGATGCCAGCAAACTGGCACATATCTTAGTAAAACCTGGTGAGCACTCTTTAGGTGACATGTCTAGTCCAGTAATCATCAAAGTTGGTCAGAATACTTGTCTTGATGATATCTCAGACAAGTTTGCAAACTGGTAACATTGGGTTGAAAAGTTAGTCACTGGGAAAAATCTTACAGATACTTTTTTACTCTCTGGAGGCCTATTTTCAGCCCAATGCTGATGAAAGTTGGTCAGAATATTTGTCTTGATGGTATCTTTGATGATTTTGAAATGGAGTCAGAAAGTTGGTGACTAGAAAAATCTTGTGTACTCTCAAGCAGCTACATTTTCAGCCCACTACTAACTGAACATGGTCAGAAATTTTGTCTCAATGATATCTCAAATGCGTTTGAAGGTGAGCTATTTCAGGTAAAAAAGTAGGACAAATTTTAGGAAAACCTTGTGTATGCTCAAAAGGCCACTTTTTATGTCTAATCACATGAAACTTGGTCAGAAAACTTTATCTCAGACAAGTTCAAAACTTGTCAAAAGTAAAAAAGTAAAATCATGTAACATTCACTATATCATACATAGGCTCAGGTGTGTGATTCAGGGCCATCATAGTGGTCTTGTTTTTAAATTGGGAAAAAATCAGTATGTCCATGCAGAAATGTCAACCTCACCAAGACCATGTGTCATGTCTGAGATGTATGTCAGTAAGTCATAGGTCAAGGTCATGGCAGGATCAGAAGTGTTTGTAAGAGTTGTGTCCATAGTCAGCATTTTATAGTCACTGCTCAGATGAAAGGGTTATAATAAATTTGGAGGCATCATTCACTTCTCAGTGACACATCTTAAGATCATTCTACCTCCATAACAGCAACAGATCAAACAGCAACAATGTGTCCATTGTCTGTTGTGCATCATCTGCCTTCGACTTTTACCTTGTGTATACTCTAGAGGCCGTATTTTCAGTTTGATACTCATGAAACTTGGTCAAAATGTTTGTACTGATGATCTAAAAAAAGGCTTTGAATATGGATCGTGTTGCAGGAAAAAGTAGATCACTGGGACAGATGTAAGCAAAACCTTGTATACAATTTAGAGGCCACCTTTCCTGTCCAAAACTACTGAAAATTAGTCAGAATCTTTGTCTTGATAATATCTTGGACATGTTAAACAAATGTGTCAAATTTTTGAAAATCATTGCAGGACTTTAGATGCCACGTTTTGTGTCCAATACTTACAAAAGTTGGTCAGCTGTTTATATCAGTGATATCTTAGAGAAGTTGGGAAATTGTTGTGTAAGAAAGTAAGTCATTTTGGCGAATCTTAGAAAAAACTTGTGTACATTCTTGAGGCTGCATATCCAGTCAGATACTCATCAAGGTTGGTCAGAGTATTTGTCTTGATGGTAACTCAAATTGATCTGAAAGTGGGTCACATCTGGTCAAAAACAGGGCCAATGGGGCAAGTCCTAGATAAACCTTGTATACAGTTTAGTAGCCACATTTTAAGTCCAGTATACTTGAAAGTTGGTTAAATATATTTCTTGATGGTATCTCAGACATGTTTGAAAATAGGTCACGTTGGGTCAAAACAAAGGTCACTGAGACAAATCTTTGAAAATCCATGTTAACAATCTAGATGCCACATTTCCAGGCTAAAACTCATGAACGCTGATCAAAATATTTATCATGATGACATCTTGGACAAGTTTTAAAATGGTTCAAAGTGGGTCCAAAAGTAGGTCATTGGGTTAGATCTTTGAAAAACATTGGGCACACTCTAGAGGCCACAATTTCAAGCCAAATCTTTTTAAACATGATCAGAATGTTTGTCTCAATGATATCTCAGCTGAGTTTGAAAATGGGTCATGTAAAGTCAAAGAAAAGGTCAGTGGGACAAATCTTTGAAAAACTTTACTCAAGAGTGTACTCTAGAGACCACATTTTCAGTCCACTGCTCATGAAAGTTGATCAAAATGTTTGTTTTCTTAATATCTCAAACAAGTTCTAAATTTGGTAACATCAAAATACTGTTAAAGTTGGTCACTGGGACAAATCTTAGACAGACTTAAAAATAGAAAAAAAACTTTTGTGCATGCTTAAGGCTTCATTTTCAGTTCATGAAAAAATGTCTGAATGTTTGTCTTGATATCTTGGACAAGATTGAAAATTGTACATGTAGGATCAAAGAAAAAGTCACAGGGACAAATCTTTGAAAAACCTTGTGTACACTCTTAGAGGCTACCTTTTCAGTCCAATACTCGTGCAAGTTGGTCAAGTTGTTTGACTTGGTGACATCTTTTAGGAAGTTGAAACTAGGTCAGATAGACTTAAAAAAAAATTGTGTGTATTGTAGAAGCCACATTTTCAATCTTATGCTCAGCAGACTTGGTTAGAATGTTTGCCTTGTTAAATATCTTAAAAAGGTTTGATAATTGGTAAGCCCCCATTACAAAGATACATAAGTGATTGATTCAGGGCCATCATGGCCCTCTTCTTTAACCTTTTACCACACAATCCCAACTTTAAAGGACCCTGAGCAAGAAAGCTTTTGAAAACATTGCAGGAAAAGCAGAAATGCTGGTAACCAGCATTTTCTCCATTTTCGACAATTTTTTCTTCCCTTCCAAACACAAATTTCAATTTTTGAGGTGCATTTATTTTGTCATCTGCAAAAGGTTTCAATTTGGACAATGCCAAAATTTTGTTGTTTTGTAAAATGTTAATCATGTGAAGGTTTATGTCAAGATTTGGGGTAAAAAGTATCATAGAAGCTAGTGCTGTAATTTGTGCTCAAGGTGAGCTTTTGTGATTGTGCTATGTGCGTGGTCCATCATCCAGGTGTCAACAGTTATCTTGTGTGCTCTCTATACCCAACAATTTTAGTTTGATACTCATGAAGATTAGTCAGAGTGTTAAATTTTATCTTGATAAAATCTTGAACAGGTGTGAAATTGGGTCACATCTGATAAAAAAGTAGGTCACAGACATGCCTTAGAAGAATCTTGTGTGCACTCTAGATCCAATATTTTCAGTTGGATACTCAGAAAAGTTGGTCAGAATGTTTGTCTTCATGATATCTCAGACAAGATTGAAATGGGATTTTGTTCCATCAGAACATAGGTCACTTGGACAAATTTAAAAAAAAAAACGTGTGCACTCTAGAGGCAACATATTCAATCCAATACTTATATAAATTTGTCAGAATGTCTGCTTTGATAATATCTTGGACAAATTGAAATTGCATCACATTGTGTCAAAAAGTAGATCACCAGAACAAATCTTAGGAAAACCATAGGCCACATTTTCAGTCTGATACTCATCAAAATTGGTCAGAATGTTAAAAACTTTTTCTTGATGATATCTTGGAGAAATTTGAAATATGTCACATCAGATCAAAAAGTAGGTCTTTTGGACAAATCTGAGAAAATTATGTGCATTGTAGCAGCCACCCTTTCTTCCGGATATTCGTAAAAAATTGGTCACAATGTTTGTCTCAAGGAAATCTTGAACACCTTGAAATTTGGTCACGTTGAATCAAAAAATAAGCTACTGGGACATATATAATAAAAATCCTATATGCAATCTAGAAGTCACATTTTCATTTGAATTCAAGCTCATAAGGGTTTGGGTTGTACTCATGTCAACTGATGTTACACCTACAAAATTTGAATGGAGAAAAAGCTTAATTTCAACTGTCCACACTAAGTATATTTCATATGCATTTTTTACATCATTACAACCAGCAGTGCGTTCAGTTAAGGCAAACGTACGCTCACGTTTGCAACCGTTCCATACCGGTCGTAATTGAACATCTTGGTCGCGCCAACCGGTTGCAACCAATCGCGAACGGTTTTTCAAGGTGGTGCGTGAAGCGAACAAAGATGGCTGACAAGTGATAGCTATTTTATATCGGCTTGTAAAAAATAAAAAACTTAAGTATTTCTGGCTGTTTGTAGAATTTTCTGTACATGCGCGAATTGTAATCGGTCATATAACTCTGGTTATGCAATCTTATTTTGTAATTTTTACCCATTTTAGTCATTATGATATTAAAAATGGCCAATTAAGGCCGATTTAAATGAAAAGCCAGTTATCCGGACGGAACTAGTATACGGATAATTTCGTATTAATTTTTTGAAACTCCATATCACACAATCCTGACTTTTAACGACGCCGAGAAAGAAGCTTTTTGAAAACATTGTGGGAAAATGAGAAAATGCTGGTAACCGGTAACCGGACAAAAAAACAAGAGGGCCATGATGGCCCTGTATCGCTCCACTGGCTTATAAATATAAACCATAAATACTAAACATTTCAATTCTGAGCCAAATGGTTTCAAAATGAAGACTTACAAAGTTTTCTCTGTAAAAGCCCATGTGAAAGTTGAGACCCGCAAGGCAAATCCATTTTTGATCCCAGAGCTATAATTACTTGAACCCTGGTAGAGGTCCACAAGATAAAGCCACATGCCAAAATAATACAAGTCTATGCTGTATGGTTATAAATAAGGTGATTTTCAAGTTTTGTCCATATGAAGCATCTGTAAAACATAAGACCCCTGATGCAAGGCTAATTTCGAAAAAAATAAAAAAAATAGGGAGATTTCTTAAGTTGTCACAATGTAAGCCCATGTAAAACTTGTGACCCCTGCGGTGGGGCCAATTTTGACCCCAGGGCTAAAATTTTGGCCCGCTTGGTAGAGGCCCACTAGATATATAGCAACATGCAAAATTTGGTAGCTCTAGGCCTTATGGCTAGGTACAGGAAGATTTTTAAAGTTTTCTCTATATAAGCCTATGTAAAACTTGTGACGCCTGGGGCAGAGCCAATTTTGACCCCAGGGCTATAATTTGAAGAAAATTGATAGAGGTCTACTACATAAAGCTACATGCCAAATTTGGTAGCCCTATGCCTTATGGTTTCAGACAAGAAGATTTTTTAAGATTTCCAATATTTTTCAGTTTTGTTGCCATGGCAACCAGAGTTTTTGAAGGAATCAAATTCTTTCAAGAAATTCTGAAGAGGACCATGGCAGGATCATTTCTGTGAAGTTTCATGAAAATTGGATGAGTAGTTTCAGAGAAGATGTTTGAAATAAAAGTTAACGCACGCACGGATGGATGCACAACGGACACTGGGCCATGACATAAGCCCGCTGGCCTTCGGCCAGTGGAGCTAAAAATGGATAACTTCTTGAATTGGTTAACACTTGATCCGATCCCCTTGAATAAATCTCTTGTATAAATATTCTTTTTTCCCCGAAACAGAACGGCAAGGAACTCGAATCAGTTTCTGGACACACAGAACCACTATTCCCCATCTGATTTAAAATCTCACTATTTTGCCAATTATTCAAAAAGAATTTCGATCAGGAAAATTAAAAATGGTTGTTGGTGTCCCTTAACCCTTTACCAAACAATACCGAGTTTTAATGACACAAAGTAAAAGAGGAAATTTGAAAACACTGTGGTAAACGGACAAAAAGCTGGTAATCAGCATTTTCTCCTTTTTCCCACAACGTTTTCTTCCCTTTAAAAGACGAATTCTACCCGTTTTACCATTTTGCAATCATTCCCCTGCAATGCTTAAGTTAAACATTTTGGACGAGTCTAAAATTCCGTTGTCTGATGCAGGGTTAAAATGGTATATGATATATATTAACCCTTTACTGCACAAATACAGTGTTGTACGCCTAGCAGTTTACAGCTTTAGAAATCAATGAGAAAACGAATTTTTGTTTGCAACAAATAACCACTCCTTTTTTAAGACTGTTTTCTTTTAATGTATATCATACGAGTGATTTACTTATTTCATTAACTATGATTTTCTATTGTATTAATCGCTTTTTGTACTTCCAAAACCCGCATATTCAGTGATACACGCGGTTTAATCCATAACCAAACAACCAATGATTTTTACGATCCTGACAAGCAAAGCTTTTGAAACCACTGAAAATGGTACTGGTACAGGAGCAATAAGATAATGCTGGTAATTAGCATTTTCCTCGTCTCATACGATGTTTTCTTTCCTTTCAAGTTCATCCATCATTTTGAACAATTGTGTCTCACTCTTTATCAGACAACAAAGTTTTAGACTTGTCCCAATGGAAAGCAATGTCACACATTTCAAATATAACTCAAATATTCGAGAGAAATAAAATACTTTGTGTTTTATCAACCAGCATTAAGGAGAAGTTTCTAGTCTGGTAAAGAGTCAATGTGACCCAACTTTTACTGCACAAGTTTCAGTTTCATCATTGCAAAAAGAAATCTGACTTCATAAAACAAAATATTGCAACAGGAACATCAAAGGTTAACTGATATAAGAACGGCCGAAGGGATTTCCTGTTTGGAAGAAGCTTGTAAATTTATGCCCCTGTCAAATTGACAATCACACTTTTATCTCCTATATCCCTCGTAACCGAAATTGACGTAACCTATGTCGGCAAACATGAAAGAAACGAACTGCATACCCGTCTTTTACTTAGCTACACAATATCCTCTAATTCAACAAAAGCGATAATATGACCAAGCAATAAACTATGTGTCGCGTTATTCGAGCAAAATATTTCTGCTGTTTGAAAAAAAAAATAATGTAAAACGAAAGATGCATTCCAAAATAAACTTTGACAGGATGACCCACGTCTATTAACTATTTACCAAACGACAATATTTTGGTCTCTTACCTAATTGAAAGCATTTGCAGGTGACAAAATAAAGGTACCTCAAGTGATGATAGAATAGAAAACATTGTGGGAAAAGGAGAAATGCTGGTTACCAGCATTTTCTCCTTTACCCACGATGTTTTCAAAAGCGTTCTTCTTAGGGATCGTTAAAAGTCGGCATTGTGTGGTAAAGGGTTGATTAACGCAAAGGCCGCATATCGCGACTCAATGCTCTTCTACAGACAGTGCAGACCACGATAAGATTTTTTAGAACATACAAGGTAATTTTAAATCAACACTGTGGGCTTTCCCTGCAAGATACGGCTTCGAAATCACTAAATTGTATTTGGCTGGAGATACTATTGAAATTTATCTAGCAGTTAAACCCTTTACCACACAGTCCCGAATTTCACGACATTGACAGAGAAAGATTTTGAAAACATTTTGGAAAAAGGAGAAAATGCTTGTAGCAAGCATTTTCTTCTTTCCCCAAAATGTTTTCTCCCCTTCCAAAGACAATTGTCACCGTTCTTGCCATCTTTTATTTGTCAGCTGCAAATACTTTGGATTCGGACAAATCCAAGAGTTTGCTGTTTGGTGTTAAGTAAACTTAAAGTTTTATGTATTGTTTTTTCTGATTTCTGCTCACTGATTCCGTTTATATACATGTGTATATGTATATATGATCGTAGCTTGGGTTCCAGCCCGATCATTTTTTCTTTTTATATTTCGGACGAAACTCTGTCAAAAATGGGTGCCAGGGGACATTCGAGGGGCTCCCGTGATTGACAAAGTAGCGTTCGAATATATAAAACAAAAAAAACAAACGATATAGCTGGAACCCAGGCTAATGCGATCCCTGATTGACCTTATTAATGATAATGATGGTAAGTGATCTTGTTTACAAGATTACATGACAATCAAGAATAGCGGAAAGGTCGTTTGGTCTATCTCTGCGTTAACTCTTTATTAGACGACAAAAGGTCGACTCGTCCAAATGTACAAGCATTTTCATACGACAAATCAAATTTGGATCAAATAATGATTTATGCCCATGTTAAGATAGAAAACGTGGTGGGAAAAGGAACAACAAAATAGAGAAAATGCTGGTCACCAGCATTTTGTCTTCATTCCACCATGTTTTAAAAAGCCTTTTTTCTTGGGATCCGTTAAAATTTGTGTGGTTAAGGGTTAATCTTATAGTGTGAGAAATTATGGTACTGGCTTTGATCACAACGGTCTACTAGGTCTCGGAATTGGTCGTTCAAGTCTGCATATTCCTAATTTCTTTGACAGGAAAATAGAATCTGGTAAATTCTAAATCTAGAGATCTAGATCTACAAATAACTAATTTTAAAAAAAGATGATCTTTGGATGATAAACTTTGCACAAATTAACTTGTCGAATGAATTATCATCAGTATTTGCTGATTGGATTTAAGAAAGCAGTCGTCAGTCGCCTTTCTCAAGTAAATAGCAAAACCGCATGACGTTAGCAACCAACTGTAACCATGTAAACATATCTATGACAAACATTAGCGGTTAACGCGTTCAGTTAAGTGTTTACTGCACGATCAGTTTGCGGCGACCGTTCGCCTCTAACTGAACGCAGGGCAGAACTTCTGCAACATTATCACTCCAAGTTGCATTGTACTCAGGTGAGCATTTTAGGACCAGTGGCCCTCTTGTGTGGCATAGGTTTCAAGTGATTTTTAAGTAACTTAAGAATTTGAACTCCAAGATCCAGGAATCATTAAAGTCTTAAAACGCTCTCTTCATTTAAACTATGTAATAGGTATTCAATGGAATTTGCTAGATGAGACAGTTTCAAAGAGTGTCAGCAACATGGAGTTTCTCTGGTGGACTGCAGAAATGTTCCTTTTTGCATGATAAAACAGTCCTTTTCTGTATTAAATATTTAGTGCTGTTTTACATATTTGTGGAATTTTACTGAGTTTCTTTTGATTTTGTATGTATCATATTTTCCAGACAATAATAGGCCATGGCCTATCCATAAAAAAAGTGGAAATTTTCAAGGGTGAGGCTTATAGGACAAAGTGGGTTTATATGCTTATTTCATTTTTTTGAACAATTTTTTAGTGCGGCCTGTAAAACTGAAAATAAATGAAAATTAGTTTACGATTCCCAATGTCGGTGCCATTTTGGTTCATCTTTGCATTACGGTACAAATGTAAGAATTATAGACAAAGAGACATACATTATATTGACTGATGTTTGTTTTATTTCATCAAAGCATTTCAGCTGACAACTTTTGAAAACACTGTGATAAAAGAAGAAATTGTCAGTGCAAGAAATTTCTTTTGTCTCAATGTCTTCTACCTTGTCTGAAAATGTTATTAACACTGACCTAAGTTTTGAACACTTTTGTGCAGATATTTTCAAGTGATGTCTGTAGCAGATGCATCAAAAGTCATTGACCAAGTTTTGCAGATTATGGTATATTATGTCAGCGAAAATAGTAGAAATACACCCTTTCTTAAAATTTGTGCTGAAAGTAGGCAAATGCCTACTTAAATCTACAAGAAGTTCTATGGGGTATGTCCAGAAAGTACTACAACACCTCTGCCATTTTTAGCTCTACTGGCTGAAAGCCAGCAGAGCTTATGTCATGGCGTGGGTTCAGTGGTCTGTCTGTCTGTTTGTCCGTTTGTCTTTTTCTTGTTTACGCAATAAAGTCCACATTTGTTGTCGGATTTTCGTGAAACTTGCACAGTTTGTTTATCTCATCAATAGCTTGAATCCTATTGATTCTGAAAAAAAATCTGACAATCAGTGTAGGAAAAACAGCCATTTAAAATTCAAAATTTCAATTTCTTGTTTACCCGATAAAGTCCACAGTTGTGGTCTGATTTTCATGAAACTTTCATAGTCTGTTTATCTCATCAATAGCTTGAACTCTATTGATTTTGAAAAAAATCTGACAATCAGTGTAGGAAAAGTAGCCATTTAAAATTCAACATATAAACTTTTTGTTTACACAATTAAGTCTGCATTTGTGATCAGATTTTTGTGAAACTTGCACAGATTGTTTATCATATCAATTGCTTGAACCCTATTGATTTCGAAAAAAATCTGACAATCAGTGTAGGAAAAGTAGCCATTTAAAGTTCAACATTTTAATTTCTTGTTTACGCAGTAAAGTTTGCAATTGTTGCCAGATTTTCATGAAACTTGCATATTTTATAGATCCCATCAATAGCTTGAACCCAATTGATTTTGAAAAAAATCTGACAATCAGTGTGGGGAAAGTAGCCATTTAAAGTTCACCACTTCCTTTTCTTGTTTATGTATTTTAGTCTATATTGTGGTCAGATTTTTGTGAAACTTGCACAGTTTGTTTATCTTATCAAAAGCTTAAACCCTATTAACTTTGAAAAGAAAATCTGACAATCAGTATGGGAAAAGTAGCCATTTAAAGTTCAAAATTTTCATTTCTTGTTTACGCGATAAATTCAGCATTTGTGATTGGATTTTCATGAAACTTGCACAGTTGCTTTGTATCATCAAAAGCTTGAACTCTATTGATTTTGACAAATCAGTATGGGAAAAATCGCCATTTAAATTCGAAAATTTGCATTTCTTGTTTACGCTACAACAACTCTGCATTTGCGATGGAATTTTCATTAAACTTGCACAGTTGCTTTATATTATCAATAACATGAACCCTACTGATTTTGAAAAACATTGGACCATCAGTATGGGAAAATGAGCCATTTAAAGTTGAAAATTTACATTTCTTGTTGACACAATTTAGTTCGTATTTTAGATCCAATTCTTTTGAAACTTGCAAAGATTATTTGTGTCATCAAGGGATTTGAACTGCATTTAAAATGAAGAAAATCTAGCAATCACTTTAGGAAAAGCAGCCATTTGAAGACTTATTATTGTTTACTCAACACAGTCCATATTTTTAGTCACATTCCTTTGAAATTTGCAGGGATTGTTTAATACAGTGAGTACTGAAACCAAATTTGGCTGGATTCCAAACAGTTGGTTTTGAGAAATTGTACTTCAATTTTTTTCAATATTTGTTCGATTCAACATGCCTACTTGTGCTTTCTTAGTGGGCTCAAGCCCAGTTGCAACAACACGTCCATTTTTTTTTTTTTTTTTTTTTTTTGTGGGGGGTGTCTTTCACCTTTTTGCATAATGAATTCATAATGTATGCTAGAAAAAAAGCAAAATCACTACTAGTAGAGCGATTTCAGGCCCTCAAGGGCCGCTAGTATTATTTTACATGCGATGAAAATGCAACTTGTATCAACTTGACATGTTGTTTTTCTTCTATTTATCAACATAAAGACTTCAACAGTAGGTACTGTAAAACAAATGTTACAGATGCTATAGTAATGCAAGCATTATTGCAAAGAACGTTTATGCACATTTTAACATAAATTGCATGTGACAGTATTGTAAAACAAAGATTGTATCTTAGAAAGTCCACAATTTTTTTAACAACCCTCATATGCTTCAGATGTAATGTCTTGGTACCGCTCACATTCAGATGATCATGATTTTATTCTATTTTTTTCAGGGTGACAGTGGAAGTGCCATAGTCTGTAAAGATGCAGTCACTGGTGAGTGATAAGATGTAGTAGTATCTGCAGTATTTAGCATCAGAGTTTTAAAGGTTCCATGGTATCCCCAGAGAACTGCAGGGAAAATTATATCCATATTACTCAGTTCATGTAACTATTATGGCTTCCATTGCTGGTTAAAGAAAAACCTCAGTTGACATTGAAACTTGGCATGTATAACTAACATTAGGAGTACTGCAAAAAGTTCATTTGATAACTAAAGTTTGCCATGTGACTTATTTTTTGATAGGTAAATTTTCTATGTTCTGTCGATAAATTTAAAGAGGAACATTTGAAAATTTCCTTGTCTGAAACCACAGAACCTACAAGGGATGTTGCAAAGTATGCAGAAAAGTTTCACAGCTTTTTAGCTTACCTTAGCCTTAGTTTCTCAAAGAGAGCTGTAGTTGTCAGAATGATTATCTGGCATCATTTTTGGTGCATTAACAATTCCTTTTAATATGGTAGCATGCTGCCAGTCCGGGCTTGTGTCACTTGGGCTTAAGTTACCTAGGCACAGAGGGCAGGGGCACCTTTTGTCATGATAAAACTTAACAAGTACAATGATCATGAAGTTATCATACAACTGAAAATCTAGTGAAAGAAAGTAAATACCTGAATTAGACTTGTTCATTGGAGTGTCTCCACCCATGGTAATAAAGCAACAAAAAAGTTGAAAAGAAGTTAAGTACCTTTGCTGACTCTCGTAAAGCCTATTTATCCAGTGTAAGGTGAATAGCACTAAGTCTGATACACATTTAAGAAAAATAATCAAACAGTTTAAAGCCTGGTGGCAAAGGGTTAATTCAATTCTAGTACCAGAGATTTTCGGAAATAAAGTCTCATAAAATGCCCCAGCTTTTATACTGGCGTCTCCCAACGTGCGAGATTTTGTGCACGAAACCCAAAATCTGAGACAAATTCCACAAAGCAGCATCGCTTAAATTCAAAGTGATGTCACGAAACATCACGACGGAAAAACTTGCATGCACAATAATGCTGGAATCTGAAGTAGTTCAAAGAAAAGGAAAAGTACAAAGTCATTTTCAGTCAACTTCAGTAAAATGAAATCGCCAAATAATTATAAAATGATTAATTTACCATATAGTACTAAATAAATAGCAAACTAAGTATTTTTCAAAGTACAAGGGTGGGTTAAACTTTGCTGACAGATTAACATATAAGGCGCCGACCAGTTGTTGTCAAAACCTACATAGTCATGTGTCTAAAAATAGAACTATTATCATGAGATTCTTGATAAAAACGAGATGTGAAATATGGCAGGCAGTGGACAACATGTGAGAACATTGGGAATTAATGCTATCACTCGCTACATACACCATAGTCAGGTAGTTAAATCAAGCTGAGTTTTCACTGTGAGCCTAAAAGATTATGGAGTCTGCATCTAGCTCAAAGCAATAGACATATGCCCGCAAGTAAAGCTTGTATGACAATAATGAGATTGCTGCAATATCTTCTCCTCCAAAAATAAAAAGCCCATGGCTGTCATACTTTACAGGATTCCATGGGTCAGGTCCTGTTAATGTTATTCAAAGAGTTCAATTCTTGTAGTAGAACTCTGGTTGCTATGGCAACAAAAACAGGAACCTAGGCAATTTTTTAAAAACCTTCTGGTTTGAAAGTATGAAGCCACCTTTAACTTTATTTTGTGAACCTCTGTCTAGGTCATTCAAAAATTTACTTGGGATCCAAATTGGCCCAGCCCCAGTGTCACAAGTTTAACACATCCTCATGTATAGAAAAAGTATCTTGTTCCTAGCAATTAGGCATAAGGATTCATTCTTGGTATGTAGCATTATCTTGGGTTCAAAATAAGCCCAGCCCAGAGGGGAGGGGTGTCCCAAGTTTTACTTGCTTGTATGGTGAAAAATTTATAAATTTCCTTAACTCATTACCAAACGACAATATTTTAGGCTTGCCCAAATTGAAAGCATTTGCAGATGACAAAATAAAAGTGACTGAAAATTTGAAATTTGTTTTGTGAAGGGTAGAAAAGATTGTAGGAAAAGGAGAAAATGCTGGTTACCAGCATTTTCTACTTTCCCCACAATCTTTTCTAAAGGCTTCTTTCTCAGGGGCGTCAAAAGTAGGGATTGTGTGGTAATGGGTTAACTTGTTCCTAACTTTGAAAGCTACAGCTGTCATATTCTGTATGTGGCATAGCAACCTCTACTAAGATATTTCAAGATATAGCCCTGGGGTCAAAACTGGTATCATCCTGGGGGGGGGGGGGGGGTCACAAGTTTTAAAACCTTATATAGAGAAGACAGGAAATCTTTATCATCCTAACCGTAAGGTCAAGACCTACCAAATTTGTTATAGCATTATCTAGTAGAATTCCACCAAGAGTTTTCAAATTATAGCCCACGTGTCAAAATCCACCAAGCCCTGGGGTCTAAGTTTTTGTAATGGCTTATAAAGATACAATTGTTAAAAATGTTTCAGTTACTAACCATAAGGCATAGGACTAGCAAATTTTGCTTGTAGCTTCATCTAGTGAATGTCCACCAATGTAGTTCGAATTTTAGCCCTGGAATCAAAATTAGTCCTGTTCAGGAGGTCACAAGATTTGCAAAAATGAAAACTGTAAAAACCATCTTGTCCTGACTGGTGAGAGCAAGAGTTCTTATGATTTGTGTGTGGCATTATCTAGTTGACCTTTACCAAGAGTGTTCAAATTATAACCCTGAGGTCAAAATGGCTCCATTCCAAGGGTAACATGTTTTATTTTTGTTTAAACATATTTATTTTATATTGATTAGAAACAAGTTCTTACAACTGAGACTGATCTCTCTCAATTCTACTTTCTGGGAATTACACCAGTACTCACACTGAATGTGTGGGCCATTAAAGTCCCACAGTTGACACCTGCTCCAAGGATGCATCGAACTTGGAACCTTCTGATTACGAGACCGACCCGTTACTTCACAATCACGGACACTACGAAAAAGTTTTGTATGGGCTAAATTAGCAAAAACTTTGAAAACCAATTTCCAATATCAGCATTGTTTCCTTTTTCCCCAAAATGTTTTCAAAAGGCTTCCTTCTCAGGGTAGTTAAAACTCGGAATTGTGTGGTAAAGGGTTTAACAGTATCCAGACTCTAGATCATTAGGTGACTTTTCTTTAACCCTTTACCAAACAACAAATTTTTAGACTAGTCCAAATTGAGAGCATTTGCAGACGACAAACTAAATGTGACTGAAAAATTGAAGTCTGTTTTGGGAAGGATAGAAAACATTGTGGGAAAAGGAGAAAATACTGGTTACCAGCATTTTCTCCTTTTCCCACAATGTTTTCAAAAGGCTAATCCTTCTCAGGGTGGTTAAAAGTCGGGATTGTGTGGTAATGAGTTAACCATTTACCATACAAGTTCAGTTTTTAATGACCCTGGGGAAGGAGGCTTTTAATAACATTGTGGGAAAAGGAGAAAATGCTGGTAACCAGCATTTTTCTCCTTTTCCCACAATGTTTTTTTTTACACTATGAAAAACAAATTGTATGTTTTGAGTAATATTTAATCTGACATCTGCAAATGCTTTCATTTTGGACAAGTCTGAAATTTTGTTGTTTGGTAAAGAGTCAAGTTGTTGTACAAGAAGCTAACTGATTTGTTGTCTTTATTTTAGGTCGTTGGAAACAGTTTTCCCTAGTTAGTTATGGCTTTCGGAATTGTGATAACCAGGAGCTACCAGATGTCAATAATGCTATTGTCCCATATCTGGATTGGATATCTAGTGTAACAGGTAATAATTTCTTCCTATAACTTTTTCAGTCCATGACATTGTAGCTTTTAAAGCTGATATATATCGGATCTGACATATGTTGGCATTTGAGATAAATTTTATTAAACGAGTATAGGAAGAGGTTATATATTGAGCCTTTGGCAAGCTTAATAACATTTTTTCTTGAGTAGTTTCATCAAATTTTATCTCAAAAGCAAACGAGAGCCAGATTCTTTTTATCATGTAAGGGTATTTCACAAATTTCGGATCAGAAGATACTAAACCATCTATAAATGCATGCGCAGTAAACTCTAATTATAAAAACCCCATAATACATACAAAATGATATCAAAAATGATGTCACACATTCGTGATGACCAATTGCATTTAAAAAAAAAAAATGACTTATGTGTGTGGAGGGGGAGGGGGGGAAGGCTATGCTATTTTGTCCGTGAAAGTTTACTGCCATACAACTTCTTACAATTCATGTCTCTGTCAATGCCAGTTAACTCTTTACCAAACAATAAAATTTTAGACCAGTCCAAATTGAAAGCATTTGCAGACGACAAAATAAATGTCACCCAAAAATTAATATGTGTGTTTGATGGGGGTAGAAAACATTGTGGGAAAAGGAGAAAATGCTGGTTACCAGCATTTTCTCCTTTTCCCACAATGTTTTCAAACGGTTTCTTTCTCAGGGTCGTTGAAAGTTGGGATTGAGTGGTAAAGGGTTAAGTGCTTGACACATTATTTAAAAGGCAGTGCAGTGATACCAAGCCATCATGGCCTTCTTGCTTTTAAGAAATGGCCATTATGACACAATGATGTGTCATGTACAAGGAGCCTGTTGGTTACTCAAATGTCAAGGACATACAGTGGGCTAAGAGTTTGTGCCTAGGCTTTAGTAAAGACATGCTGATGTTAACACCTTGACATTGTCCTGTATAGAGGGATTTCAAAATGACATTATTGATTACCATGACATCATTGATCACTATGAGTCATTGTATCTAAGGGCCATGTCACTAGCTTGAGGGTCAAAGTGATACTACTTGTATAAAATTTGTTCATAGGTGCTGACCATTGTTTTGATGATGGTTATGTGGGAAAGCATCCAGTGGCTTGGAAAGAGTATGTGGAGTACTGGTAAAAGAATCTCCAGGGAAGCATGGATAGGTGCACTGGCATGGAAGTAATGTGGAAAATGGCATCAAACACAATATAATCAATCATTGTTCATGGGCCACAGTGAAAGTGTCATTGTATCCTGCTCATAACTTTGTCCTTAATGGTAGGGTTTAAAAAGTATTAGGCAAGACAATTTGCTGTTCAGAGAAAGGGCCTTGTAACTAGCCTAGAGGTCACAGTTCACACTTTAAACTATATGAATTAAAATACTCATGTTCCATCAAGAACTTTGTCCTGCATGATTGGAGTTCAGAATTACACTGCCGGCACAATAACTAATTGTTTGTCATGACAAAATAATACTCTTTGCCTGGACCAGCATATTGTGAGCCCAGCAAGTACATGTGGGCAAGCTGCATGATGTTAATACATATTAGCCATGCCCTGGCGAAAGGGGGGCTTAATGCATTCCCGTGATGCATGATAATAGACAAGTCATCAAAGTACTATAGATTCATAAAATCCGTTTTGTATAACAACCCTACTGAATCAATAGATAGACTGGTTCTGGGACATACAGAAAATTGACCAATAGCAAAAAGTTTCGTACTGCCCAGGCTGTTGTGGGTCAGTACTGTTAGTAGATGAACTAAGCTCCCTCATCACAGAGCATGGCCCATACATTAAAAAAGAAATGAAGAAATACATAAATCAAACAAATTTCCTTCAGACTGTTTTTTGAAATTTAATCCTTAGATCATGGAATAAACCCAACAGACATTTTCAGCCTAGATATAAGACCTCAATACAAATATACTATTAGTTGCAATTTCAGCATTGCCTTTGTCCAGGAAGTGTCATTAGAAGATTGCATATTTTGTGCAGCCTGATCTTTGATCTAAACTGGACACAAAGGCAACTAAAGTTGTGAAAGGCATTTTAAGGAATAAAAAGATGTAGTTTCTTCTCTCATTTAATGCCATACTGTGCATTTACAGCTTAGTCTGCCCCTGTGGCTGACATCTCAGGAAAAGATTGTTAAAGGGGGAGGAACTGCTTCTTATTGTTACTTAACCCTTTACCACACAATGCCGAGTTTCAATGACAATGAGAAAAAAGCCTTATGAAAACATTGTGGGAAAAAGAGAAAATGCTGATAACCAGCGTTTTCTCCTTTTCCCACAATGTTTTTTGCATTATCAAAGACAAATTTCATCATTTGAGCCACATTTAATTTGACATCTGAAAAGTCTAAATTTTTGACGTTTCGTGAAGAGTTAATGTCCTTACCACTGAAATATTAGTTTCCTTTCTTGTGTAAATTTGTCCTTTGTGTAACTTGCTTAGGTCCTGGTTGGTCTGAAACAACCTGTTATTCGTCTGTAATCACTGACCATCGCGCTGGTAATGTTTATGTTTGAGAGTAGCCAGTGATTTAAAAAGAGTTTTGTGTGAAGCACTGATAAAAGAATTTCTAGGAATGAATGGATAGGTGCACTGGCCGCTGTGATGTGTTTGGATAATGTTGAAAATATTGTTAAAAGCCAGTCAAACAAACAAACTTGGAAAAGTCTTTGAAAAAGGAATGCCCTAAATTCTGGTAATAAGATTGCTGTAAGAATGGTCACATGATATATTATTTTTATATGTTCAGTTATTCTTTATGTATTAACTCGTTTCATTCCAGGTCTTAATTTCACAAGTACATAGATATGACAGGACCTCCATATGGAAGCTGGCATGCAAACAGGCAATTTTATAAACACAAGTGTTACATTTTTTTTTTCAGAGACTTTTATAATTTCAGTTGTTCAATATTATTATAATTTTATTAACCTTTTTTTGTCAACATTCAGTTAATCGTTTATATTGTGCATGTGAAAAAATCTTTGGTTATTCAATGCTAAAAGTTGACGGCATTACATGTAATAAACCAACAGCCGTGATTTTTTGTTTTTCCTTCCTTTTTATATTGTTCTTTGACTTACTGCTGCATGGCAGGGAAAAAAAAAACAACTGTAACATCTAAACTCTTTATATGTACAAGTAACCACACAACAAACTTTTAGACTTGTCCAAATTGAAAGTTTTGCATAAAACAAATTAAATGAAGTTGTATTGATGAAATTTGTCTTTGAAAGGGTAGAAAATATTGCCAGTTACTTGCATTTTCTCCTTTTCCCACAATATTTCTCAGAAGTACTCTTCCTCAGGGTTGTTAAAACACAGGATCATTCAGTAAAAGGTGAAAACATGAATACATACTAAGAAAATGTTAGGGTTAACCCTTTCCCAAACAAGCCCTGGTTTTCACGTGTCTGCAGTACAAGTCTTTTGAAAACACTATGGGAAAAGGAGAAATTGCTCGTAATGAGCAATTTCTCCTTTTCCCACAGTGTTTTCTACCCCTTTTGAGACCTTTCTGCCATTTTCATCAAATTTAAAATTGTCGTCTGCAAACTCTTTCAATTTGGACCAGTCCAAAATTCGTCGTTTGGGAAAGGGTTAAAGAAGAAATTGCTGTTAACACAAAACTTTTGTTGTTTTCTCTGTGTTTATAAAAGTGTACTGTTGCGGGACAGAAAAAGTGCGTATGCAGGAGGTATTGACGTTAATGATTTTTTTTTTTACTCTTCACCTCATAACTGTTTCTTTTAGAGATCCTGAGGAAGACGCCTTTTGGAAACATTGTGGTAGCCAGCATTTTCTCCTTTTTCCACAATGTTTTCGACCTTGTATAAGACAAGTCCTATGCTTTTTGCAACCTCAATGTAATGCTTTGAGTATGGACAAGGCTTAAATTCTGTTGTATGGTAAATGATGTATGTATATGTTTTTATTAGAGAGATCAACCTCCAAATTGACTTTTTTCTGTTCTGAATTCTTTTATTTTCTCATCGTTTTGCTTACTAAAACCTTTTGCAAAGGACTTAATTGTATACAATAGTCCAAGTAAAGTGTGGTTGCATTATAGGCCAAACAATGTCCAAATGTATACCATTTTGTTAATGTTGCCAATATTAATTCTAGTTTTAATATTCATTGTTCTGCTAGTGACTGAAACTTTGAACAACCATGCTTTGACAGATTGTCAGACTTCTAATAAACGCTTTACTTTAAAATGGTATGAATCAAATTCATCTGTTTTTCATACACAACTTTGTTTACATTTTTAGGCCTTTAACGCATTAATAAACAATCCTGTTTCAACAACTCTGACAAGCAAAGCTTTTAAAAAATAGGGAATTTTTTTTCACTGTAAAAAAGACATGTAGTACATGTACATATTGTTTTGTTTATTCTGACCAGGCGATCTTGATCCACTCTGTCTGCAAAATGCACCTAAGATCACAATAAGCATTGCAAGGCCAGGGTTAGAATGTAGTTATATTTTTATAAAGTTTTATTTTGATATAATAGACTTTGTGTTACTGATAGATCAGTTTGTTTTATTTTATATGACTTTTTTCTCACATGTATACATATAATATAATTTTCATTCTAGAATAAGACCAAGGGAATTGCAAATTCATGGCTTCCTTTTGTATGTAAAGTTTTAGCAAAACACACAGTGTAGATCAAAGATCAGACTGCATTTTTTTGTGCAGTCTGATCTACACAGGCCACAAAGGTAACCTTTTTTAGTGAAAAGCATTTAAGGGTTAATACTGGACAGTGAAGACCTTGATCAGACTGTACCAGATATGCAGTCTACATTGTCCACCACGTGTAATATATTCTGGACATAGCAACTTTAAAATAGTAATATTTGGACATTTTTTTCTTAACCCATTACCATACAATCCCTACTTTTAATGACCCTGAGAAAAGCTTTTGAAAACATTGTGGGAAAAAGAGAAAATGCTGGTAACCAGCATTTTCTCCTTTTCCCACAATGTTTTCTGCCCATCCCAAAGACAAATTTCATTTCTTGGGTTGCATTTAATTTGTCGTCTGCAAATGCTTTCAATTTGGAAATTTGGACTGGTCTAAAATTTTGTCGTCTGGTGAAATGTTAATTATAAAGGTCATTGGATTAGCTTAGTGTTCTTTAAATTGGTCAGAAGGTTTGTCTGGATGAAAACTCAGACAAATTTGAAATTGGGCCATGCCAGGTCAAAAAAGTAGGGGGTCACCGGATCAAATTTTAGAAAAAAGCTTGTGTGCATTCTAGAGGCCGCATTTTTAGTCTAATACTTACGAAACCTGGTCAAAATACTTTTCTTGATGATGTCTCGGACAAGTTCAAAACTGGATCATGTTAGGTAAAAAAGTAGGTGACTGGGACAAATCTTAGAAAAACCTTGTGAGCACTCTAGAGGCCACATTTTTCAGCCAGAAACTCGTGGAACTTAGTCAAAATGTTTGTCTTGATGATATCCCTGACAAGTTCGAAATTGGGTCACGTCGGGTCAAAAAGTAGGTCACTCTGCCAAATTTAAGAAAAATCCTGTGTGCACTCTAGATGCAAGATTTTCGGTCAAATACACGTGAAACTTGATCAGAATGTTTGTCTTGATAATATCTCGGAAAAGATTGAAATTGGGTCATGTTGGGTCAAAAAGTAGGTCACCAGGTAAAAATTTAGGAAAATATTGTGTTTACTTTAGAGGCCTCATTTTTAGTCCAATACTCATGAAAGTTGATCAGAATGTTTGCCTTGATGAAATCTCGGACAAGTTCAAAACTGGGTCATGCCGGGTCAAAAAGAAGGTCACTGGTACAAATTTTAAAAACACCTTGTGTGCACTCTAGAGGCCACATTTTCAGCCGTAAACTCATGAAACTTAGTCAGAATATTTGTCTCGATCATATATCTGACAAGCTTAAAATTAGGTCATGTCAGGTCAAAAAATAGGTCACTTTGCCAAATTTTAGAAAAACCTTGTGTGCACCCTAGAGGTAAGACTTTCATCCCGATACCCATGAAACTGGGTCAGAATGTTTGTCTTGATAAAGTCTAGCACAAGTTCAACATTGGGTCATGTTAGGTCAAAACGTAGGTCATTGGGACAAATCTTAGGAAAAAAAATGTGAGCACTCTAGAGGCCACATTTTCAGATCACTTCTAATGAAAGTTGGTTAGAATGTTGGTCTTGATATATAAGACAAATTCAGATTTGGGTCATGTTTGGTCAAAAAGCAGGTCAGTGGGACAATTCTTAGAAAAATCTTGTGCACAATCCGGAGGCCACATTTTCTGTTTCATACTCACGAAATATCATTAGAATGTTTGTCTTGATGATATCTCTGACAAGTTAAAAAATAGACCAAGGAGGTCGAAAAGTAGGTCATGTGTTTTACATCATTACAACCATGATCTTTTCAGCTTTATCAATCCTAGATGACTTTAATCAGGTGAGCGCTTGGCCCTCTTGTTTAAATAGCTGTTTTAGAATTGTGTGATTGTGTGGTAAATAATGAATTAACCTATTGTAATGCAAGTTGTTTTATACAGTCAAGAACAAAGGAAGAAACAAGGCAAACATCTATGGAAAAGGAATAATGACTTGTGAAGCTTATCACAAGCAACTTCTCCTTTCCTGACAACATAGGGTCAAGTTTCCCTTTTCTGCACAAAAAAGATGTATTTGGTTAAAGATTATGCGTGTTCAACAACCCACATTTTTAACTCTTTGCCACATAATCCCAAGTTTTAATGACTCTTAGAAAGACAGATTTTGAAAACATTGTGGGAAAAGGATAAAATGCTGGTAACCAGCATTTTCTCTATTTCCCACGTTTTCTACCATATTGGAGAACTATAGGCTATTTTCTACCACTTTTAAAATTATCGTTTGCTGAGGCTTTCAATTTAATGGAGTCTAATATTTGTCGCTTGGGAAAAGGTTAAACTTTTGCCAAACAATTCAGTTTTAAATCTTAAAGCACTGAATAAATATATCTGGCATTTTGAAACCAAAAATAAGATACAAATACTTGCAATTTAAAGGTTATCTTTGTCTACAATGTTTCAGCAAAGCAGACGGAGTAGAACAAAGATCAGACTGCACTTTCTGTGTGGTCTGATCTTGATCTACACTTGCCGCTTAGGCAGCAATAGTTGTGCATAGCGCTTTAAGGGTCAACGACCCTAAAGAGGAAGACTTGAAATCATAGTGAGACCTTATTAATTAGAATTCTTAGAATCACGTTCATTATTTAGAGAATTTAACGTGTTTTTTCTTACTATACATGTAGCTATACTGAGTATGACACAATTTTTTTTTCTGTCTTCGGTTCTGTATACTTGCAACAGATTACCAGGTTTTATACAATAAAACCAAATTTAATTTGCGTATTTTGTTGATTTAGATATTGACATCGAACGACAAGTTTCATAGTTAATGCACATTCATGGAGATACAGCTGAATTATCAAAGTCGGACAGTTTTCGTCCTTGTCTCGTCAATTTCCGTGCAAGATCGTCTTGTGTGCACTATAGAGGCCACATTTACAGCCTATTGCTCATGAAATTGGCCAGAACATTTTTCTTTGTAATATCTCGGACTTGTTTGAGCAGTGATCATGTCAGGCAGCTGGGACAAGTTAGAGCATAACCTTGTTTGCACACGAGAGCCCTACATTTTCTGTCTTACACACAAGGAAATCGGTCAAAATATTTTTCATGAAGATTTCTCGCACAAGTTTGAAAATGAGTCACATTTCTTCAAAAAGTAGGTCACTAGGAATAAATTCGTGTCCGCCCGAGAGATTCGAACTTGCAACAATACATTGATCCGTAGAAATCGATATTTGACCAATAGCATTTATTTTGCCCGATTTGCTGTCTGCTATTTCGGCTCACAAACAAGCGACTGTTAATGTTGGAAGTGTGCGATGTTATGTGTGTTTACAACGTTTGAATTTAAGAAAAAAGTTTTTAAGATGTGCTTTGCGATCGTGTACGGCTTACGTGAGATATATGCAGAGATTACAAGTTTGCCTTATGATTATGGCAATGGGACACGAGCAGAGAGTTTCGATCAACGCTATATTACGCAATGGATTAATTAATGTTAGTTTGTTTTTCTCTGAAACTCTCTGATAAACACATAAACTGTTTTACAGTATAAAACAAAGGTAAAATATATGAAATACTAATAAAAAGAAAATACGTTCACTAAAATAGCTAACCTTGTTTAATAACCTCTCCACATCCAAAAAGGGGCACGTGTCATCAATATTTCAATTTGACGTAAACAAATCAGTTTACAAAGAAGAGGTCTCCCTTAACACCAAGCATGTATACTCTTCACAGACATCCAGTCGGGTAACTTGGTGGTTAGCGTATCTGACTATTGACCTGGTGGTTGTGAGTTCGATACCTGGTTGAAGCAAACTTTCTTCCCGGCAATTTTCGCCTGTTACCTCTGATGCATGCGAGAAGAGTAGCCAGTGACTTGGGAAAAAGGTGTGTCAGAATAGTGGTGTGAGAAAGCCAGGAAGCGAATGCGTAGGTGCACTGACCGTCGTGATATGACCCTAGCTGTTAAAACGGCGTTAAACTCCGATTTAATCGATCAGTCTTTCACAGACAGAAAAATCGTTCGAGCTGCATTTCATATGTCGTCTGGAAATGGTTTAAAATTTAAGAAGTCTCAAATTTTATTGCCTGGTGAAAGAGTGAATTCATTTTCAAACGATTTTGTATTTAAGCATGTTTACCTTTTCCAGCAATGTTTATACCCTTTCAAGAAACAAATCCTATCATTTGAACTGCATCTGATTTTTGTCGCGTGCAACGCTTTTAATATGTGCCAGTTAAAAGTTGTTTCGTCTAGCAAACGACAGAATTTTAGACTTGTCTAAATTGAAAGCATTTGCAGACAACAAAATGTTAAAAGAAAAAAGTGCTTCAAAATTTGAAAATTGTTTCTTGGAGGGTTTAAAACGTTGTCGGAAAAGGAGAAAATGCCAGTTACTAGCAATGTTTTCGAACGCCGCCTTCTACAAGGTCGTTAGAACTCTCACGTATCTGGTAAAGGGTTAAAAGTCAACCTAAAGTTTTGTAAAGAGTTAACCCTTTAAGCACAATACCAGGTTTTAACGACCCTAAGGAAGAAGGGTTTTGAAAATATTGTTGAAAAAGGAGAACATGCTAGTAACCAGCATTTTCTCCTTTTCCAACAATGTTTACTACACTACCAAATAGAAATTTCAGTTTTTTAGTCGCATTTGATTTGTTTTCTGCAAATGCTTTGAATTTGGACATGTCTAGAATTTTGTCGTATAGTAAACTAAAGGGTTAAGACGTATTTGGTTGGTGGAGGGTCCAGATAAACAAGGTTTCCCCTTAATGTTCAGTGGTTACGGTTGCAGATTTGTAATTCAGAGGCTCCGAGCTCGATCCCTGCTTGTAGTGGCTGGTTTTATTGAAATGTCATTGGGCAGGATATTGCAGGACCGCAGCGTTGTAGCAGTTTAACCCAGGGAACAGTTTAAATAATAGCTGTCGCCGAGATATATTCGAAATAAGAGTACGCTGGTTATGTCAACTTAGACAATGGACATTGACTTGGTTTTAAGCTTCACTGACCTAAGACCGGAAAGTTATGCCATGGCCCTGTGCAAGACCTCATGGTATTCACGACATTATCTTGGCATGCTAAAAAATGACTTACTTTGGCTAGGCTTGTTTTCTATATGAAATATTATTGCAATACAGTTCTCTTACGTGCATCACCTCTTTGCCAAATACGTGAACGGCTCATTAATCTATAAGACAGCCGAGCGATAACGGCCCACTATGGCCCACTTGTCATAATTAAAATCTCCAGCATTATGCATTTGTTGGGATGCTTCCCAGCGTTGCGGATGTATGGGGGTTTTATCTCTGGCAATGTCCAGCCTTGAATCGGTAAGTAGCAACGCAAATTACATGTACTAGTTCATTAGCGATTGCCACTGCAATGCTCGACCAATATTTTCCCGAAGATTACCGAAGTCCATTTCAAACAGAAACCTTTCTCCCATTACGATGAAAAGCGTTTCTGCTCTGTGTTTTGTTTTTTTGTTTTTTTTTTCCCGGTAGTTGCAATAAAAAGAGTGTTGTGGGAATATGGTGCAGGTATGCAAGAATTGTTGGTATTTCCGCCATAATAAAAGTGAAATATTACTGAAAAGGCATTACACAAACAAAAAAATAACCCTTAACTTTTTACCTCACAATTTAAATACAGACGTGCACATATTGGAAGCATTTGCAAACGACATAGTGAAATGTGGCTCAAATAATTGAATTTTTCTTTGAAAACATTGTTGGAAAAGCGGAAAATGCTGGTTACCAGAAATTTCTATTTTTCCCACAATGTTTTCAAGAGGCTTCTTTTTTCGAGGTCGTTAAAACTCGGCATTGTGTATTAAAGGGTTTACTCTTGACTAGGTGACAAAATTTATGGATCGTCCAAATCCAAACATTTGCGTTCGACACGGTAAATGAGACTTAACGGATGTAATTTTTCTCTACAAGTAGGTAAAAATGTTGGCAAAGGAGAAAATGGCAGTTACCAGCATCATCCCTTTTCACTCTTGTGATTTTTTTTTTTAATTAAAGCTTTTTTCGCTTATGGTCGTTGTAGCTCGGGATCGTTTGGTAAAGGTCTGAACTGCTAAGTAAGTGTACAGTTTTCAGCAAATTCTTCTAGTCGAAACCTTCATCGTATCGGACATTGTATATCAAAGATTAGAGTGCACACTCTGCGCAGTCTGACCTTGGCTCTAAACTGTCCGCGAAAGGGCACTGCGTCAAGCTTAGCAGCCTTAGTGTTGATTGATTGATTGTATGGTGTTTAATTCTATGTTCAACATTATTTCAGTTATATCGCGGCTGCCAGTGCACCTATCCATGTTTTCCTGAAGTTTCTTTTACCAGTACTACCCACAATATTCTTTCAAAGCCACTGGCTGCTCTCCCAACAAACCGTCGTCGAAACAATTAACAGCTATGAGAAAAGAATGAATCCTGTCGCAATGACTATCATGAATCCTCGGAAAGAAATTGGCAGAGCCGGGGATCGAAGCGGACCTCCTGGTCTAAGGTCCAGCGTACGCTACCAACTGAGCTATCGGGGCTCGGCAGCCTAAGGGTAAACAGTAAAATCTTTTGATTGATGGATTGAATTTACATTTATTTATCGTCGCCACCGATTGCCCATATGGGCGACGCCCCCCCTGAAGTTTGTTAGTTTTGTTACGGGGGATATAGAGAATAGATGGTCGGTGCCTTGGATTGGTTAAGTTTATCGGGCAAGGCGGAGGAATTTATCTGGTGAGCCGAAGGCGAACCGGATAATTTCTGGAGCCGAGCCCGATAAACTTAAACCATCCAAGACACCAATCCTGTCTCGCACTGTAAATGAACAAAACAAAAAACACACATGATACAATGACCATACCTTTTATTCGATATCTTATGTTACTGATACCATAAAATTCCCGAGCCGAGCCTGACAAACTTTCCTGGAATCAAAGACACTACTGTAGTATTCTTCAAATTTTCCAATCCACGACAGTATTCTGTTTATCCGGTTTCATATTTACAAACATAAATCCGACTAGATAGAATATTTCGCTCAAAATTTAGGCACGTATTGACATCTTTCTCACTATGAAAAAAAAAACACACACTTGTATGGCGAACTGTGCAAAGCGCTTTGGGTATGCAGCTGTAATAATGACGTCATGAATGATATTGACTACGTCATAAACGTGACGTAAACCGTCGGAAGAATGTTGTGGCGAAGAATTCTGTTTTATTTTAAATAATAAGAAAAATCAACATGTGCATCGAATTTTAAGCGATAATTTTACTTTGAAATATTGATTTCGTGTACTGGCACCCAAAAAAGGAGTTCCGGCTGGTCACATGACAAACTAGCATAATAAACCTTGATCACGTGACCAACTGACATGATAAACCTAGTCACGTGGTCAAGTGACCGTATATCACCAAGTTTATATGACCTCCTTTTATACGGTGGAATTTATAGGAGGTGACAGGATCAAGTGCAAAATACAGGACGAAACCCATCCTAAGTCACGCCTAGTTCTTTAACGTGCTCGTATAGCACCGTCACACGGGACCTCGTTAACGTTTGAACGTCTCATCCAAAAGACTATTAGTAATTTTAGATGGCTAGCCGTGGGGCTCGAACTCACACCCTCAAGTGACCCGAGACTTGATGTTTACAACTTCTGAGCTATGCGGGCTGGTTGAAGTAAAATGCTTTGTACATGCGCCCGGGATTTTTTGGGGATAGCATCTGTCCCATTCGGCAGCCTCGGGTGATCCGGTGATCAAGTCCCTCGGCTGTATCTCGGCAGCCTCGGGTGATCCGGTGATCAAGTCCCTCGGCTGTATCACGCAGCTTGATATGCACCTATACGGTAGATTTCTTCACCGGAAGTACCCCGATTTACCTCTATTAGAATTGTAAAGTGTTATATCCTTAACCGCGCCCGGTAATTATCACGTGCATTTACGCGACGTGCACAACGTTACGTCATGCGCATTTTCTATAACGTCACTTCCTTACGGTTATATTGTTTTGATTTCATAATTATTAAATCTGTAGAATGGATCAGACGGGTTATTTTCTTGAGTCATAACATTGGCGACGAGGATGGGATGAAATACTTTTTGATGAATCAAAATAATTATTGCAATGGGAGAACGCATTACAGTCGTAACAGAAAGTAGGAATTTGAGAGCAACTCAATTTATTCCTGATGGGGATCAAATTTCAGTTGGAAGCCAGTGGGAAAATTGGCTTGAAGGCATTGAGAGAGAATTCAGATTTTTCAGGATAACTGATCCAGAGGATAAGAAAGACGCTTTGATTATTTATGGAGGAAAGGAAATTGCAAGATTGGAGAAGAGTTTGCCATATCCGGAAAAGACTGAGGAACGACGATTAGACCAATATGAAAGGTTAAGAGAGAAATTAAATGACTATTTTGCGCCAAGGAAGAATAAACATTATGCGAGATATATATTTTTGAAGATGAGACCATATAAAGATGAAACGACTGTAGCATATGCTACTAGATTACGAGAGAAAGCGCACGATTGTGAATTTTCGAATGAAGATGATAGAATATTGGAACACATAATTCAAACCACGGAGAACCAGTCATTAATCAAGAAAGCTATCAACAGGAAATGGTCGCTACAGGAGATGTTATTAGAAGTTCATCAGCTAGAGGACACTTTAGTGCAGGTTACAGATATGACAGAGAAGTATGATCACAGAGAAGTAGCTAAGGTGGAAAAAGGAAGAGACAAAAGAAGAGATGTAGGTAACTATAACAAGCAAGGAAAACATCGCCGACAATGTAAGTACTGCCATTATTTTCATTCTTTTGATCGACGTGAGGATTGTCCAGCATATGGAAAGCAATGTAATGACTGTCAAGGCTGGAATCATTTTGCTAGTGCATGCACAAAAAGATCTAGATATGCAAATGGAGCTGGTAATGGCAGAAAAGGTGATGATTTAAGTAAGAGCAAATACGGACAAAAACAGAAGAGGAAACCTCGAAATATTAGGACTGTAGATATGGATGGTGATAGAGAGTCATGTATAAGTTCTGACAATGAATCAATCTCTGATGAAGAATTTTTCTTGAACACAGTCCATAATATCCACAATATGAGGAAGTTTCGAATTCGCAAGTTAAGTGATCATTATAAGACTGTCCCCGTAATGTTAGATGATGTATTAGTAAAAGTAGAACCAGATAGCGGGGCTGATGTTAATGTGATGGATGAATACCAATATAGAGCATACAAGCATAGAACACAACAGAAAACATTCTTATCGCAAAGTAAAGCAAAGTTAAGTACATTGCAAAATAGATTGTTCGTGAAAGGAGAATTTACTACCATTGTACGTAATCAGACACGTGGGTACCAGACCAAATTCGTGGTAATCAAAGGAAGGATTAATTCACCTCCATTATTGGGAAAACAAACTCTCACTGAACTTGGGATGTTGGAAATCAAGGCGGATGGAACCTTAAAGAAACCAAATGAGTAAAGAATTAGGAACGAGGATGTCAAAAGTGTATCATACAACCAGCAAAAGCAACCAGCAGAAATTGCCCAGCTACTAGAGAAACATCAAGGGGTATTCCAGGGTATAGGAAAAATTACAGACAAGAAGAATAGTAACGACTTTACAGTGAAATTTTCGATGAAACCAGATGCAGTACCGGTCGCACAGAAACCAAGACCAGTGCCATATTACCTGCAAGATCCATTAAAGAAATGGTTAGATCAGTGCCTGGAGGAAGATATTTTCGAAAGAGTTCGAGGTGATGAAGCAATAACTTGGTGTTCTCCATTAGTAGTTCAACCAAAACCTAGATTCTGTGATGTCGAGAAAGAGAAATTAGAACCACATATGATACGTGCCAGTGTAGATTTAAGGATTCCTAATAGGTCGATGGAAAGAAATAGAATTTTACAAGCACCGGTTGTTGAAGATTTTACGTACATGTTCCATGATTGTACTATATTTTCGAAGATGGACCTCAAACAAGGATACCACCAGTTGGTGCTTGATCCACAGTCGAGACATATCGCGACGTTTAGCACACCATGGGGAAATATGCGACCAAAGAGACTTATATTCGGAGCAAAATCATCACAAGATCTGTTTGACGAGGCTATGTACAGAATATTTGGAGACATTCCGAAGTGCTTGGATCAACGAGATGATATTCTAATTGGAGGAAGAACGGTTGAAGAACATAATAAGACACTTGAAACAGTTTTAAAGAGGGCCAGCGAATTTGGAGTGACATTCAATAAGGAAAAGTGCCAGTTTGGAGTGACTGAACTCGAGTTTTATGGATACAAATTTACAAAAGATGGACTTAAGCCGACACTGGACAAAGTGAAAGCTGTTAAACAATGTAAGTCTCCAGAATCAAAAGAAGCCGTGAGAAGTTTTCTGGGTATGATTGGTTATCTATCAAAATTCATACCGAGATATTCAATTTTAACAGCACCGTTACGCATGCTAACAAAGAAAGAAGTTCCGTTTGTATGGAAACAAGAACAGCAGGAGGCATTCCAAAAGTTAAAAGACAGTATAACAGACGAAAACACAATAGCATTCTTTGATCCTAGGAGACCGATTATTGTTCGGGTAGAAGCCAGTTTTCATGAAGGCTTATCAGCAGGTTTATTCCAAAGGACAGAAAAGGGCTTACAACCAGTACATTTTATAAGTAGATCCATGACAGAAACAGAGAAAAGATACAGTCAGACGGAGAAGGATGCATTAGCAGTAAAATGGGCGAAAAACCGATTCAGGATGTACTTACTTGGGGCACCGAGATTTAAGATCATCACAAGCCATAAGCCATTGATACCGATGTTCAATAAATCGAACATTAAATTACCACCAAGAATAGAGAAATGGGTAATGGACATGCAGGATGTTGATTATGAGTTAGTGTATGAACCAGGAAAAGATGAAGCAGACCCATTAGACTATTTATCGAGACACCCTCTACCGGGTACGGAGAGAGATGATACAGAGCAGGTTATACGTCAAGTGATAGAAGCAGAAAATGCTTTAATATTGCCGAACATAGTAAATAAAACCCGTAAAGACAAGATACTGCAAGACGTAATAGACAGAATTCTGAACAACGACTGGGAGAAATACAAGAGAAGACAAGAAATATTGCCATTTTACATGGTTAGAGATGAGTTATCTGTATGTGAAGGGCTTTTACTTAGAGGAAATCAGATTTTAATGCCAGAACGATTACAGAGAGGTTTAGTGAAAACAGCCCACAATCTTGGTCATTTTGGGAAGACAAGAACGAAGCAGATGCTAAGATCGAAATATTGGTTCCCAGCAATGAATGCAATTGTAGAAGAAATGATTGACAAGTGTGTAAATTGTCAAATTACAACAAAAGAGCATAGAAAAGAAGTAATTAAACCATCAGAGATACCCGATGAACCTTGGGATACAGTATCTGTGGATTTTGGTGGACCATTCCCGGATGGTCACTACAATCTCGTAGTCATAGACAAACGTACTAGATATCCAGAGGTTGAACAAATCTATTCGACATCATTTAGAAGTACAGCAAGAAAATTGAGGAAAATATTCTTAACACACGGAGTTCCTAGACGGTTGGAATCAGATTCAGGCCCACCATTCAATTCAGAAAAGTTCAAAGACTTTGCCAAAGAAATGGGGTTCGAACATCATAGAATTACACCACATCATCCTAGAGCCAATGGAGAAGCCGAGAGTTTTATGAAATTGTTGAACAAGACCGAGCAGATAGCCCATAGTCAAGGGAGAGAGAGCCAGGATGCTATATACGACATGTTGATGGGCTACAGATCAACTCCACACCCGGCAACAGGTGTCAGTCCATACAATGCATTGATGAGAAGGGAGATCCGAACCAAATTGGATCACAAACCAAGAAATATTCAGATACCGGAAATGGAAATCCAAATTACTACAAATGACCGGGAATATAAACGAAAATGGATCACCAGTGGTTGCCGACAGAAAGATACACAACACAAAATTGTGCCAGGTGACGTAGTGCTACTACAACAAAAGAAGCGAAACAAGTGGTCTACAGCATACGAAAGCGAGCCGTATACCGTCATCAGGGTTGACGGATCAAGTATAGCTGCTAGACGAGCCAGTGATGGGAGAGAAGTGTATCGAGACGCCACGCAATTCAAATTAACAAAGAACTTCCTGATAGATAAACATTCTGAAAATTGGCGAGAAAAGTTACTTGGGAGGATGAGAAACCGTGACAAGTCTACAACAAATCAAGAACTAAACAATCAACCCATGATACGAGGTACAGACCAGAAGGTAGAGAACTACACCAGACGACAGATGCCTGAACGGAACAGACGACTACCGGCTAGATATAGAGACTAGATAACCTTAAAATCTTGTATTAGCCTAATATTTATAAAAGATTGAAGTGTGATAAGGAACATTGATACGGATAGGAATAGAGCTAATAGTGATTAACCGCGAAAGTGAATTATTTTAGGTTAATGCATATAAGGACTTTATGAATGATAGTATGGACTTGAGAGACAATTACTTGATTAACCACTAAATTTCATTTCATTAATCCATTTTCCATTATTTATTATCATTTTCTTTTCTTATTTTTTTTATTAAGAAATGGAGAGATGTTATATCCTTAACTGCGTCCGGTAATTATCACGTGCATTTACGCGACGTGCACAACGTTACGTCATGCGCATTTTCTATAACGTCACTTCCTTACGGTTATATTGTTTTGATTTCATAATTATTAAATCTGTAGAATGGATCAGACGGGTTATTTTCTTGAGTCATAACATAAAGGTTCTCTTAAAAAGGAAAATATGTGTCACAATTTTCTATCGATGTCTTTCTAAGAATTTTTCCGTCGGCAAACAGTTTGTACATTAAATTTTTAGCATGGTTTATCAATTCCGTTTGGAGCTTTCATCGACATATCGATAAGTGTGAATAATTTTACCGTGGTTGTTTATGTCGTTGCTAAGCGATTTGCATGGGCGCCGCCATGTTTAAGGTCATGTGATTGGTAGTTCAAAATGGAAACTTTTATACAGACGAGAATCTCCGAGCAGAGTTGTCGTTCGTTACTCTCACCACACATCTCTGCAACGGGCTAAATGACAAGAATCTTGTCAAACTGAGGAAAACATGTTTTGTTACTGTTTAACTGTTTCATGTGTAACATAATAAAGTAGACAAAGGAAATATGATTCCAGATACATTATAGGGGCATTCATACTGATGAATTTACCTGTATACAATGGAACTATTTTTTCAAGCTTCTTGACTGATCAGAATCTTACGCCAATTGTAAAAAAAAAAAAATGGCTGCACCCATGTATGATAGAGATTGAAACAAAATAAAAAAAAAAAACAAGTTACCGTCATTTAAAAGACATTTAAGCTTTTCAGAAAATCCCTCTTTTTCACATTTCCTACCACTAAGTCTGATTGGCCGTATGCTGTTTGAACAGCACACAAAACAATCGATTGGTCTTTCTTTCACCGGCGTTTGTGTCGCCATTTTGAGTTATGATCATGTGACGAAAATATCACGTGATGACGGACTACTTTCTGAACCAACTACAGAGGTGAATGGGAATGATCCGTAGTGCAAGAGAGTGATAGACGAGGTTAGATGTAGGTACGGAATGGGCCGAGTTGTGACGAGTGGCAGTTTACCCTGTTTCACGAATACATGACTGGGTATCTTTACCAGTCGACGCTATTCTAGACTGACCCAAATTCAAAGCATTTCCAGACAACAAATTAACCTTTATCCTGCTAATTAAGTGAAATTTTCAAACCGATATTAATCAAAGCGTTAAAAGCACTGATGTGGCATTTGTCAACGGAGCCATTGTGTTGAATTGATAATTGGAAAATAAACAATAATGTGGGACGAACAAGCCCGGACGAACAAGCCAATGGACGAAAAAGCCTGGTGACGAACTGGTTTTGGGACGAATTCGGTCAAATTGTGTGTATCATTGCGCCAATAGAAGACCATAGAGGGTATAGATATTCCCAATAAAAAAGAAGCATTCCAATGATCGATGGCCTGATCCAGTTCATTTTAATACGCCGTTGTTAATTATATATCTGAATGCTATCGAGACACTTATTTGTCCTAGAAAAAATGAGTTTAATTACGTTTACTTCCTTCGGTTTTGCACAAAATACGATACATGAATTTCAAAATACCGTATTGAACTCATAGTGGCATTGTCTTCGACAAATGCCACAAAAACCGGAATAATGGTATTTCAAACCTATTTTTAGGAAAAAGCATTTCCTTATCGGACAGTGCAGATCCAAGATCAGGCTGCACGTTCTGTGTCCACAAAAGGTCAGTGAATAGCGCTTAGCAGCCTAAGGCTTAACTGTGTCTTCACTGAAAGAATTTGTCTTGAAAATGATAGAAAACATTGTGGGAAAAAGAGAAAATGCTAGTTTCCAGCATTTTCTCCTTTTCCCACTATGTTTTCAAAAGGCTTACTTCTTCGGGTCGTTAAAATATGGACTTATTTGGTAACTGGTTATGATGTTCAAATTAATCTAGGAAAACATGACAATGTGAACTGTCACCATGACATAACTGGAGTATTGTGGATAAGGCGGTAAAGTTTTACACATTCATAAATCTTTTTTTTTTTCAGTAAGACTTGAACCTCTGTTTGATTGTTGACATTTTTTTCCCACACGTAGGTCTTTTGTGAAGGCTGAATCGAAAACAAGGGGAGATATTTATTGTTAAAAGATCAGGAATTACGAACCAGCAGATTCTAAATCATCTGTGTGCCCGAATATCGCTATGAACGAGACAGACGGTAAGATTTATTATTTATTCATTTATTTATTATTATTATTATCATCATCATCATTATTATTATTGTTGTTGTTTTTGTTTTTATCTCGAATGTGTGTTTGTCTTCAAATTTTCTTCTCACAGTTTGAATTTAATTTCTTACTATTTTTTGTGACAGTGTTGCTGTTGAAGCCCTTAGAAGTAACTGTAAGAAATTATGATAATCAATGATCAACCATTTACCACGCAATTCCGAGTCTTAAAGACCCTGAAGAAGAGGGCTTTCGAAAACGCTGGTAACCAGCGTTTTCTCCTTTTCCCACGGTCTTTTCTATCCTATTAAAGACAGAAATTACCATTTGAGCTATATTTATTTTGTCGGATGCAAATGCTTTTAAATTTGGTCGAGTCCGAATTTTTGTCATTTGGTGAAGAGTTAATGAACATTTGAGTTATGCTCTGGCAAAAGGGGGCTTTATACATCTCCGTAATGTATTGTTCCAATTAAGTCATCACATAATTATGAATCCGTAATGGCCGCTTTTTTAACAATCGACTGAATCATGAGGTAGACTGGTCCTTGGACATATGGAAAATTGAACGGTAACGAAAAGTTTCGGTCCAGGTCAGCCTGCGCGGATTTTACAGGTTGACCTGGTTCGATACTTTTGGCAGATGCATTTAGCCCTCTTTTCACAGCTACATGAGCATTTTTTTTTTTTTTTTTTCCGCACTATTTTGAAATGCAGTCTATTGCGAGACAGAAAAAAGTCGTCTGCTCAATTAAAATGTTTCGTTTGTAATGAACACAGTACGGTTTTAATAAACAAATGAGTCATGCTCTGGCGAAAATTGGCTTAAAGGCATCTCTGCGATGCATCATGCCAAGCAAGTCATCATATAATTATGGATCCCAAAAATCTATTTGATCTGACAACAGATTGAATCATGAGGTAAAATGGTCCTGTAACATGCAGAAAATTGACCAATAGCAAAAATTGACCAATGGCAAAAGGTTTCCACCCAGGTAGGCCTGTGCAGATTGCGCAGGCCGACCTTGGTCGATATTGTCTGCAGATACAGTAAAGCCCCTTTTCACAGAGCATGGCTCCTATGAAACCTTGTCATAGTCGTAAAGATTTTGGGGCTGACAAAACTTGAAGTAAAAGGTGCTTATGCGTGCTCTTTAGTTTGAGATCAGACTGCAAAAATCTTGATGTCTGATCTTGGATCTACATGGATCAATATAGTCAGTATTCTAAAAAAAGAACAATGTAATTGTATTATTTTGAATTTGATTTATTTATAAGCATGTGTATTAAAAACCTACGGTACACTATCCGGGTTCATTGTACGGATAAACAGGTATAACGGCCTGAAAACGTGGAAAAGTATAGAAATTGCTTTGAACGAGCACTATCTCCATTTGCCACACTGTTTTCATGGCCATCAAGCATTGATGTGTGAATACTGTTACTTTCTTTATCACTTGTCTGATAAATCACCACAAAAACTACTTGCATTTTACAAAAAAGAAGCGTTTAGAACTTTACTGAAGGTAATTTCATCGATATTTGTAAGAACTTTTGTACATTCATCTCTCTCTCTCTCTCTCCTTTGCAGTTTTTTAAAAGGGGGCTTAATGCATCTCCGGGATCCATTACATCAAGCAAGTCATTACATAATTCTGGATCCATAAAATACATTCTGTCTGACAACCAGCTGAATCACGAGGTACACTGAGGTACGCTGGTCGTTTGACATGCAGAAAATTCACCAAAAGCAAAAAGGTTAGGCCCAGGTCAGACTGCGCAGGCTGACCAGGGTCGACACTTTTTTGGAAATGCATGAAGCCCCCTTCTCACAGAGCATGGCTCATATATTACTTCTTTGAATTACTTGAATATCTTCGTTTTAAGATGGAACGAATAGATGAGTGTGTGTAAAGACCAATATGGACTGTCATTTCTTCCATGATAGAATTTATCAACCTGGAGTCAGGCATAATTTTTCAATGATTATGATCAGTCACGCACGGTTCGATCAACACCTATCGCGGCCTGAATTTTGATTAATCCTTTACCACACGAATCGGGATTTCTAACGACCCTGAGAGAAAGAGAGAGAGAGAGAGAGGTCACTTAGAAACATTGTGATAAAGTGAGAAAATGTTGGTAACCAGCATTTTCTCCTTTTCCCACAATGTTTTCTATGCTATCACAGATGAATTTCACCATTTGATTTGTCGTCTACTAATTATTTCAATTTGGACAAGTATAAAATTTTGTCGTTTCGTGAAGAGTTCAGACGATACGATTTTAGACTTGTCCAAATTTAAAGCATTACCAGACGGCAATTAACTCTTGCTTAAAGAACTATTTGATTTTAAATGAGAAGAAAATATCATAGCAAAAGGTGCAAATGTTTTCCCACAATGTTTTCCAGGGCAAAAAATTCTCAGGTTCGTTTAGACTCGGGATTGTGTAGTGAGGGATTAACCAATTCCGAGATTTAACGACCCTGACGGAGATGGCTTTCGAAAACATTGTGGGAAAAGGAGAAAATGCTGGTACCTAACATTTTCTCCTTTTCCCACAATGTTTTCAACGTTTTCACAGACATATTTCATATTCAAACGACGTATGATTTGTCGTCTGCAAGTGCTTCCAATTTGAACCTTTCTAAAATTTTGTCGTCTGGTAAAGGGTCAATAGGCATATTCCATGTCACGAATAAATCCCTAATTGTTACATTGCTGTTATCTATCTGCGTTTAACCTTATATCAAACAACCTCCTTGTTTTGTCACCCGCAGGAAGAGGGGCTTTGAAAATATTGTAGGAAAGGAGAAAATACTTCAAAATGCAAGCATCTAGGATTTTCTCATTTTCCCCAAAGTATTCCACCTTTTCAAAGACATGTGACATCAGTTCAGAAACCCCTTGTTTTATCACCCCGAGGAAGAGGGGCTTTGAAAACAGTAGGTTTGGTACATGTAGGAAAGGGACTAGCATTTTCTCCTTTCCCGTAATGTTCTCAACCTTTTCAGATACAAATGCAATCGTTTAAGCCATAAAGAACTAGTCATCTGACAGTGCTTTCATTATAGGCGATTCTAAGTATTATCGCTTTGGACAGGCTATTTTTAGACCTTCCAAAACAACACTGTGCTGCAGTGCAGTCTGATCTTAATCTACACTGTCCGCAAAAGGTCCTTGAGTCGGGCTTAGCAGCCTAAAGGTTAACAATATTTATCAGTATGTGAAAAGGAGCGGTTGCTTGTTAGATAGGGTTGACGTGTTCCAAAATTTTCTAGTAATTCATACGTACTTTTTAAATAACCCAACAAGAGGTTTCAAAAGCAATCATCATCAGTTGGTCATCACAGCAATCTGGATCCGTATTCATCAACTATTTTGAAGACTATTCGATATCTCCTTATCGCACAATGTAGATCCAAGATTAGACTGCACGTTCTGAGTTAATATTTGTTGTGTAGCACCATGGGAATGATCCTTACCAGAGTTTTTGAAATGATTTCCCTAGGGCCCAAGACAGCCCTTGGTCCGTATTCACCAACTGTTCTTAAGAACTTTCCCAGTCTTATTCTCTAGAATTATTTAAATTTGAAAGTAACAAAACTTCTGGTTGGCTAAACCATTTAGTTCAGCCAATCAGAAGTTGTGTTACTTTCAAATTTAGAAAATCTTGAAGAGTAAGACAATGAAAATTCTTAAAAGTAGTTGGAGAATTCAAACCCTGATCAGTAGTGAGTTAGTAGTGATTAGATTTTGCAGACAAAGTAGGTCAAGATCAAAAACTGCACAAAACGGGCAGTCCGATCTTTGATCTGCAGAGTCCAGTAATCGATTGTCATTCTACAAGGTTCTACATGTATTTTAGACTAGTTTTCGTTATTAGAATATCTCATTCATTTAACCCTTTCAGCGCCATAGGCGAAAACAGGGACTTTTGCTGACGGCATAGATCAAGATCAGACTGCACAGAACGTGCAGTCTGATCTTTGATCTATGCCGTCCGCTTGTTTTGTCAGACCTATGGGGCAAAATATTTCTCTGATTCATTGGATGGTATTTTAAGCCGTCGGAGGTGTTCAAATTTCTATATTTGGCGCTGAAAGAGTTAATAGTGTGTATCGGCGTCCGACTTTTCACAGGATGCTAAGTGCGACACGAGGACCATTTGCGGACTGTATAGATCAAGATCAGACTGCACAGAACGTGCAGTCTGATCTTGGATCTGCACAGTCCCATAAGAAGATATCTTTGAAGTAGGAAAATTTGGGGTTTACACTGTTTGGGAGATATTTTCTCCATAGTTTGAAGTAGCATTATTCGGGTCTATACTATCGGCCTGAAAGTTTAACTTATGTAGCAGGATAAGGGTGAAATACCACAGTAACATTTTGCCTTCAAGGGCTTTATGATCATAGATCTGCCAAGAGAGGGTTAGGAGAAATGCCTGACTTAGAATATATAAATAAACCAGAAGTTATGACTTCGAGTGTTTGGAGTGGTCAATTCAGCTTTCAACATTTTATAGCCATCCCTTCAAATTTATTTGTATATCTTTTTTTTTTTCACCAACCTCTTCCTTTATATCTCAAAATGATAACATACTGAATTTTTTTCCGAACCGAGACAATTTTCATACATACTGGATCTGACATAATTTGGCATTTGAGATAAAATTTTATTAAACGAGTACAGAAAAATGTTATTAAGTGAGCCTTTGGCGAATTTATAACATTTCGAGACGAGTTAAATAAAAATTTTAGCTCAAAGCCAACGAATGTCAGATTCTTTTCATCACATAACGATACTTCACAAATCATAGATTAGTATATGCAAAACCATTTATGCACACGCAGTAATTCCCATTTAAAAAAAAAAAATGTATTCACTTCTATGGAATTTGTACAAAATGACACTGATGTTTCTGGATGACGAAATTCCAAACAGTCCGAAGAGTAAAGGAAGAAGTTATTATATGTGTTAATATGATATGATACATGCTCTGTGAAAAGGGGGCTTAATGCATCTGCAAACGATATAGGCCATGTCGGCCTGCACAACCTGCGTAGGCTGACTTGGGTCGAAACTTTTTCCCTGTTTTAAATCTTCTTCATGTCAAAGGACCAGTGTACCTCATAATTCAGTTGTTCGACAAAATGGGAGTTTTTTGGTCCATATTTAGGCGATGACTTGCTTGGTACGGAGATGCATGAAGCCCTCTTTTGCCAGGGCATGGCTCATATTTTTGAGAGTTATTGTTATATTATGACACTTAAGTGTATACATACTGTAGTTGTTTAAAGAAGAACAATAAATTACGTTCAGCATGTTTACTTTCGCTTGTCTCAAACTCAGCAGTTAATTTACTTTCAAAGTGACACGTGTACATCTTCTGAGCTATTTTGCTGAGCTTGGAGGGGCCTTTCCTGGCTCATGACAAATTAATTTTGAAAATTATTGACTGTATTACTTTGTATTGTATTGTTATATTTCCTTCTCTGACTTACTCTACAAACCATCATTTCAAACTGTCCAACGATTTTTCATTAGCTCACCTGAGCACGAAGTGCCCAAGGTGAGCTTTTGTGATCGTGCTGTGTCCGACGTGCGTCGTCCGTCGAGCGTCGTCCGTCGTCAAGGCGTCAATAAATACCCTGTGTGCACTCTAGAGGCCACATTTTCAATCAAATATTCATGAGACTTGGTCAGAATGTTTGTCTTGATAATATCTTGGACAAGTTCGAAATCGGGTCATGTCAGGTCAAAAAGTAGGTCACCAGGTCAAAATTAAGCAAACCCTTGTGTGTACTTTAGAGGCCTCATTTTTTAGTCCAATACTCATGAAACTTTGTCAGAATGTTTGTCTTGATAAAATCTTGGAAAAGTTCGAAATTGGGTCATGTCAGGTCAAAAAGTAGGTCTCAAGATCAAATTTTAGAAAAAACCTTGTATGCACTTTAAAGGCCACATTTTTAGTCTAATATTTATGAAACTTGGTCAGAATACTTTTCTCGATGCTGTCTCGGACAAGTTCGAAACTGGGCCATGTTGGATCAAAAAGTAGGTCTGAAGGACAAATCTTTAAAAAACCTTGTGTGCACTCCAGAGGCCACATTTTCAGCCATAAACTCATGAAACTTTGTCAAAGTATTTGTCTTGATGATATCTCTGACAAGTTTGAAATTGGGTCAAAAAGTAGGTCACCAGGTCAAATTTTAGACAAACCTTGTGTGCACTCTAAAGGCCACATTTTGAGTCTAATACTTTAGAAACTCGGTCAGAAATTTTGTCTTGATGATGTCCCAGAAAAGTTCGAAACTGTGTCATGTTGGGTCAAATAGTAGGTCACTGGGACAAATCTTGAAAGAAAAACCTTGTGTGCACTCTAGATTCCACATTTTCAGTTAGAAACTCATGAAACTTTGTCATAATGTTTGTCTTGATGATATCTCTGACATGTTTGAAATTGGGTCATGTTGGGTCAAAAAAGTAGGTGACTCCACCAAATTGTAGAAAAACCTTGTGAGCACTCTAGAGGCAAGATTTTCATCCCGATACCCTCAAGATTCGGTACGATTGTTTGTCTTGATGAAATCTAGCACAATTTCAACATTGGGTCATGTCAGGTCAAAAAGTACATGTAGGTCATTGGGCCAAATTATAGAATAAACTTCTGAGCACTCTAGATGCCACATTTTCAGACTAGTTCAAATGAAAATTGTTCAGAATATTTGTCTATATGACATATCATACAATTTCAAAATTGGGTCATGCTTGGTCAAAAAGAAGGTCACTGGGACAAATCTTTAGGTAGGTCACTGGGACAAATCTTGAAAGAAAAACCTTGTGTGCACTCTAGATTCCACATTTTCAATTAGAAACTCAGGAAACTTTGTCAGAATGTTTGTCTTGATGATATCTCTGACATGTTTGAAATTGGGTCATGTTGGGTCAAAAAGTAGGTGACTCCACCAAATTATAATTCTAAATATAGAAAATATGCAGATTTAACACGATTTCTGATTGGCTTAACCATCTGGTGAAGCCAATCAGAAATTGCGTCTCTATCAATTTTCGAGAACTCTTGAGAAATAGACGAAGAAAGATGTTCGGAAGGGTCGGTGAATTTGTGGGCCCTTTTCTTTCTATTATAGGAAATGATGAGCCTGTTCTTCGCCAGAGGTCCGGACAGGAGGTTAGTCCAGATCCGAGTATCTCGAGAACCTCGTCCACGACCATAGTCCAGGAGAGAACCAACCTTAAACGGGACCTCGGCTTACTCAGTGGGACCGCTCTGATTGTTGGAACAATGATAGGTATGCAATAAAGATACGATCATTTGTTAAATATCTGCACAATCATGAAAAAAAAAATAGCCAAAAACGTTAAAATGGCTATTTACGGTTAACTGTAAATAGCCATTTTTACGGTTTTTTTTTTTTTTTTTTTTGCTATTTACAGTTAACTGTAAATAGCCAATTCTATGTTATTTGGCTATTGGCAGTAAAAATTGTATAATTTGACATAAGTTAACATACGACATATTATGTATAGATAATTTCGCTGTCTCGCTTTGAAAGCCTAAACTTTAACAGTGTGCTATCAGCAATAGATGTAATAGTCATAAATGATTACTTTATTTGAAAAAATCCTGCACACTAATCTGAAAAAGGAGAAAAAAAAGTCTGCCATAAGAATAATCATCATGGATAAGTGTTGATTTTTTATACATGGAAAGGCAGACACAAAGAACAACAACACAACAAATTGCAACACCAAAGCTAAGGCAAAATTTGCTGCATAAATATGAACATTCATAGTGAGCTTTTTAAAATGTGTTCATCTTAGTTAAATGAACTATATTTGCCCGCTTTTTTTTTAAACATGACTATGTGTATTGAAAGTAAAACAATACAGAGGATCAGACCTCGATGGTCATTTTAAGCGGAGAAAAAATTAATATCGCTTTGTAGATCCAATTCCCTAAAACATGGTTGAAAGTGTAACTCATATTGCATATTACAACATTGAAATCCATTTTAACTGTAAATAGCCAAAAGACGTAAATTTGGCTATTTACAGTTAACTGTGAATAGCCAAAAAACGTAGAATTGGCTTTTGACAATAAACTGTAAATAGCCATTTTAACAGTTTTTGGCTATTTACAGTTAACTGTGAATAGCCATTTTAACGTTTTTAGGCTATTTACAGTTAACTGTAAATAGCCTCTGCCAAAAAAGAAATCAAATTTCTAAGTACTCCTTGGCTGCTGAATATTTGAAGAAAATGCAAGATTGATTGTTAAAAGAACTGATACTAGCCTTAGACCTTGCCTTTATGCGTGGAATCAGTGAAGATAAGAGCCATGCTCTATGAAAAGGGGGTCCTATGCATCTGCAGGCCGCACAGGCTAATCTGGGTCGAAATTTCTTGATACTGGTATATTTTCTGTAAGTCCAGAGACCAATTTACCTCATGATGCAGTTGGTTGTAAGACAAAATGCATTTTATGGATCCACAATTATGTAGTGAAATCTCCCTTTGCCAGAGGATGGCTCAATTATTTTGGGGTTGTTGTACAAATCAAAGATATTCCAATTTCAACGCTTTCTTGGTTACGTTACCGCTCAAAGTATCAGCAAAACGATGTAGATCCAAGGTTAGAGTTCACTTTCTGTCCAGTCTGATCTTGATCTTTATTGTACCCAAAAGGAACTAAACTCGCCATTGGCATCGAAAGAGTATCAAACAATCTTGAGCTAAAGCTTGTCAACTTTTTTTCAACGCCAAAATATTATTAACCCTTATCCTGCTAAATAAGTGAAATAAAACTTTCAACCCGATTGTAAAAAAAAAACGTCAACGTTAATTTTGGAGAAAAGATATCTCCTTATCGGACAGATCCAAGATCAGACTGCACGTTCTGTGCAGTCTGATCTTGATCTACACTGTCCGCAAAAGTTCATTGAGTCGCGTTTAGCAGCCTGAGGTTAACTCGACCTCTTTCGATGACTGATTACCAATTCCACTGAAACTCTGAGAGATTTTCATGTTGTGAACTTGACTAAACAAGCGGACGCTATAGATCCAAGATCAGACTGCACGTTCTATGCAGTCTGATCTTGATCTATACTGTTCGCGAAAGCCTAATTTTTTCTTCCGTGGAGCCCATAGGGATTACATAATGTACTGGCTTTTATGACAGTGAATTGTCTCTGGACTAATTTATAGGTAGAGGTATAAGAAATGAAGAGCGAATAATAAATAAAAACCCGTCTCATTTCAAATGAAGTGATCTCTCCTGGCTATAACGATTTTCATTTGCTTTGGAGCTGTAATTCTAGACATCGGAAAAGTGTCAAATTTATTGGATGGCGAAAGAGACATCTACTCCGTATATATGGCACCAGAACACGATTTTCGGCTGAACTCTTGTCATTTGTAGCAGCTTTAATAAATAAAGTTTAAACTAACTCTTGTCGACGGTCAACACGCCAAACACAACTTCTTCAACAAAAGGTCTATAGAATCAGCCTGAAATGATAAAGAGTACTTAAATGCAACAGCATAACCCCAATTCTTTAGATTTCATCAAGAAATCATGTTAAACTTGTGAAATAGTGAAATTACTACCGATACAGCTAACTTGCAAGGTCGGAAAAAAATGACAAAATAAGCCATTGCAGCCTTTATTCCAAAATTCACAAAATGCAAACCCAGGAGACTAGCCTGAAAATGCCAAGCTAAATTGGAACTCAAAACAATACATAACTTGGGGATAAAATAAAAAATATCGCGTTACCATGTCATTTTTTCGCAGTCTTTCATGGCATTGTTTTTTACGGCTAAAGCTAGCTACTAAATCCATGAGCCCTTAGTTTTGCATTTGGGGTCAAAACTAATGGAACAAAGATGGCACGGGTAACGACCTCCTGTTTCAAAGACAAACTGAATGCTTCTTTTCAATAATCTTACACAATTCACGGGTGTAATACCGTATCTACTATTCTCAAAATTGCATTGAAAGCCTGCCTTTATCCATTATTTTTAATTTTGACCATGGCCAATTCGAAAAGAACTTTACATGTGCCTATACGAAAAGTTTTAAGTGGCCTAATTCGTATTCACTGATGGTGTTGGTTAGTTTAAAGTTTAGTCAAATGAGCCGTGCTCTGTGAGAAAGGGTTTAATGCATCTGCAAAAAGTATGGACCAAGGTCAGCCTGCGCAGTCTGGCCTGGGTCGGACCTCTTTGCAGTCTGTAATTTTTTTGCTTGTCCAAGAATCATTTTAGCTCATGATCCATTCCGTTGTTAGACAAAATGTTTTTGTGCGGATTCATAATTATATGATGCTTGGTATAATGCATTACGGAGATGCATTAAACCCCGTTTTTACAGAGCATGGCTCAATTTCCAGTAATTGTAAGCTCATCTAATATTCGAAGTATCGATGTTTGAAAGTACATTTTACTTGTTACTTTAGCATTCGAAGTGTTGATGTTAGACTAGATTTTACTGGATGTTTTATCATTCGAAGTATCGATGTTTTCCAGTAGATTTTATTTGTTGCCTTAACATTCGAAGTATAGACGTTTGTACATTTTACTTGTTGGTTTACCTTCGAAGCACTGGTGTTCGACTCTACATTTTAGGTATTGATCTTGAAATCCGAAATATCGATGTTTCACTATACATTTTACCTGTTGGTTTCATATTTACAGGATCCGGTATTTTCATTTCTCCCAAAGGCGTCATCGATAAGACAGGTTCAGTCGGTCTCTCTCTCTTGGTTTGGGCCGGTTGTGGAATTCTGTCTACATTAGGTATGTTTGTCTGATTTTAGCTCGGCTGTTTTCGATTTTTGCTCGGCTGATTTTAGCTCGGTTGTTTTGTCATAGCCCTGTTCTCAGACTTACTCTTCAAGATTTTCCAAGTTTGAAAGTAACACAACTACTGATTGGCTAAATCAAATGGTTTAGCCAATCAGAAGGTGTGTTACTTTCAAATTTGGAAAATTTTGGAGAACAAGACCAAGAATATTCTTAAGAATGGTTGGTGAATACGGACCCTGGTGTCGTCGTCTGCGTCGAGCTAAAACTTTGAAATTGTTATAATAGCTCTTTTATTACTGAAGATATTTACTTCAAACTCGGACAAGTTTTTAACTATTAAAAAATGGAGCCCATGCAACAGAGGCAGTTGGCCATCAAAACATTTTTGACACAGTCAGGCCCCTTTTTCGACTTAAATTTTTACTTAAAGCAACTGCAGTCGACTGTTGGCACCCACATGCGGTGCTCTTTTTAGCTCACCTGAGCACGAAGTGCTCATGGTGAGCTATTGTGATCGTGCTGTGTCCGGCGTCCGTCGTCCGTCGTGCGTCGTCAACTTTTTACCTTGTGTACACTCTGGAGGCCACATTTTCAGTCCGATCCTCATGAAACTTGGTCAGAATGTTTGTCTTGATAAAATCTCGGACAAGTTCGAAATTGGGTCATGTGGGGTCAAAAACTAGGTCACTAGGTCAAATCTTCGAAAAACCTTGTGTACACTCTAGAGGACACATTTTCAGTCCAATCCTCATGAAACTTGGTCAGAATGTTTGTCTTGGTAAAATCTCGGACTCGTTCGAAATTTGGTCATGTGGGGTCAAAAACTAGGTCACTAGTTCAAATCTTCGGAAGACCTTGTGTACCCTCTAGAGGCCACATTTTCAGTCAGATACTTGTGAAATTTGGTCAGAAAGTTTGTCTTGATAAAATCTGGGACGAGTTCGAAATTGGGTCATGTGGGGTCAAAAACTAGGTCACTAGGTCAAATCTTCGGAAAACCTTGTGTACGCTCTAGAGGCCACATTTTCAGTCAGATACTCGTGAAAATTGGTCAGTATGTTTGTCTTGATAAAATCTGGGACGAGTTTGAAATTGGGTCATGTGGGGTCAAAAACTAGGTCACTAGGTCAAATCTTCGAAAAACCTTGTGTACACTCTAGAGGCCACATTTGAAGTCCGATTCTCATGAAACTTGGTCAGAATGTTTGTCTTGATAAAATCTGGAATGAGTTCGAAATTGGGTCATGTGGGGTCAAAAACTAGGTCTCTAGGTCAAATCTTCGAAAAACCTTGTGTAAGCTCTAGAGGCCACATTTTCAGTCAGATACTTGTGAAATTTGGTCAGAATGTTTGTCCTGATAAAATCTCGGATGAGTTTGAAATTGGGTCATGTGGGGTCAAAAACTAGGTCACTAGGTCTCAGATCTTGGAAAAACCCTGTGTATGCTCTAGAGGCCACATTTTCAGTCAGATACTTGTGAAATTCGGTCAGAATGTTTGTCTTGATAAAATCTGAGACGAGTTTGAAATTGGGTCATGTGGGGTCAAAAACTAGGTCATTAGGTCAAATCTTAGAAAAACTTTGTGCACGCTCTAGAGGCCACATTTTCAGTTGGATCCTCATGAAACTTGGTCAGAATGTTTGTCTTGATAAAATCTGGGACGAGTTCGAAATTGGGTCTTGTGGAGTCAAAAACTAGGGCTTTAGGTCAAATCTTCGAAAAACCTTGTGTGTGCTCTAGAGGCCACATTTTCAGTCAGATACTTATGAAACTTGGTCAGAATGTTTGGCTTGATAAAATCTCACACGAGTTCAAAATTGGGTCATGTGGGGTCAAAAACTAGGTCACTAGGTCAAATCATCGAAAAACCTTGTGCACTCTATTGAGGTCACATTTTCAGTCAGATTCTTGTGAAATTTGGTCAGAATGTTTGGCCTATTGACTCAGGTGAGCGATCCAGGGCCATCATGGCCCTCTTGTTATTTTTTAACTGTTATCCTCCAGAATAAAATATTGATCCCCGAAACTAGCGATTGTTTACAATACATTCATTAGACTGGTTGTAAAGTTCATTTTTTACGAAATCTTTAGGCAGCTGAAGGCAACTCTGTGCACTTTTGCAGAGAGCGTAGAGCAAAGATCAGACTGTACAAAACGTGCACCCTGATCTTGGATCTACACTTTACAGACAAAAAAGTTTTGAAATTCTCAACAAAGAAGCTAACCGCGATTTGATGCGCTTTTCCGCACAGTGTAGATCAAGATCACACTGCACAAAACGTGCAGCCTGATCTTTGATCTAAACTGTCCGATACTGTAAGAAATATTCTGGCCTGGAAAACTGAAATTCTAAATTGGGTATCGAAGAGACCAGTCCAAAATGAGACTACACTTTGACGTGCTTGCAACTTGATTGTGGTCTTCAGTTTTTTCAAAGGTCATCAAAGATCGCTAAACACAGGATATGAAGCAAGAGTTATTTCCCTTTAATATTCATTTGGAATATAGAATTTGTCTCGTGGATTGAATGGTAATTGATACGGCGCTTTCAACATTATTTCAGTCATATCACAGCGACAGCTCACACATTCATGTATTTCCTGGGTTTCACCAGTACTAGCCTAGGGCTCTGAAGTGTCATGCCCATGGACACTCTGACAAAAAAAACCAATGGATCCAGTGAGGCTCGATTCTGGGACCTCCGAGTCACGAGTCCACTGAACCAAGCAGGCCACCTCGATTTGTCTCAAACATCGGAGGCCGTTTATTAACGGGCGTAGGATCAGAATGAAAGTTGTAGAGCCATGCTCTGGCAAAAGGGGTCTTAATGCATCTCCGTGATATATGATACCAAGCAATGCATCACATGATCATTGATCCATGGGGAGGTATTTTATCGAACAACGGACTGAATCATGAAATAGACTAGTCCTTTGATATATTGACAAATAGCAAAAAGTTTCGGCCCAGGTCAGCCTGCGCGGACTGCGCAGGCTGACCTGAGTCGATACTTTTCGCAGATGCATTAAGCCCCCTTTCACAGAGCACGGTTCATATCCATAAATACTTTTGAATAACATGAATTCAATTTGCCTGCTGTAATCTATAATGTCTGTCGCTAGCAAACCTTTCACTCTTTCGCCTCCAATTTAACTCGTTCTGGTGTTCTCAACGTCTCAAAGTAGATTTTAAACAGCAACAGAACATTATTCTGATCAAAGTTTAGTAACAGATAGCGGACGTTGTAGATCCAAGATCAGACTGCACGTTCTGTGCAGTTTAATCTTGATCTACGCCTTCCGCAAGAGTTATTTATCAGTGGCAGTTTAACAGTGAAGATGTCGCGCGATAAACATCGTGCGATCTTTTAGAGCGTGCAGTTTCTACACCGGAACAACATTGTCGACGGTATTTCCATGATTAATGATACATCTATACCCTTTTTGAGCTATTTTTTAACCCATTTAATCTTTATTTCATCAAACTGTAATCATTCGTGTATCTTCATGCCAAATGTTGCCTATGATGGTTGCAAGGTTACATAGATTAGGACCGAAAGAAAATTAATTTCATTTTCTGGAGGCCATCAAAGAAATCATTGTTGTGACGTTTTCGATTTTAAATCGAAGATTTCCTGTATATGTATTTACCTCTTACACCATATATATCGGTAGTTTATCTATGTTTACACATCTGACTGAATTTTGAACCATTCTACAGTTTGTTGAATTTTTACAGCGTTTTTTCTTTTTTTTTTTCTGGCTGTAAGGATATATCTTTAAAGCACATTTTAATGATACAAGTAGTATAGGAGGGTAGATTCGGGACAAATGAGGCATTTTGTCCCGAATCTACCCTCCCTGGGGCCAATTTGTCCCGAATCTACCCTCCCTAGGGAGGGCAATTTCGGGACAGTTTGGGCAAAAGACCGGTCAAAACGTCAAACCGGAAGTGGATGTCCGCCATCTTGGATTTGTCCCGAATCTACCCTCCCTAGGGAGGGCAATTTCGGGACAATTTGGGCAAAAGACCGGTCAAAACGTCAAACCGGAAGTGGATGTCCGCCATCTTGGATTTGTCCCGAATCCCACGTGGGTCTCTCTGGGGCAGTTAGGTCTCTCTGGGGTATAATGGTCATGTGACGTCACAGGTTGGACTTAGTCTTTTTTCCCGTCTTTTGTTCGCCTCCATCTTTCTCTGCCATTGTTGGACTTAGTCTTTTTTCTTCGTCTTCGATCGGCTTAGGCTTTTTTCTCTACTATCGTTGGACTTAGGCTTTTTTCCACGATATGGGCTATATTCCCACCTCACACTGGTTCAGGCAGAAAGTATCGTTGGACTTAGTCTTTTTTGGAGATCTGTTCTTTCTCTCTATTAGGATAAAGTTGAGTTGGACTTAGTCTTTTCTCCGCCGTCTTTGTTCGATTCTGTAGGACTTAGCCATTTCTCAGCTTTCGGTCGATTTAGTCTTCCTCTACCATCGTTGGACTTAGTCTTTTTTCCATCTTCGATTAGGTGTTGTAGATAATTAGTAGATAGAACATCACATTCTATGTGAAATAGAACGTGATGTTCTATCTACATGCTTCCGCCGACGTTCGTGTTCTTCATTTTAATGGAATTAACGTTAACCAATCGTTAGTTTCGTTACATTTTTTGCATTCACATAGATATTGTAGGACTTAGCCTTTTTTGATCTACATGCTCTCGCCCACGTTCGTACTCTTCATTTTAATGGAATTAACATTAGCCAATCGTTAGTTTCGTTACATTTTTTGCATTCACATAGATATTGTAGGACTTAATCTTTTTTGATCTACATGATCTCGCCCATGGTCGCGCTCTTAATTCTGTTAATTCTGTATCAAAGTAGGTCAATCCCCCTACCAATCCCCTGCCGGGCTATAAAGCCAGCAGATTTCTCTATAGACCATTTCATTTCCACGATGAAGTTGTCCGAGCGCTGTTCTCCATGGTGAGTCTTTTTGGAGGTACTTAGTAATACTTGTCCGAATACTGCTAATACCAAGCTGTTGTGGGTTATTTGATGGAAGTTCGGGAAGGAAGTGAAGGAAGCTATAGTCTTTTCGGGAGTAACCATTCAGACCTAACCAAGATCCAGAAAGTCTGCTTCTTCAAATTGTCCTTTTCAGGACTAACCAAGACCCAGAAAGGCTACTTCTTTGAATTGTCAAAACAAATTGTCAAAGAAACAAAGTCAAGTCCTATATGCTTTTCATATCTTTATTTAAAACTTTTTATTTAAAACATTCTGTACAATAATCATTACAATGAAACATTGAACTGTTAGAAGTATATACAATGAAATATTTAAAAACTTTATGTACAATAATCATTATATGGCTTACAATCAGTCATGTCTAAAAGACTAGTACCTTATTCGGACAGTACGCTTCTAAAACCATGTCTAAAAGGATGACTTACCATCAACCCTAAAACAAGGTCTAAAAGTCTAGTACCGTATTCAGATAGATTCTTCAGACAGAGCAAGTAGCGATGAGGCAATTCAGGCCATATCGAATTTTAAGTATGAAATATATATATACAATTGTAAGAATGAAAAATTACTACCGGTATTTGAAACAGTTCTTTGAAACAATTCTTTCGGAAATGTTTTTCTGTTAAAAATTACAGACACATTTTTCTTTTTTTCTTCGGGATGTCAGGTTCACAGTCACTCTTGCGTTTCTTTTCATTGTTTTTAATATCATTGTTTTCGATCTTGTTATTTCTCAATACAAGATCTGGACAACTTTTTGCGCTGTGTTTTTTGGATTTGTAAAGGAAGCCATTCTTCTTCTTGTTTTCTCTTTTCTCGTTCACGACATCGGATTTCCATTTACGTCTCAATTCCATATCTGAACAGATCTTCTTTCCTTCTCGTCGAATATTTTCTCTTTTCTCGTTGATTTTATCGTTGATTTTATCGTTGATTTTCTTTTCTGAAGAGGGTTTCTTGTTTCCAATCGCTGAAGATTTTTGAGACCTCTGTTCGTTGTTTTGGTCTTCTCCAGATTTCTGATCGATTATAAGAGTATCCTCTGAAGAAAGTTTCCCTGAAGAGATTTTCTTCTTCACAGGATAATCTATCTGAATTCTACAGATTTCTGTATCGCTGATTTCTGTGTTATCAGTCTCCATATTTTCAATCTGTCTTTCGATCTGATTTTCGATCTGCTTTTTGGTCTTTTCAGGCGATGGTTCGTTGATTTTATCGTTGATTTTATCGTTGATTTTATCATTGATTTTATCGTTGATTTTCTTTTCTTCAGACCATGAAGAAGATTTCCCTGAAGAAGGTTTCCCTGAAGAGGGTTTCTTGTTTTGGGAACTTTTCCCCTTTCCACTCGATAAAGTTGTAGGCTGTAATGGTTTTGTCTTCCGTTTATTCTCGTCTACTTTATAGGATAATAGAGACCCAACGTATTTCATATGTTGAGATTCACCACTCGTTTCCGTTGTTGGTGAAATTTTGACATCGTGGTTGTGGGGGTTCACGAAGACAAAAACAAATCTCCACATTTGATTTTCTTTCTCTGGACATTGTCTGGCCCAATGTCCTGATCTGTCGCATGTAAAGCAAATATTCGTTGTCATATCATCCACTCCATGGCGTCTGTCGAATGTCGCTTGATCCAGGACTCTGGTGATACGATAGACGCCTTTTTCTGCAGAATGTTGCTGGGATAGAAATGATCCCACATAGTTTCCAGTATGGTAGATTTGATATCGTGGTGGTATATTGCTGATCTCATAATCGTGAGTGTATGGGTTAACATACAAGTACACCCTCTTTGGTGTTGTACTTTGTAGCTTGAACTCACTCATTTTTCTATCGACTGCTCTGTTTGAAATCTTTCCGAAGAATGATGGAAATGTCAATCGTAACATCTTTTATGTCCGTTCGGTCTGAAAAAGATATAAAAAGCTAGGTTTCTTGAGTTCTGGGTCATTGACAGAATTGTAGTCATAAACATGTCTAAAAGACTAGTACCTTATTCGTATAGTACAAGTGACGATGAGGCAATGCAACCCATGTCGAAAAAGAGAAAAAAATTACTACCAGCAAAGAAAAGAAAAAGAATCCTAGTCTACCCAGACAGTAGTAGCAATGATGAAAGTGACGATGAGAAATTTCCACCCAAAAAGAGAAAAAGTTTACCATTGAAAGAAGAAAGTGATGGTGAAAGCGATAAAAAATCTTTGAAAGAGCTATATCAAAAACCAAAACAGTCCTTTTCAGGACTAACCAAGACCGATAAAAAATCTTTGAAAGACTCAACGAAGGAAAAATCTTTGAAAGAAGAAAACGATGAGAAATTTCCACCGTCAACCTCAACGAAGGAGAAATCTGTACAAATGAATGTGGACTGTACCAGTGAAGACGAGAAATCTTTGAAAGAAGAAGAAGACAGAAAGTCTTTGAAAGAAGAAGACAGGAAATCTTTGAATCATGGTGGGTCGTTTTCACCGAAGAAAGAAGTATATTCTTCAGAGAGAAAATCTTTGAAAGAAGAAGACAGAAAATCTTTGAATCATGCTGGACCATTTTCACCCAAGGAAGAAGTATATTCTTCAGAGAAAAAATCTTTGGATATGAAAAGTCTATACGCCTTAAAAGAAGTGGGAAAAAAGAAGTCAAGAAAATTCAAAACAGAATCCCATGTACTGGAGGCATCTTTTAAGAAATTCGATGAGTTACAACCCCACCAACTGACTGCCTTATTCGATGATGTCATCCAACAAATTGTTCAAAAGTTAAAGGCTGAATCGAGGGATATGATTAGAATTAGCATCAATCACCCCTCATTGAAAATAGGGATTCATATTCCCTTTCTATATGTGGAGGAGTTGGAGAGTCATACTATGTTGGACGAAATTGAAAAAGTTCTACAATCGAATGAGGAATTCGTCTTGAACGATGGCCGCATGACATTCGATATCACACATACGATACCGCCAAGTGGAAGTGGGAAAAGACTTAGGGCCACAGAACTATTGGATTCGAAAGTTTTTGCAAAGAAGAAATATTCGATTGTTGAAATTAACAATCGTGATCATCTATGTTTTGCAAGAGCAATTGTTGTGGGGGTTTGTTACCATGAACGTGAAAACACCCAAGAATGGAACCGAAGATGGGATCTCATCAAAAGATCAAACAGACCACTTCAAAAGACTGAAGCCGAGAAATTGATGAATGAAGTTGGACTTTCATCGACACAGCCTGTAGGTCTTGAAGAATACAAAAAAATTCAAGAGTTCCTGTATGAAAAAGACTATGTTATTAAAGTTCATCAACAGCAGTCGAGAGTGGAAAAAATATTTGAACATCCAGAAGTGAAAGACGATAGTAAAATCATACATTTGTACTTTCATCAAAATCACTATGATTACATCAAATCCATCACAGGATTTCTTGATTGTGCTTATTATTGTGAGTTCTGCGATATGCGTTACAAGAACCGGGAAGACCATACTTGCTCAAAGATCTGTAAAGGCTGTTTTCGTGCTGGAAAATGTCCATCAGAATCAAAAGAGTATGTCTGCGCCAAGTGTCATAGACGATTTTTCAGTGCAGAATGCTTGAAAAATCACAAAACACTTCAAGGCAAAGAGAAGAAAACCATTTGTGAATTAGTGAAACTTTGTTCAAAATGTGGAGGTCAGGTTTTTGACAGAAAGAAAAACCATGTCTGTAAGGGAAAGAAAAAGTGTCACCTTTGCAAGAAGATAGTTGACTTTTCTCATCGCTGTTTTATTCAGCCTTACCAGAGTAAGATGAAACACGACAGCGATGATGAGACGAGTTCTTCTGTAGTCAAAAAACCTTTGTTCATTTTCTTTGATTTCGAATGCCAGCAAGATACGGGGGTACACATTCCGAATTACTGTATTGCACACCGAGCCTGTGCTGAATGTATCGATAAACCACTTGATTTTCATTGTTCCACATGCAGTGAATTCGAAGAAGGAAGAGAAGTTATTTTTCAAGGAAAAGAAACTTTGAGTCAATTTTGCAGCTGGCTCTTTACAAAGCATCATAAAGGAATCATAGCTATTGCCCATAATCTCAAAGGGTATGATGGCCAATTTATTCTCAACCACATTATCAATGTTGGGATGAAAGAACCAGAACTAACCATGAATGGAAATAATATATTGAAGTTAGAACTGAACGGTGTGTGTTTGATCGACTCCTTCAGTTTCATGAACTTTGGGCTGGCGAAATTTCCAACTACGTTTGGACTTCAAGAAATGAAAAAAGGCTACTTTCCTCACTGGGCAAATACAGACGAATTCTGGGATTACATCGGCCCATACTTGGACATGTCTTATTACAAACCCGATTCAATGTCTGAAGAGGCTCAATCGAAATTCATAGTCTGGTATAATGACAAAGTTCAAAACGGTGAGGAATTCAATTTTCAAAAAGAGATGGAGATGTACTGTCGATCGGATGTTGATATCCTAAGACGAGGATGTGGTGAATTCAGAAAGTTGTTCATCGAACAGAGTGGAATTTGTCCATTTACAGAGTCGTTTACCATCGCCGGAGCCTGTAACAAGATTTGGCGAAAAGATTATTTACCAAAAGATCAGATAGCCATCATTTCATGCAAAGATCCAGTCAGACGTCGGTTTTCTATGAAAGCAATACGCTGGATTCAAAGCATCGCTAGAGAAAAAGTGATTCATATTCAACATGCCAAAAATGGTGGTGAATTTCAAATAGGAAAATACACCGTAGACGGGTTTCACCACAAATCAAGGACTGCCTATGAATTCCTCGGGGATTTATTTCATGGTTGTCAGACATGTTTCAAGGATCGAAAATATATCAACCCCATCAATGGAAAAACAATGGATGAATTGTACAACAGTACTATCGAACGGCTAGAAACCATCAAAAGAATGGGATATAACGTCGTGACCATATGGGAACATGAATTCGACGCCAAGATGAAGAAGGATAAAGAGTACAAAAAAACCATTGAAAGTCTATACCCGAATCATGATCCCATCGAACCAAGAGAGGCCCTGGCTGGAGGCAGATGCAATGCAATAAAAATTGCCTATGATGTTGAGGAAAGCAGTGAGAAGGAAATCAAGTACATTGACATTTGCTCTCTGTATCCTTACGTTTGCAAACATAAATTCTATCCTGTAGGCCATCCAACAATCTTGACTTATGAGAACATCGATATGAAGAATATTCGTCAGTATGAAGGACTCATTAAATGCAAAGTTCTACCGCCAACTGATCTGTTTCACCCCGTTCTTCCAGTTCACTGTAACAACAAGATGATGTTTCCACTTTGTATGAAATGTGCACAAGAAAGCTCAAACGTTTGTAACCATGAAAGAGAAGAGAGAGCCTTAGTTGGAACTTGGGTTACATTCGAACTGTTCAAAGCTCTCGACTGTGGATATCGGCTAATGCAAGTGTATGAAATCTGGCATTTCGACTCTGTTTCGGACCAATTCTTTAAAGGCTATGTGGACAATTTCTTGAAAATCAAGCAAGAAGCCAGTGGATATCCCGGTTGGTGTCAGACAGACTCGGAAAAGGAACAGTTCATTCGCGAGTATGAGGAAGCCGAAGGGATTCGTCTCGATCCCAAATGTATTCAAAAAAACCCTGGCAAAAGATCATTTGCTAAGATTATGCTGAACTGTCTTTGGGGAAAATTAGCACAGCGTGAAAACATGAGCAAGACGAAATACATCAGAGAACCGTCTAAATATTTCGATTTGATTACCGACCCGAAATACACGGTAAAACATGTGGAAATCTTTGACAATGAGTGTCCATTCATTTTGGTCAACTATGAAGAAAAGATGGACTTTGTCGAAACGCATGCGACAGCCAATGTTATTGTAGCATCCTACGTAACAGCTTATGCAAGGTTGGAACTGTACAGCGTTCTTGAAAGATTGGGGGATAGAGTTCTGTATTTCGATACAGATAGTTGTATGTACATTCATGATCCTGAATTGTGGAACCCTCCCATCATTAACAGCAGACTAGGAAAATGGACCGACGAAGAGCCTGATTGCAGAATTACTCATTTCAGAGGATTAGGTCCCAAGAATTACGCTTATAAGATGAAAACAAAAGATGGAAAAGAAAAAAGCAAATGTAAAGTCAAGGGAATTACTTTGGATCACAATACAAATCAGCTGGTGAATTTCGACACCTATTCAAAATGTGCTTTGGATCGCACAGTAGAAATTAAAGTTCAGTATGACTGCAGAATCAAAAGGCATAGAGACAGAACAGTGACCAGCGAACCACAGTCAAAAACGTTTCGCTCTGTATATACCAAAAGAGTGATTGTAAACGATACTGATACTGTCCCCTATGGCTATAAAAGTTTGAGGGTATAAATAACTGTAAGAAAACAACATCGTGTTACATTGAAGTGAACGATCAAAGTAAGACGTTTTTAAAAAGAGTGAAAACTATCAAAAAGTGAAATCATGTCAAGCGAAATGCTACCTTTACCGATAGAACTACGTGAAAAAGTTTATAGAGATTTTATCCATCAGCACACGCTCGATGAACAAGTACAGTCTGATATTAAATTCAACTGTTTGAAACTTTGGGTAGATAGATTGAATAAGGGAGCTGCAAAAGGAGAAACATCCTGCAAACTGTATGCCATACACAGTTTTATTATGATGTTGGTGGACGAAACAGGTTCAGATCCCATCCTCGAAGCTTATTTAGCAGGTTGGTGGTGGAAAGATCTCATTATTGCTAATCAGATGCAAAATTTCACTAAACAAATGCAAGCCACAACTCGATGGGTATTCATTATCATAGGAAGAACAGAAGAAAGTTTTCTGAACGTCCTGAAAATGAAATCAGTTCTGTTTGACTTTTACTTACGCTACAAAAGAGGATCCATTCAAGACAGTGAGGAGACAGTGGATACTCTGGAAGGCTATATTCTATTTGATAGAGATGTCGCAAAAGAAACCGTATATTCATCTCTTTCAACAAAAGATATTTCAAAATATGTTTTTCCATCCAGTGGAACACGTCATTACAGTGAAATGGATAGCGTATATCCAATGTCTTTGGGCAATGAACAATTACACAAAGTTATTGTGGAACATGAAGACAAGTGGAAAAATCGAGGTATCTGTGAATTTGCATTGTAAGAATTGTTTTGTCATTGTTGTAGATTAAAACTGTATTGTTAAAAAAATGTATCTTCAATGCTTTGTAAGAAATTGTCTTGTAAAAATGTTATAGTGTTTTTAACGATAATATTGTCAGAAACTTTGAATGAATAAATGAATCATGTATTTGTAAATATATAAAATATAGTATTAGAATGTTTTGGTTTGTTTTAAATGTTACTGTTTTTAATGATAATGTTAAAAACTTTTGAATAAAGAAATGATTTTAAAAAAGTCGTCTGTTTTGATTTCTTCCCAAAACTTGAATAAAGAAAAGTTCAGACTTAGAAAAATGTAGATAGATTATATGAAATGATCAAAAACAAAAGTCGAATGTTTTTGATTCCTTCCCAAAAGAAAAGTTCAGACTTGGGCAAAGAGAAAAAAATCTCACAAAGAGAGAAAAGTTCAGACTTGAAAATTAACAACAACCCAAAAAAAGAACAGACTTGGAAAAAATGTAGCTAGAAAATAACATTCTATATAAGATCATATAGTACTTTATGTTCTATCTACAATGCGTACAGAAAAGTCTACATCCCAAGACAATCCCCTCGACCAAAAACTATAAAATGCTGACGAACTTTCTCTCTATAATCATTCGACTTTCGATTCTCGAATAGTACGAATAAAACTGTTAACTAGTGCGAATAAAACAAACTGTTAACGGAAGAATGGATTCCAACTTAGACCAAACTGATCACGGAAAAATGGATTCCAACTTAGACGTTTTAGACGACTCCTTACCGCAAGAAAACCCCGCCCTAGACATCTCCTCACAACAGTTTGAAAACAGTAGAGATATTCTATCGATAGCTATGAATTCAACATTCATTGAGCCGATGACAGGATCGGTTAATAAAATCGAAGAAGAAATAACCCAAATGATTTCAAACCAAAATTCTGTGATAACTCAGATTTTAGAAGAAGTGAAAATATTAAACACAAATATGAATCAATTCAACAAAAACATTGAGACATTATGCCTACAAAATCAACAGAGTCGACAGGACCACAAGAGTCAGCAAGATTCATCTGTATCGATTTCAGCCCAGGTTAACTTTGATAAAACCAGTTTTCAAAAGTTAACAGCTTCTATCGTCACTCCTGTAAAACATCAGTCAACTCAGACAGAAGAAGTCAAGCCAAGAAGAAGAGGAAGAAAACGAAAATCAGAGAAAGCAGAGAAAGACAATAACCAACTTCACAAAAAACAACGATTCGATCCCAACTCTGTAACACCAACCCTGGTAGAAGATAACTTCAAGGAATTCAAGATTTCTACGATCCCAAAAGAATCAGAAGAAAAGCTGTCATCAGAAGAAAAGCTGTCATCAGAAGAAAAGCTGTCATCAGAGGAAAGCTCTCAATAGAGGAAAGCTCTCAATAGAGGGGGAAAAAATCCACAGAAATCAAAAAAAGAATCAAAGGAAAGGTGTCGATAAAAGCAGAAAGCTATACCAAAAAATCGAAACAGTCCTTTTCAGGACTAACCAATACCTAGAAAGTCTATCTTTTGAGAATTGTCAATTTCGCAGATGTATTCTAAAAGTTGTACTTTTGCAGAGAGAGAAAAACTTGAAGAGAAGAATTTTTAGCGACAGAAAAATTTTTTTCGATTAAAAAATCTTGCAGAGAAAAAAGTTTTTAACAATAGAAAAACTTGTAGAGAAATCTTGCAAAGCGAAAAAGTTGTAGACAATTTTTTCAAAAAATCTCACAAAGAGAAAAACTTGCAGAGAGAAAAAAGTTGTAGACAAAGCTTGAAGAGAAGATTTCTTAGCGATAGAGAAAAAATTTTACGATTAAAAAATCTTGCAGAGAGAAAACTTTTTTAGTGATAGAAAAATTTTTCGATTAAAAAATCTCACAGAGAGAAAAAGCTTGCAGCGAGAAAAACTTGTAGAGAAAACTTACAGGCAGAAAAATCTTACAGACAAAATTTTTCAAATAAAAAGGTCGTAGATAAAACTTGAAGAGAAGAATTTTTTGACGCTGGAAAAATCTTGCAGAGATAAAAATCTTGCAGAGAGAAAAATCTTGCAGAGAGAAAACTTTTATCAATAGAAAAACTTTTTAAGTGATAGAAAAATTTTTATGATTAAAAATTTCGGATAAAAAATTTTTTACAATTTAAAAAAGTTTTGCAGATAAAAAACTAGGGACGAATAAAACTAGGGACGAATAAGACTAAGATCGGATAAGTCTAGATGATCTGATTCCTGGGAAATGTCGGAAAAAACCCAGTAAACATGATTTGGTTACATTTTCGGAAAATGACGTCATGTTGGATTTCCGGGAAAGTCACATATAGTGCAAAGGGAGACAAATCTTGTCTGACTAATTCAACCATGATACGGTATATAGCCTATATCGTGGAGAAAAGACTAAGTCCAACGATACTCTCTGGCTGAGCCAGTGTGAGATGGTGTATAGCCCATATCGTGAAAAAAGACTAAGCCCAACTTTATCGAAATAGAGAGAAATGGTTAAGTTGAACGAAAGATGAAGAAAAAGACTAAGTCCAACGATGGTCCAGAAATGGATAAGTCCTACAGAGGCGAACAGTGATCGACCAACCTGAACAGTGTAGATCAAGATTAGACTTGTCTCCAGAGAGACCTATCGTGGAGAAAAAGACTAAGTCCAGCGAAAGCAGAGAAAAATGAAACCGGAGAAAAGCCTAAGTCCAACGATGGCAGAGAAAGCCTAAGCCGAACAAAGACGGTGGAGAAAAAGACTAAGTCCAACCTGTGACGTCACATGACCATTATACCCCAGAGAGACCTAACTGCCCCAGAGAGACCCACGTGGGATTCGGGACAAATCCAAGATGGCGGACATCCACTTCCGGTTTGACGTTTTGACCGGTCTTTTGCCCAAATTGTCCCGAAATTGCCCTCCCTAGGGAGGGTAGATTCGGGACAAATCCAAGATGGCGGACATCCACTTCCGGTTTGACGTTTTGACCGGTCTTTTGCCCAAACTGTCCCGAAATTGCCCTCCCTAGGGAGAGTAGATTCGGGACAAATTGGCCCCAGGGAGGGTAGATTCGGGACAAAATGCCTCATTTGTCCCGAATCTACCCTCCTATACTACTGATACATCATTACAACCAGAGAGGAAAAAACGCTGTTAAAATTTGATGGGTTATAGAATGGTTCAGAATTTAGTCAGCTGTGTAAACATAAATAAATTAGCGATGTATACGGTGTAAGGGATGAATACATACACCGGAAATCTTTGATATAAAACCGGAAACTTGATTTTTTAATGGCCTCCAGAAAATGAAATGCATTTTCAACCGGTCGTAATGTTGGCCATATTATGTCATACTTTTTATATCATGATACAATCCACGTGATTATTTGTGTCCAACAAATTGTACGGATATGCCTAAGACAAGCTCATGGGCTTTTGCGGTTGGAGATCAAGATCAGAATATGCAGAGTACGCAATCTGATGTTCAATCTACACTCTCGAAAACTACATGTATATGGCATTCTGGCCTAATTCAAAGACACATCTTTACTTGTTTTCAGCCAGTTTTTAACCCATTTCATCTTTATTTTATGAAACTATAATCGTTTTTGTATTTTCGTCTTAAATTTAGTACCTAACGGCTGCAAGGTTGAACAGATTACGGCGGATAGAAAGTGCATTTATGTGGCAGCCTTCAAAGAAATCACTGTTGTCGTTTCTGGTTTTAAATGAGGACAAATCCCTTAAGTTTCTGTCTGAGCCATTCTACACACTTTCAAATTTTAACAGCGTTTTTCTCTCTGGCTGTAAAAGACATATTTTTTAAGTATGTGTTTGTAACTCAGTGAAAAGTAAAAATGGCTAATACACCCCACATCAACGAAATTGGGGGGAGGGGTTTACTGGAATTAATTACATATCTGTTCGTAGACCCCATTTTATGTTCACTTCTTTCTCTACAGTTTTTGATCGAATTAGCTGCAATTTTAATGGGATCCTCCAATTTATATGAATTAGTGCAACTGCATTTTCACTATGATTTGATTATTATACATACATGTATATGGAGTTTCGCACAATTCTTTTTCTCTGGTCCAGCTATAAGGCAACCGGAAGGGGTATTCCTCTGCTCACGACAGCTCACCCGTTTTCATTAAATGTTCTTTAGAAAAAATAACGATCAGTAGAGATCAAAGATAAAGCTGCATGTTTTGTGCAGTCTAACCTTGACTCACTGTAACCAGTATTATCTCCCTTTCCCACAGTTTTGTACCTTGTTGAAGACAAGTTTCATTATTTTAATAACATGATCTTTGAAAAGAGGGTTCGTGCATCTACAAAAAGTATCGATCCATGTCAGACTGCGCAGTCCGTACAGGCAGACATAGGTCGATCTTTTTTTTTTTCTGTTCGTAAATTCTATGCATGTGCAAGGACCAACCTACCTCAGATTTCAGTCTGTTGTTAGACAAAATGGATTTTATGGATCCATATTTGAGATGACCTGCTTGGTATAATGCATCACGGAGATGAATTACACGCCCTTTGCCAGAGCATGGCCTATTTAACATATCGTTTGCAAATGCTTTAAAATCGAAAATAAATCTAAAATTGCGTCATTTGGTAAAGTGCAAAGGTTTATTTTTCCAGGTGCCTTGTGTTACGCTGAGCTGGGTACCATGATTGCCAAGTCCGGAGCCGAGTACGCCTACCTCTATCAAGCCTACGGTCCAATACCGGCCTACTTGTTTGCCTGGACGTCCGTTGTAGTCTTGAAAACGTCTAGCGTTGCCATTATTTGTCTGGCATTCGCAGAATACACACTGGATCCCATCTTCGACGACTGTGGTCGGCCGACCACAATTGTCAAACTGTTAGCTGCCACTGCAATAAGTGAGTATTCTACAGTCGCTGTATTCAGAGTATGATTCAATTGGCGGAAAAAAAAAAAGCGGCACTTTTCGGGAGTTACTTTCGGCGTTTTTCTTCATGACCAAACTGTTAGCTGCTACAGCTATAAGTAAAGAAGCATTCATGTTCTACAGTCACAGTATTCAGAGTATGATTCAATAGGCTGGAAAATACGGCATTTTTCGGCAGTTATTCCGGCGTTTTCCGGCATTTCCGAGTGTTTCCGGCATATTCCGTTGATGATCGTCGATACCGATGTACATGTGCGGAATATGGAGAATTCGTAGGGCTGAACTCTAAATTACGTGGACGTAGTGACGCAACATTTATGAGCCATGCTCTGGCAAAAGATGGTTTAATGCATCTTCGTAATGCATTGTTCCAAGTAAGACATCACATAATTATAGATACATAACATCCATATTGTCTAACAAATGACTAAATCCAATTTGTCTAACAAAAGACTAAATCCATAAGCAGAATGGTCCTTGGATATGCAGAAAATTGACCAAAATCAAACAGTTCGCGGACTGCACAGGCTGACCTGGGTCGATACTTTTTGCAGATGCACTAAGTCCCTTTTCAAAGAGCAAGGCTCAGTGTATGAGATTTAATATACGTAATATGTTTTTTTTTTTTAATCTCGGTTTTACTTTGCTCAGTAAATTGTTTGTTTGGCGTACGCAATAAAATTGGCTACTTACAAGGAGTGTTCAAATATGAATGCATCGAAGCACCTAAAATTTGGTTCTTCATAGGTTTCACTGAAATTTTTATTTTGTTCCCTCAAAGTATTCAACTCCAACAGATATTCAAAGTTTCAGTCTCCGGATCTAATCTTTGAAAGCATTTTCATAGTCTTTTTTAGGTATTCTATGAAGACACTGGAATTAATTTTCTGTCAACTCTGTTTCGTCGTTTGTAAACCATCAGTTTCAGTCATTGTCTTTTTCAAAAGGTGCAAGACTTTCTGAAGTAGGAAAAGTCGTTATGCTCCCCTGTCCTCTGTATTCATCCAACCTTGCCCCTTTTGACTTCTTTTTGTTTCCAAAGCTAAGGGAAAAAAAACACCTTTCAGGTCGAAAATTTGTTCAGCGCAAACACCTCGGTTCTGCAATATTCCAATGTCTGTATAGTATACCCGAAAAGAGTCTGAAAATGCGTTGTTGGAAGTGAATATTTTGAGGGAAAAAAAAAAGACTATGAAAATGCGTTGTTGGAAGTGAATACTTTGAAGGAACAAATAAACAGATAAAAAAATTCAGTGAAACCTGTGAAGAATCAAATTTTAGGTCCTTAGATGCATTCACATTTGAACACTACTCGTAGTGAATACTGTTTTATATACCTATTATTTTCCAGACGATAGAATTTTAAATTTGTCCACATCGCTATCGTTTGCTGACGACAAATCAAATATTGTTCAGTTTATCTGAATTGCCTATGAAAGAGTAGAAAGCATTGCTGGAAAAAGAGAAAATGCTGGTTGCCAGGATTTTCTTCTTTTCCCACATTATTTTCAACGGCCCTTTTCCTCCGTGTCCTTGAAACACGTGATGATTTTGGTAAGGAGTTAATTCTGAAAAACATTTTACGGATTGTATGGTGTTTAACGCCGTTTTCAACATTATTTCAGTTATATCGCGGCAGCCAGTGTACCTATTCGAGTATATCAATACGAAGAAGTAGTGTTATATACTGGTCTATCCTACATATAGATATACCGGTAAACGTATAGTTTGTATAAGGGGACACATAGGGTGACTTGCTATAGAGCTATCTTTTGTAGCGACATGGTAGAGCGTTCGCATTGGGAACAGGAGGTCCTACGTTCAATCCTTGCATTTGGGCGGGGGATTATTTTTCAGAACTGTTACAGTAGGTCGAAAGCCAGCACATTTAGCTAAGCCGAAAATTATGGACATGGTTATTCTGCAAACCGTATTGCGGGCCTATATGCAGGCCGATATATGACACCAGTATAAAGGTTGCTACTGTCAATCGATATCCCGCAGCGCTTATTCACACATTAGTCAAATCAATCAGATCAAATCATTTATTTGTAAGTAAAGGCTTCCGGCCCAAAATACACGCATATATTAGACGATAAAAGAAAAAACATCCAAGAGTTGTGTGACATTAAATAGTAATCGTTATCTTCATTGTTTTTCATTACCAGATCATAATCATTATCATCCATCATCATTATCAAAGTCAAAATCGTTCATTTCTTTCCATCGGGATATAAGAAATCGTCATCATCAACATCATCATCATCATCATCAATATCATCGTCATATCATCCATATACATGTATACCTATATTAGAATTTCAAAGCAGAGTTATAGAAATGGAAAAAGAAAAAGGGAAATAGATATGAACGGGATAGTCCTTCGCTTGTGTACAAACGACCAGCCCCAGTAGATCAGACGATAGAGCCTGAGACTTGTAAACGTCAAATCTCGGGCCACTCGAGGGTGTGAGTTCAATCCCCACGGCTGGCCACCTAAAATTACCACAAGATCTCTCGGTTGAGACCTTGAACCTAAGACCCGTGTGACGATTCTATACACCGAGCACGTTAACAGGCGAAACTTGGGGTTGGTTTCGCCCTGGACTTTGCTAAATCGCCCGAAACATTATTAACGGTCGTCTGGGGGCGTCGCCCTTACGGGCAACCCGTGGGGACGATGAATAAACGAAATCAATGCGTGTACTCATTTGAATTTGCAATTTTTTAAACGTTACCCTATAACCTATTTCTGTACTGTCTACATGCTTTTTCAGACATACCACATTCAGCAGCAACTGCTGAGCAATTGCTGAGTTAGATTAACATCAAATCTTAAAAAATATATGAGCCATGCTCTGTGAAAAGGGGGCTTAATGTACCTGCAAAAAGTATCGATCCAGGTCAGCCTGCGCAGTCCGCCGCGCAGGCTGACCTGGGCAGAAACTTTTTGCTATTGGTAGGTTTTCTGCATGTCCAAGGACCAGTCTAACTCATGAATCAGACGGTTGTTAGACAAAATGGACTTTATGGATCCATAGAAATGTGATGACTTGCTTGGTACATGTATAATGCATCACAGAGATGCAGTAAACCCCCTGTTGCCAGAGCATGGCCACTAGCTGAATGACATTATATAAAACAGTGAGGAAAAGAGCAAATTGCTGTCGAGTTACTTTTCATTTTTTTCTCTTCATATTGAACTAAAAAGGGTTTCAACATTTATATTCCAGTGGGACTAACTCCCATGCCGCCTATTTTTTATTGTTTTTTTTTTTTGCAAAAAAATCTTTGTTATTGAAACTATGCATCTATCGTATACCGACTAATCAACAAATTTTACTCCATAGATACCGGTGCTGTAAACATTGTTGTTAATAATAAAGACAGTATTGTTAATCCTTTTTCAGACTATCCCGACTTTTAACGACCCTGAAGAAGAAGGCTTTTGAAAACATTGTGGGAAAAGGAGAAAATGCTGGTAACCAGCATTTTCTCCTTTTTCCGCAATGTTTTCTGCCCTAACGAAGACAGACATCATCATTTGAGCTACATTTACTTTTTAGTCTGCAAATGCTTTCAATTCGGTCCCGTCCACAATTTTGTCGCTTGTTAAATAGTTATAGCAAAATTGCTTGTGACAAGCAATTTCTCCTTTAACAACATTGTTTTCATTTACAGTTTGCTGCGAGAAGCAGAAATTCGTTGTCCTGGAAGGTGATGCATTTACTGCGTTGTTTTTAATCACCCGCTTAATTTCGGGGGGAAGTGGGGAGGGTGTTTTTTGCGTTGTCCGTCCGTCTGTCCGTGCGTCGTCCGTCCGGAGAGATATCTTCTAAACTCCTTGACGAAATTTGATTAAACTTAATTTATATGTTCCTTATGATAGTCTGCCGATAAACTGGTTTTTTTTTTAATTTAATGAAGTTTTATGGAAAACCATCGGACAAAATTTTATGAAACTGAAAATTGTTTATCATAAGCCACAGACAATCATTATTTGTTTTTATTAGCTCTACTGGCTGTATGCCAGCAGAGCTTATGTCATGGCGTGGTTTCCGTCGTTCGTCCGTCTATCCGTCCGTTAGTCCTTTTCTTGTTTAAGCGATAAAGTCTGCATTTGTGGTCGGATTTTCGTAAAAGTTGCACAGTCTGTTTATCTCATCAGTAGCTTGAAACCCATTAATTTTGAAAAAAAAAAAAATCTGACAATTAGTGTGGGAAAAGTGGCCATTTAAAGTTCAAAATTTCATTTTTTTGCCTACGCGATAAAGTCTGCATTTGTAGTGAGATTTTCATGAAATTTGCATAGTTTGTTCATCTTATCAATAGCTTGAATCCTATTGATTATGAAAAAAATCTGACAATCAGTATGGGAAAGTAGCCATTTGAAGTTCAAAATTTCAATTTCTTGTTTACACGATAAAGTCTGCATTTGTGGTCGGATTTTCGTGAAACTTGCGCAGTTTGTTTATCTCATCAATAGTTTGAATCCTATTAATTTTGAAAAAAAAATCTGACAATCGGTATGGGAAATTGTAGCTAATTAAAGATTAAAATTTCCCTTTCTTGTTTATGCAATAAAGTCTGTATTTGTGGTCGGATTTTCATGAAACATGCGCAGTTGCTTTGTATCATCAACAGCTTGAACCGTATTGACTTTGAAAAAAAAAAGGATCGACAATCAGTATGGCAAAAGTGGCCATTTAAATTTAAAAATTTACACTTCTAGTTTACGCAATATCGTCGGCATTATATTTTGTGGTTGAATTCTCATGAGACCTTCACTGTTGCTTTATATTATCAATAGCTTGAACCTTTTTCATTTTGAAAAAAAAAAAGACAATCAGTATGGCAAAAGGAGCCATTTAAAGTTGAAAATTTACATTTCTCGTTTATGCATTTAAGTCACATTTTGATTCAATCTTTTGAAACCTGCAAAGATTATTTGTATCATCAAGGGATTGAACTCTATTAAGAATGAAGAAAATCTAGCAATCGGCTTAGGAAAAGCAGCCATTTGATGACTTAGTATCGTTTACGCAAAACAGTCTACATCATTAGTCACATTTCTTTGAAACTTGCAGGGATTGTTTAAAACAGTGAGTACTGAAACCCTATCAAATTTGGCTGGATTCCAAACAGTTGGTTTGAGAAATTGCCCCTCAGTTTTTATTTCACTATTTGTTCAATTCACCGTGTCTCATTGTGCTATCTTTGTGGGTTCCAGTCGCAATACCCCCCCCCCCCCTTTTTTTTTTTTGTTTGTGTGTGTTTGCTATTTGCTCGTTTTTGCATCATGAATTCATAACGTATGCTAGAAACAAAAGCAAATTCATGCCAGTGGAGCGATTCAGGCCCTCAAGGGCCTCTAGTTTAATGCCGTGTCATGAAAAAGGGGGCTTGATGTATATTTCTATTAAGGACCAATATCTCTTTAACTACTGGACAAAATTTTATGAAGCTTTATATTTATATTGGTTATGATAACCCACAAACAAACATTATTTTTTTTTATTTGATGAAATGCCATGCCACGGAGAGGTGGGGGAATAATGTATAATTTTACTTTGGACCAATAACAGTCCTTTCCTTCGTCCTTCGTCCGTCCGGACAGATATCTTCTAAAATCCTTGACGAAAATTGATGGGACTTTATACATGTGTTCCTTATGATAGTCCGCCGATTTTTTATTTTTATTATTATTATTATTTAATGCCGTGTCATGGAAAGAGGGGGACTTGATGTATATTTCCATTACGTACCAATATCTCTTTAACTAGTGGACAAAATTATATAAATCTTCATATTTATATTGTTTACCATAAGCCAGAGAGAATATATATATATATGTGTGTGTGTGTGTGTGTGTGTAATACCAAGTCATGGAAAAAGGGAAAGAAAAAGGGGGCTTAATGTATAATTTCATTATAGACCAATAACAAAAAAGGCCAAGTGTACATGCAAAACACAATACCTCTTCTATGTTTCTATCAAAAGGTATTTTTCGGCGGTTAATATCATTTTCAACGAAATAACTTTTTTTTTTTCAATTTCAGTTGCTGTGACTCTGGTGAACTGTATCAGCGTTAAACTCGCTGCGCATGTCCAAGTCCTATTTACGGTGATAAAACTCGCTGCTCTTCTTGTGATCATAATCGGTGGCATGGTCAAATTAGCCCAGGGTAAGTCCTTGTGTATCTTACAAGTTAGCATTATGAAAACTGCAATGCATCGAGAGCAACTTTTGAGTGAAGGAATACAAAAAAAGCGTTTTCGATGTATGACCGTGAAAAAAAAAAAAAATAGGAATTTAATTCATGCTCTGTGAAAAGGGGGCTTATTGCATTTGCAGAACAAAAATCGACTCGGGTCATCCTGTGCAGTAGGCGCAGGCTGACCTGGGTCGAAACCTTTTGGTATAGGTCAATTATCTGCATGTAAAAGGACCATTCTACCTCAGGGTTGAGGCATTTGTTAGACAAAATTGATTTTATGGATACACTATAATGTGATGACTTGCTTGGTATAATGCATCACGGAGATGCATTTAACCTGCCCCTTTGCCAGAACGTGACTCATTTACATGTGTTACTATGCAATATTAAGCTGAGACAAAATGCTGTCCGAATGTGATCCTTGTAAGTTCCCATGCAGTGTGTGGGGTTTTACTCAATCTGTTCGGTCGATGAATATGCACATGAACCAGTTTAATTTTGTCAGACAATACTTATGATGCGTGGAAAATGTATATGAGCCATGCGCTGGCAAAAGGGGGCTTATTGCATCTCCGTAATGCATGATACCAACCAAGTCATGGCATAATTAGGGATCCCTAAAATCCATTATGTCGAACAATCAAATGTATCATAAGGTAGACTGGTCCTTTGACATACAGAAAATTGACCAATAGCGACAAGTTCGCGGACTGCGCAGGCTGACCTGGGTCGATACTTTTTGCAAACGCACTGAGCCCCCTTTTCACAGAGCATGGCTCATATTGATATATATTTTTCTTTTCCTTTACCACTTGGGAGTGAAAGTATACAAAAAGTATATATTAAAAAGAGTCAGAGAAAAAAAGAACCAATTTTATACTTATTACCTTTATTCGTACCTATGTTGCTTGATCGACGTACTTGGTTTGGTTCTTTCCAACTATACTATGTAGGCCCTACTCACATTTTGATAGGGATCATTTAGATTTTTCATTACCGGTATATGTTACAATACACTTTTATATTAAAAGCATCCATTTTCGCAGATTATTATTTCGTCAGTTTGGCAATATGTATAACCTGTTGAAAAAAAACCATACCTGATACATGCCAACCCCCCCCCCCCCCATATATATATATATATATATATATATATATATATATATATATATATATATATATATATATATATATATATATGTGTGTGTGTGTGTGTGTGTGTGTGTGTGTGTGTGTGTGTGTGTGTGTGTGTGTGTGAGCCATGCTGTGTCAAAAGGGGACTTAATGCATCTCCGTGATGCATGGTACCAATCAAGCCAACTAATAATTATTGATACATTATAGCCACTTTTTAGAATAAAACCCAGCTCAATCATCAGGTAGACTGGTCCATGGACATACAGAAAATTGACCGATAGTGAAAACTTTCGGCCCAGGTCAGCCTGCATGGACTGCGCAGGCTGACCTGGGTCGATACTTTTCGCAGATACATTAAGCCCCCTTTACACAGAGCATAGCTCATATCGTCAGAATCTAATATGGTGATCCTTAACAAGGTTTGAGTTGTAGATTTTATCAAATGCAACATACTGTACTTAACTCTTTACCAAACGAAAATAATTTTAGACTGGTCCAAATTGAAAGCATTTGCAGACGACAAATAAAATGCGACTCAGATGATGGAATTTGTGTGTGAAAGAGTTCAAAACGTTATTGGAATAGGAGAAAATGCTGATAACCAGCATATTCTCCTTTTTCCTTAATGTTTGCAAAAGTTTTATTCTTAAGGGTTGTTTAAACTTGGGATTGTTGGTCAACTCTACTATAATAACGGCAGCAGTGTGTTCCTTAGCAGGAGTTCAACAAAATGACTCTTGCTCTGTGAAAAGGAGGTTTAATGCATCTGCTCAGGCTGACCTGGGTCGAAACTTTTCACCGTCGGTCAGTTTTCTGCATATTGAAGTACAAATCGACTTTGGTCCAGCTGGTTGTTAGACAAAATGGGTTTTACGAATCCATAAATATGTGATGATTAGATTAGTACAATGCATCATAGTTATGCATTCATGGGTGCAAAAACATGACATAAAACTTCTATAAAATTTACAAACGGTGAACCGCAATCCCACCTTACATACGAGCAGCGTTTTGGTAAAAGGGGGTTTAAAGCATCTCCGTGATGCATAGTACTAAGCAAGTCATTGCATAATTATGGATCCATAAAATAATAATTATATGTTGTCATGATTTTGAAAGGTCCTATGACATGAAGAAAATTTACAAAGAAAAAAAAGATCCGATCCAGGTCAGCCTGCGCAGTCCGCGCAGGCTGACCTGAGTCGATTCTTTTTGTTAATATAGTAGTTTTGTTTACACATATTTATTTTACATCGATTGAGAAACAAGTTCTTGCAACTTATAGTAATCTCTCTCGATTCTGCTTCCTGGAAACTACACCAGTACTCGCGCCGAATGTGTGGGCCAATGAACAGTCCCAAACTTGACATCCGCTTCCAGGTATAGCACTCAGGACCTTTTGATTACGAGGCCGACGCTTTACCTCACAACCACGGACACCACTTGTAAATATATAAAACCCTCATTTCTCAGAGCATGGCTCATATCCAATAATTCAAGAATTAAGTATACCAGTTGTTATGGTGATGTTGTTGAGCCATGCTCTTGTGAAAAAGGGGCTTAATGCATCTGCCGAAAGAATCGATCCAGGTCAGTCTGCGCAGTCCGCGCAGGCTGACCCTGGCCACAACCGTTTGCTGTTAGTCAATTTTCTGCATGTCAGTGGACCAGTTTACCCGATGAGCTAGTCGGTTGTTAGACAAAAAGGACTTAACGGATTCATAAACATGTAGTAATTTGCTTGGTATCATGCATCACGGACATGCAGTGGACCCCCTTTAGCCAGGGCATGGCTCATAGAGAATAGATGGTTGGTGTCTTGGATGGGTTAAGTTTATCGGGCAAGGCGGAGGAATTCATCTGGTGAGCCGAAGGCGAACCGGATAAATTCCGGAGCCGAGCCCGATAAACTTAAACCGTCCAAGACACCAACCATCTATTCTATTTATCCTGTCACGCACTATAAAAGAACAAAACAAAACGAAAAACAAACATTGACATAAAGACAGTACCTTTTATTCAATATTTTATGGTACTGATACCATAAAATTCGGGAGCCGAGCCCAATAAACTTTCCCAGTCCAAGACACTAACCATCTATTCTTCAACTTTCCCGATCCAAGACACTATTCTGTTAATCCAGTTTCTCGTTTACAATTCAAAATGACATTGACTACGTCAAAAACGTGACGTTTACCCTCAGAAGAATGTTGTGGCGGAGAATTCTATTACATCCTAAATAATAAGAAAAATCAATATAGGCGTCGCATTTTAAGCGATAATTTTACTGTAAAATATTGATTTCGTGTGCCGGCACCCTGAAAAAATAGTTCCGGCTGGTCACAAGAGTAACTAGCCTAATAAACCTTGATCACGTGACCAACTGACATAATAAACCTAGTCACGTGGTCAGGTGACCGTATATCACCAAGTTTACATGACTCCGTGTTATACGACGGGATTTGTAGGAGGTGACAGGATAAATGTATTTTATATGCAGGTGACACAATATCGAAGTATACTTCAACGGTGACAAAAATCACTTCTATACGTCGCTTGCGGTTTATCCGGAGTTAAACGTACTTGGTCACCAGGTCAAATCCGAGAAAACCGTTTTATGAGGCCGTAGTCTTTTTCTGTTCCAAACTTGGTGAAACCACACGAATTATGAATACACTTTCTTTGGGTCAAGAAGTACGTTTAGCAAATTAAATGTCATAAAAAATCACTCTCGAGACATTTTTACCGCACTCTGAATAAAACTTGTTTCTGAATGTTTGTTTCCATAATACCGGAGGGGAGGAGTGATATATACCACAAACTAGGTCCTTGCGCATATTAAGAAAGAAAAAAATGCTAAACGAGCACAGCTCTAGGGCCATGTTTTTCTCCGTTTTTAGTCCCTGCTTGTCATGAATGTACTTTCACGTATGCTCCGTCTCTCTCAAATGTAAGTGTGATTTCTAACTTAATGTCGGTGATCTAAGGTGAGCGATTGAGGACCCCCATGGTCCTCTTTTTACCTCCCCCAACCCCACTGACTTAGGGGTGTATACTGGTATCACGTTGTCCGTCCGTCCGTCCATAGAAACAACTTTGTATCTTATTCTCCCCCCTTCACTTTTCCACCAGTTTGGCTGATGTTTTAAAGGAAGCCTTTCTGTCATACTAACTTATGCACCGGTAATTACATTAATTGATTGTATGATTGTTTTGTGTTTAACGCCGTTTTCAATACTATTTCAATTGTATCGCGGCGGCCGGTGCACCTATCCATGCTTTCCTGGAGTTTCTGTAACTAGTGCTTAGCACAATGTTCTTCCCACATAACCGTCGTCTAGACAATGGTCAGGGGTGAGAGAGGAATGAATTCTGTCGCAATGACTATCATCCATTGTAATTCTCAGAATGATTGGTAGACTATTACAGGAGTTGTTGCCCTCTAAATGTTTTTTTCCCTGATTGGTTACAACTCATTCGCTTGAAGTGGGTATTTTGTCTGTCCGGGAAAGCTCTAATTTGAACCCTTAACCACACAAGAAAAACATAGACTGTGCCAAATTGAAAGCATTTGCAGACAACAATTTCAATGTGACTCAAAAAAGGAAACATGTAAATTTGTCTTTGATGGGGTAGAAATATTGTGCGAAAAGGAGAAAATGCTGGTAACCACATGTTTTCAAAAGGCTTCTCCCACAGGGTCCTTAAAGTCGGCATTGTGCGGTAAAGAGTTAACCTGTTAAATAAGTGAAATGAAACATTCAAGCCTACAGTAAGAAGCCAAATTTCGCTATTTCAGAGCAGTTACTTTTTGGGGGAAAATAACCTCCTTATCTGACAGTGTAGATCTAAGATCTGTTCTGTTCAGTCTGATCTTGATCGTCACTATCCACAAAAAGGTCTTTGAGTCGCGTTTAGCAGCCTAAGGATTTAAAGTGGTGTGTGAGTATTTTCTATGAAGAATAGGACCAACCCACTGTAACTGCTGCTACATGTAAGAGTCTCAGTGAGCTCTTGCGAACAGCAAATATCAAGACCAAACTGCACAGAACGTGCAATCTAATCTTGGATATACACTGTCCGACATGGTGATTTTTTGCCGGCGAGAAGAACTATAAAAAATGCAACTTTTAAAAAATAAGACCTTTTGCAGACTGTGTAGATCAAGATCAGACTGGACAGAACATGCAGTCTGATCTTGGATCTACATAATCCGATAAGTAGATATTGTCCCCCAAAAATGACTTTGAAATAGCGATATTTGGGTTTTTACTATCTGCTTGAAAAGTTTCATTTAACTTATTTAGCAGGTTAAAGGTTAAATGATTATGGCGTTTCAGATGACGGAACAAGATACCTTGAGAACGGATTTGAGGATTCTACCAGTAATCCATCCAAAATAGCACTGGCGTTTTATTCTGGGCTCTGGGCTTACGACGGATGGTAAGTGTGGCCATGCATCCAAATTCTTTACAAAGTATTATACAGAGATGAGCATTTATAAGTCTTTACCCAACGACAACATTTTGGACCTTTCTAAGTTCAAAAGCATTTGCAGACGACAAATTAAATGTGGCTCAAATATTGCAAGTTGTTTTTGAGAGGGTAGAAACCATTGTGGGAAAAGGAGAAAATGCAGGTAACTAGCATTTTCTCCTTGTCCCACAATGTTTTCAAGGTTTCTTCCTTACGCTCGTTAAAACTCGTGATTGTGTGGTAAAGGGTTTACCCTTATCAAGCTTACTTTTATACCATAGACTATTAAAAGATTTTAAGTTTTTTTTTTTGTTATATAGAAAGGTCCGCTAGCGGCCAACTTAAAACTGTAGATTGTTAAAGTTACATCTAAACTCCTTTTCACCCATTTCATCTTTATTTTATGAAACTGTTATCATTCTTGTATCTTCATGCCAAATGTTGCCCCTAATGGTTACAAAGTTGCACAGACTACAACGGATACAAAATGCATTTCATTTTCTGGAGGCCATCAAATAAATCACTGCTGTCGTTTCCAGTTATAAATAAGAACAAATCCCTCGAGTTTCTCTACCCCATATTCCGTATACATAAAACTGGACTGAATTATGAGGCATTCTACATACTATCAATTTTTAACAGTGATTTTACCTCTCTCTCTGTCTCTCTCTCTCTCTCTGTCTCTCTCTCTCAGGCTGTAAGGATGTATCTTTAAAAGATTTTTAGCCGAGCCCCATAGCTCAGTTGGTAGCGTACAGGACTTGAGAACAGGAGGTCGCTGGTTCGATCCCCGGCTCGGCCAATTTCTCCCAGGGTTGATGATAGTCATTGCGGTAGGATTCATTCCTCTCTCACCGCTGACCATCGTTTCGACAATGGCTCTGTGGGAAAGCAGCCAGTGGCTTGGAAAGAATATTGTGTGGAGTACTGGAAAAAAAACTCCAGGAAAGCATGGATAGGCGCACTGGCTGCCGCGATATAACTGAAATAATGTTGAAAACGGCGTTAAACACTATACAATCACAATTAAAAGATTTTTACGCCCCCGAAAAAAATTTTTCGGGGGCATATAGTTTTTGTTTAGTCCGTCCGTCTTGTCCGGGCCATAACTTTTTTCCCTATCGTTCATTTTCAGTATAACTTGGCACAAATGTTCCCACATCGAGCCGATGTGTCATGCGCAAGAGTCGTGTCCGTAGGTTAAAGGTCAGGAGCACAGCACGGTCAAATGTGTTTGGGGGTAGTAGTATTCGTGTCCGGCCTGTAACTTTTTATTTATGAATGCATTTCACAATTACTTTGCAGAATTGTTAACCACATAAGACGATGTATCATGCGCAAGAGTCATGTCTGTTGATGAAAGGTCAAGGTAGTAGCAAAGTCAAATGTGTTTTGGGCATGGGGGTGGGGTAGTCGTTTTCCTGTCTGGGACATAACTTTTTTTCCCTGTTATCTACATTGAGACGATATGTCATGCGCAAGAGATATGTTCACAGGGTAAACGTCAAGGTCACAGCAAGGTCAAATGTGTTTTGGGGTGGTATTCGTGTCCGGCCTGTAACCTTTTTAATTACGAATGAATTTCAGTATTACTTTGCAGAATTGTTTACCACATAAAGACGATGTTTCATGCGCAAGAGTAATGTCCATGAATTAAAGGTCAAGGTTCTAGCAAAGTCACATGTGTTTGGGATGGGGGTCGTTTTGGTGTTCGGGCCATAACTTTTTTCTCTATTGTTCAGTTTCAATATAGCTTTGCACAAATGTTAACCACATCAAGACGATGTGTCATGCGTTAGAGATATGGCCAAGGGGTAAAGTTCAAGGTCAAATCAAGGTCAAATGTGTTTCAGGGAGGGAGGTAGTATTTATGTCCGGCCTGTAACTTTCTTCATTATGAATGAATTTCAGTATTACTTTGCAGAATTGTTAGCCAGATAAAGACGATAGGTCATGCGCAAGATTCGTGTCCGCAGATTAAAGGTCAAGGTTCTAGCAAGGTCAAATGTGTTTGTGGCGCGGGGTCGTTGTAGTGTCCGGCCCATAACCTTTTTCCCTATTGTTCAATTTCAATATTACTTGGCACAAATTTTAACCACACGAGACGATGTGTCATGCGCAAGAGATATGTCCATAGGTTAAATGTCAAGGGCTCAGCAAGGTCATATGTGTGTGTGTGTGTGGGGGGGGGGGGTTATAGTATTCATGCCCGGCCTGTAACTTTTTTAATTATGAATGAATTTCATTCTAAGTTTGCAGAATTGTTAACTACATAAAGAGGTTGTATCATGTGCTTTAGTCATGTCCTTGGATTAAAGGTCAAGTTCAAAGCAAGGTCAAATGTGCTGGGCGGGGGGTTAACCGTGTTTGTATCCGGGCCATAACTTTTTTCCCTTTAACTAAATTTCAAAATATAACTTTGCAAAAATGTTAACCACATTGAGACATTTTGTCATACGCAAGAGTGATGTCCGTAGGGTTAAGGTCAAGGTCACAGCAAGGTTATATGTATTTTCGTATGCATGTTACAGTACTGTCTGTCAAAGTTTCAGTTACTGTCAGAAAAATTAACCCTAAAGCCTGAAATAATATTGCTAGCTCTGAGCGACAGTACTGTAGCACATTGTCAGATTCATAATGATAACCATACAATAAATGGTATGAACTAAATTTGCTCACATTTTGACTCCTGAATTGTTGACTTTTGACCACAAGAAGGCCCCTTTGATGGTCGTCATATTAAACCAATCACAGAGAGGTGAAATAAATCCGTATTCGAGCATGGCACGCGAAGTTTTCAATGTATACGCAATGATTCGTTATTTCTTTTAACTCATAGAAAACGAAACAAAGCAATAAATCTTTTACTCAAATCTGTTTGATTAAATTTTCTCCTGTCAGTTAGACTGGCCAACTTGCAGCTGTCCAAATGCCCATCCCCGAGTCTCTATGGTCAATTTCGGCATCTCCAACGCGGCTTAGCTGTACAACACATGTGCTAAAATGTCGGTGGAGCCTTCCGCAACTCGCAAAGACTAAGTGATATCTGCGGATAATCACGTGCTGCACGTGTAACTCACTTGGCGCCAAACTCGTGTTTCGTCATTTGTTCAGTCAACTGTGACAGAAAATCAATAAAATGTACATTGTGAATTTCACATACACAGAAGACTTGATTATGAGATGTTTACGTCCTAGAAATTAAAATTAAAAAAAAAAATCGAGTAATTTTGGTTTTGCGTTTGAAGTTTGTAATAGTATATTTTGCCCGCTGGGATAGATCTTCCCATACGTACGAATAGCAATATGATGACACTTTCTTTTATTTACGTGTTTTCTGAAATAGCAGAACGATAATCAGGTTTCTGTCTAGACAAGGATTTTTGAACACTGCTGATTAATTTACAACATAGATTTGTTGAAATAGAAGGCATACAATTCGGTCCAGACGTCATTTAGTATGAAATTCCAGCCCTTTAGTAATTTGATGTTCCTATGTCTTGAGAAGAAGATTCAGCGAAGGTAAAAAGAATTATGTCTCAGCCAAACAGTGCCATCTTCTCTATAAGAGGAAGGTCTTTCAAAACATTGTCGGAAAAGGAGAAAATGCTGGTAACCAGCATTTTCTCCTTTTCCCACAATGTTTTCTACCCGTCAGAAGACAAATTTCAGTTTTCAAGTCGCTTTCTATTTGTCGTCTGCAAACCCTTTCAATTCTGAACAAGCGTTGGATTTTGTCGTCTGATAGAGAGTTAATTTCTTGTGTATTATTGTACTCTCTCCAGGAATAACCTCAACTTCGTGACGGAAGAAATACGGAATCCAAGAAGGTAAGATAGCCCTGAGGAAGTGTTAACCCTTAAGCTGCTAATCGCGACCCACTGGCCTTATGCGGACAGTGTAGATAAAGATCAGACTGCACAGAACGTACAGTCTGATCTTTGATCTACACTGTCCGATACGGTATTTTATTTCCGATGAAATCAACTTTGAGACTGCAATGTTTGTCCTTTTAGTATTGAGTAGAAATTTGCGCTTCATTTATTCAGCAGCTTAAGTGTTAAGAAATTTCGCCCAGTAAGCTTTTCCGTATCGCACACTATTTCGGGGAGGTTTATCAACCCTTATCCTGATAAACAAGTGAAATGAAACTTTCAAGTCGAGAGTAAAAACTAAACTTTTGCTATGTCAAACGTATTTTTTTCGGGGGGATATATCTTCTTATCGGACAGTGTAGATCCAAGATCAGAATGTACTTTCCGTGCAGTCTGATCTTCATCTAAACTGTCCGCGAAAGGGCCTTGAGTCGCACTCAGGAGCCTGAGGGTGAGAAACAGAAGATTTTAGAATACAGAATGCAGATCTGTCTCACTACTACTGCACAATAAAAGAAATAAATGGTTAATCCGAGAAAATCTCCCCTCTCCCCCTCCCCCTTCTTTTCTCCCTTGCTGTCTTGTACATTGTACCTAGCAATTTCTCCTTTAGCCGCACTCTGTTGGAATGAGTAATACTCTTACAAAGGGGTTTAAATGCATCACCGTGACGCATGGTACCAAGCATGTCATCACATAATCATGAATCCGTAAAATCTTGAGGGAGAATAGTCCCTTGATACGCAGAAAATTGACAAATAGCAAAATGTGTCGACCAAGGTCAGCCTACGCGAACTGTGCAGGCTGACCTAGGTCGATACTTTTTGCACATGCATTAAGCCCCCATTTCACAGAGCATGAGTCAGATGTATTGATACTGATATTCAGTACCTGGCTTAATTCTTGGAGTACTCAAAATTGTCTCACAAATTCACTCTATGTTTTTTGCTTTTTATATGCTCGTCTCTCTGACGCGAGGTATCATTTGATCGCCCCTGGGTTGCGTTTGGCACCATGAGTCGTCCCTTTAAACTTGACCCCTTTTCTCCTCTGATATCCCCACCATCCAATTTGTATTTCATAGGAGTAATCAATGCGATGTGAATGCCTAGTTGTGCTTAGTGTAAGTATGCCCCTGTAGGATGAATACGTGCATAGTTCTGACACCTTTTCTTTTTGTTTTAGTAATGTTTCCTTTCATTTGTCCGCTCTTCTCTTCTTGTAACCCTGGTCCGATTTAGTTTAAACATATTCATTCTACATCGATTGACAAACAAGTTTTTGCAACTTATACTAATCTCTCTCGATTTTTCTTCCTGGAAACTACACCAGTAATCGCGCCGAATGTGTAGGCCAAAGAATAGTCCTAAAGTTGACACCCACTCCCGAGAGTCTAACTCAGGACCGACCTTGTGAATATGAAGCCACTGCTCTATCTCACAATCATGGACTCGTATTTGAATGAAATCTTATATGAATAACCACTGGTGACATAACGTTTGCCCAGCCCCAACATGTTTCCATTCAAGATACCTACTTGGAGAGCTAAAACCCCTGGTCATGGCCCTTTGTTGTATAAATGACCTTTGTTCTGTGAAAAGGGGGCTTAATGCATCTGCGAAAAGTATCGGCCCAGGCCAGCCTGCGCAGTGCGCGCAGGCTGACCTGGGCCGAAACTTTTCGCTATTGGTCAATTTTCTACATGTCCAAGGACCAATGTAACTCATGAATCAGTCGATTGTTATACAAGATGGATTTTATTGATTCATAATTACGTGATGACTTGCTTGGTATCATGGATCACAGATATGCATTAAGCCCCCTTTTGCCAGAGTATGGCTCAAATATATGCTATCTTGTTCGCTCTTCTCTTGTCCAATTGGAATATAATTTTACATGAGCAATACGTATAACATGTCAAAAAGGGGCTGAATACATCTCCGTAATGCACTGCACTAAGCAAGACGTCACACAATTACAGATCCATAAAATCCACTTTGTCTAACAGCCCGCTGAATCCCACGGTAGAATTTCCTTTAACAAACAGAAAATTTACCAAAAGGAAAAAAGTTTTGGTCCATGTCAGCCTGCTCGCAATAGGCAGGCTGGCCTGGGTCGATACTATTTTGCAGATGCATTTAGCCCCCTTTTCACAGAGCATGGCTCATTTCTTCCCGACCGCAAGATAACCATTTCCTTTGAATACGTGCAACGTCATGGCCTTTTAGTGTTTAGAAAATGTTTCATCTTCTTTTGATTTTTCCGCTGTTTTTCCTCTTCCACGCTTGGGTAGATTTAAAGATACATCTTTAAAGCCAGAGAGCAAAAACGCGGTGAAAATTTGATAGACTATAGAATGGTTCACAATTTAGTCAAAATAGATAAATTACCGATATATATGTTGTAAGGGATAAAAACACATACTGGAAATCTTCGATTTAAAACCGAAAATGTCACAGAAGTGATTTCTTTGATGGCCTCCTGAACTTGAAATGCATTTTCTATCATTCCTAATCTATGCAACCTTGCAATGGTCGGGGGCAAATTTGGCATGAAGATACAAGAATGATAATAGGTTGATAAAACAAAGATGAAGTGGGTTAAAACTGGCTGAAAACGGGTATAGATATATCTTTTAATAGAATTTTGCTGGAGTGATTGGTATCTTGGTAGTTTTGTTGAGCTTCCGAGTATGTACCTTTGTGATGTGTAATTGCAGGGTAAATGTCCTGTATCATAGTAACTCTTATCCTGCTAAATAAATGAAATGAAATGAAACTTTCAAACCGATAGTAAAACCCCAAATTCTGCCATTTCAATAGTATTTTGGAGAAAAGATATATCCTTATCGGACAGTGTAGATCCAAGATCAGACTGCACGTTCTGTGCAGTCTGATCTGGTCTAGACTCTCCGCAAAAGGTCAATGAGTCGCGTTTAGCAGCTTAAGCGTTAAATGGTATGTTTGATATGTCTTCTCTTCTTATCTAAACTCTTTAGCAGATTAACAACATCTAAGACTCATGCAGAATGACAGCATTTGCAGACAATAACAACATTTAACCTTTAAGGTGCTAAGCGCGACTCAAGGACCTATTGCGGACAGTGCAGATCAAGATCAGACTGCACAGCACGTGCAGTCTGATCTTGGATCTACACTGTCCGATAAGGAGAGAGTTTTCCCCAGAAAACAACTTTGAAATAGCAAAATTTGGGTTTTTCGCCATTGGGAGGAAAGTTTCATTTGACTTATTAGTATTTAGCGGGTTAAGGTTAAGACGTATGCAGAATGACAGCATTTGCAGGCAACAAATACATTATTGTTTACGTGATCGAACTGCTCTTAAAATTTAGAAAACGATGTGGGAAATGGAGAAAATGTTGGTTACCTGCATTTTCTCCTTTTCCAGCAATGTTTTCTAAAACATTCTTCCTCGTGGTTATTGGAACTCGGAATTGTTTGGAAAAGGGATAAACTGTTGCTCCAATTTGGATTACAGGAGTTACGACATGTAGTTGTGCCCAGCTTTAGTATTTTTCTTTGCGATTAATACATATGAGCCGTGCTCTGACCAAAAGGGGGCTTAATGCATCTCTGTGCTGCTTTATACCAAGCATGTCATCACATAATTTGGGATCCATAAAAATCCGATTTTTCTAACAATCGACTGGGTTTGGCATTAGAATGGTCCCTTGATATGCAGAAAATTGACCAATGGCAAAAACTTTCAACCCATGTCAGCCAGCATGGACTACGCAGGCTGACCTGGGATGCATTAAGCACCTTTTTCACAGAGCAAGGCTCAATTATTGTATATCCCTTTGTTATGAATGGTTCGTTTTGTTTTGTATATCCCTTTGTTATGAATGGTTCGTTTTGTTTTGTATATCCCTTTGTTATGAATGGTTCGTTTTGTTTTGTATATCCCTTTGTTATGAATGGTTCGTTTTCTACTTTTTGACTCCAGGTGATATTTTACAGAGTCGCCAGTATGATATCTAGTATTGCCTAAGTACGTGGTGTTCTTTTGCGACGAATACTTAGAGTTATGGCCCTTTTTGGATTAAATGCTATCTTTGATTTGTCCCCTCTCTTCTTTAACCTTTTGCCAAACAATCACGGGTTTCAACGACCCTGAAGAAAAAGCCTTTTGAAAAAATTGTGGGAAAATGAGAAAATGCTGGTAACCAGCATTTTCTCATTTTCCCACAATGTTTTCTAATCTTTCAGAAGCAAATTCAATTATTTCAGGTACATTTAATATGTCGCATGCAAATGCTTTCATTTTGTACCAGTCTAAGATTTTGTTGTGTGGTAAAGAGTTAAACCCTGGTCCAATATACATGTAGATGAAATGTACAACTACTACATAAAATGGCAGTTTAGGCCAGTCATATAACATAAGACCTAGAACTAAATGCAAAAGAATTCCTAAGTACACCTGGCGAAAGTATTGAGTGAGATATATTCACCATGAAAAATCCCCACATTTTGCTCTTGCAGATAAAGAGAATTTTATGACTAAAGTTAGCCATTTTCATCACTTTCGGTACGTATCGCCTGTCAGCCATAACAATATTGAGGTCTTTATTGACAATTTCTGGGGTTGCAACGGTGGCAGGCCTTCCTGGACGTGCGCCATACTCAAGGTTCTGCCGGCCATGCTTTAATTCCGCCACCAACCTTGCCACTGTAGTGTATAAAGGAGCATCCTTCCCTAGTATTGCTACCATATCAGTATGGTTATATTTAGGTGCTAGACCTTTCTTATGCAAATATTGAGTCAGTGCTCTTTCATTTGTCCATTTGCGAAAGTTACTTGCCTTGTTTACTTTAGAGCGCTACCCTTTCGATATATTTGACAAAATGACATCAGTCTTTGGGTACACAACCTTTAATAGTCAGGAAATAGTTTGGCTGTGAAAAGACATCCCTGTTTAACTCCTTCAATACAGGGCTCACAACTAGTTTAAACATATTTATTCTTCATCGATTGAGAAACAAGTTCTTGCAACTAATCTCTCTCGATTCTGCTTCCTGGGAACTACACCAGTACTCGCGCCGAATGTGTGGGCCAGTGATCAGCCCTAAAGTTGACACCAGCTCCCGGGAATCGAACTCCATACCTTTACGAGGCCGACGCTCTACCTCACGACCACGGACACCACACATTTTATAACTCATCAGTCAGCCCTAATATATATATATATATGTGTGTGTGTGTGTGTGTGTGTGTGTGTGTGTGTGTGTGAAATGCCAAGTGCAACTTTCCTTCACTATTGAGTTTAATATACTCACTATAACTAATTACCGTTGATATTTAGCTTAAAGCTTGTATGTTTTATCTTTGCATCCGCCCGTCAACATTTCTCTTGTGTACGGGATAAAGTCTGCATTTGTTGGCGGATTTGTGTGTGTGTGTGTGTGTGTGTTAAACTTGCACAACTTAATTTAGTATCATCAAAAGCTTGAACTTTGTTTTATTTATTTATTTAAATAAACCGAAGAAAAGGTTAGGGAAGATAGGCTTTTAGAGTTGAAAAATTACAAATGTTTTTGTGATAAGCGCTTTCATCCTATTCTTTTGAAAATTGCTCAGAGTGTTTGTGCTATCAAGGGAATTAAAACCCTATTGAAAATAAAATTGAAAATAAAGAAAATCTAATCACCATTTGAGAAAAAGTAGTCATTTGAGGACGTATTCTTTTCCACTCATCAAGTCCACATTATTGGCTCAATTTCTTTGAAATTTGCAGGGGTTGTTAATAACAAAGGGTACGAAACTCCAAACTGGTTTGATTTCAGAAAACAAATATTGAGAAACCAGACTTTTAATTTTTCTTCCCTATTGTTCAATACACCGTGCACAGTTATGTTACATTAGGGCTTGTGTTATGCGAGAAAAAATAGATCCTTCATTCGTAGCTGAGAGTTGATGATCAAAAGAAAAAAAAAGATTACTTTTTACTGTTTATTTCACATAAGGATGTATTTCATCAACTGCCAGTAGAGCAAATAAGGCCGTCATGAGCCTCTTGCGTTAATTGCAATTATTCATTTGTAACATGTGTTATAAATCTGAGTCATGAAAGAACCTCTAAGTGAAACTAATATGGATAAATGGCAATATGTTGAATTCTAAACATGGTTGTAGTACGTATCTAGGTTAGCATTAGTGGGTGGGGTAATATTACATGTAATTTACTACCAGCATTGCAATGTAGATTTTGAAACAAAGAAAAGCACCCCTTTTTAAAAGGCACATTTCTAAGACCCACACATATGCATGTAAAAGCAGTGTGAAGTGCAAATTTTCTTACTATTGACTATTGAGTCCACTACAAACGCAGTAACGCTCTGTTGTTGATATTGTGTTTGACACTCTTTGAATGCTTTATCGTTGCATAACTGGTGTTTTCATTTTTTTACTGCAATTATATATTTGTATTTGTATATATTTGTATTTGTTACAAATTGTAACCCTAAAAATACTCTCAGATCAGACAAACATGAAAGATGGGATTTTTTTTTAAAGTGTTAACATGCACGTGGTACTTATCAAGGTTAACGTTGGTGGGTGGGGTAAAACTACATGTGATTTTCATTGATAATAAGAAAAATAATAAGAAAACCCATTTATTTCAATCAAAAGGCATGGTTTGCCTTCCTTTATCATAATGCACTGTGTTAAAAATCATTTTAACTTGAGTCTTCTTATAAATGCTTCTTTACACTCGCATTATCGTATTTCATGTAAATTTATGAAATTCAAGGTACCTCTCATACTCCGGCGTCGATTTTTCAATAAGTGCAACTGCAAAAGTTCAGGACTTTTAATGGATACTTGTACATACATGGTAGTAACAGAAAAACTGACTTTCAAAACTTTTGCAATTAGTTCTAGGTTGACCCCCAAAATAGGGTACACTGACTGGCCTAGTTTGGTTCATTCTATCTTTTCAAACATTAATTTTGTACGACAACAAAACAGCGTAATATCATATAGATAACAGAAAAACATGGCTACGTGGCTGATTATATTTTTTACCAATAAAATTTCAGGCTAGACAGAAACTTCCAGGGGGTACCCTTCTACTGCGAATGAAAATTTTATTTCTTTGTTTTTCTCGTACGCTATACCGCCCACGAAGTCTCCATAATGCAATGTTTTCGAAATTGAAAAAACACAAAAGCACTTTCTATTTCACGTATTCAACGATAATCATAATAAAATTTACACGGTGAAAACTTGCGAAACGTCCCTGTCCCAGTTCGTTAGTCATCGATTCTTGTTATTATATATTCTTCATCGCCCGATGTAATAGTCCAGATTTACTGCCCTGGTTCCAAAATGGTTCAACCCTCATGGATCTGATTTGTGCTGGAACGATCTGAGGCCAGTGCCCGTATTCACCCACTAATCTAAATTGTGTTCGTAGTCAAATTTTCAAGAATTTTCTAAATTTCAACGTAATTTTTAAATGGGTGAACCATTTGGTTCTGCTAATTAGAAATAGATTCAAAAATAGACTAAGAGAAGAACTTAAACTGGTTGATGAATACGGGCCCTGAAAAATCAATGATCATACCAAATATGAACCAAATCCGTTGCATTGCTTGGGAAACATGAGCTCTTAAAAATCTTTAAGATAAATGTGGCCGCCGACTCCGCCGTCGATGTCTTCGCTAACGCCGACGCCGCGGGTATTGCGTCAGCTCTCCCTGGACTCCGTCCAGACGAGCTAAAAAGTACTACGAGTGCAAGTGACAGGAAGTGAAATGTGTATTTCCTGGACTAACTTCTGTGAGACTAGAATTTGTTTCAACAAATGGGATGACACATTTTTTGACATGTCTATTTTTAGGGTCGTGTTTATTTCACGGTTTAGGTGCAGCTAATTGACTTGATCTATTTGGCGGTTCATTATAAAATGCACAGGAACTTTCTTATCTACGAGTGATGGACACACATGTATGTACTGATTTGGGCTCAAGATATAAAAGTCACGTCATGTGACGGGCTGTAGCACTCGTGGATGTTATCTCTGTGGTAATTCTGCTAAACACTCAAATTGTTCAACCGTTAATGCTTAATATTAAATTGAAAAAAGGCTGTCACTAATCCCCTTTCCAATAACGTTATAGCCCTGTTATTGCTGTCCACAAGAATCTTTTTCACTAGTATATTTCACAAAATTGCGGAAAGTGTAGATCCAAAATCAAACTGCAGGTTCTGTGCAGTCTGTTCTTGATTTACTCTGGTCCTATTATACACAGTCTGCAGAAAAGAAATGCTCAGCGCGCTAAGTGTTATAGAACGAAATCTGATCTCTTGGAAGTTAGAGAACCTTGACCCTTGGGCTTTAATTTAAACTAACATGTTCAATGTATGTAAATAGCATATAAATATCGAATTATATACCAAATACCCGACAGGTTTCAGGATTTTGAATTTTCTGTCATGTTTATTTCCTCAAAAACTCATACCTAAATTTTCATGTCCACTTTGATGGGCATAGAAAAATAGCGTAAGCAAATGCGTAGGTAAATTGTATTTACTACAAAGCGCCATAGTGTCATTTTCTTCACTTGAACTCTAATTAAAAGGACTCTAACGAAAAACTGCAATACTTATTTTCTAGATGAGACATATTTTATTGGCGTGAAGTGATAGTATTTTGTATACGCGCATGCGTACAGGCGCATCCGCTACATATTGCGTGCATGTAAATACGTACATCTCACTAGATAAAATACTGGTATACCCTATTTCGGTCGGAAGTGCCTAGTTGTTTGAAACTCTACACAATGATACTTGGTCGTTAGCAAGAGACCAAACGTAGCTATTATCGGTTAAAAAAATCTCGCAGTTGTTGCAGACACGTTTATGGCCACACCAGAAGTAATTATAGGATTTTGTGAAAGGACAAAACATTTTTACAGTGAGTTGCAAAAATGAAAAACACCTACAGGTAGCGAAAAATTTAGTCTCCGCCTCCTTGGATCGTATTCAAAAACTGTTCCAAATACATTCTTATTGTAACCGTGAATCAAGAAATTAACGCAATCTCTGATTGGCTAAACTGTGCAATTTAGGTAATCAGAAACCTCATTACTTTTAAAGTATAAAATTCTTGAGAATTAAAGGCCAAAATGCAACTGTGAATGGTCGGTTAATATAGGCCCTGTTGGTTTATTTGAAAGGACTTGTCCTTTTGTGCGCGACGGAATCTCTTCAAACAAAAATGGGGCTTATTGACTATCGGTCAGTTTTTTCTTCTATTTAAGTCTTTCAATATAATCTCCAGGAAGTGATAATCGAATTGTAAATATCAGTCACTGTTATAAAATAATTTTGTTGCATATCCGTTGAACATCTCACACTTGAATAATAATTGAACGATGCAGAAATTAATTTCTTGACTGAAGATATATATTTTGTCCAATTTTGCGAAAGAAATCAGTATTATAGAAGAAGTTCATTTTTCTTTGAATGTCTTGTGTTTGAAATATTGCGAAGGATTTATTCTCATGCACGATGGCTCAAAATTAGACATGAGGATTTGATCTACTTGGCTAAAGGTTGCAAAACAAAAAGTTTTATAATCATTGTCTCTAGATTATCATAACAACCTTTAAATTAAGATCAGAGATTTTTAAGGAATCATCTCTATTCCAGACGACAAAATTACAGACCTGTCGAATTTGAAAGCATTTACAGACGACAAGGTTGATTTGACTCTAATGTTGGAATCTGTCCTTAGCTTTTCACCAAACAATAGAATTTTAGACTTGTCCAAGACGACAAATTAAATGCTGGAAAATTATGGAGTTTGTTTTTTAAAAGTGTAGAAAACTTAGGAAAAGCGAAAATGCTTGTTACCAGCATTTTCATCATTTCCCACAATGTTTTCAAAAGTTCTTTTTCTTGGGGAGGGTGTGGTTTCGCTAAAAGTCCGGATTGTGTGGTAAAATGTTAAAAGGGTTAAAAAAAAAATATATATATATATATTAGAAAAGGACACAATCCAAATTACCAGCATTTTCTTCTTTTCCAGCCATGTTTTCGAAAGGTCTTATCTCTGTTGTCGTTAAAACACTGGATCGCGTGGTAAAGTGTTAATACATATATTCCTGATGATAGTTACATGTACATATCTCTAACCCTTAATTTGTAAACTAAGTTAAGTGAAACTTTCAAGCTGATTGTAAAACCCCGAAAGTTGCTATTTCAAACTTGATATTTTGGAGCAAAATATCTGCTTATCGTTATGTGCAGTCTGATCTTGATCTACATTGTCCGCAAAAGGACCCCGAGTCGCGCTTAGCAGCGTTATGGGTTATGAGTTCAATTCAACATGAGTACTTGTAATTCCGTCTTAATACTGTTACACTGATCTCGGCGTCGATATGATTTGTTTTAACTGGTTTTCCACATTAAAATATGCAGGTCAGTATTCGCAGATAAAAGCAGTTCAGGTTCCCCCGTGGGCCTCTTTGTTGATTTATATATATAAATTCTATATATGTAAATCCTTCTTTTAGCAGGATAAGGGTCAGCTTTAGACTAAGATAAAGGTTAGGGGAATATAAAGGTAAATGGAGCCTTCATTCCATGAACATGAAATTCACAATTCACTCTTTACCTAATGCAGCAGCGCTGCTCTGGCAAAAGGAGGTTTAACGCAGCTCTGTGATGCATTGTACCTTGCAAGTCATCTTATAATTTTGGACCCATTATATTCATTTTCTAAAACAAATTGACTAACTCCTGCGGTTGAATGGTCCTTGGACTATGGTGGCATATTTCTGCCGCGAGATACGAGATAGCTATCGTGATAATTTTAGAAAACTTTCACGATAATTCGAAGTTTCCTGGAAATTTTATCTAGATAGTCAAAAGTTTTCTGAAAAAAATATCACGATAAACTTCGTTATCTAGAAAATTGTATGTTGATTATTTCTCATTCGTGCACGAAGCTGACATCGAGGTAAAATTATCGCCATAGTTTACCCGTTTCTCGATATCTGTAAATAGAAAAATCACCATTTGGATTAACTCGGAAGTTTTTCACTGTACAGGAGACAAAGATGATCCGAAACCGTATCTAATTATAGATACCGTGAATGTCAGTTGTGGGCACGAGCGTAAAAAAAAAAAATCGTAATAACAGTTAGAAATATCGCGATATTTTTATCGTGAATTTTTTTGTTATCTTATGGTAGCATGTTTCTGCCGCGAGACAGGAGATAGCTATCGTGATAATTTTTGAAAACTTTCACGATAATTCGAAGTTTCCTGGAAATTTTATCTAGATAGTGAAAAGTTTTCTGAAAAAATTATCACGATAAACTTTGTTATCTAGAAAATTTTATGTTGATTATTTCTCATTCGTGAACGAAGCTGACATCGAGGTAAAATTATCGCGATAGCTCTACCCTTTTCTCGATATCTGTAAATAGAAAAATCACCATTTGGATGAACTCGGAAACTTTTGACTGTACAGGAGACAAAGATGATCCGAAATCATACATAATTATAGATACCGTGAATGTCAGTTGTGGGCACAAGCGTAAAAAAAGTCGTGATAACAGTTAGAAATATCGCGATATTTTTATCGTGGAACTTTTTGTTATCTAGATAATATTTCCAGGAATTTTTTATCGCGATAGTTCTCTAAAATTATCATGATAGCTATCTCGTATCTCGTGGCAGAAATATACCACCATATTGGACATACGGAAAATTGAGCAAAAGCAAACGGTTTCGTGCAGGCTGACATGAATCGAAACCCTTTGCTACAGGTAAATTTTCTGCATGTCAGGGTCCGATAGAATGAGATCAAGGAACAGTACTTCTCTTCCAAGCCTGTTTACACGGATGTGTCTAAAGATGGTGATACAGTATGCGGAACTAAAAATTAAAAAATGTCTTCCTAATAAATCTTCTATCTTTTCGGCAGAAGTGAAAGCAATTGGCCTTGTCCTTGATCTTGTTGAGCAGTCTGACTCTACTCGCTTCATCATCTTTTCTGATTCATTATCCTCACTTCAAGCTTTGTACAGCCAGAAAGTTGAGAATCTGTCTGTCTGCGATGTCCTTGAACCCATTTCACTTCTGGTTGAATCTAAAAGAATAGTTTTCTACTGGCTCCTTAGCCACATTGGCCTAAGGGGCAATGAAAAGGCCAACATAACTGCCAAGTCGGCATTGACCTTTCCCCAATCCAATTTTACACAGATTTTAAACCTTCTATTCTAACCCTTATCCAATCCTCTTGGCAATAACAATGGAATGTTGACATTTTTAATAAGTTTCGTTCAATTAAACCGGTCATAGGTGAATGGTACCCCGCCTACAGGTCCATTCGCCGAGAGGAGGTAATAGTTGCCCGCTGCAGAATTGGCCACACACGTTTAACACATTGTTGGTTGCTACCATATGACAAGCCACCAGAATGCATTCACTGCAATGCGCCCTTTTCAGTTGAACACATTTTTCTTGACTGTGTGGATCTTCATCCAGTTCGTTCCAAACACTTTAGTGTTGACAGTATGAGAGCTCTCTTTGGTACTGTCAAACCTGAGGCAATTACTACTTTCCTTAAGGAGATTGGACTCTATACGAAACTGTGATATTGTTACATAACTTTTTCTTCTTATTTAGACTATTTTATTCTTATCACTGTATATCTAGCTTATTATATTTCCATTACAGAATCATTTCATGACACATCTTTCATCATATATTCATTACTCATATTTTTTACCTGCTATTTATATAATTTCTTTACTGCAAAATTTTATCTTGCATGATGACTGACCTGAGATATACATGAAGCTAATGAGACGTGCTGGTATTTGCTAATACGACATCTGTCTGTTTGAAAATCTGATCTGGATACGGTAAACAACAATTATTAATCAAACATTCAAATGGATCAGTTTTATAAAATAAATATAAATTCCAGCAAAACTGTTGGCAATGACGGATCAAGGCATACCAGAAAGGTTGCCGATCTAATCAGGGACATTGCTTTTCTCAAGGAGATTGGACCTTATACAAAACTGATATTGTTTTAAAATCTTTCATTCCTATTCAGACTTTTTTTTTTATTCTTATTACTGTATATCTCTATTTTATTTCCATTACAGAATCATTTCACAACACATTTTTCATCATATACCCATGACTCACATTTTTACATGCTATTCCTTTCTGTCATTACCCTTTTCTATTTGCGCGCTAAATGACCCTAGATGTCGATGCTCCATAAACACCATACATTCATAATTCATCATACAAAGGATCATTTTACCTCGTGTATCAGTCGGTTATTTGACATAATGGATTTTATGGATCCATATTTATGTGATTGCATACATGGTATAATGCACTATGAAAATACATTAAGCTCCTTGTAGTCAGAGCGATATGGCTCATACATAACTATCTATTAAATCTATTTTGCTCGCCTTTTTCTTTCAGAAATCTTCCGTTGGCTATTATGATTGCTATACCTCTCGTAACTGTGGTCTATCTACTGACCAATATATCCTACCTAACGGTTATGTCAAAAGAGGAGTTGATAGCGTCGTCAGCGGTTGCGTCGGTAAGTCGTTTGATGTCTGGTCTCTAGATATGAAAAGTAACGCAATTTCTGATTGGCTAATATCATTAAAACAATGAGAAATTGTGTTACATTTCAAATCTAGACATGGCCGATCAGTCTAGTTTTTGTCTGCATTTTCGATACGAAACTGATTGGTTTTTTAAAGGTTGTTTATATCATTGGGGCCCGGCCTGGTAGCTCAGTAGTTAGCGTATTTGACTCGTGACCTAGTGGTTGCGGGTTCGATACCCGGTTAAGGCAAAGTTTCTTTCCGGCGAGTTTCCACCTCCCACCTCCATGTTAGAAAAGTAGTCAGTGGCTTGGAAAGAAATTTGTGTCAGTACTGGTGTGAGAAAGTGAGGAAACACATGTGTAGGTGTACTGACTGATATGACTTAAGCTGTTAAAACGGCATTAAATTCCAATACAAACAAATACATGCAAACTATTATTAGGTGAATCCTGATGGCGCAATAGGCCAAAATGGGGGCTTTTTTTGGACAGCAAAGATCAAGATCAGACTGCACAGAACGTGCAATCTGGTCTTCGATCTATGACGTCCGCTGTTTTTATCAAGGCTATTGTAGATCATTCTCTCAGCCGTTGAAATAGGACGAGTTTATACGTGAGCCATACTCTGGCAAAAGGGGTCTAATGCATCTCCTAGATGCATTTTACCGAGCAAGACATTACAAAATTATGGATCCATAAATTTCATTTAGTCTCACAAGCGACTAACTCTTTGACATGTAGAAAATCAAACAAATGCAAAAAAAATTCGGTCCAGGTCAGCCTGAAGGGACTGCGTAGGCTGACCCGGGTCGATAATTTTTGGCCGATGCTTTAAGCCCCGTTTTCACAGAGCTTGGTTCATAATTATACTTTCGTTGAAACGAAGTGATAGATACTTTTAAATCGTTCATTTTAAAAGCGGAATTATAGATGGTGAAAATCGGATCAAATATTGTTGTTAGACGTCGTCTCGGAAGGCTGAGGTTGATTGCGATTGATAGCGGAAGATCGATTTCTCCGTAACGTTAATTCTTGTGTAATATACAGGGCTCAAACACAATCAAAAGAAAAAAGACTTATCTAAAGAGACACGACGAAGTGGACTAAATCATTCGTGGAGCGTGCACTCTGATCTTGAACTATACTATAGTACCGTCGAGTTGTACACAGCCTTCAACGGACATTGTAAATCAAGATCAGACTGCACAGAACGTGCACAGACGGATTTATACTGTCCGTCAGTGTCATCAAAGCTGTACACAGCTTCCTAGGGGCCTAAAACGTGTGAGATATTTTTGTTGTCTGTAGCTATGGGGTGACCGTGTACTGCAGGAAGCATCCATACTCATGCCGATAGCGGTAGCTTGCTCAACGTTCGGGGCTGCAAACGGAAGCGCCTTTACTGGAGGAAGGTAGGATGTTTGTTATACAATTATATTCGTGTTGACTATTAAAGTTGATCCTATCAACGGTGGCATCCTAATAGAAATGTTTCATTTAAACGGCCACGGACAGCGAACAACGAAGTCGAACAGTTGCAAGGGGTAGTCTCAAGATATAAGAGAAACAAGTTCAATAAGGCCAAACAAAAGACATTAAAACTATCGGTTTCTTTCTCGTCACTTGTTCAAAATCTAATGGAGATATGTTTGATCTGAAATAATTTTCTAACAACACTGGTGAATCAAGAAAAAGTTAAAGGTCGACAGCTTGACTTTAACTCATTTGTGTCTTAAATGTCTCAAAGTCTCAATCACAATACAACTAGTCAATTTACCTATCCGAATTTGAGTTTGTGTCCGAGCATACATAAAGTTGTATGAATAGCTTCAGTATCTTTCTTTCGTTTATTTCTTTCTTTCACACATCCTTTCTCGCTCCCTCCCGTCCTTCCATCTGTTTTTCCTTCTTTCCGTCTTTCCTTCCTTGCTTCTTTCCTTCCTTGCTTCCTTCCTTCCTTTTTTGCTTTCTTCCTTCTTTCCTTCATTCCTTCCTTCCTTCCTTCCTATCAGATCATCTCATATCATATTATGTAAAATAATGCAACTTCGCCAACGCACAATGCTACGAAATTTTACGAAATACTCTTTACAAATATTTAAAACAAATTTGAACAGCGCTTTCGGTCTGTTCCACTTAGCTCGGCATCACAAGTTACTTTTATGAGTTTCAATAGAGTCAACATGATAGCGTGAGGTAAAGGGTTCCAGTTTTCTCTTTAACCTCGCTCGATTCATTCTTCAGAAAGGGTCAGTTTAGTTCTCTGTAAATATCTTCATAATGGATTTCTCAGAGACATTTGAAATTTGCTTGAATTCATGCAGACTATAATTATATCTCTAGTTTACTTCAACCTATCTTACGCTGTGAATCACTTGTGAACTTAGCACAACGGACATTGAACACTTATCCTGCTATAGAAGTAAACTGAAACTTCCAAGTGGATAGTTAACACTCAAATATTGCCATTTTGTGTGTGTGTGTGTAAGGGGGGGATATCTCCTTATCGGACAGTGTATATCCAAGATCAGACTGTACGTTCTGTGCAGTTTCATCTTGGTCTTTGAGTCGCGCTTAGCAGCTTAGAGGTTAATTTTATTTGGCCTTACTATACAGCCAACAAACGAGGTGGATACAATGTCAACAAATAAGTTTTCGAAATATCGCTTTATTACACCACATGATAATAGTAATAGTAATAATGATATAATGTTAGTAGCTAACTTGAATTTGTAGGCCTTTCCATCTTTACATTTTGCTGTATAAGGATAATGCTCGTGTATCTTGTGCTTAAATATACAGAATGCAATTCGCACACTTGTAGAGACATTCGTATAATTTAGCAACCAGTCCGTAAAGTCAATTGAGAAATTTTAAAGCAAAGGCCTTAAATCAGACTAGCGCAATTTAAGTTTAAAATAAATGTTAATACATGGACGTAACAAACCAAGTCTTCCACGTTGCAACTTTCAAAGGTGTCAGCACTGTAAGACGTTCTAATTCACAAGGGGGGGGGGGGGGGAGGGGGGCGCAGATACAATACAATGCGGTTATTGCCTTTGCACCCAAAATTACTTCAGCTTCCTTTGTACCACTATAACTCTCTACTGAAGTCTGACTTACCATATGTCAACTGATGTAACCCAGTGTTATGTTGACAATGTCCCCAACAATAAGAATTAAAATAGCTAAATGATAAAAAAGCAAGTAATGACATCGTGACTTCAGTGGTAATCGAACGCGTGAAATCCAACTACCAAACCAATACCAAACCAATACCTGCCAAACTTATCCAAGACTCCAGACTGTCAGGTTCCATGTCACGCTTTCGGGTACCACCGAAGTCGCGATGCCATTTATCAAGGCATTTACACGTCCAACCTAGTACTGGTAAATACCGGAAAGGACGTGAATAAATGAACTGCAGCATGATATAATCAAAATGATTTTTTTTTTTTATCCCTGAAACAATTATACATCCGGTGCGCCTCTGTAGCAAATATAATTACTTAACACTTTTGAGACAACCCCTTACAAGTGTTCAACTTCGTCGTTCCTTGTTCGTCCTCGGCATAAATAATACAGGTCTAATACAACCATTTCATTCATAATAGAGCCATGCTCTGGCACAAGGCGGTTTAATGCATCTCTATGATGAATTATAACAAGCAAGTCATCATATAATCATCTATGAAATCCACTTGACTTATAATCGACATGGCATAGTCATGACGCAGAATGGTCCTTTGACAGGCAGCAAACTGGGCAATAGCAAAACGTTTCGACCAAGGTCAACCTGCATGATAATTCTTGCAGATACATTAAACCTCTTTTCGAAAAGCATGGCTCGTACCTTTGTTTTCTCCTGTAAATGAAGATATACATACAAAAAAAAAAAATACGACACATACACAAAAATTAAATTAGTGTTCAGAAAAAAAAATCGAGGAGGGAGAAAAAGAGAGTGGGAGAGAGATTCTGATCTTGAGACAGGATAATCATAGACCAGGAGTTTCATTTAACAAACTAGTCGCCTTACGATTCGGTAATTTCAAGTAAACCTCCTTTGTACCCCCCCCCCCCCCCCCCTTCGCTCGCTCGTTCGTTCGCCCGCACGCTCTCTCTCTATAGTTCAATAAAAGATAATATTTTATTTCGAGTCACATTGGGAAAATTTCTTGATGTTCGCCCGAAGACTGTGTTACTCTTATCTATCACGGATAGAGTACAGCAGAACGGAGTTGAAAAATAAATAAAAATCAAAGCGCTGAAGGTGCTGAAGGCCTGGGCATCAGAACGGGTGAAGAGGTAGGAAAATGATATCCAGAAGCTCAAAGTTGCCATCATCACATTTGTACAGGCTTAAAAGCTGATATCACATTTGTACAGACTAATAAAAAAAATATCTACATGTCTCACACTGACAGTCTGTGGAGTTGACAACGGAGTGGAAAATCATAAATTTGTAAAGGCCAATATAATGAGTATTTTTGTATACTGGATGTGATTATGGAAAACACAAATTAGCCATGCTCTGGCGAAAGGGGGTTTGATACATCTCCGTGATCCGTCAATCCAAACGAGCCATTACATATTAATGGATCCATAAAATCCATTTTGTGGAGCAAACGACTGAATCATGGGGTACACTGGTCCTTTGAAGTGCAGAAAATTTGCCAAAAGCAAAAAGTTTCGACCCAGGTCAGCCTAAATACCTATGGAGATCAAGATCAGATTGCACTGAATGTCAAGTCTGATCTTCGATATAAAACGCCCACCAGTTACTTAACTCTTGACCGCACCTTTTCGAGTTTTAAGGACTCCAATGATATGGCCACATTAAAACATTTTGGGAAAAAAAAAAAGAAAATGCTCTCTATTTTCCTACAAGGTTTTCTGCACTTTCACAGCCAATAACCAACATTTCCAGCTAAATCTAACTTGCCGTTCGCAAATGTTTTCAATTTAGACTTGTCTCACATTTCATCTTTTTTTGAAGATTAACTGGTTTTTCAATATCTCATGTTACAAACTTTAATACATATTTGGAATTGTATGCTTCGAGTTTGCTGATGGCTAGAAATGGTTATGGGCCGAGATGTCATATCTGGACAATTCTGACAGGAAGAAATAAGGCATATATACCTATCAAACACATACTTATAACTTCAGACACGAGGTGCACAGTAATTTAACGAAAATTGAAATCTTGCCGAGGTTTTGAGACACCTTTTTCAGAGAAAGAGCACATCGTCTGCGTAAAATACGCTATCATTATTTGTCATTTACATGGTGTGTAGAAAAAGGATAAACGAACGATCCCGATTAGTGCTCGACAACGGCACTCGTCACAACTCGGTCGACTGCTTACCTACATCAAAACATTTGATCAACGATCACCCGAGGTTTCTTTCACTGTTAAGCGCACGAATTTGCAGTTACGAATAACCGCACGAGGGCCCCAAATTCTCAGTCAACACTTTCGTACGATTAAAATCGCACATCTATCAAAGTTTGTTGTGAAATTAAACCTTACTGTGATGTTCAGATCGAAATATTTTATTATTTAAAGGGGTCGTTTCCTTCAGCGTAGTGAGATGGATTGCTGGCGGTACTTTTCACTTTTACTCGGGTTTTTCCGTAAATGCTTGACTCGGGTTTTTCCGTGCTTGGATGGGGTTAAAATTTTGGTATACGATTTCTATGGCCTTGGGCTTGGCAAGCCAAACCCAGGCCAAAAACCATTTTTTTTCCCCTTTTTTTTCCACACATATATTTCTTAATGGTATGCTTTTGTTTATGTGAAAGTGACATAAAAGTACAGGGAACAAAAAATGGAGATTTTGCAATCTCTAATGCATGAGGAATGACGTCAGAGGGTAAAAAAATATCGCCATAACAGAGCCATAAATATTACAGCAAGAAGCTACAACGTCTTTACTTCGCCTATTAGATTTGCCCTTAAACTGCTAAATAAATGAAACGAAAATTTCCACTCAATATGAAACACCCAACTAGTGCGGTTTCGAAGTCTATTTCATCGGAAAGCAAATACCGTATCGGACAGTGTAGATCAAAGATCAGACTGCACGTTTTGTGCAGTCTGATCTTAATCTGCACTGTCCGCAAAAGTGCTCCGAGTCGCGCTTAGCACCCTAAGGATTGAAAACACGAGTTTTACATGCAGCCGACATAATTTGAAAAAGCCGAAGAAAAGAAAACAACAAAAAAATGGCGCGTTTGAAGTAATTACTGGTTTCTCAAACATTTTTTTGTATCATTTAATAAAAGACTTTTTCAGTGGCTGCTTTTTGTCCAGTGTATTTGAGTCGTGCTCCGGGAAAAAAGAGCTTTAATGCATCTCCGTAATGCATGGTATCAGGCAAATCACCACATAATTTCCGATCCATACAAATCAATTTTATCTAACAGCCGACTTAATAATGAGGTAGAATAGTCGTTGGACATCCAGAAAATTGACTAATAGCAAAACATTTCGGCCCAGGTCAGCCTGAGCGGACAGCGCAGGCTGACCTGGTTCGATACTTTTTGCAAATGCATTAAAACCCCTTTTCACAGAGCATGCCTCAATTCTTCCGTGACGCCAGAACTAATTTGTTTGTGTACTAATAACCCATTTATGGCGACTGACTTATTAAACCATGTGGTGATGTTCAATTTATTATTAATAATAACAACCTATATTTGTTTTTCCACTGACGTCAATTACAGACAGATTATGTTACTTTGAGCTAATTTACAACATTGTTCCGATGTTTCATTTTAGCCAAGGGTCATTTTTTGACCAACAATCATGATAAGTATTTCTACAACAACCCGTGACGCCAGGGTCACATTTGAATTTTTTCTTCGGTTTTCACACTTTCTGAAATGTCGACAGCAAACAGGAAGTACCCTTTCGGCCATCGTGGTGTTTCTACCGTCACACACTGCACACGTAGCATTTTTCAGAATTTGAAACACGCGGTTTCAGCGCGGGTTTCAACTCTATACTGCACAATTCGGGGGCCGTATTCACCAATCATTGTTAAGAACATTCAAACGGTTTAGCCAATCAGAAGTTGTGTTACTTTCAAATTTAGAAAATTCTGGAGAATGCGCCTGAAAATGTTTTTAAGTATTGTTGGTGAAAAGAGGCCCCTAATTTGACGACTCTGACGGATAAGGCTTTTGAAACCATTCTGGTTACCAGCATTTTCTCGTTTTCCCACAATGTTCTGTACCGTTTTATAGATAAACCCATAAATTGAGCTGCATTTAATTTTGTCGTCTGTGAGTGCTATTGATACCGGCGAATAAAGATTTTTTGTATAGCAAATAGATAAAGTAATGACGGACCATGACCACTAGGAGTTTCTACTGCGACTGTCAGTTGTTTTTATTGACTGTAACAGTGACCGTGCCGCGGCTGACTGCTGCTGATACTACATATCTTAACATTTTATTTAGAATTTAACTCTTCACCAAACGACCATTTTTTGGACTGGACCAAATTCACATCATTTGCAGACGACAAATTAAATGTTGCTGAAATGATGGTTTCTGTTTTTGATAGCGTAGAAAACATTGTGGGAAAAGGAGAAAATACTGGTTACCAGCATTTTCTCTGTGAAAAGGTGGCTTAATGTATCGCAAAAAGTATCGTTCCATGTCAGCCTGCGCAGTCCGCGCAGGCTGACCTTGGTCGAAACTTTTTGATATTCGTTAATTTTTCTGCAAGGACCATAGTACCTCATGATCTAGTCGATAATTAGACAGAATGGTTTATACAGCTTCATAATTATGTGATGAACATTTTGGTATAATGCATTGCGGAGATGCATTAAGCCCCCTTTTGCAAGAGCATGGCTTGAGTATGTATTTCAATGGCATTTTCTTAAATAACACCTAGCCTCTTTACGCGTATTTAGATTTCGATGTAGAAATTCGTTTATGCGTGTTGGAATATCATTCGAATGGGTGTGATGTCTTAATGTCTGGGTCTGTATTCACCAACCATTCTTAAGAATGGTCTTGGTCTTATTCTCCAGAATTTTCTAAATTTGAAAGTAACACAACTTCTGATTGGCTAAACCATTTGGTTTAGCCAATCAGAATTTGTGTTACTTTCAAATTCATGAAACCTTGGAGTAAAAAGACTTAGAATGTTCTTAAAAATGGTTGGTGAATACGGACTCTGGTCTCGTAAAAACAGACGAAGATATCAAAAGAACCATGCTGTTGTTTAAAATAATGTCTTTTTACTCAATGAAGCCGTACATTTTTACAAAGAATATTGTATTTTATAGTCACTTGAAGCCTTGATTTGCTAAAAAGAAATAAATCGGCCCCTTTAAAGCTTGGTATAGTGCTGTTATGATTAAAGTACTGTCCTCGACCTATAATAAGTTTGTACGACCACAGAGAAAGATATAGAGGATAGTTGTTTTTTTTCGGTGAAAGATCGAAATTTATTTCATCGAGTGAACATCATTGATATCATTTTCAGGAGTGGTGCAGCCACGAGTGAAAATATTACCGATGCTGTTCACGAGATGAAATAAATTTCGATCTTTAACCGAAATAAACAATTATTCTATTTATTTCAAGCTTCTAACCCCTATTTTGTTGGAACTTTCATCAAAATCCAGTACAGTTGTTTTCAGGAATTCCCCGTGGCGTACCCCCTTCACATAACAACGCATTACAATTTTAGGTAAAGCGCAAGAAATATAGCGTAAATTACGTCATATTTCCCTCCATTTGAATGGCAACTACCTAGGCAACTAGTGCGCGGAAACTACTGTTTCCGCCTTCAATATGAAATCGGTATTTTCACTGGTCGTAACCATGGAATATGAAACCATAATCCACCATTATTTCTCAATAAACTACCGAAAAGCATGAAATAAATAATGATTCTTAACTCAACGAAAAAAAAAAATATATATATATATATTAACAATCTATACATAAGACCAATTCAGTGTGACTCAGATAATGCAGTTTTCTTTTATAGTTTGCGATATATCGTGAGAAAAGGACAAAATGCTAGTTGCCTTCCTCCCCAGTGTCATCTAAACACGTATGATTTGATAAGAGATCAATCAGCTTGCTAGATTAATCACTGTTGTCTCAATGAAACCTTTACCACACAATCCCGACTTTTAACAACCCTGAGAAAGAAAGCATCTGAAAACATTGTGGAAAAATGAGAAAATGCTGGTAATCAGCATTTTCTCCTTTTCCCACAATGTATTCTACCCTTCCAAAAACACACTTCAATGTTTGAGCTACATGTACATTTATTTTGTCGTCTGCAAATGTTTTCAATTTGGACTAGTCTGAAACTTTGTCGTCTAGTAAAGAGTTAAACTTTTACCAGACAATCCCGACTTGAAACTACCTTGAAGAAGGTATCATTTGAAAAAAAAAAATGTGCAAAAAAAGGGAAAATGCTGCAAATAAGTGTTATCTACTTTTCCTACAATGTTTTTTACCCTTTGAAAGACAGATGTCATGTTTTGAGTAGCATTTTATTTGTTGTCTGCAAATGTTTAAATTTTAGACATGGTTATTATTTTGTCGTCTGGTAAAGAGTTAAGGGTGTTACATATGACACTGTGGTAAAAAATAAGTACCAAAACAAGCTTTTTCCGAGTGTCGTTATGAATATTTTATGGTACAGTAATTGCTAACTGTGCTGGCTAATGAATCAAACGAATTATAATGAAGGCAAACCTATATCAAAACGATATATTCATGGATTAATTGCCTCAATTATCTGAGCAGTGCTCTGTGAAAAGGAGGCTTAATGCATTTGCAAACATTTATCGACCCATGCCAGCCTGCACAGTCTGCGCAGGCTGATATGGATCGAAACTTTTTGCCATTTGTAAATTTTCTGCGTGTCAAAGGACCATTCTACCTCGTGATTCAGTCGGTTTTTACACAAAATGGATTTTATGGGTCCACAGTGATATGATACCTTGCTTTGCATAATGCATCGCGGAGATGCATTAAAACCCCTTTTGCCAGAGCTCGGCTCATTTTTGTAGTCTCATTATAGGTTCACAATTAGTCTTTCGACCCAAAGTGCCTTGTGACGCAGTTCGCATTAGAGTTACCCTTGGCCAAAATTGACTGAACCTTATGCTAGCACTGGTGAAACTAGGGAAGCATATATAATATGAATATCTGAACTGATGCCGTTGTTTAATTAAAACAGCTTTAGGGTACTGTGAAACGTCAGTCCAATGGTTACATTCGATACGGATGCATTTGTACAAATGAGAGATTTTTGCTGTTTCAGGCTGACCTTTGTGGCCTCTCGAGAAGGTCATTTACCAGATGTGATGTCATACGTCAGTGTGCAGCAATTTACGCCGCTTATATCTTTAATAGTTAACGTAAGTAAGTCAAAGTTCAGCTCATGTGGGGAACTTAGATGTGTACATATGAACCTAAACTTAGTCTAAATCTAAGTTTTAATTGAATCTTTTACAAACCTCTGAATGAAATAGGACTGACAGTAATTGTTCCAATACTCTTTACAAAAATAGACCAGACACGAAATTTTATCAATTTATTTCTGTTCTTGTAATGCCTTCTTGTAATGTTCTCCTGTTCTTGTAATGCCGAATACCCTTTCTTTCCAATGGTTGATGATTGTCATTGCGACAGGATTCATTCCTCTCTCACCGCTTATCATTGTTTCGACAATAGTTATGTGGGAAAGCAGCCGGTGCCTTTGGAAGAATATTGCGCTAATTACTGGTACAACAAACTCCAGGAAAGCATGGATAGGTGCACTAGCCTCCCCGATACAAATGAAATAATGTTGAAAACGGTGTTGAATACCATAAAGTCAATCAATCAATCAATCAATCATTGTTATTACCTGACAGTGTAGGTCGAGGCTCAGACGGCATGTTCTGTGTACTTTGCATGTTCGCAAAAACCAACTTCAGTTTCTCTTTTCACCGTCTGTGGTCATTAGACAGTAATTTGATACCCTAGAATAACAAGGTCGTACGTGAAAAAGTGCTATTTTCAGAAAAGTTGAAGCAAAGAAAACAAACAACATTTGAGCCATGCTCTGTAAAGAGGGGATTTAATGCATCTGCAAAAAGTATCGATCGAGGTCAGCCTGCGCAGTCCGCGCAGACTGACCTGGGTCGAAACTTTTTTGCTATTTGTTAATAAGACGCTTACGACGCTTCTTTTCATATTTGGACATTTATTGTGCACCGTATGGTCTCCAGTCCACCGGGAATTTTCCGGTAGCAAAGTGACAGCGCTGTAATGACTTTATGATTCGTCGGTTTAACCTGAACTGCAGAGAAATCCAATTAACTTTCAGTGACACACATGACCAAGGACAAATTATTAAACGTTTCATTACCTACAGCGCTTTTTAGAAATTGTTTATAACTTGTCGATCTCGAAAAAAATAACGAAATTTATCGTGTTTGGCAGCCATTTTGTTTCTATTTTGGAAAAACGTAACCATCTCGATTGAAAAATGAATTAAGCAGTTTTTTTCTTTGGTATAGCGTTTAACCCTTTACCACACAATCCCGAGTTTTAATGACTCCTTTTTCACACTGTTTTCTGTCCTTTTTACGGACAGTTCTCGCCATATGAGACATATCTAATTTGTCGTCAGCAACTGCTTTCTGTTTGGACAAGTGCTAAATTTTTGTCATGTAGTAAAGAGTCAAACTGAATATATTTGTGTTCGAGGCGAATGATTATTGAATACGCAAGCAAAAGTTATGTTTAAATTCCAATTTAGTCGTCAGTTTGTGAAAAATGAGAATTAAAACGTGTACACAAAATCATTGCGAAGATTTCAACCATTTTTTAGCGATCGTCTGTTAAAACGGATGCGACTACTCGAAACCGAAAATCGCATTCGGGGACCGTAATCTATACTAGTTAGTGAAAAGAACATTTTCACATAACATGGGTCATTTTCCTTTTGTCGTTTCAGATGATCATTTCGTTACTACTGATTATCCCGGGGGATATTGAGACGTTGATCGATTTTTTCAGTTTTGCTGCTTGGATATTTTACGGTTCCACGGCATCTGTTGTTGTTTTCCTGCGATTCAAAGAACCTCACATCGTCAGGCCATTTAAGGTAGCATACTCGTTTGCATTTTTATGCATGCCGCTTTCGAAAACGATTGAGTTATAACACAGGTACCTTTTTCAAGCAGTTCTAGTGTTTCTCTAGCCTCGGTTCCAGTCTGATGTTTTTCTTTTAATGTTTTCTGATGTTTTTGTGTCAAAAAATGACACATGTTACAGAAGAGATATACAGGATATTTGTTTTTTTCGGTTTTATTTCGTGGAATGGACATCATCGGTAATATTTTCACGAGTGGCGCAGCCACGAGTGAAAATATTACCGATGATGTTCGCGAGATGAAATAAATTTTGATCTTTCACCAGGAAAAAAAACCCGAATATTCTATTTATTTCATGCTTCCAACCCCCTTTTTTGTTGGGACTTTCACCAAATTCCAGTACAGTTGTTTTCGGTAATCTCTTGTGGCGTACCATCTTCATATAACAACGTATTACAATATTACGTGAAGCGCGAGAAATACAGCGTAAATTACATTATATTTCCCTCTGTTTGAATGGGTAACTAGTGGGCGGGAACTACTGTTTCCGCCTTCAATTGAAGAGTTGGAAAATATGAAATAAGTACTTTCAGTGGTTGTAACCATGAAATATGAAACCATAATCCACCATTATCTCTTGATAAATTACCGAAAAGCATGAAATAATAAAAGTTTATTGCCATAGGGCCATAAAAAGCGCTATAAGCAGACTGTGATAGGGTGTGATTATGAAATTTTTGTCACGGTCTTGATTGATTGATTTTTCCGTTGATTTATCGTCGCCACCGGTTGCCCATATGGGCGACACCCCCTGAAGTGTGTTAGTTTTGTTACGGGGGATAGTGCAACATACAGGTCGAAACCCATCCGATGTTACGCCAGGTTCTTTAACGTGCTCGGTGTATAGCACCGTCACACGGGACCTCGGTTTAACGTCTCACCCGAAAGACTATTAGTAATTGTAGAGGGCCAGCCGTGGGGCTCGAACCCACACCCTCAAGTGACCCACAACTTGAGATTTATATGTCCTACGCTCTACCATTTAGCTGTGCGGGTTGGTTGTCTCACGGTGTCTAGACCCAGGCTATTATGATACTATTAATTGGCTCGAGCTGTGAAGAACTGTGCCCCAAAGCTTTTATTGTGAAAATTAATTTGCAGAAAAGTATAAACATTTCTACCGTAATTCTGTATCGGGATCAATAAAGAAATAACAAACAATCCTATATCTTCACGGCTCTGAGGAAAAAGCCCTTTGAAAACTTTGTGAGAGAAGGAGAAAATGCTAGTAACCAGCATTTTCTCCTTTTCACACATTGTTTTCAACCCTTTGATAAAGACGAAACGCATTATTTGTGCCACATTAAATTTATCCCTTGAAAATGCTTTCTGTATGGGTATTTCAAATATTATCGTCTAGAAAAGAGTGGAAGCTAAAAAGGATGCATGTGCCATGTTTTTATATTCTCACATCTCCTGTTATATACAATAAGTGCACGGTCTGTACAATCCTTTAGAAACTTATGAGCCATGCCCTATGAAAAGGGGGCTTGATGCATCTGCAATAAGTATCGAACCATGTCAGCCTATCGGAGTCCCGCGCAGGCTGACCTGGGTCAAAATTTCTTGCTGTTGGTCAATTTTCAACATGTCAAAGGACAGTGAACCTCATGATTCAGTCGGTTATCAGACAAAATGCACTTTATGAATACATAATTATGTGATGGCATGCCCCGGTTTAATGCATCACGGAGATGCATTAAACCCCCTTTTGCCAGAGCGCTGCTCAGATGATGGCTTGCTCAATTGTAACATATTTTCCAGAATGTTGTCTTTATTTAGTATAATTACAGGGTAAGCATTGCTTGATTATATTAAGATCGAACCTGGCTGCTAGTAACCGATAGCTACAATAGTTAACTCTTATCCCGTTCAATAAGTGAAATGTAACTTTCAAGCCAATAGTAAAAATAAAGATTTTGCTATCTCAAAGGTATTGTTTGGTGAAATATATCTCCTTATCGGACAGTGTAGATTCAAGATCAGAGTGAACCTTCTGAGCAGTCTGATCTTGATCTACACTGTCTGCAAAAGGTCCTTGAGTCGCGCTTAGCAGCCTAAGGATAGATTAACCCTTGAGGCTCTTGAAAACATTGTGGGAGAAGACGAAAATGCTGGGAACCCATTATTTGAGTAATATTCCATTTTGTCATTTGAAAACACTTTCAGTATGTATGAATATAAAAAAATGCTATTTGGTGAAGAGTTAAAGAAAATAGTATAGAAGCCATGCTCTGTGAAAAGGGGGCGTAAAGCATTTTGCAAAAAGTATCGGTCAGGTCAGCCTGCGCAGTCCGCGCAGGCTGACCTGGGCCGAAACTTTTTGCTTTTGGTAAATTTTCTGCGCCTCAAAGGACCAGTGAACCTCATGATTGAGTCGGTTGTAATACAATATGAATTTTATGAATCTATAATAGAGTGATAAGTTGCTTGGAGAGGCATTAAGCCCCCTTTTCACAGACCATGGCTCATTTTTTACGTACTTGGCAATCGTCTTTGGGAAGTCATCCCAAACTTCTTTTTTTTTCAGCCACGAAAATGAAATTGTTTCGCCATTAATATCCAAAACGGAACTTTGTTGTTTTTATTGTTGTTGTTTCTACATGGGTGACCTTGATTAGCATTTCTAAACCCTCTACCCAGTATTTCTGTGTTTTAATTACCACCTAAAGGACGAAACCTGCTGGAAATACTGTGGAAAATGGAGTAAATGCTTGTTTCCAGCATTTCTCTTTTTCTTACAATATTTTCTACACTTTCAAAAAGAACTTCCACTACTTGATTTGCCGTCTATAAACTGTTTAAGTACGGAGGAGTCTAAATTTTTGTCGTCAGGGGCTATATTTTAGATTTGGAAGTGGGATTGTTCTTTGGCAAGACTTGTGGAACCCAGGAAATACATGAATATGTGAGCTGTCGCCGTGATACAACTGAAATTATGTTGAAAGTGGCGTAAGGCACCATTCAATCTAGACTTGAAAAGTGATGCATCCACTGATTGGCTAAACCATTTTGGCAGAAGTTGCGTTACTTTCACATTTAGAAAATTCTTTAGAATAAGACTAAGAATGAAACTAAGAGTGGTTGGCGTATAAGGACCCAGGTAAAGACTTACACATATCCGTAGCTGTTCCTCTACATTATTATGACACTCTCAGTGTGTGGCGTCGGATGCATTTTGTCCGCTCAAATACGGTATAATTCTAGAAATACCACAATTTAGTGGACTGTTAAAGGCAGGAAAAGTTAACGTCGAGTTTGTTATTCGACTCATATTTCAGACACGTCCATTTTAGTTTATCAGTAGAGTGGCACAGCCACTAGTGAAAATATTTCCGATGATGTTCTCGAGATTAAATAAATTTTGATCTTTCACTGAAAAAAAAAAAAATCTATTTATTTCATGCTTCTAACCCCTGTTTTGTTGGGACATTCATCAAAATCCAGTACAGTTGTTTTCTGTAATTCCCCTTGGCGTACCCCCCTCACATGACAACGCATTACTATATTACGTAGCCTAAAGCGCGACAAGTAAAGCGTAATTTACGTCATATTTCCCTCCATTTGAATGGAACGCGCTGATTACCTAGGTAACTAGTTGCTGGGAACTACTGTTTCCGCCTTCAATTGAAGAGTCAGAAAAAATAAAATCGGTATTTTTCACCGGTCGTAACCATTAAATATAAAATCATAATTCACCATTATTTCTCGATAAACTACCGAAAGCCATGAAATAACAGTTGCTATTACGTTAGATGTTAGTTGCTATTGGTCTAGATAATTAATTCAATCCTTATAACGCCAAATAAACCCAACAGACATTTTCACTGTAGAAATGAGATCCTAATTAGGAGTTTCAATGTTGCCCTTGTCCAGAATGTCCCAGCAAAGCCGTTTGCAGTTTGATAAAAAAAAAAAGATGAATAAGCCTCGGCGATCTCAGTTCTTTGATCCAGAAGTGTGGCTTATCCGGAAGCGTCCGGTTAATCGGGACCAGACTGTACTGTTATTTTCGTTGTTGTTTATTTCCAGGTTCCGTTGCCGGTAGCAGTAATTTTTGTGCTTATCTGTATCTACCTTGTGATTGGTCCAATAGTTGACGAACCCAAGATTGAGTTTCTATACGCCACAATATTTATATTTGGTGGACTGATTTTCTATGTTCCATTCGTCCATTTCCAAAAGAAGCTTCCTGGAATGGGTATATATTGTTATTTTTTAATTTCCAATCAGTTCTTTAGTTGCATATTCGGATATGTTGTTGTTGTTTTTTCTAAAACATTAAGTTGGTTTGAATGCAAACTATGTGAGCCATGCTCTGACAAAAGGAGCTTAATAATCTCCTTGATGCATTATACCAATGAAGGCAGATGGTGTGGATACAGAATCAAATTGACCTTTCTGTCGAAAGAGGTTGTATTTCTATATTTGACACTACAAAAGTTTTAAGGGTTGAGTGCATATTTTTGTGTTTCCATCGAGAAATAAAATACAACTGCCTTATCACATAGTAAACAAGTTGGCTTCTTTAAAAAAGAAGCCAGGAGAGGTCGGCATCGATGTTTTCAAATAGTTTATTGGCTTTTGATTTCAATATATTTTGGTAGAAGTAAACAAAACAAGTTAGGCATTAAACGAATGAGAAAAAACATTTTTTTTTCCAATCTCGCTGGTGTAAAGGCACAAAACAGTACATGTTCCACATTGTTATAATATTCAAGGAACTGGAGGCCATATGCTATTAACATGCTCAGAAATGCATATTTTTTCCAAAATTAAAGGACACAAAACCGAAGATGATTATCCAATTTAGCTCATTTTCAAAAGGAACAACCCTCAAATGAATGTTTGTAATGTGTGCTCAGATAAGCCAATTTTTTTTTTTGAAAGGAGAAATCGTTCAATTAAAATTTGATACAATATGCTAAATCCACTGAATAGGCAAGAATCTTACCTGATAACAACAAATAAAGGTGGCCAGTACATAATACTAGTACCAGACATGTTAAAAATAAATGTAACATTTTTTAATCTTTTAACAAACAACAATTTTTTGACTGTCCCAAACAGAAAAAGCATGCAGACGACAATTTAAACTTTGATAATTAATGTGGAAGATGGTGCTTTGATGTGATGGAAACCATTGTGACAAAAGGAGAAACTGCAGTGACTAACAGCTTCTCCTCTTTCCACAATATTTTGAAAAGTTGTCTGCTGCAGACATGTAAAATGAAGAGGTTGTTTGTCTAAACGTTAAAAATTTAAGAAAGTAGATAAATGAGCCATGCTCTGAGAAAAGGGCCCTTAATGCATCTGCAAAAAGTATCGACCCATGTCAGCCTGCGCAAACCAAAGGACCACGGACTCTTTTGAGGTGTGCGGTACGTAGGGCGAAGAGGCACGACTTTCTTTCGCGCTCATAAGTTGATTTTCGCAGGATTCTCGAAATCCCGCATAATAGAAGCAGCTGTGTGTGTTATTTCATCAAATCTATATCATTATAAATCCATAGAATTTTTGAATAAAACAGAAAAATGCTAGAATCTAGTCAGTTTTGAAAAATAGAACTTGAAAACATACTGATCAACCTATTTCTATCTATTTGTGGGGTACGAATTCTCCAGAGAACTCGTACCCTTATCTCGAGAGCACGTGTTCTCTGGAGAACTCGTACCCCACAAATGACACACGTGCTCTCGAGATTAGGGTACGAGTTCTCCAGGGTACGAATTCTCCAGATAGTATCAAGTCACGTGATCTTTTCCCGCGGTGTTCTTTCTCTTTTTTTTTTTAACGAATTTTTTTCTCTCTGCTTAGATTTATTTGTTTAATGAAAAATTGCAATTATTGGAGAGATAATATACTATCAATATAATATAATAAATCTTTTTGGAAAGCCGTCATATAAAAGAAAACGTTTATTTCCTATTTCAGTTTTTTGATTTCGGTTTGTTTATAAAACCATGACGAAATAGACTGTGTATCAGAACAATTTCGCAAAAACAAATGGATTTAGACAGCGATTTCTGTGGCAGTCTGCCTTTTAAACTCACCACTGTTGGAGAGGTCTGATGACCTCTCCAATTACATGGTAAATAAGGCCCGAGGGGCGTTATGTTTGGCCATGTGATAAGGTAGTTGTAATAAGGCAGTTGCATTTTATTTCTCGATTGCAATACAAAAATATGCACCCAATTCTTATATTTGCATTAGCTATTCACTTGAATAAATTTCCGAAAATGATAAAAAAAAAAAAACCGAAAATAGTCCCATTGCGTTCATCGAGAAATGGCATGACTTTTTTTTTTTCGTCACATGACCCGATTTCGACCAATCAAAAACTGATTTACATAATGAGTGCAATTATAATTGGCTGGTGCATGTTTTACAATTTTAGATTCCTTTACGAAGTTGATACAACTCCTGGCGGAAGTGTCTCCAAGCCAATATGAACAAGACCTGCAGTGATATAAACATAATTAAGCCGTACTCTGGGAAAAGGGGTTTAATGCATGTTTGATGTTATACGATTTACCAAGTCATCAAATGATTATGGATCTGTAAAATCTATTTTGTCCCAACAACCGACTAATTCATGAGGTAGTATAGTCCTTTGACATGCACAAGATTGACCAATAGCAGAAGGTTTCGACTTATGTTAGCCTGCGCAGGCTGACCTGAGGCGATACTTTTTGCAGATGCATTATATCCCCTTTTCACAGTGCATGGCTGATTCTACGAGAACCAAGTATAATTAGCACAGGATAACTTTGAACCCGGCTTAACATAGTGTGATCTATTTAAGGGGGAGTCAGTACAACGTACCGAAACCAAATCGATAGAAAGGATTAGTTTATCCCCCATATTGCTACCTGCATACGATACTTTCATCTCGCAGATCACTTACGTTCATCACTCGTCACAACTCGGCCCATTCCTTACCTACATCTAGCCTCGTCTGTATCAAAGGGGGTTTACATTTTGAAAATCTGCAAGTCACATGATCTTAAACATGGCGGCACCCATGTAACTCGATTAGCAATGGCAACAACAGTCATGGTGATAAGCAGCTTGTAGCTGAAAAATTCCTACGGAATTGATAGACCAAGTTAAAAAAAGATGTAAAAACTGTCAACGGGAATGTGTTTAGAAAGATTCTGATAGAAAATTGTGACTAGTGTTTTCTTTTTCTAAGTGGAGTGTTACGATTTAAGAACGATAAAGCGGTGTATTTCCGCTTTACCCTGTAGGTGTATATCAAGCTACGTCACACAGCCGAGGGAATTGATCAACAAATCACCCGAGGTTTGCGTTACGTACATGTGTGAATGGTGGCATGGAACTGCCATCACTGAACCCCTAAAGGCGCCGAATAAACCCAACAGGCATTTTCTGTCCAAAAATAAGATAGAAAATATTGCAAGTTCATCATTTCTTTTTGTCTTTATTTGCTTCAGTGAACCCTTAAGCTGCTAATCGCGACTTACTGACCTTTTGCGGACAGTGTACATCAAGATCAGACTGCACGTTCTGTGCAGTCTGATCTTTGATCTACACTGTCCGATTCGGTATTTTCTTTCCGGTGAAATCAACTTTGAAACCGCAATGTTTGGGTTTTTAGTATTGAGTAGAAATTAGCGTTTCATTTATTCAGCAGCTTAAGTGGTAAGTGGATAGTTGTAGATTAAAGACCAGTCTGCACGTTTTGCACATTCTGGTCTTGATCTACGTTGGTCGCAAGGGCAACCATAGGTTTGGCTGGCTCCTCAATGGTTAACAGATAATAATGGTGGATCTGTTCGCAAAAACTAAGCCGGATTTCCCATTTATTCTGAGTTATGATAATTTTATTCTCTCTGTATTTGTTTGTTTTCAAGGTACCAGATAAATAGCTTAACATATTTTTTTCCTCTTACTTCTGTAAACCTATCACTAATTTTCGTGACGATCATTCCGGGGGACTTGGCAACTCTTTAGCAAAAAATGTGATAAAGCATTCAGTCGGCCGAGGTGTTCCGCATGAATTACAAATCTGAATCATGGTTGCGACATACTTTGGAAATCTTTTGTACATATCCTTACAGTTTGCCCTACTTTCTAAACCAATCAAAAGACCGGATTTCATTCAAAAATGCTGGATTTAGTTCCATACAGACTAAATATCTCGCAATATGCGACCACTTAATTATTAAATGGTTGACCTATATACAAATATTTCCCGCTAAACCTGAAGCTCCGCCCACAATATTTAGCCGGTTGTTGTACAGTAAAAAATACTACAATGTGTGCACTGTCGTGAAAGAGGCGGGGACTATTGCAACTTTGGGGACCCTGAAAAGTAAACTAAAAAAAAAACGTATGAACAAATTACCTTTAAATTCCTCTAGGAATTCATAAGGAGTAAAAGTACCCTTTTTAGACAAGATCTCTCTTATTACTGACTGTTGTAGACACTCGAAACAATTGTCTCAATGAGACCTTTTTGTAGAATACCAACAACATGGGGTTTAAATATTAAAAGAAGGATTTGGGTACGTGCAAATCTAGCGTTATCTGCAGCTCTGTAACTTCGACAAAAATAAATGCAAAAACAAGGACAGCTCACTTTAACAATAGCTGTTGGTCAATCACATTAGATCTACCATGCTTATTGTAGGCTGCACTTAATATTCAAAGTCGCGAAATGCAATGAAATCAAGCCAAAGGGTTATATTTTTATATCTAGACCAAACAACGCAACGTACCGTAAGTGTCTGAGCTTGCAATTTCAGAGGGATAGGGAACAGGGTCTTGTGTGTTAATTGTACATAATTGTGTAAGCGACACGTCGCCTGTGCCAGGAAAAATAAATTCTTTGTAAAATTCTTCGTCGTCGACTAGATCAAATGATGCATCCATGACTAAATCGAGCGCTTGAGTGAATATGAGCTCAGACAGTTGTTGGGTGTCCTAAATCGAATCGAGTTTAGCGGGACAGACGGTTGTCCTAGGTCAGGTTCAGTGCCAAATTAAAGATGACAAGAGGCGTGGCGACGGCGTACTCTTTCCGACTCGTATGGCTCTTTTCTCCGAGAGGCTGCTGTCAGTCAATTGGAAAGAAGGGCAAACTGTAAGATAGTTATAGATCATATATTTCATTTTTTAGGGAATTAAATCGTCGGTCGGCTTCGCCTTCCTCCGATTTAATTCTCTAAAAATGAAATATATTATCTATAACTTATACTTACCGTACTTATGTTACACACAATGATTATAGTTTTTAGATATTTAGAATCGTAAGAGTGTTTCTGTTTACTAGATGATTTTTATCGTGATTAGCTTTTAAATAGCGCGAAATCTGTCATCATTTTATAAAACCTTCCACAATGATTATCTGACAAGTGGTGGCATTTCTTGGGTACTGACATGGGTACAAATCGTGTTAAAACTTTCATTGATTTCGTGATAAAAAACTTGACGAAGGTTTTGGGTTTTTTTTGAAAAAAAAAAAAAAACCCTGTAATCGGCCATAATTTTCTAGAAAATATCCATTATTATCTTTTGGTAGGTGGCGGCAGGTATATACCGCCATACTTATGAATACATACACGTTCTATGCAGACTGATCTTAATCTACACTGTCCACAAAAGGGCATTTTGTCGCGCTTAGCAGCCTAAGGGTTAACCCTTTTCCAAATTACAAAAATTGAGTCTCATCCAGAGTGAACGCATATGCAGACAACAAATTAAGAGAGGCTTACATGTTTTGATTTTGTCACTTTGACAATGTAAAAACATTGTGGGAAAAGGATGAAAATGCTGGCTACCAGCATTTTCATCCTTTTCCCACAATTTTTTTAAGTGCCTGCTTCCTCAGGGTAGCTTAAGCACGGTATTGTTTGGTAAAAAGTTAAAAGACAGTTACATTTAATCCTTTAAGCATGTGAATCAACTAAACTTGTTTTTGATGACAGTGTAAATCAAGATCAGACTGCACAGGACGTGCAGTCTGATCTTTGATCTACACTCTCAGCTACTTCATTACACCTTCTGGCTTAAACAACCTTGAAATGACAATATTTCGGATGTTTTTCTTCACTTAAATGGTTTGCTTCATAAATTCAGTACTCTTAGGGTTAAATAGGAAACAAGTGAGTAGTGACAGATCAACTGTGAAATATAAAACTCTCTGTGAAACAAGTAAGTGATCACAGTTGGATTAACTCTTTACCACACAGCAAAACCTTGGACTGGTCCAAATTGAAAGCATATGCAGACGACAAATTAACTTAAGAAATGTTACTCAAATGGAAGTGTTTTGTACCTGAAATGGTAGAAAACATGGTGGAATAAAGAAGAAAATCGTGGTTACCAGCATTATCTCCTTTTCCCGCAATGATTTCAAAAGCTCTTTCCATCAGTGTCGTTAAAAATCGGGATTGTGTGGCAAAGGGTTAGGAGTTGAACCGCACGTTCTGTTCCGGTTAAATCGTTCGTTGTTAATTGTTCTTTTTCCAATTGTTTACTAACCTTGACATTTGACCTTTCGCGTTTCTTGTGTAATCCGTTACCAAACGATCCTGTATATTTTCACGATCATTGAGAAGAAAAATTTGGAAAACAATATGGGGAAAAGGATAATATTATGCTAACTAGCATTTTTGTCTTTTTCTCACAATGTTTTCTATGCTGCCATAGACAAGTCCCATCTTTCGAGTCACAGTCAAGTTGTAGTCTTCAAATGTTTTCAATATGAACGAGTCTAGAATTGTGTTTTCTGGTGAAGAGGTAACGCTATAACCCTACGCATAAAGAGGAAGTTACGATTGAACCATGCTCTGGCAAAAGGGGGCTTAATGCATCTCCGTGGTGCGTTATACCGAGCACGCACTCGTCACAACTCGGCCGATTCCGTAGCTACATCTAACCTCGTCTGTACAAGGGAGGCTTCCATTTTAAACTACCAATCACATGATCTTAAACATGGCGGCGTCCCTGTAGATCGCTTAGCAACGACAGGAACAACCACCGTGAAGTTACTCACTTCTATCGATCTGTCGATGAAAGCTCCTAACGGAATTGATAAACCACGCTAAAAATTGAATGTACAAACTGTTTGCCGACTGAAATACTCTTAGAAAGATAACGGATAGAAAATTTACTTATGCGTTCTTTCTAAAGAGGATCCTTACAATTTCAATAACGGTAAAGCGGTGTGCTTCCGGAGATGTGCGAAATGTACCGTGTAGGTGCATATCAAGCTACGTGATACAGCCGAGGGATTTGATCACCGGATCACTCAAGGTATGCCGAATGACCGAGCACGTCATCACATGATTATGGAACCATAAAATCGATTTTTCTTACAACCGACTGAACCATTACGTAGACTGGTCCTTGGCCACGCAGAAAATTTATCAAAAGCAAAACGTTCGGCTCAGGTCAGCCTAGGCCGACTGCGCAGGCTGACCTGTATCGATACTTTTTGCGCGGCATTAAGCTCCTTTCCGCAGTGCATGGCTAATTTCTTTAAATATCATTGTGAGAAATCAATTTCATGAGTTAAATATGTTTTTTTTTTTTCATTGAAATAGAAAACAATCTGAGAAACGGAATAGGAGCTCGAACGAGGCCCGAAAAACGGTTTAACGGTAAACCGTTTTTCGGGCTTTTGCGAATATTAACGACCTCAAAAACGTGACTAACCCTATAGAAATTCTACTGGCAGAGCTTTGGCATAACATCCTGAGGCCGAAGTCGCCAGTAGTTCTGGATCGTCCCACATGCAGTATCTTTAATGAGAGACAAAGGACAGTTGCTTCCCTTGATAGCTCTCGACTACTTACTACCTCATGAATAAGGTATTACTTGGTTTTTGTCCTTGATATCCTTTGCACTATTAAGTAATGTTCAGGTTTGAATATCTCCTTCAAAATTCATGAAACCACAAATTGGATCTACTCGACACATTTCGATAGTAATAGTGCGTGATACTCGATTTGCAAATATTATGAAGACCTTACATATACATCATAAGTCAGATTATAATAATCGCATCATCTCGTAGTAAAGCAACGACAAAACAAAGGGAAAAAAGAACAGACCCAGTTTCATTTTGGTTACCTCGGTTTTTTATCTAACAAGGGTGATAATTTGGATTTCACTTTTTTTCTCCCATTTTAATTTGAAGATTAAGCGTCTGATTGGTTAAGACGTTCTGATGCAGCCAGTCCGATCGTCTCTCTTGTGATTTAGAGTAACAACAGAGTTTAAATTGTCTGGAAGAAACGGCCTTTATAGCTGCTTTTAGATAACATGAAACAATAACAAATTTACAAGATAAATTGTTTTAAGCTCTGGGCTGCTAAACGCGAATCATGAACCTTTTGCGGACGGTGTAGATTAAGATCAGACTGCACAGAACATGCAGTCTGATCTTGAATCCACACCGTCCGTCAAGAAGATGTTTTTCCTCTATGAATACCTTTGCAATAGTAAAATGTGGAATTTTGCTATCGACTTGAAGGTTTCATTTCACTTATTTGGCAGGTTTTGGATTAATTCTATTGGCTCTTGAATTTACAATACCAGACACTGGTGAGAAGAAAATGGAGGCTATTGGGGAAAAGGCGTGGAATTTTGCCCTAATGCCATGAAAATATAACTTATTTGTAGATTTTTGAAAAGCTATTGTCACAGACCGACATTTTAACCCTATACCACACAATCTTGAATTTTAACGACCCTGAAGAAAGAAGGCTTTTGAAAACATTGTTGGAAAATGAGAAAATGCTGGTAACCAGCATTTTCTCCTTTTCCCACCATGCTTTCTACCCTATCGAAGACACATATAATTATTCGAGGAACATTTATATTGTCGTCTACACTTGCTTTCAGTTTGGTTCGGCCAAAACTTTGGCGTCTTGTGTGGTGAAGAGTTACAACATAAACTCTTCACCAACCACCAAATTTAGACTTGTCCAAACTGAAAGCATTTGCAGATGATAAACTATGTTACGAAAGTATATTTCTTTGAAAGGATTGTAAACATTGAGGGAAAAGAAGAAAATACTGGTTGCCAGCATTTTCCCTTTACCCACGATGTTTTTAAAAGCCTTAAACCTGAGGGTCGTTAAAACTTCGGAGTGTGTGGTGTAGAATTAAGGGAAAAGGAGAAACTGAATCAAGCTGAACGGTCTAAGCTCTTTGATCTTGATTTATAATGTCAATGAAAGTAACGTAACATATATCCTGCTTTCGAATGATTAACCTTTAACCAAACAAACTCGTATTTATCGACCTAGACAAAGGCGGCTTTCGAAAGCATAGTGGAAAAAGGGGAAAATTCTGGTAACCAGCATTTTATCCATTTTTCCACGATATTTTCTACCCTTTCGCACTCAAAAAATATTCTTCTTGGCTACACTTGATGTGTTGTCTTCATTTGAATTTAATTCAGAGTCTAAAATTTTATACATATTTTATAAATGTAAAGAGTTAACAGTCCTCAGCGAAAGCGAGACTTTAAATCGATACCTGTCACATTTCTGTCAAAAAGTTTTGCTGCATGTATATAACAACGGATTTTATTTCGTAGACGTAAATATAATTTTGCATCTCGTCTGATTTGTTTCTTCTAGCAGCCGATTTATGACTCGATACATTGAAAACACATCTGATAAACTATATTACGTTTTTTTTTTTAACATTTCATGGATCGGTTAGTTGACGAATCAGTCAGTAGGTGGCGCGAGTATAACCGGAAATCTCATATCACACAGGAACAGGAAGTGCTTTCATGTCTTTGTCGTATATTGACGTTGATGCTGTCATCAAATATAGAATTCGAACGGAGAGGAAATTCAAACGAATCTAAGAGCTTTTGTCCAACTTTTCTTAATGCGTGGTTAATTCCTTTCCCTGGAATAAAAAAAAGATGAAAGCGCATGATTAGTAATTTTAGTGACATCCTTACTCTCGCTAACAGATAAAAAAAAAAATTGTATATGAACCATGGCCTGACAAAAGGGGGCTCAATACATCTCTATGATGTATGATACCAAGGAAGTCATCACATAATTGTGGACCCATAAAATCTAGTTTGCCAAACAGCCGATCGAACTATGAGGTAGACTGGTCCTTTGACATGCAGAAATTGGACAACTAGCAAAAAGTTTCGACAAAGGTCAGCCTGTGCGGAATGCGCAGGCTGACCTTGTTCGATACATTTTTTTGCAGGTGAATTAAGCACCCTTTTCACAGATCATGGCTCATGTCTTTATGATCTAAAAATACGATTTCACTAAGTGCATACTGAAAATCTTTTTGATCATAGCTTAGTATCCACTGGCCTGTAGGGTGTAGATTGAAGATCAGGCCGTATTTTCTGTGCAATCTGATCTTCATCTACGTCGTCTGCAGAACCGCCTTTGGCGTTGTAAGAACTAATTTTCCAATAAAGACGGCATGAAGACAGCCGAGAAGCTTGAAAACAGAACTCTGTGACACTTCAGGGTCATCAACTGTTCGTATTTCCTGTTATGAAGACATAATTACGCATCTAAAATTATTTAACCATGAATTTTTAAAACCACTGTTTGCACTTAAAACTTCGACATAAACTTCCTATTCTTGATTTGTTAACTGTTTCGCTGCCACTTTATTAAAAAGTCGACCATTTTCTGAGGTCTAATATTAAATTTCTACAGCAGTTTGAGGTAATATCAGCCAGGTGCTAGCATCAAGTAGCGGACAGTATAGATCCATGACCATAGATCCATGATCTGTGCATTTTGAACTTGATCTACACCGTTCACAATAGCTGTTCAAATCGCCAATGGTAGCGAAAGAGTTAAACCGGAAGTAGAAGGCGCATTACTGTCAATATTATACACTACCGAGATATTAAGTAGATCTCTCACGCCATTTGTGGACTATCTATAATATAACTATTAAAAGGGGCTTAATGCATCAGCAGGTTGATAGGGGTCGATTCTTTTTTACTATTTGTAAATTTTATGCATGGCAAATGACCATCCTACCCCTATAATTATTCAGTCAGTTGTAAAACTAAATGGACTTCACGGATCCATACTTATGTGATGTCTTGCTTGGTATAATGCATTACGGAGATGCATTAAGCCTACTTTTGCCAGAGCATGACTGAATTAAAAGTAAACATAAACTGAGTGGTGAACACGGCCTCAGAGAAAAAAAAATGTGACAAATTGTATGAGACTCGCTGAGACGATTTGTCTTAGAAACGGTAGAATACATTTAAGGAAGCTGGGAAAACGGCTGGCATTGGTTGAATGGCTTTTTTGAAAAGGTGAAATTTTATTTTAGTGTATGTGTTGAAAAACAATACCCTCTCGCGGTACTTGTAGTTTATTGATCGTTTGTCTTGTGTAATTCAATAAATGATCGCTATAGCTTGGAACTTGAGGGAAAAAATGTCATCATCTGTCGAATGACATTTAGTCCTACTTTGAATGTTATTTTTGCTTTATGTTTGAAAGAAAAGCCTGTCTGTATTTGTACTTTTAGTAGATTGATCTCTCTTTGTTGTGGTTCCAGATGCTTTCAAAAATCTGTCAGCGTCGTTTAACCACCAGATTATTGGTATAAAGTCTCAATCATTAAACGTCTACTGCTTGACCTATGAATTTTGCGTAGTTACAAGGATTTCATTAAAGAACCTTATTATCTTATTTAAATGGTACCCTGTAATTACAAGTCTGGTTTCTCTTTTTAGACTTGCGGCGTGCTTAAAAGGGGAAAAAAGGTAATTAATGATTTGGGAAATACGCAACTGTCTGTCGGTTTGACCGCAAGCCATTTAGCCAAATGTCATCTTTATTTTAGTTCACCTGAGCACGAACTGCTATAGGTTAGATAATGTGGTCAGTCAACTGTCTGTCGACCATTATTGTGCGTCGTTTTTTTTTTTCAAATTTACGCAAATTCTTGGCCAGACGATAAAGGTTTAGACCTATCTATATTGACAAATTAATGAAGAATTAAATGTGATCCTAATGATTGCAGTGGTCTGTGTAAGGGTAGGACACTTTGTGGGAAAAGGAGTACTTTGTTTTCAAAAGCCTTCTTGTGCAGGGTCTTAAATTTCAGTGGTGTTCGGTAAAGAGTCAAATATGTTTACTTTCCAAACCATACGGGCGATTTCAACCAAACTTTACAGGAATGTTTTCTTAGGTCAAAGTCTCGCAGAGGTTTTCTAATAATTTCATTGTATGCAGAATTGTAGTCGCATGGGCAACAACAACAACAAAATGTGGAAAGTCTGCAAATCTTTGAAAAATTTGCTTGTCTGAAACCATTCTGCATCAGGCTACCAAATTTGGCACCTGGTTTCATCTAATAAACACCCACTAAACATATTCAAAGTAAAGCCACTGATTTAAAAAACAAAATTCATCACCAAGCCATGGGGTCACAGGTTTAACATGGACTCCTATAATGAAAACTGAGAATCTTCATGTTCCGAACCATTAGGCCTGACGCTGTAGTATTTTGTATGCAACATCATCTGGGTCCATATTCACCAACAGTTCTTAAGAACGTGCTTAGTCTTTATATTTGAGATTTTCTAAATATGAAAGCAACACAACTCCTGACTGGCTAAACAAAATGGTTTAGCCAATCAGAAGTTGTTTTACTTTCAAATTTAGAAAATGCTGGAGAAGAAGACAAAGAATGTTCTTAACGATTGGTGAATACAAACCCTGGTATCCAGTGGACTTCTACCGAGAGTGTTCAAATTACAACACCAGGGTCAAAGTTTGGGCACATTTTTCAGGGACTGATACAATGAAATTTTTATAAAATATTATCTCTTTCCAGACCTAAGCTCAGAGCTGTATATATAGTGCTTGATAGCATTTATAATCCTTTGGACCTAAACCAAAATTATGGCTAAAATTATAGGTCAAAATGGATCACACCTAGGGAGTTTTACATAGCCTAAAATGGTGAAATCTTTAACAAAAATCTGATATTAAAAAAATCAAAGTACTGATAGTACTGAAGGCCAGGAAATCTGATGATATGTAATCTCTAAAGAACGAAGGGTACGAACTCAAAAGAGAACTCATTTTCTAATTATCACTACCATACAGACAGTCAGGCCAATTCAATTATGCGAAAAGAATTCATTGGTAAAAGGGTACTGTCACTCATAATATGGAATAATACAATAATCAACAGGAAAAATTAAATTAATGAAAAAAAAAAAAGGGAGTGCTCAGAAGCCAGATTCTATAATTAAACCGAAGCAAAGTAGTGGATACCAACGCTCAGCTATAGGGTGCATGGTAATGGCTTTAAAAATTTCTAAGTCTAAAAGGGGCTTAAATCAAGCAAATTCATTTTTGAGTTATTTGCCTTATTGGTTAAGGTTGATCTTTATGATAACGCACATATATTCCAAGTTTCCAATAAATACCGTCAATGATAAGAAAGATAAGACACAGTTTGAAATTGGACACAACACAGATACCAACGCTTAATATCGCGAATGCAGGGCAGGGTAATGTCAGTACATCGCAGTTTTGTTCTCAAACAGTCGATCTAAATCTATTCTTTTGACTATATCATACAAAGGCGTCCACTAGCCCTTCTCGTCCCATTAGAGAGAAAGAGAGAGAGAGAGAGAGAGAGATTCCAACAACGGCTTCTGGCGCTTAAAATGAATTTGCACATTCGGGATGTATTTCAAAATAAATATTCTTAAACTTTCATTTCTCCTTTTCAAACAATGTTTCGGAAACTACCAGTTATGTGAATGAAACTCTAGGTATGTAAATGTGATGAATAACTGATAAATTAAAGCCTAATTTTTTAAACACACCTTTTATTTTCAAATTATTTTGTTTGAAAGTTAAAAAATGTCCAAGGATCGCACAACACTTTCATGATTTGTAATCAATCAACAGTCGTCACAAAAAAAAAAAAGAATATAAGCAGATAACATGGTTGATTATCGGAAAATGTAGGTAGAACAAAAAATTCTTATTTTTCCATAATGTTTGCTTATTCTTCTGACAAAAAGAGGGATGTTTTAAATCGATTCACACAGAAAAAAGAGAGCATAATTTCTTTTAATTTCTGTATATTTCTTAATTCTATCAATTTTTCTTTTTCTAAACATATAGAGAAAATCAAGTTCAGTTCTAAATGATTAAAAGAAACTGATAATAAATGCAGTTAATACACCAATAATCTCATTCAACTATCGACATTTCCATGGAAAATCGTATATCTCAATTTTTCACCAGGCAGTCAAAGGAGACGCGGCGCGCGGTTCCCTTTGATCTTTATTTGAAACGCGGACAGCAACTAGCAAGTGACAACGGAAACTAACAATAGAAAACTGGTTCTCGGGTTTTTCCCTCGCGCTAGTACACTAGAAAGTGATATCAGGGGCAATAATCATGTCTATAACACGAGAGGATTTCAGTATCCAATCACAGTGATGGAAAAGTTATTGACCGTCTGTCGTGGACACAGGGACACAACCCTTATAACACACACTCGTTAGTTATTAAAGGGCTGTAATACCCTTGCAATTCCATAGCACTATGCAGATGTCGGAAAGCTTTGAGGAAAGGAAAACATTCACGCCGTGTGATAAGCAATCTCTCTGTACTTAGGAAACTAGTTGTTTTGGCGGACTCAGCGATATAGAGTGGACACACCGTACAACATTTTGTCTGAAAGTAGTCCGGAAAAGTCAGCTTACGATCGCTATAGGCAAGAGAATCCCTTGAGAGGGATTCCCTGGCCTAAAAACAGGTTCAGACCTGCACTATTAATACAGTATCTTCTGGTTGGCTTCTATCAAAGCTGTCCAAATTAAAGTCCTGGCATCCAAAATGGTTCTACTCTGAGATTCAGTAGTTTTACATCGACTCACTTAGTGAAGCGTTGACAAAACAAAAACTTATATATAAACCAAATTTGGAATGTGTCATCATGTTGTGGACTTTTTCAATATTGCTTGCGGCTATGTCTTTCACCTCGTTGGTATGTCTGTCAGTCCGTCCGTAGGTCCGCCCGCCTGTATGCCTGTCCGTCCATCCGTCTGTCCATCTGTCTGGCCTAATTTACATCCTTTCATATTTCTGTAGTCGTTGACTAAAGTCAAGGTAAAGGCAAGTATTACTAAAAATAGTTTAAAAAATACAATCTGCATTTTCTGCTATAATCTATGATCTACGATTATGAAGCTTTGCCTCCGTAGATCTTGATGGGCAATAGATATACGAAAGTTAACTGCGAAGGCAAGGGACTTGCTCACTGTTTTTTAAGAACAGGAAAATCAGGGTTCGTACTCACCATCCGCACTTAGGAATATTGTTTGGCTAATTCTCAAGAATTTTCTAGAACTGAAAGTAACACACCTTCTGACTGGCAAAACCACATGGTTCAGCCTATCAGAGGTTGTGTTACTCTCAAATTTAGAAAATTCTTCAGCATAAGACTACGAATATTCTTAAAAACCACTGGTGAATATGGACCCTGGTTTTACATTTTCCTATTTAAAAAAAAAAAAAAAAAACAGCCTGAATACGGACCCAGAGTAGAAGACATTTCGTGTGTTATGCAAAATTCGCTGTCGTTTTCCATGTAAGCACATAGTGAGAGTACACAAATTTTTTGCATGAAACATGAGGGACAAAGGGGTTCAGTGCATCCCCATAATGCATTATGCCAAGCAAGTCTTGGCATTATTTGGATCTATTTTTGTCCGAAAGTAGAGCGGCTGAATCATGAGGTTGAATAAGCCTTTCTCTTACAAAAATATTTACCAATGGCAAAAGGTTGCGACCTAGGTCAGCATGACATGCGTCGATACTATTTACATATAAGGCATGCTCTATGAAAAGGGGGCTTAATGCATATGTAACTATAGGTCAGTCTGCGCAGGCCGTGCAGGCTGACCTGTGTCGAAACTTTGTGCTTTTGGTAAATTTCTTGCATTTCAAAGGACAATTCTACCTCCAGATCCAGTCAATTTTTAGAAATAGAGGATCTTACATGAGTGTTTATGTGATAAAAAGAATCTCACATTCGTGTTTATGTATTATCATTTTTATCAAACGAGCTGACTTAAATGTATGACGCGAGCCTGGGCGAGCGTCAAATACATTTTAGTCAACGAATTTGATAAAAATGATAATACATAAACACGAATGTGAGATTCTTTTTATCACATAAAACGAATGGTAGACAAAAAATATCCTGCATGATTCACCTTTAGCCCATACACCATTCAGGGGTCCATGTTTACAGTTGTAGTTTGGTTTCCAATGTGTATATACATAAATATATAGCTCTTTAACATTTACACCGAAAGTAGAATGAAAGAGTTTCTAAAGGGGATAAGTCCACTTTTTTTTTTTTTCGCAATTTTGTTGATTTAAAGAACTTTTGGTGCATTTTTCGGTTTTTATTAACCATGAAAATCAAAAACTTTCCACGCGTATACGTCTTAGCACCAATGACGTCATTTTTCCGCGAAACTGCGCAGTAGTACAAATTCCGGCAGTGGTGTGGCTGGTTTCTCCGGCTTGGTGCGCTCATGACTAGAAAACGAGCTGAAGCGGGACCCAAAAAACGATAATTATACACTAGTGTATTATCAAAAATAAGTCGTGGGTTTAATACACTGCCGGAGGAGGTTTTATGTGATTAAAAAAAACATATTTTATTTTAGTAATTTAGCTCCGGCCCGTTATTCATATATGTTTTAAATGTTACACGAGTAACAAAAATTAGTACTAAAATAATGCAGAGATTACAGATTCCTATTTCATGAAACTTTACATGCATATAACATAGGCATACATGCTCACACATAACTGAATGGAAAATGGATTTTATGTATCCGTGATTATGTGATGACTTGCTTGGTATCATGAATCACAGAGATGCATTAAACCCCATTTGGTCAGAGCATGGCTCATGTGTGTTAAACCACGTGTTTTACGTCTCATGTGTTTTGTTTCCTCTGCAAACTTTGATCACAGGTTAGCGATTTAGGACCTTATTGTACTCTTGGTAAGTTTTCTAGAGCCACTTAGTGTAGAAGCCTCAAAGCAATTAATATATTATATTAGGAGATGTTGAACATCTCTCTGCCTGCGAAAAAACAGTTGCTGTTCTTATTAACAAGTAGAACTTCTACCTTCCAGTTTAAACCTGCAACCCGGAAGTACTTAGACGGGCGCATTAACCCTCAGGCTGCTAAGCGCGACTCAAGGACCTTTTGCAGACAGTGTAGATCAAGATCAGACTGCACAGAACAGATATTTTTTTCTCCAAAAGTTCCTTTAAATGAATTCGTTTTTTAGCTCACCTGAGCACAAAGTGCTCAGGATGAGCTATTGTGATCACTCACCGTCCGTCGGCGTCCGTCGTCCGTCCGTCCGTCCGTCCGTCCGTCGTCCGTCCGTCCACATTTTTTTGTTTACGCTCTAGCATCTACAAATATCAACCAATCAGCACCAAACTTGGTCAAAATGTATATGACCATAAGATCTCGGATGAGTTCGATTATGGGTGTAATCGGACCAGAACGACTGGAGTTATTTGCCCTTGAATTAGAAAAATTGCTATGTTTGACTTTGTTTACACTCTAGCATCTACAAATATTGACCAATCAGCACCAAACTTGGTCAAAATGTATATGGCCATAAGATCTCGGATGAGTTCGATTATGGGTGTAATCCGACCAGAACAACTGGAGTTATTTGCCCTTGAATTAGAAAAATTGCTATGTTTGACTTTGTTTAGACTCTAGCATCTACAAATAATAACCAATCAGCACCAAACTTGGTCAAAATGTATATGACCATAAGATCTGGGATGAGTTGGATTATGGGTGTAATCAGACCAGACCGAGTGGAGTTATTTGCCCTTGAATTAGAAAAATTGCTATATTTGACTTTGTTTACACTCTAGCATCTACAAATATTGACCAGTCAGTACCAAACTTGGTCAAAATGTATATGACCATAAGATCTCGGATGAGTTCGATTATGGGTGTAATCCGACCAGAACAACTGGAGTTACTTGCCCTTGAATTAAAAAAATTGCTATATTTGACTTTGTTTAGACTCTAGCATCTACAAATAATAACCAATCAGCACCAAACTTGGTCTAAATATATATGACCGTAAGATCTCGAATGAGTTTGATTGTAGGTCTAATAGGATCAGTTATTGCTGTGTCATGGAAAAAGGGGGCTTGACGTATATTTTCATTGTGGACCAATATCTCTTTAACTACAGGACAAAATATCATGAAACTTCATCTTCTTATTGTTTATTGCAAGCCACAGACAATAGTTATTTGTTTTTATTTCATGAAACACCATGTCATGAAAAAAGGGGGCTAAATGTTTAATTTCGTCATGGACCAATGACCATCTGTTTGTCCATCTTTCAGGACAGATATCTTCTAAAATCCTTAACAAAAATTAATAGAAATTCATGCAGGTTTTCCTAATGATGTCTGCTGATATTTATTGTTTTTTTTTTTTTTTTTTCCTTTTTGATATCAAATACTGTCTCATAGGAAAAAGGGGCTTCATGCATATTTCTGTTAAGGATCAATATACATGTATCTTCAACTCAAAATCCTGGACAAAAATTTGTGAAACTTCACACATGTGTTCCTTATGATAGTCCGCCAATATCATTAGTTTAGCTTTTTTGATTAAATGTCATGTCATGGAAAAAGGGGGCTTCACATATATTTTCATTATGGATTAATATCTGTTTAACTACAGGACAAAATGTTATGAAACTTCATCTTTATGTTGTTTATCACAAGCCACAGACAATGGTTAGGCCTATTTGTTAGCTCACCTGAGCATGAAGTGCTGGGTGAGGTATTGTGATTCGTCTTTGTCCAGCGTCTGTCTTTCCACAATTCCTTTAAACCTCCTAAACCAGTCATGTTGAAACTTGACAGGCATATACCTTGTGTGAAGTTCTACCAAAGTTGTTAAAAGAATTGAATTAACCCTTTCACTCCAGGCGTCACAATTTTGGGCAAAATTGGATATAGAGCAAACTTTAAAAATGTCTTTGTCTGAAACTAGAAGGCCTAGAGCTTTGATATTTGGTATGTGGCATTTCCTTGTGGACTTATACCAATTTTGTTCAAATGATGCCCCTGGGTCAAAACAGGACATAAAGGTATACAGCATGAACTTTTAAAAGTCTTGTTCTATTTAACCCTTTACCGCACAATCCCAAGTTTTAACACCTGTGAGAAATAAGGCTCTTGAAAATATTGTGGGAAAAAGAGGAAATACTTGTAACCAGCATGTTTTCCTTTTTAGCTCACCTGAGCACAGTACTCAGGGTGAGCTATTGTGATCGATCGTTGTCCGGCATCCGTCCATCCGTCCGTGTGTCTGTCCGTCGGTCCGTCCGTCCGTCCGTGAACAATTACTTAAAAAATCTTCTCCTCTGAAACCGCCCAAAAGATTTCAATGAAACTTCACAGAAATGATCCTTAGGTGATGCACTTTCAGAATACTTCAAAGATTTGAATTCCATGAAGAACTCTGGTTGCCATGGCAACCGAGAGAAAAAACTTTAAAAATCTTCTTGTCCCAAACCGTAAGGGCTAAAGCTTTCATATTTGGCATGTAGCATCATCTAATAGCCCTCTACCAAAATACTTCAAATTATGGCGCTGTTGTTGAAATTGGCCCTATGTTGTGGGTTCTCGGATTTCACATAGAGATAAAGAGGGAAATCTTTAAAAATCTTCTTGTTTACACTCTAGCATCTACAAATATTGACCAATCAGTACCAAACTTGGCCACAATGTATATGCCCATAAGGTCTCGGATGAGTTCGATTTTGGATCAAATCCAATCAGAACATCAGGAGTTATTTGCCCTTGAATTTGCAAAAATTACTGAATCTGACTTTGTTTACACTCTGGCATCTACGAATATTACTCAATCAGCACCAAACATTGTCAAAGTGTGTGTGGTCATAAGATCTCAGATTAGTTCAATTATGGATCTAATCAGACCAGAACTGTCGGAGTTGTCTGCCCTTGAATTAGAAAATTTGCCATATTTGACTTTGTTTACACTCTAGCATCTGCAAATATTGACCAATCAGTACCAAACTTGGTCAAAACATATATTCCCATAAGGTCTCGGAAGAGTTCAGTTATGGGTCAAATTGAACCAGAACATCCAGAGTTATTTGCCCTTGAATTGGACAAAATTTCCATATTTGACTTTGTTTACACTCTAGCATCTACAAATTTATACCAATCAGTACCAAACTTGGTAAAAATTTATATGACCATAAGATCTTGGATGGGTTTTGATTATGGGTCTTATTAGACCCAAACAACATGAGTTATTTGCCCTTCAATTAAAGTTGCTGTATTTGACTTAGTTTACTCTGTAGCATCTACATGTATATATAATGCAAACTGAAAAATCTTTATGTTTAAACCCAAAATGCCTAGAGCTATGATACTTTGCATGAAGCATCACCTTGTGGAGCTCAAGAAATTTTGCACACAAGATGCCCCTGGGATCATTACAGGTCCAGCCGCGGGGCTTAGACGTTTGTACTTAGGTATCTTTCGTGCAATTATAAGAAAATTTTCTGGGTAACCAAAGGCCTAGACCTCTGTTAAAGTTGTGAGTTGTCTCTCTTTCATAATCACTTGGCCTTGAACTTCAGTATTTGGTATTTATCTTCATTGTTAACCTGTACTGCTTAGTACTCAGGTGAGCGATATAGGACCATCATGGTCCTCTTGTTTTTTTTTTTACTATTGGCTTGAAAGTTTCATTTCATTTATATAGCAGGTTAAGGGTTACCTAACATCAGTCGTTATTGTTATAACATTAAGACTGGTAAGGCGCTTAACTCAATTGAATGGTTTCCTTTTCTACGTATCGTAATCATTTCTATGTCAATTATTTAACTGATGAAATTTGATTATACTCGTCTTAGATTTCGGTAAATGAATCAGACTGGATGTAAGTGCAGCCAGCTGATCTGGTTTTACTCTGTTTGCGATGGGTGAAAGATGTCGAGATGAAAATGATATAACATGTGGAGACTATATCAAAATATGAAAAAAAAAAAAAACCCAAGTGCTATCTAATCTAAAGTTCTCTTCATTTATATGGCATAATGTGCCAGAAACTCGCGGTTAATAAGTCCTCTGTTGACATCAGCTTCCAATGCGTACTTTTACCCACTTCCGGCGTAGTGCTACGATCTCTGATGTTTTTGGAGAAAGTAGACCGAGGTCATTTTGCACTTCCTTGCCGTCTGATTCTGGTCTGCCCTCTTCAGTTACCATTATAACTGTTTTGCCATTACTAAAAGCTCTCTTAAATTAATGGTTGGATTTTAAAGGCCCAATAGCGACTAAAAGACAATGCATTTAAATTTAAATCATGCCTTTTAATGGAATGGAATGGAAAATATTGTGAAGATGACAGTCTGTTATTGTATGGATGTTCCAAGTGTAAATTGCTGGCTGAAAAATAAATTTTAAAATCACGTAAAAAGAAAATAAAAGATAGAAAGATCTGGCAACTTTTAAACCTGGTTTTGAAATTCATTTCTCTGGCAGCAAATAGCACTTAGACCTACCGTACAATAACAGATTGTCATCTTCACGATAATTTTCATGCCTTTAAATGGTGTGATTTAAATCTAAATGCATTTCAACATTGGCATTGTCGCTACCGTGCCTTTAAACAATTGTCGTTTTCACTGAATGTTGATGAAACAGGGCGACTGTCATGCCGTGTTATATGAACGCCCATTTCACCTAAAATTCAGTTATCGACAGAAAACCACCTGCAAGTAATATTTTCCATAGTCTACAATGTACAGAATTCGGTTTCCAAGTGGTCATGTAAACATTGTGACAAAATGTGACACCTTTGTGCTCACTTCGAGCAATTTCTATCAGAGAATATTCCACCTTTAAAGACCTCATATGTACATTGGCATCGGTCTGAATACTCATAACAGCGATTATTGAAGTGTCTGACCGAACCTAGCCTGGATTCAGGCGGTAATATTTTTAATCACCCTCCATCACGGTCTCTTTTCGCGATCTATACGTTATGCTCTGGCAAAAGGGGGCTTAATGCATCTCCGTAATGCATAATACCAAGCAAGCCATCATATAATTATGGATCAGTAATGGCCAGTTTTTTAACCGCCGACTTAATTATGAGGTAGACTGGCCCTTTAATATACAGAAAATTGACAAATAGCAAAAAGTTACGGCCCAGGTCAGCCTGCACGGACTGTGCAGCCTAACCTGGGTCGATACATTTTGCAGATGCATTAAGCCCTCTTTTCACAGAGCATGGCACATACGTATAGTTGCAATGAACAGATGATTAATTCTTTAATTATTACCGTCATTTTTGACAAAGTAATGTCCGAAGATACAACAGCAAAAAAAATGACCGAACCTAGATCTGCTACATAGCTAATCATAATTACCATTGTTTGACTGTAGACTACTTTACCAGATAACCCGTGTTTTAACGACCCTGAGAGGAAGAAGGCTTTTGAAAACATTGTGGTCACCAGCATTATTGTCCTTTTCCCACAATGTTTTCTAGTCTTTGAAATACAAACCCCATCACATGAGCCATACTTAAAGTCACAGTAGCGGCCAAAAGTAAACAAAGCGGGTGTTGAAATGCATCTAAATTTAAACTGTGCCATTTAAGAATATGGAAATTATTGTGAAGATGACAATCTGTTATTGTATGGTCGGTCAAAGTGTTAGTCGCTGTCAGGAAAATGATTTTTAAAATCAGGAAAAAAGTAAACAAAACATAGAGCGACCTTGCAATTTTTGGCATAGTTTTAAAATTCATTTTCCTACCAGTGATCATCGCTTGGACCGACTGTACGATAACAGATTGTCATCTTCACAATAATTTCATGATATAGTTTAAATCTAACTACATTTTAACACCCCCATTGTTTACTTTTGGTCGCTATTGAGCCTTTAATGTGTCGTTTGTAAATGCTTTAAGTTTGGAAAAGGCTAATATTTTGTCGTCTGGCCAAGGATGAATAAATGCCTGTACCTGTTTTCGCAGACACGTCAAACGCTCCCTCAAACCCGTGTGCTTCTGCAAAGTCAACAACGCTGTCTTTGGTTACGGATCTTTCTAAGTCACTTTTGTTACCGATTAGAAACGCCAGAGCTGAAATATATTGGGAGACTAGAATTCACCAACCGCTCTAAGAACAGTCCAGGGCCTGTATTCACCAACCATTCTTGAGAACATTCTTTGTCTAATTCTCCAAGACTTTCTAAATTTGAAAGTAACATAACCTGCGATTGGCTACAACAAATGGTTTAGCCTATCAGAAGTTGTATTACTTTCAAATTTAGAAAATTCTGGAGAATAAGACTAAGAACGTTCTTAAGAATGGTTGGTGAATACAGGCCCTTGCAGTTCTTATTCTCAAGAATTTTCTAAGTTTGAAATTAACGCATTTTATGATTGGCTAAACCAAATGAATTAGCCAGTAAGAAGTTCTAATCCTAGAATGAAATGGTTGGGGAATAGAATAAAAAACGCTGACCTTTTGCAGACAGTGTAGATCAAGATCAGACTGCACAGAACGTGCAGTCTGATCTTGGATCTACACTGTCTGATAGGAGATATTTTTCATCAAAAAAATAAGTCTGAAGTAGCTTTATTCGGGTTTTTACTATCGACTGGAAAGTTTAATTTAATCTATTTAGCAAGATAAAGGTTAACAATTAATCGCGAGTTTGAAACATCCTGGTGACGAAGGCTTTATGACGATCTTGCGGGGGGGGGGGGGGGAGGACAAAATGTTGGTAACGTTTTTTCAATCCTTTCAGAGTCAGACATAATTGAGCCATGCTCTGACAAAAGGTGGGGCTTAATGCATCGCCGTAGTGCATTATACCAAGCAAGATATCTCATAATTATGGATCCATAAAATCCTTTTTGTCTTACAACCGACTAGATCATGTGGTAGCACGGTCCTTACACACGCAGAAAATTTACAAAAAGCAAAAAGTTTTGACCCATGTCAAAGGAGTGACATGGCTCGATACGCTTTGCAGATGCATTAAGCCCCCTTTTCACAGAGCATGACTCAATTATTTGAGCCCCAGTTTACTAGCAATTTCTCGTTTGCAAATGCTTCCGATACCGATTAGTTAAACGTCTGATACGCAGTTAAACTATCAATTGCTGATTAATAATAATAGATATGATAAGAAAAAGAAGAAGAAGATTGGGAAGAGGAAGAAAGTGCTTTTCAAACAGTTTGCTTGTTTTGCATGATTGGTGTTTTACGCAGCTGGAACTAGTAACATTTACGGTGACTCCCACAATCCAATCTCCGAACGGGGGTGGAGGAGGGAGTGGAATAATAGAATCTAGAATTAAGGTATCCTAATTTCGACTTTTCGGACGGCATAGATCTAGATCAGACTGCACGTTTGTGCACTCTGAATTTGGTTATCTACTCTCCGCCATTTGTAGCGAAGCCCATGAGATATAAAACTTTATAACTTCCAGTGGATAGTATTTTAACTCTGAGGCTGCTCAGCGCGACTCAAGGACAGAACGTGCAGTCTGATCTTGGATCTACACTGTCCGACAAGGAGACTTCTTCCCCCCTCACAGAAAATAACTTTAAATTAGCAAAAATACCTTTGAATCAGCACATTTCGGCTTGAAAGTTTCATTCAATTTCTATAACAGGATAAGGATTAAACTGTCGAAAGAAGACGAGTTTAAATAAAGGTTCTTTTTTTAACCCTTTACCGCGCAATGCCGGCTTTTAGCGACCCAGGGAAAGAAGCCTTTCGAAAACATTGTTGGAGAAGGATAAAATGCTGGTAAACAGCATTTTCTCCTTTTCCCACAAGGTTTTCTGTCCTACAAAAGAAAAATTGCACAATTTGAGCCACATTGAAATTGTCGTCTGCAAATGCTTTCAATTTGGACAAGGCTAAAATTTTGTCGTCTGGTAAAGGTTGATGGAATTTTTGCAGGATAATCCACTTTATACATGTATTTGACTGTATGGATAGACATTGTGGCCTCTAGAGACTTTAAACATATAAGCCATGCTCTGTTAAAAGGGGGCTTAATGCATCTCCGCCATGCATTGTACCAAGCAAGACATCACATAATAAGGGATCCTTAAAATCCAGTTTGTCTTATAACCGACTGAATCATGAGGTAGACTGGTCCTTTGACACGCAGAAAAATGACCGATAGCAAAAAGTTTCGGCCCAGGTCAGCCTGCGCGGACTGCGCAGGCTGACCTGGATCGAAGCTTTTAGCAAATGCATCTAGCCCCCTTCTCACAGAACCTGGCTCATATATAGAACGACTCTGTAGCAAACTTTTGAATAATAAATCATCGCTTCCAATAGTTAAACAAATAAAGAAAATAATACAACGAGTGACACAAACCATTAGGCGATGCGTCCATTGAATCTTCCATCCATTTAGTGAGGTAATGTAGAGAGGCCGGGTTGTCTAAACTGTACACAAGGAACAGTGCGTGGGTGTTTCTGTAATAATTTCGGGTCAAAGTTCGGTATCTCTCCGCTCCTGCAGTGTCCCAGATCTGGAACTAGAAATAAAAGTTGAACTGTTAGGTTTCGTTTCAATGCACTTTAACCCTTTTGCCAGAGGGAAAAAAATTTTAGACTTGTCCAAAACTGGTTTTGCATTTGAGCTATGCTCTGTGAAAAAGGGGGCTTAATGCCTCTCCGTGATGCGTTATACCAGACAAGTCATCACATAATTCGTGATCCATAAAATCTGTCTTGTCTGACATTCAATTGAAGCATGAGATAGTCTGGTCCTTGGACAAGCAGAACATTTGGAGGTAGCAAAAAGTTTCAACCAAGGTCAGCCTGCGCGGACTGCGCAGGCTGACCCGAGTTGATACCTTTTGCGAATGCATTAGGCCCTCTTTTTACAGAGCATGGTTCATTGATTTTTGCAGACGCCAATTTAAATGTGCCCTAAAAGAGAGAATTTGCCTCCGAAAAAATAGAGAACAATGTGGAAATAGGATTTAAAAAAAAGCTGGATACCAGACAGTACACTTCAGACTTGCCCATAATTAAAAGCATTTGCAGACGACAAATTAATTGTGCTTCAAGTTGGGTTAATTTGTCTCTGAAAAGGTGGAAAATATTGCGGGAGGAGGGAAAAAAATGTTTTTTACAAGCGTTTCTCCCTTTTCCACCATATTTTCAAACTCCCCCTTCCTGAGGGTCGTATAAAATCTGAATTGTTGGAAATGGGTTAAAACCCTTGACCACACAAATCCGACTTTAAACGGCCCTGACAGATGCGGCTTTTGAAAACACTGTGAGAAAAGGAGAAAATACCGGTAACCAGCATTTTATCGTTTTCCCACAATGTAATCTACCCTGTCAAAGACAGAAATCATCAATTCAGCATCATTTAAGGTGTTGTCTGCAAATGCTTTGAATTTGGTCCGGACCAAAAATTTGTCGTTTGGTAAAGAATTAACTCAGGGGAGTTTCAGCAATAACCGATCTTATAATTGAAGGTGCTGAATTAATCACACGTTAGACGGTGCTTTCTCTTTTTTTCTATCCAGTTTTCTTACATTTTTTTTAAGCAATGAAACACGAAAAAGCATATCGTTAGTTTGCAGTCACAGTTCCATGTTTTTCCTCCCCCGCAGTGTTCTGGATCTTGAATTAAGAATTTATTGTTTCGATGCAATCGAGCCATGCTCCGTGAAAAGGGGACTTAAAGCATTTGCAAAAAAAAAAGTATCCACTCAGGTCAGCCTGCGCAATCCGCGCAGGCTGACCTGGGCCGAAAGTTTTTGCTTCTGGTCAATTTTCTGCTTGTCAAAGGACCAGTGTACTTCATGATTCAGGCGGTTGTTACAGAAAATGGATTTCATGGATCCATAATTATATGATGACTCGCTTGGTATCATGCATCAAGGAGATAAATTAAGCCCCCTTTTGCCATATCATGGCACAATTAAATTTTGCTGTTTTCAGGTGGTACTGAACTTAGGACTACAAAACAACCTGACTGTCCGACCGGGGAACCTGGCTGTCTTACACTTTTTAATCATAACTTTTTAATCGGTTTTTAGGTTATCTTAACCCGTATCCATCAGGGATTCTAACTTGCATTGTTGTTCTTATTCTAGACTTCTAGATCTATTCTAAATCTAGAAAGCAACTACATTTCTGATTGGCTAAACCGTTTGAGCCACACTCTGTCAAAAGGGAGTTTAATGTATCTGCCAAAAATATCGAATCAGGTCTGTCCGCGCAGGTTGACCTCTGTCAAAACTTCTTGGTTTTGGTAAATTTCTATTTGTGAAAGGACCAGTTTACTCCATTATTCGGTTGGATGTTAGACAAAATGGATTTTTTGGATGCATAATTGTTATATGATGACTTGCTTCGTATAATGCACCACGGAGCTGCATTTAACCCCCTTTTGCCAGAGCATGACTCATTTTGTTTAGCAAATTAGATATTGTGTTTCTTAAAATTTTGAAAATTTCTAAAAGAAATAATATTCAGAGTGGATGTGAATATATGCCCATGGCCCAATGTGAGCTTTTCTGATAGCTTTTCGTCCCTCCGTCAGTCTGTCTGCTGGTCCGATAGACCTAGATTTTTGTACGTAATTTGCATAAAGTTTAGTGAGATTTTGTACAAAAGTAGAATTACAGCAAACAAGTGAGGAGGATTAGAACGAATGCGTTGAAGCTTATACATAGAGGATCTTACATGAGTTTTTATGTATTATCATTTTTATCAATTGAGTTGACTAAAATGTATAACGCGAGCGAGTTTGATAAAAATGATAATATATAAACACGAATGTCAGATTCTGTTTATCACATAAAACGAATGACAGACAAATAAGTATCCTGCATCATCACCTTAGCCTATATATCCTTCACGGGTCCATGTTTACCGATGTAGTTTGGTTTGAAACATGTACATGTACATACAGAAGAAGAAAGTTCTGTAACATTTACACCGATATTAGAATAAGATAATTCATGATGGGAGTAAATTGAAATATTTTCACAATTGTTTCCACTTTAAATAACCTATGCTGCATTTCTTGTTATTAAACATGAAAATCCTAACATTTTCGGCACGTATACATGTACGGCTTAGCAAGAACGACGTCATTTTCCGGAAGAATGGCGAAGAAGTATAAATATCCGGCATGTGCTGTGGTTGGTTTAGCTGGCTCCACGCGCTCATAACCACAGAAATGACAAGAATCGGGACCCAAAAGACGATCATACACTATTTTATTATCAAAAACAAGTTGGCTTCTTTAAAAAAGAAGCCAGGAGAGGTCGGCATCAATGTTTTCAAATAGTTTATTGGCTTTTAATTTCAATACATTTTGGTAGATGTAAACAAACAAGTTAGGTATTAAATGAATGAGAAAAAAAAAAATTCAATTTTGCTGGTGTAAAGGCACAAAACAGTACATATTCCACATTAGTATAATATTCTAGGAACAAGAGGCCTATAGGGGCTAAAAACAGCTCAACTGGCATTTAAATACAGGCTCAGTTTTTTCACAAAGAGTTGTGGAGGTATAAATAAATTGAGAGCTCATATGAGCAAAGCTATTCTTTTTCATGTTAGTTTCCAAAAATACACGCGGTAAGCTCTTGACAAGCTCAGAATGCATTCTTTTAAATTAAAGGCAAGGAATTGCTGACCCAATAATCCGACGGTTTGCAAAAGAATCCAGTTTTCGTGAATATCTATAAACTGTGTGGGTTTTATGACGATTGAAAGTAAAATGAAGCTGTTCACAAGCTAAAAAATGCTGGTTTTTTTTTTTTTAATTCAAGAGCATGTAATTTGTGACTCCATGACCCGATTTTGCTCAATTTTGAAAGGAACCAAGCTCTCATAAATATCTAACAACGTGAGTTAGGTAAAGATTTGAAGAAATTGTAAGCCATCTGCAATTAACATGCTCAGAAATGCATCTTTTTTTTTAAATTCAAGGACACAAAACTCAAGATGATGATCCAATTTTGGCTCATTTTCAAAAGGAACAAACCACTAATGAATTTTTGTAATGTGTGCTCAAATAAGCCAAAATATTTTTGGAAAGGAGAAATCGTTCAATTGAAATTTAATAATTTGCTAATTCCACTGAATAGGCAAGAATCTTCTTACCTGATAACAATAAATAAAGGTGGCCTATACATAATACTATTACCAGACATTTTAAAAATAAATGTAACTTTTGTAATCTTTTAACAAACAGCAATTTTGGACTGTCCCAAACAGAAAAAGCATGCAGACTACAATTCAAACTTTATAATTAATGTGGAAGGTGGTGCTTTGATGTGATGGAAACCATTGTGACAAATGGAGAAATTGCAGTAACTAGCAGCTTCCCCTCTTCCCACAATATTTTGAAAAGTTGTCTGCTGCAGATATGTAAAATGAAGAGGTTGTTTGTCTAAACGTTCAAAGTTTAAGAAAGTAGATAACTTAGCCATGCTTTGAGCAAATGGCGCTTAATGCATCTGCAAAAGTATCGACTCATGTCAACCTGCGCAATCCGCCCAAAATCAAAGGATCACGGACTCTTTTGAGGTGTGCGGTACGGAGGGCGAAGAGGCACGACCTTTTTTTTGCGCTCATAAGTTAAGTTTCGCGGGGTTCTCGCAATCGCGCATCCTAGAAGCAACTCTGTGTGTTATTTTATCAAATCAATATCATTATAAATCCATAGAATTTTTGTATAAAACTGAGAAAAATGCTAGAGTTTAGTCAGTTTTGAAAAATAAAACTTGAAAACATATTGATCAATCTATTTATATCTATTCGTCGGGTACGAGCTCCCCAGAGAACTCGTGCTCTCGAGATTAGGGTACGAGTTCTCCAGGGTACGGGTTCTCTTGATATGGTATCAAGTCACGTGATCTTTTCCCGCGGTGTTCTTTCTCTTTTTTATAATGAAATTTTTCTTTTTGCTTAGATTTATTTGTTTAATGAAAAATTACAATTATTGGAGAGATCAATTACAGTCAATATAGTGTAATAAATCCTTTTTGGAAATTCGTCATATAAAAAACAAGTTTATTTCCTATTTCAGCTGTTTGATTTCGGTTTATTTATAAAACCATGACGAAATAGACCGTGTATCAGAACAATTTCACAAAAACAAATTGATTTAGACAGCGATTTCTGTGGCAGTCTGCCTTTTTAACTCACCACTGTTAGAGAGGTCATCAGACCTCTCAAATAAGCCATGGTTTTAATACACTGCTGGAGGAGGTTTCGTGTGATAAAAATAAGAGTGAACAAACACACACAGGTGCACACACTCATACTTGGATATACATATTGATTACGAAAAATAATAGTTTCAACAAGCACATGTAATAATATTACGAAAAGCCATTTACAGACATCAAATAACATTTTAGATTTCTTTTGAAGGATTCAATGTTAGTGAATGACTTGATATGGAATGGATTCGAGAATTCCAATACTTCATTCCACGCATAGAGAATGTTTTTTCTTATACTCAGTTTTGGTAATGCATTGATGCGAAATTTCATTGTTTGT